>CM030175.1:7500067-7682567 GCA_017639675.1 Aplochiton taeniatus
CAAACGGAGGGTTTAGCAGCTCAAACAAATAACAAGAAGAAATCACATCCAAGCGCCTGAGGTAACGACAGGAGATGCTGCCACAGTCACTCTGTGTGAGTCTGTGCAGGTGCATGTGTGTATAGTATGACATGCATGTTTATATGTACTGTACGTATATGTGCACTGTATTTGTTGGTGTATGTGTTTCTGTATGTGCACCGTCTGTGTTTGTGTATGTGTGCTGTGTCTGCATGTGTGTGTTATGTATTTGTTTGTGTATTTGTACTGTATGTGTACTGTATGTGTTTGTGTATGTGTACTGTATGTGGATGTGCACTGTATGTTCTTGTGTATGCGTATGTGTTCTGTATCTGTATGTGTATGTATGTGTTTGTGTATGTGTGCTGTATGTGTATGTGTATTGTATGTGTATGTGTATGTGTACTGTATTTGTTTGTGTAATTGTTTGTGTATGTGTATGTGTTATGTATTTGTACTGTATGTGTTTGTATACGGTATGTGTTTGTGTATGTGTACTGAATTTTTGTGTGTAGTTGTTTGTGTCTGTGTACTGTATCTGTATGTTTTATGTATTTGTTTGTGTATTTGTAATGTATGTGTACTGTATGTGTTTGTGTAATTGTTTGTGTATGTGCACTGTATTTGTTTGTGTCTGTATAGGCCTATGTGTATGTGTACCGTATGTGTTTGTGTTTGTGTATGTGCACTGTATCTGTATGTGAATGTGTACTGTATCTGTATGTGAATCTATGTGTGCTGTAGGTGCATGTGTACTGTATTTGTTTGTGTCTGTAACTCTGTATATGCCTACGTGTATGTGTTGGTGCTTGTTGGTACAATATGTATATTATCTCTCCTCCCAGTGAGTGATTGGTAGTGAATCAGCCTTATGCCTACATGAATCTTTTACCCCTCTGATTTAGTAACCATGACTCCTCCACCTGTCTGCACAGAGAAATCGGTTAATTTAATCAATCTCCTTCTTACAGACAAGCAGGGAGATTTGACTGATATCCACAGCTTCTGAATTTATTTGGATCCATTTTAAACTGATTTGAACAAACATTCAAATAATACACTGTTCAGAAATGTAACTTTACACTTGCCTACAAAGTGCTGAGCATACTGACAATCACCGCCATGTAAAGCCACTGTTTTAAGATGGACGACTTCAGGCAACGAGGTGCTTACGGGTGATGTTAAAATGAGTGTTTATTGGATGTTAAAGGCCTCCGGTTCAGCCACCCGAGGCTGTGACCAGAGTAGCCGGCGAAGCTATAGTGTCCAGCCAAAGGATTGATGGAACACCTAAATCCATGGCCCCACACCAGCCAAGTCTCCAACCATCATAAATTAAGACCCAGCGAGCCCTCTTAGTCGCTATTTGCTTATTGATCGCTAGACTTTCATCAGGCCCAGGTACTGAAGAATCCCAGGGAAGGGCAAATGAATCTCAGGCCAAATAGCACCAGAGCCATAAGTCAACCGCCGGTAGGGGGGCCCCCTGTTTGGGGCCTGGACCCCAGCATTAAGCTGCCAGACTGGCCTCACGTCATAAATCTAGCCCCAAGCCTGTGATTGATGTGTGGGGGATTGGAGTGATGGCTTTAATAACAGCAGACTGACAGGTTAATCACAACACGCTGTTTAAGCAGCCTAGGCTAACCTGAAGGAAGACACCTAAACACACACACACCCTGCGCCATACCCCAATCAACGAATACTCACACACACACACACACACACACCCTGTCACACCGAGGACAGTATCTCACAGAGCCATGTCACAGTGAGTTCCCATGAGGGAGGCTGGCTGTCACTCTGACCTTTTAGGCCTGTTGAGTGAGCAGGACAGTGGTCGGTGTGAGCCCTCAGGCAGGGCCTTACATCACCGCTGGATTACCTGTCTCATTATCAACCTCACATCCCCCGGCATCTCCAAACAGCTGATGGAAATAGTGCCGCGGGACGGAGGAATCCGAAATCCTTTTTTTTTTCTTTCTTTTTTTTTTCTTTTTAACAGTCACATTCACTGTGTATCAAATGTTCTGTGACACGTTGTTCTTGTTGTGTAATGGTTTTGCTTTTTTTTCCTGTTTACAGTATTTTCCCCTGCACTCGTAGGGAGCTATTTTCTGCTCATGCACATTCTGCATATTGCATGTCGGACGTAACGGACTGCCAGTCCTTGGCACTTTGAATCACTTATGAAAAACGGGGGAAAAAAACGGTCCTGCTTTGGTCGAATCAGTCTCTCTCGTTCGCAAACACGCAGGCCATAATTACATAAATTAAGTTGAGTGCACATGCAAACAAGCACGGCCTTCCATGTGTATGGCGGCCATGGCACAATGTATTATCTGGGCTGAATATGCTGAATCGGACATGCATTAAACATGAGAAAATGGTTGTTATTGTAATTTGTGCATCCCAGCACAGGGCTCAGTAACAGGGCGTCTGAATAGTCTCTCTGCCTCTCCGCAGTCAAAACAGATACTTGGCTGCACTAAAAAGGACGTCAGAGCACCGTAGCCCCATTGGCCCTGACGCAATGCCACAAGACTATAGCGGAAAAAAGAGAAGAGGAACAAGGGGAGAAAGATAAAGAAACAGCAAAGCATTTTCAACAGAGGGCCCAGAGCTGCAGCTCATTAGAGTTGGCCTTGTTGACATCCTCTCTCCGTCTCTCTCTCTCCCTCTCTCCCTCCCTCCCTCTCTCTCTCTCTCTCTCTCTCACATACTCTCTCTTTCTTTCGCTCTCTCTTCCCACCTCTTTTTTCCTCTCCCTTTCTCCCTATATCTCTCCACCTGGGGCCCTTCTTCAGCATTCTTCTCCACGTCCCAGAGGATATGGACCAGTCATAGGATCTTACCCTGTGCGCCGGCGCTGAGCCCTAATTACTGCGTGCAGGGCGCTGCACTGAAGGCCAGGGCCAAGAACAGCCTGTCGTTGTTCACAGACTCCCCCTGTCCGCCTCCTTCTTACCGGGGACTCCTCACTGTCGACAGCCCTTCCCCACCATCAGCCTAATGCTGACATGGGGCGTGTGAAGGAAAGAAGGACTGAAGGTTTCCGCCAGACCCTGGCAAAGCTCACATCATTGCATCATAGAATCGACAACGTTGCCGTTTCCCCCGTCACCACAGCATCCACGTGTTTGCCATTGGCGATTCTAAAAACGCAGTTTTTTCAAAACTCACGAATTGTTTCCAGACTGCAGAACGCTATGCCAGTTAATTCGTTTTTTTTTTTGTTTTGTTTTCAGCTGGTGTTTTTTTATATATATATATATATATATGTTACGAACCCCAAGGATAGTATATGACCCGGTCTAGGAAGGGGTCGAGATCCGTAACAAAGGTTGATCTTGTCAGACTTGATGTCGGCTAAGTAATTGCCAAGCCAACGAAGAGATGGATCAGTTAACAAATTTATTACAAGAAATCAAAAACAGGTAACAAACGGGACTGAACGGTGCCATACAAGAAAACATAAAAAGAATAAAAAGCTAATCTGCCTAACAAAATACTTCCAATCTTAAATACATGGGCGGCATCCGTCCTCTGACCTAATGAAATAGACAGTGGTTATCTACGGGCAGAGGATGTATACCCATGGGTTGCTTACCTGCCCCGCTTGCTCCTTTGGTAGCAAATATAAACTGAAATTATACACTGTACAGAGTACAGGATGTTAAAGTGACGCGAACGGTTGCACCGTGTACAAGACCGAACAATGGATATAAATAAAGCAGCTGCACCGCGTACAGGACTGACAACAATAACAACAAATTATGTTACCAACGATACAATACGAATGAAAACCTTCGTTTTCACAGACTAACCACCATAGTCGAAAACACGTAACAAACCACACAGACCAACTTCGAGAACCGACAACAAACACACAGATAATTCAAAGACAAGTCGGCTCCTGATTGGCCGACAACCAGGGTGCTTTATCCGGAAGGATATCCCGCTGATTGGTTGGTTGAGGAATGGAGTAATGATGACGGTTTCGAAATCAACTGCAGGCGGGAATCTAATGGTGAATGATAGAGACATGAGAGAAACAGAGGGAGGGAAACAGAACAACAAAACAAGGACACACCTGGATAGGTGTGGACGTAACAATATATATATATATATATATATATATAGATATTTATAACACGTCAAACAGAAACTAGAAACAAGTTGTCAATGCGATCCTCCGATTGGCGGTGCTTAGTTTTACCCTCCCCTCTAGTCCCTATCGTTAATCTCATTTCTAGCTAACTCATTTAGTTTAGACAGGCTATATTCAAGCTTTATTTCGCAGTGTCGCTATCGTGACCACTAGCAAGCTAAGGTTACCCACGCTATGCAATGCAGCAGCATGGTTCAGGGTCAAAGGCCAAGGGTCACACGGAAGGGGGTAACGACCATCTGGCAAAAAAAGATCAGACATAGTTTACATTGTAATCCACTTTACCCCTCTTCTTCAGATGACAAACTCATGCGATCCTGCTAGCCTAAGCTTCCTTTCCCTGGCCAACCTCACAGCCCCCAAAGCCCTTTAAAGTCCAGTTAAAATGTTAGTCAAATATTGTCTGAGCTTAGTGGTACCAGAGACTTGAATAAAAAAAAAACATAGTTCAAATTTGTTTTATACGATTAGAAATTATAGATATAGAGATATATTAATTCAAAAAATAAAAACAGCAAGCGATAGTGTTTTGGCTGAGACACATGCTGATTAACTGAATATGGCTTCTGCTGAATCTCTGCTGGTTTGCTTTTCCTATGTCAGATATGTGTCACAGAGAACTAAAATGAAAAAGAACTGAGTTGGGAAGTAAAACTAATTTAGTTATTTTTACGCTGTGACTTTTTACTATTTAAAGGATGCAATGTTTAAACGTAATGAACAGGAAATTAAATGTCAAACTATTTCATTTCAAATTCAAGTTAATACAATTCAAATTCAGTTTCTGGTGGCTCTAATCTCAGACAATACTCAACACACATGGCAGGCAGAGGCACCTGCTTGGCAGTGTCCTGGTGGGAGATTTGCATGGTGGCCACGTGCTACACATGATCCTCGAACATTGTCTTGCCTCTAAGTATCTCCGTGACAACAACAACAGGAGACAGACAGTCTGCTTAGAGACACATCTGTTTTTAGTCGCTGGCCTCCACACACTCTCTATGAGAGTATGTTGTAATGGAAATTAATTTCCATTACAATGTGCACAGCAAACAAACAGAGTTTGAGTCAGAGTTTTTTTTTGTCAATTACTCAAAAAATAGTGAACTTCAAAGTTTCAATTCCACGTGGAAAATACATTTAAAAAACTTGTCATGGCACTTGGTCTTCGATTCGATCGCATAGCAGATTTTTTTTGACTCACTGCATCCTCCCTGGAAATGTGAAAGAGATAGTCCCAGTGAAGTATCCGCAGGGTTTCAGCCCCTCCGCTAAGCTGAGGAACACGAGGAGAAACATATCCAAACACAGCAAAGAGAATAGAGGGAGATAATCCCTAACAGCTAAGCCCATTGTGTGTTGACTACCAGTCAGTAAAGCTCCGTGCAAGACCTGAGCTTAGGCTCATTAATCCCAGGACAACTCTTCCTCTCTGTCGCTTGTCCTTTCTGGGATGAACGCTGTGATCCAGACCATATCGGTGCGATAGTTTATCATCGGTTACACACAGCGCTTTACGTGTGTCGATGCTCAGTGCGTCTGCATGTTCATGAGCTATTCGCTCCGAACATTTTGTGATGGAGATAATCGTAATGAAGTGTGGGTCCCCTTGACTTTCCCTAAAACTTGTTGTTTTAAACTGAGTCAAGCGTATAGAACAAACAGAATGCCGTTTTTTTTCAACTGTAGAATCAATGTGTCCCCAGTCAAAGATGGTGGGCTCCTGGGTCTCTGTGGTCTTGGCACCAGTGATCTTGCCCTGGGCTCTACATCCCACCTTAAAGCGCACTTCCTTGAGTGTATCCAGCAATAGGAGGACATGAGTAACAATCTGGCTTTCCCTATGGTCTTCAATTTTACATGTTTATGTTTGTTTGTGTTCTTGGGTGCACAGTATGTGACTGAGGGAGAGAGTGAAGGAAAGAGAGAGAGAGAAAGAGAGGGAGAGAAAAGATAAACAGGTGTGAATGCCAGTTCCATAACAGTTCCTCCAGGAAGCTCTCCTCTGCTATTCTGATCTGCAAACAGGGACAAGATACATCCTCTTTTCATGGACCACTGCATGGGATATCTTCTTCACCTAAAGCCAAGGGGCCAAGAGGAGGGGGGGTGGGTGACTCTGATCCCCCCCCCCCCACCCCTCGACAGCGGACCCCCCAACAAAGACAAAACTGGAGCTCCTCAAATGAGCGCTCCTGTTCCCCGTAGCTCCCATCTGACCAGTTCGCCTGGTGTGTTGCTGGTGCCATCCACCCAAGCTCTCTCTGGCCGGCCTCCCGCCGGTCTCCCTAAGCCAAGGTGAGGTTACAGAACCCTAGGCCCTCTTTTGATGAAGCCCTGCTGACTGCTGACCTTGGTGGCTCTGCCCCATTCATCACCACGCGGGACCTGTGTGACCGCCTGAGCTCCTGTGGAGGCCAGAGTGCACGCAACAGAACGTTTTGCAAATGCATGTGTCTTCTTTCTTCTGATGTGTGGATAGCATGTGTGTGTGTGTGTGTGTGTGTGTGTGTGTGTGTGTGTGTGTGTGTGTGTGTGTGTGTGTGTGTGTGTGTGTGTGTGCATGTAAGTGAGTGTCTGCTTATTTTTATAAGTGTTTTTGTGTCTGTTTGTGCGTGTGTGTGTGTGCACATAAGGATCTATCAATGTCATCGCATTGCACGAACAAGCAACCTGTCTCACTCCCCCCCCCCCCCTCCGCGTGGCGACAGTAGAGGCGTGGCCGTGTGAACAGGCTGCCGTCGTCCTCCTGGCTGTGGCAAGTGCTTCTGCCAGGGATAGATGTCTGTTTGCTTCCCTGCCGTCTCCAGCGGTGCCGGGCTGGGGCTGGAGCGACAGACACCCGGCTTTCGGAGGACACTCACTCCGCCACTCAGCCAAACACGGCAGCGGTGGTCTGCCTCTCAGCGCTGCGGTACTGCAGCCCGCCGGCTGGCACCGTGTCGTGCTTAATAGGAGGGTCGGCGGATGGCCGTGGTGTGGGCTGGAGTGACAGGCGGAGGGGAGATTACCGGTCTCCACGGCCTCCCGCAGGTGTACAGGCACACCGCCGCGCGGTGGAGACCATGTCAGGGCATCGCCCAGACACTGGGTTGGTGTCTTATCGGGGCCTGTGGCGTTCCCGAAATCTCTGTTTTAGGGACGGGCCTTTTCATAGCTAGCGTTCACCTGGCGTTGGGCCAACCCCCTTCCCCTCCTCCTCCTCCCGCTCAAAGCTATCTCCTGCCAGGGCAGACCCATTACTGTGTGTGTGTGTGTGTGTGTGTGTGTGTGTGTGTGTGTGCGTGCGTGCGTGCGTGCGTGCGTGCGTGCGTGCGTGCGTGCGTGCGGCAGTTTAGTAAGGCTCATCACTCCGGCTTGAAATACTAAACTGTGGGGGGAGAGAAGGGGCAGGAAATGGGGGTCAGAACTCATAGTTAGTGCCTAATGAATTCTTAATCAGCGCAACAAATGGTGCAGTGCTTCCAGAGTGTCTGGAGCGCTCCCCAATGACCGGAGCCCCGAGCCCCGACACCTCCACTGTGTGTGTTGGCTGATTATGAGGTGAACTGCAGCAATGCGGTGGGATTATGCAGCCTTTAGTAAGACAAAAAAAAAAAATTATTTCCCTGATTACGAAACGTTTAGTTGAGAACCTTGCAGAGTAAAAATGCCTGGATATTTCGTACATAACCATTATTCAATTTGTTGGTGAGTATATTTTGCTGAAGTCAGTAAAAAGTGGGTGACATTTATTTTTATATATATATATATATATACATATATATATATATTTCTTTTTTTTGCGTCCGGTAGCAAGCAAAGCACTTAGTAAACCCCACTACTATGCGGTTTGTTGAACAATAACTGTTGAGTCACGCAGTCCAATGTCTTGATGCTATGCGGTAACTATGCAGAATATACGGTATATCTGCATTAATAGAAACATGGCTCTTCCTGATTAGGATATGATTGGCTCGGGTGGACCAGTGTAATGTGACAATTATATACTGCCGTCTCAAAGAGCTTATGGGAGAAGAGAAGGAGGTGATAATTAAGACTTTCACAGTGTGAATATGAATATGTATGTACATTAAGTCAACGAAAAAACAGAACTGCTAAATGAACCGTAGATGCATAACGTTTATTAAAGAAAGTAACCAAACAGAGTTGGAAAAAAGTGCTTGTATCTTAAAATTAGACGCACACCAAGAACTTAATCAATGCCTCAATGCGTATTATGATTATGCTGCATGGCAGGGTTTAATATTTCCTTTTTAGAGGTCCCTGTACAATTTCTAATTGTGGAACTAGGAACATTGCTAGGCATGGATACGAAAAAAATATATAATATACAGTCCCCTCCAAAAGTATTGGAACAGTAATGCCAATTCCTTTATTTTTGCTGTAGACTGAAAGCGTTTGGGTTTGACACCAAAAGATGAATATGAGACAAAAGATCAATATGTCAGCTTTTATTTTCAGGTATTTTCATCTGGATCTGATAAACAACTTAGAAGATATCATTATTTGAAAAGGAACACCAAATTTTTTGTTGAGCAAAAGTATTGGAACATGTGACTAACAGGTGTGTTTTGTTGCCCAGGTGTGTCTTATTACATTTATTATTCAAACAATAAATAACACTGAATGTCTAGGCTCAGTTTCAGATTCTGGTTTTGCCTGTGCAGACTGTAGTTATAGTAATCAACATGAAAAGCAGAGAACTGTCTATGGGTGAAAAGAAAGCAATTGTGAAGCTAAGAGAAGATGGGAAATCAATCAGAGCCATTGCACAGACACTAGCCATAGCCAGTACAACAATTTGGAATATCCTCAGGAAGAAACAAACTACTGGTGTGCTAAGTAACAGACATCGAACGGGACGACCAAGGAAAACAACAGCAGTTGACGACAGAAACATTGTCAGAGCTGTGAAGAAAGACCCTAAAACTACTGTTGGTGAGATCAACAACAACCTCCAGAGGGCAGGAGTGAAGGTTTCAGAATCCACTGTTCGCAGAAGACTTCATGGACAACAGTACAGAGGCTACACCAGAAGATGCAAGCCATTCATTAGCATAAAGAATAGGAAGGCCAGGCTGGATTTTGCCAAAAAGTACAGAGACGAGCCTCAAAAATTCTGGGAAAAAGTTTTATGGACTGATGAGACGAAGATTAACTTTTACCAGAGTGATGGAAAGGCTAAGGTTTGGAGAAAAAAAGGATCTGCTCATGACCCCCAAAACACAAGCTCATCTGTGAAACACGGTGGAGGTAATGTGATGGCTTGGGCTTCAATGGCTTCTTCTGGGACGGGCTCATTAATCTTCATTGATGATGTAACACATGATGGCGGCAGCAAAATGAATTCGGAAGTCTACAGAAACATTTTGTCTGCCAATTTAAAGAAGGATGCAACCAAACTGATTGGGAGATCCTTTGTCATGCCGCAAGATTATGACCCTAAACACACTGCAAAAGCAACAAAGGAGTTCATCAGGGGCAAGAAGTGGAAGGTCCTAGACTGGCCAAGTCAATCTCCAGACTTAAACCCTATAGAGCATTCTTTTTACCTTCTTAAAAGGAGACTGAAGGGAGAAACCCCCCAAAACAAGCAACAACTGAAAGAGGCTGCAGTGAAAGCCTGGAAAGGCATAACAAAAGAAGAATGCAAAAGTTTGATGATGTCCATGGGTCGCAGGCTTGATGCAGTTATTGAAAGCAAAGGATTTGCAACAAAATATTGAGTCTTATTCACTTAAATCCATTTCAAGTCTATCTGTTCCAATACTTTTGCTCATCTAAAAATGTGGTCTTTCTTTTCAAATAATGATATCTTCTAAGTTGTTTATCAGATCCAGATGAAAATACCTGGAAATAAAAGCTGACATATTGATCTTTTGTCTCATATTCATCTTTTGGTGTCAAACCCAAACGCTTTCAGTCTACAGCAAAAATAAAGGAATTGGCATTACTGTTCCAATACTTTTGGAGGGGACTGTACATATATACAGTGGGGCCAAAAAGTATTAAGTCAGCCACTGATTGTGCAAGTTCTCCTACTTAGAAAGATGAGAGAGGTCTGTAATTTTCATCATAGGTACACTTCAACTATGAGAGACAAAAATGAAAAAAAAATCCAGGAAATCACTTTGTAGGATTTTTAAAGAATTTATTTGTAAATGATGGTGGAAAATAAGTATTTGGTCAATAACAAAAGTTAAACTCAATACTTTGTAACATAACCTTTGTTGGCAATGACAGAGGTCAAACGTTTCCTGTAAGTCTTCACCAGGTTTGCACACACTGTAGCTGGTATTTTGGCCCATTCCTCCATGCAGATCTCCTCTAGAGCACTCATGTTTTGGGGCTGTCGCTGGGCAACACAGACTTTCAACTCCATCCACAAATTTTCTATGGGGTTGAGGTCTGGAGACTGGCTAGGCCACTCCAGGACCTTGAAATGCTTTTTACGGAGCCACTCCGTTGCCCGAGCGGTGTGTTTGAGATCATTGTCATGCTGGAAGACCCAGCCACGTTCCATCTTCAATGCTCTCACTGATGGAAGGAGGTTTTGGCTTAAAATCTCACGATACATGGCCCCGTTCATTCTTCCCTTAACACGGATCAGTCGTCCTGTCCCCTTTGCGGTAAAACAGCCCCAAAGCATGATGTTTCCACCCCCATGCTTCACAGTAGGTATGGTGTTCTTGGGATGCAACTCAGCATTCTTCTTCCTCCAAACACGACGAGTTGAGTTTTTACCAAAAAGTTCTATTTTGGTTTCATCTGACCACATGATATTCTCCCAATCCTCTTCTGGATCATCCATATGCTCTCTGGCAAACTTCAGACGGGCCTGGACATGTACTGGCTTAAGCAGGGGGACACGCCTGGCAGTGCAGGATTTGAGTCCCTCTCGGCGTAGTGTGTTACTGATGGTAGCCTTTGTTACTTTGGTCCCAGCTCTCTGCAGGTCATTCATCAGCTCCCTCCGTGTAGTTCTGGGATTTTTGCTCACGGTTCTCATGATCATTTTGACCCCACGGGATGAGATCTTGCGTGGGGCCCCAGATCGAGGGAGATTATCAATGGTCTTGTATGTCTTCCATTTTCTTACAATAGCTCCCACAGTTGAACTATTCACATCAACCTGCTTGCCTATTGCAGATTCACTCTTCCCAGCCTGGTGCAGGTGACTGTTTGAGGCTGTGGACAGGTGTCTTTTATACAGATGACGAGGTCAAACAGGTTCCATTAATACAGGTAACAAGTGGAGGACAGAAGAGCTTCTTAAAGAAGAAGTTACAGGTCTGTGAGAGCCAGAAATCTTGCTTGTTTGTGGGTGACCAAATACTTATTTTCCACCATAATTTACAAATAAATTCTTTAAAAATCCTACAATGTGATTTCCTGGATTTTATTTTCTCATTTTTGTCTCTCATACTTGAAGTGTACCTATGATGAAAATTACAGACCTCTCTCATCTTTCTAAGTAGGAGAACTTGTACAATCAGTGGCTGACTAAATACTTTTTGGCCCCACTGTATATATATATATATATATATATACAGTATATATATGTATATATACACATACAGTACTGTGCAACAGTTTTAGGCAGATATGAAGAAATGCTGGCATAAATTTGAAAGCAGAGTGGTCACTGCAAATATTGATTTGATTTAGATTGTTCATTTGTTCATTCACTTTGCATTTAGTTAATTGATAAAAACAAACTTTTAACAACTTTGATTTTGGAAAGCATTCTTACTTTTCATACCTGCCTAAAACTTTTGCACAGTGCTGTATATATATATATATATATATATGTATATATATATATATATATATATATATATATATATATATATATATATATATCCACCTGTAGTACAAGAAAGGTTTGCTTGTCATTTAATTGTTGCCATTTTACCCGTCTTTGGCTGCTATCTGGACCATCAGCGGTGACAAACCCTACTGGGCTCGTCAAGATATCAATCAGCTCCTCCTGGGTGTGGGCCACCCTTTCCCCCCAGTGTTTCCAAAGCGCCACGTGTCCACGCAGTGTTCTGGGAATAATACGCAGGGTAATGATTGCACCTGGCGCAGTGGTCCCCTCGCCGCCACGTGTAGCGTTTTCCGTTCCGATCCCTCCCCCCTCCGCCCTAATCCCCCTCCCTTTTCATCTGCCCCCTCTCTCACTTCCATCCCTGTAGCGTCCCTGTGTACATCAAGGGTCGCCCTGCCGGCGCAGTGGCGGGCTTTCAGCTTTCAGGCCATGCTGTGGGGGGAGGCTTAGCTCTCGCACACTCTCTCTCTCTCTCTCTCTCTTTCGCACACACGCACAAACATACACACCCTCTCCATCTCCGTCTATCTCTCTCTATGCATTTAGCCAGGAACTGAGTGTGTCAGGCTGAATCAACTCCAGAGGCCAGCAACACTAGAACAACACAAGCAGCTCCTGTGTGAGTGCCGAGGGAGGATCGATGTGTGCACCCTGCACTTTTAGGTGTCCTTTATTGCCGATATTTTTTACAAAACATGCATTCTATTGAATGTATAGATGCACGTTACACACAACCTTGTGCAGGGGGGAGGGCATGTGCCCAACAAGGCTAGAGAGAGTCGTTATGTATCCACGGGGATATGAGATCCCCTAACATGGTTACGATAGCATCCTACAGAGGTACGGTCTTGTTTTTCCTTCGTGCTGAGGGGGGTTTGTGTTTGTGTGTTTGTGCGTGTGTGTGTGTGTGAGAGAGAGAGAGAGAGAGAGAGAGAGAGACTGGAGAGAGAAAGACGCTGGCTTTGCGTTCCTTCCAGGGGCTCTCCGTCTGTCAGATTGTGTGTTTGTCACATGCAGAACCACTGGCGGATCAATCAGAGCCTGGCAAATCTCCCTAACGAAGGCTTCAAACACAAACACACAGACGCTGTGATACCCATCATGCTCAGCGCATACATGCATAAACACAGCTCCAATCCTTTTGATAGTTCATGAAAGGGATTTTCATAGATATGGCAGTATGGGATATATTGCCTCCTTGGCAACACGCATCATTTCATATGTCATTGGAATGTGGGTAAACGTGAAGACATGCAAGAATACCTCCCCTGTTTCCAGGCAGAAACTGAAACCTAGAGAGCAGGGAGGGTTTAGAGGACGGGCTGCAGGGTGAGAGCGAGCACAGGGGAAGATGCCCTGCGGAAAGGAGATCATGAAATGCCAACCATCGCGTTCTCCATGCACATTTTTTGCCCCCCCCCCCCCCCCCCCCCCCCCCCCCCTCCACTTCTTCTGGTGAGCTGCGGGTGTGATTGCATGTATATTGCATTGGGTCTTTCGGTGCAGAGTGGTGTGCCCTGTCAGCCTATCCATCATTGAGCGGGCTGGGCTGCACGCTGCTGAGGTTGCGGTCGATGAATAAGTAAAGGCGGGCCCTGCACCTCGGAGGGCCAGGCCAGCCCCATGCAAACGGGCAGACAGTGGAGTTTATTACGAGGCAGGATTAAAGACCCCAGCCGGGTTGAACTGCTGAAGCCATTGGGGGGGAACCCACTGCGTTTCAGGACGTGGTTTGAGAGTGACTGAGGTGAGACGTGTGACACCTGTCGTTCTGAAATGAAACTGCCTAGGCCAATCAAAGAGACGCCGGTTTTAGGGATGAATACGCTGAATTGAGTCGCTAAAGAGGATGGCAATAATTCTCCGGCTCAAGTCATCAGTGACCCTTTGTCCTTCGTGTGTTTGTGTGTGTCGCTCTGTGTGTGATTGTATGTGTTAGAGAGAGAGAGAGGAAAGAAAGAGAGAGACATTTATATTGCAGCATTTCTTAGCTTTGTACATTTGTAGTGCTAACTAATCCCCACCGCTCTCTCTCTCTCTCTCTCTCTCTCTCTCTCTCTCTCTCTCTCTCTCTCTCTCTCTCTCTCTCTCTCTCTTTCTCTCTTCCTCTCTATTTCTTCCTCTCAATTTCTTCCTGTAATGAGAGCTGTCCTTCAGCCAGATGAGCTTTGAGATATCTGCCCGGCCCTTATCTAAACCAATCAATCTCACTCCACGACCATCTCTTTTATATGGTCCCCGGTAGCCTCCTGTGAGAGCGTGTTACGCTGATTTACGTCCCCCCACCTCCGGACGGAGGCGGCGCCCAGACCACGAGGTGCGACAGCGGCGTGCCGTCACCATCCGAGCGAGGGACCGCTCTTTGATGATGGCACGCCGGCTGATTATTCAGTGACACCCTCACACTCCGCTGTCCTCAAAGGCACCCAGGGGCGGCATCGGCATGGCAACGACCCTAATGAGCCTGTCTGGGCGGGTGATCCTGTTGCCTGGCAGGGGGAGTGGCATCGCCGCGGAGATGAAGGGTATGAGTCAGAGTGTCATGCAGGTGTTTTGGAAAAGCAAGGACATGATGTTGATGGAGACAAACGCGCCCGCACACACACACACACACATGCACACACACACACACACACACACACACACCCACACACACACACACACACACACACCCACACACACACACACACACACACACACACACACACACACACACACACAAGAAGACACACGTTTCTCTTTCTCTCCTCCTCTCTCTCTGTGTATTTAATTATTGTTTTCGTTCTTTATGGATTTTTCCCATATTCCCACCCAGCCAAAAACCATTGTTGTTGTAAATTATTCCTCTGGGTGAACCTGTGCACTAGATTATATTTTATATGAATGAATCTATGAGGGTAGAAAACTGTCATATACATAACTGTAGTAATGCTGTCATATACATAGCTGGAGTAGTACTGTCATTACATACACGTAGTAATACTGTCATATACATCCCTGTAGTTATACTGTCATATACATCCCTGTAGTAATACTGGCATATACATCCCTGTAGTAATACTGTCATATACATCCCTGTAGTAATACTGGCATATACATCCCTGTAGTAATACTGTCATATACATCCCTGTAGTAATACTGGCATATACATCCCTGTACTAATACTGTCATATACATCCCTGTAGTAATACTGTCATATACACGCCTGTAGTAATACTGTCATATACATCCCTGTAGTAATACTGGCATATACATCCCTGTAGTAATACTGGCATATACATCCCTGTAGTAATACTGTCATGAACATAACTGTAGTAATACTGTCATATACATCCCTGTAGTAATACTGGCATATACATCCCTGTAGTAATACTGTCATATACATAACTGGAGTAGTACTGTCATTACATACCCGTATTAATACTGTAATTTCCATAACTGTAGTAATAGTGTAATGAATATACCTGTAGTAATACTGTCATATACATAGCTGGAGTAGTTTTGTAAGTGTTTTAACGTGTGACTCATAAAGAAGTTTAACTGAGCCTAGTGTCAGCAATACGTTCATCAGCCTGTCTGCCTGCACACAGAAAGAGGAAAAGAGAGAGAGAGAGAGACCGAGAAAGAGGAATAGAGAGAGAGAGAGACCGAGAAAGAGGAAAAGAGAGAGAGAGAGAGAGAGACCGAGAAAGAGGAAAAGCAAAGAGTGAAAGAGAGTACTAAGGAGAGAGAGAGCGAGCTTGAGGGGCCTCAGTATGGTTTCCCATGATATGCAGGGTAATGAACTTCCCCGACTTTGTACTTCAGAAGCGTGACGCTTGGCCTCGACTGTCAGCCGCTTCCTGCCCGCCTATTGCCCTGGCCCGCTCTAATCTTCATCCATCCAGCCCAGACTGACTTTAAAGGGCTTTGTGCCGCCACGCTAAAGCCCGTCATTTGACAGACTAATGGTGAAATTTGTAAGGAGTTTAAGTTCACGCCTCTCAGGGAGAGTGTCAGGAAGCATGTGGCTGCTGGCTAGGCCTGTCGCTGGGTAGAGATGTGAGCCCCCCCCCCCCCCCCCCCCCCCGGCCTGCCTTTACGGCACAAGAACTTCTCACTAGCGCTCTAAAGAAAATCCTACTGGCTCTGCGCAGAAACCTAGACAGCCTGCGTTAATGTTCGCCGTTGTCCGTTGTTGGAGACGTATTCTGTACTCAATTGCCACCGAAATAGGAGCAAACGCATTGCTTAGCTGAAACTTTTTGACTAAACTTTGAAAACTGTCATTTGTTTTTTTCAAGAATTTAAAGTTCTTTTCCAACTGTTGTTTCGAGCCTTATTCGATGTCTTACAAAACCACTTACAAAGAGGCCTCATTTCATCTCATACTTGCACGGACACACACAAATATGTTGTACAAACACACACGCACGCTCTCACACACACTTGTACTGCACACACACACTCAGACACACACACGCACACTCGTCAGATTGTTCCTCAGTCCACAGTGGAGCCAGCTCGCAGCGGAGAGGACCCGCTCACCACACATGAATAATTAAGAGGGAAAGAATGCCATAGCTTTTTTGCAGGGTCAGCGAACAACCGGTTAGAAAGGTCGAGAGACGAGAGACCGCACAAGAGAGGGGGGAGGGGGAATGGAGATGGGGATGGGGGGGAGAGGGGAGTGGTGCAGGGATGGATGGCATTGATCATGGTGAGGTCATAAATAAGAGATCATAGTCCAACTATTGTGATTCATCTGGAGATTTCTCATCCTGCCTCTCTCCAGCATACCCCCCCTATTCACCCTATCCTCCCTATCCTCCTATCCACCCTATCCTCCCTATCCTCCCTATCCTCCTATCCCTCCTATCCACCCTATCCCCTATCCTCCCTATCCCTCATCCACCCTATCCTCCCTATCCTCCCTATCCCCTATCCTCCCTATCCCCTATCCTCCCTATCCTCCTATCCCTCCTATCCTCCCTATCCTCCTATCCCTCCTATCCTCCCTATCCCCCATCCTCCCTATCCTCCTATCCCTCCTATCCACCCTATCCCCTATCCTCCCTATCCCTCCTATCCTCCCTATCCCCCATCCTCCCTATCCCCCATCCTCCCTATCCTCCTATCCCCGCCTCCTCCCTATCCCCATAAAAATGTTACATACTGCACTAGGGATGCAAAGCCTACCTCTGTAAAATGTGTGTCTAGGTGTCTGCTAAGTGCACAGAACGTGACTGTAGTGGCATGCAAGTGAATGAACGTGTGTGTGTGTGTGTGTGTGTGTGTGTCCATTGACAGGTGCAGTGACTGCTGTATCTGGGACCACGAAGCAGCAGTCAGTAATCTCCTGGGGCGGATTAACCCCTGCTGGGGCTTTCTGCTATTTTAGGCTGCCAAGACCGGAGAGTACAACCAGCCGGCTGCCTTGGTGAACCCCGAGGAGTACACACACACACGCACGCACGCATGCACGCACGCACGCACGCACGCACGCACACACACACACACGCACACACACACACACACACACACACACACGCACCCGCACCAACACAGCTCAGATGAAAGATGCATGCAGACACACACACATCGATACAAACTCGCGCACCACAACCCTCCCTTCTTCTTTCCCTTCCATCCTCAATTTCCAACCCCTCCGACGTGAGTCCCAGTTAGTAGGGCACCACTTAGAAAGCCCTCCCTGCTCCAGTGGACAGTGTGTGTGTGTGTGTGTGGGGGGGGGGCAGAATGTCCAGACGGGCACCAGTCCATTGGCCCAGTCACATCATCAATAGAGAGCAGAAGCAGCAGCAGCCCCACACACCCACCACCGGCACACGGCGGACTGGATGAAAGAGAAGTGGGGAGACAGACGGGCACACACACATACGGCCAAACACGTCACGTTGCCAGGGAGCTTCTCTGTGTGTGTGTGTGTGTGTGTGTGTGTGTGTGTTTTGTGATGTGAGGCCAGTGCAAACTGTCAGCCTTGCTGCAGGCGTATCAGGCACGGAACCAGATTTGTGTGTGTGTGTGTGTGTGTGGATTATGGGATTGCGTGTGAAGTGTTTGATGGCTTGTGCCATCTCCGCTGTGCTGCTTTTGAGCCGACTATCACTATGCATCAGATTCTTCCACAGGAAACCTCGCCCCACACCTTAACCCCCCCCCCCCAACACACACACCTCCCACAAACACAAACACACACAATGAGACATCTTCTCATCCATACCTATTTATAGCTGTTTTTTCCCTCAATGATCTGGGTGCCTCTTAAAGCTGTAGGCTGTGTGACAGGCGTGTGCTCTGGGTTAACTTCAGCCCATCCTCTCAAGAGCCCTTCTCTTTTCTGTCTCTCTCTCACACGTACACTTTCCCGCATGCTTTTCTTCCACTTTCTCTCTCTCACACACGTACGTACACACACACACACTCACACACACACACACCCACACACACTCACACACACACACACACACACACACACACACACACACACACACACACACACACACACAACTTCCAAGAGCGCTCTATTCAGGCTGCAGATGGCTGCCTTGTGTACGAGAGACGAGAGCCCGGGCGCCCCAGCGCTACACTGGGAACCAGCCTCATTGACATGCAAGGGGGCACGTCACCTCCTCCAGCCCAGGAGAGGCAGCACGGCGCCGGGGAGAGCCGGCCGCCGCATCAGGAGCCCTGGCTGGCGAGTGGGAGGACCATATGTTCATTAGACAGTGACCTCCCATCCTCCCACTGAGCCCCCTGGAGAGGAGGAATGCCTATGAAGGCGTGGGTGGATGGGCTTTTAAAGAGACAAGCAGACAGGCAGGGCGGGCAGAGAGAAAAGCAGACAGGCAGGGCGGGCAGAGAGACAAGCAGACAGGCAGGGCGACAGGTAAACAAGCCATGCATTAATCAGGACATCCACCTGGGATGCTTTGTTCAGAGTGTGTTGACATTATAGCTCCGTCCCATCTCGCACTGAGGCCAGACGCTGTTTGTATTGATGTGAGTGAGAGCAGGGCGGAATATTCAATGTTTGTGTGCATGTGGCATGTGCGTGAGTGTGTGTGTGTGTTGCAATCCAGCCAGCAGGTGTGTGAGTGCACACTCTGAAATGCCTTCATTCGACGGTAGCTCAAATGGGCGAGAGAAAGAGAGAGAGAGAGAGAGAGAGAGAGAGAGAGAGAGAGAGAGAGAGAGAGAGAGAGAGAGAGAGAGAGAGAGAGAGAGAGAGAGAGAAGGATGAATAGATAAGAGAGGCAGAGAGAGTTACAAACCCTGAAGTGATACACTAATAGAGAGGCAGACGGAGAGGATTACAGCAGAGAAGATTGACAGGTGGGGACTGAGCAGACATAGATAAGAGAGACATAAAGAGACAAGTACAAGTGGAAAGGTAGAAGGAAAGAGAGAGAGAGAGAGAGAGAGAGAGAGAGAGAGAGAGAGAGAGAGAGAGAGAGAGAGAGAGAGAGCTGGAGAGAGTGTATGAAGAGATATCTGGGTGGTAGAGTAAGACCAGCCTCACCCAATAGGACGCCAAAGGCAGCTGGGCTCTGCCACAGGTGGACTCACAATCAGGCGACGACTCTCACACACACACACACACACACACACACACACACACACACACACACACACATACACATGCACACACACAAACTTCACTAATGATATGTTAACACACAGGTAATACTCAGGTAATCTTAATAAATAAACATATACAACATTGTTTGTAGACCTTTTAAGCTTCTACTTCAGATACCTACACACACACAGCAGGGAAAGTACACACAATGGAAAAACACAGACGACACACTATTCCCCTGCTACCCATGCAGTTGTGTTTGTCTATTTATTATCATCAACGATGTCGTCTTAATTAATAAAACTGTCAGCGCTCATAAACGAGGATGATTTCCACAGCCCATCTGTCTAACGGAGATGCCTTCAGCGGGAGAGCGAGGCACTCCCGGTGCTTGGCCGTTCCAGCGACAGTCAGGCCGAAACAAAGTGCCATCCGTCACGCAATCCGGCCAGCCTTCAATAATAATTGGGTTAGAATAAATGGGCCGTGGTTTTAGGGCAGAGGGAGCTGCGGGGAGGGGGGTTGGAGGGGGGGTTAGACAAAAAGATGCAAGCACAAAGCCAAAACAGAGCCATGTACCACTCCATCACCAGGGAGAACGCCCCCCCCCCCCCCCCCCCACCCCTGGCCTGGCCCTGCAGCCGCTGAGCAGTGGACTGAGCAAGCTCTGGAGGCTGCGGGCGGGCCGGACGGATGGGCGTCTGCTGTCAGGCACACGGTCACGCCCAAATCAAGACTGATCGATCACCGCGCAGAAATCAGGAGAAAAGCCTGTGTCTGGGAGCAAGGGGCCCAGGGATGACACAGCACCACAGACTGAACAGCAGAAGTTTGGAGGAAAAAGTTACAGTGTGTGTGTGTGTGTGTGTGTGTGAGTTGGGGGCAGTCTAGTGCCTACTGTCTGTGGTGAACCCAAAGCAGGGAGCAGCATGTAGATATAGTGCTCAGACCATCCAGGCATGGTCAGTACGTTTACGTCCCCATTAGCTGTTCTGTTGAACAGGACTCATTGCCTGCACTAGGCCTTGGCAGCATATTGATATTAGACTCACGTGGAGTGCCAAACAAAAGCACAGTTGAAACACACGGTGCAGCTCTATTTATACATTGGCTTGCCAAGTGTGAACCACATTTCCTTTGGTTCAGCCTGGTGTTAATCTGTATGTTTTGACACGGTAGTGGAGTAGGATGTTCAGATATTGCAGCCCTGCCTTTCAACACACACACATTTACAGTATATATATATATATACTGTACATATATCATGATGTGATTCGACCACTCTAGTCTGGATTTGGGGTATAGGTGCACAGCTAGACACAAGCAGAGGGAGAGAGATAGAGTTGGAATATGAAAGGGAAAGGAAGGACAAGGTTGGGAGGCACTACTGGGAAAACACATACACACACACACACACACACACACACACACACACATGCATTTACTCCTGGGACACTAAGTGCCTCCCCCACATGCTCCCAACTGCAGGGACACTAGCAATCACTCTGGTGGCACATGTCTTTACAAACATACTCCTGTTCGCCAAACATGTTAACAACCCCCCCCCCCCCTCTCCCCGCCTGTCTATGTATAGGTTGTGTGTGTGTGTGTGTGTGTGTGTGTGTGAGAGAGAGAAAGAGATAGACCAGGATGGAGTTTGTGACAATATGCAGAGAGAGAGAGAGAGAGAGAGAGAGAGAGAGAGAGAGAGAGAGAGAGAGAGAGAGAGAAAGAGAGCGAGAGAGAGAGGCCAGAGACCAGAGACCAGAGACCAGAAAGAAGAGAGAGACTGTGTGCGAGAGGGAGAGGAAATGGAAAGGTATAGGAGGAGTAAAAAGAGAGATGCCAGCAGCACGCCATGATGACTGTGCCAATGCAAAGTGTGGTGGCTCTGATACAACACGCCAGTGGGATGCTACGCCTGTATGTGGACATCTGGGAGTCTCAGATAATGAGTTAAAACGTACAGCAGCAACAACAGTGATAACAGTCATAAAATCAGATTCAAATCAGATTTTTTAAGAGGCACTGTGACAGCTTTGGAGAAGATCCAACAAGATTGGAACCCGTGTTGCCATGACACGTCCAGCACCTCCGTCGTACAGTAATAACTGTTCATCTTGAAGCTGATGCCATCTTGAAACCCTGCCAACAGGGTCCAGGGGACTTGGGCTTGGTTGAGTGTCCTGTGACGCTGCGTTGTTGGAGGCTAAAGCTTGGGCGGTCGAATGGCTTCACCGACACTCACGGCCTTGATATTCAAGCAAGGAAACGTGGGGAATGGGCCACGCTCTAAATGGGTCATGCAAAATGCAAGGAGGCGAAACCCTGACATGACCAGACAGAACAGATGATATCCACCATTCAAGCGGTAACATATCATAACCATATGTGTGCATTTATTATGCATGACATTGCAGCTGTATCTATTACTGCCCTTGAATCCTGTGGTGCATGTAATACCATGTACTTTAACAGTCTTTCAGCCCCCTGGGCAGTACAGTATTTGAAAACGAAATGGCATTGTAATGACTCAGCCGGCTACTACAATCTGTTTGTATTTAATTTCCCTGAAGATACGGGAACTATAGGATTTCCGACTTCAGCAAATTGAATCAGAATTATTTATGAGGTCGATTTAATCCCATCCGCATCGCACTTGCCTTTAATGGATAGCTTTTGTTATTAGCCGGGTTTCCATATATGGAAATCTGATCACTCCACGCCACTGTTCAGATTTATTCAGCAGCTAAAGCTTGATCATATTGTTCTTTCACGTTTATTTCTATGGTAATGTTTGAGAGTGAGGCGTGGTGTCCAATGGGTTTTCCGCATTACTCCGGATATTATGAGCACGGAGCAGAATACCAACTACAGCATTAGACAATCGGAACAGGAAAGGGCATAGCGGAACACTGCAGAGATATGTTCCTGCTGGTCACAGAAACCCCAACAAGCCTTTTGGTTTTATTTCCATTGTCAGCTTAATCGAGGGAAGAGGGGGGAAAGCGCTTTGCCAGGAAGAGGTTTGTGCGTGAGCACGTTCACTGCTGAAGAGCACACGGTGTCCACCTTTTGCTCCTCTCCTCTCTGGCGACGGGAGAGGAGGGGCGTTATGAGGGCAAGGGGAGAACAAACGATGCCAGAGCCCCTAAATCCATGTTTGCTAATGGACCCAGGCTGTTTGTAGGCCTGCCGCCACGTTCAAAAGAGCCCTGGTCCACCCGCCATGCTTTAATCTTCCACAGGTGCACAAGGCTCAGGACGGACCACAACACACACACACACACACACACACACACAGAAACACACATGCACACACACTGTGACAGGAATGACAGGCCAGTATTAAAGAGACCGAGGTTCATTTTAAACCAAAGTTACATGCCGTTCCTAATGAATTCCATTGAGGCTCCAAACGTTTCTGAATAACAACAATGACCCTGTCTTTATCATTGCGGTAGGATGTCCAACAGTTATATGTAAACATCCTACTGTACAGTTTGGAGCTGGCACTGACATTCACCCAAAATACATTTCCCCCACTGTAAGACCCTGTGCCTGTTGGTGTGTCTGTGTACGCTGTCTGAGTGGCCCCCGGCAGCCATGGGGAAAGGGACAGGGAAATGAGAGCGGCTCACAGGCCACAGCTGAGCTCCAGCTCTGATGAACCCACTGGTAATCAGAGAGACGTCGGAGAGAGGAGTCACTCCTGAGCTGTGAAAGGGAGGAAGGGCGAGGGTGGTGGTGGTCGTGGAGCAGACCGATGGCGGCCAGGCTGGGGTATTTTTCTTGATTGGGTGGTCGGCGGGTCCGTTCGTCGGTCGGTCACCTCCAGTGGTCCCGGCCCGTTGCCGGGCGTCTCGTCACGGCAGCCGAAGTCGCAGCTGTGTCACCGCGTCACACATTCGCCTGACTCGGCTAATGGAGCAGAGGGAGACAGCAGAACATCGTCACAGCCTGTCAGACCCAACCCCCCCCCCCCCTCCTCCCTCCCATGGCTCTCTCCCCGCCCTCCCTTCCCCACTGGCCAAACCGCCAAACCACGCCAACCAGCTGAACCAATGGCCTCCTGTTCCCGCCGGTTTGTCTCTTTAGGGAATGTTGTTAAAAGCAGTGAGGTCAGACCCACTGAGCAGGTGGTGATGTCAGGCGCAGATCTCTAGAGAGACATTCAATGACATCATCAAAGTGAACCACCGTAGTTTATAAGGGAACCATATTTTTTTTCGATGAATTATCTATTAGGAATAACTAGTTGTGTGCGTGTGTGCGTGTGTGTGTGTGTTTTTATGTGCGTGCGCGCATGCGTGTGTGTGTGCGTGTGTGTGTGTTTGTGTCAGGGGTAACGTCTTCATGAACCCTTATCATAGAGATGAGTCAACAGGGACTCCCTGAAAAAAATCAGTTACTGACATCATTGCACAGTTTGTGAGTGTGCGTGTGTGCGTGTATTTGTGTGTGTGTGTGTGTGTGTGTGTGTGTGTGTGTGTGTGTGTGTGTGTGTGTGCGCACGTGTTCGTCTCTGTGTGTGTGTTTGTGTGTGTGCTTGTGTATGAATCACAGTGCTGAATAAAGATGTCGCTGTCTCTACATCTCCAGTAGTGGACACAGTGCCTGTCTGCCAGCATCGGCCTGTCAACACCTCCTTTTATCCCAGCTTCACTGTCCTCTTTGTTTGCATCCGTCACCGGAGACCCAGGTGGGACTCCTGAAGTGGCACTATAGGAGAGAGTTATACAGTCTGCTTGATGGGAGAGACGTCCGCCCTGTGGGCTCCATCTCTGGCCGCTGACAGACAGGAGGCTGACACTGAGTGCTCGCTGGTCAGATAGACAGACAGACAGACAGGCAGGCAGGCAGGCAGGCAGGCAGGCAGGCAGGCAGGCAGGCAGGCAGGCAGAGAGAGAGAGAGAGAGAGAGAGAGAGAGAGAGAGAGAGAGAGAGAGAGAGAACTAGACAGGCAGACAGACAGACAGACATGTCACCCAGAGGTGGGTGGGAGGAGGTGGGCCAGACAGGGCAGTTTGGGGACGACAGCAACACAGCCAAAACCTAAAATAAACTGGCATGGCTCTCGTACATTACCTAAAGAGGAAAAGCAAGAAGATTGAATGATAACCGTTGCACAACTGCTCTCAAGCTTTTTGTATGATTGTGTACATACCTAAGTGCATTGGAAACGTGAGTGTGTAAGTGTACGCGTATAAAATGCACTCGTTGCAATACAAACATGCCACATCACGTACGCGTAGCACAACACATTTTTTCAGCGATGGTGACAGCGTAACAATGACACGGTTCCCTTGCATAACACTCATAAACAATGTAAATCACTGGCAGGGGAGGCCCTCCAAAACTCACAGCGGAGCTCGGTGGCTCGAAAGGGATCAGCTGGAGCCAAAAGTCTTTATGAGACAGAGCTACTGCTCCTCGTTCATATCTTTAAATATTGCATCGGTAGATCAGTCGGACGTTTTTTAGGATATGAGTCTCTACTAACCGCCCCCCCCCCTCTCTCTCTCTCCCTCCAGCCCTGGTGCAGTAGTACATACTGCATGATTTATGCGAGCGCTCGGCACAGCGTGTAAGGCTCCGTGCTGCCGATCGCTCGGACTACGGACACAACCGAGAGGCCCGCCGTTGGTATTCTCCACCCGACGCCGGCTGGCGTTACGGACGTCTTCCTGGACGAGTTCACCTGCGGGGAAAGAACAGAAGTTCTGCTTGTGATATCATGTCTGCCGAGGACAGAGGATGGCTCAGGGGCGTGTGCCGATGCTTAATGTCTGCGTCTGGGTACGATAGTGTATTTTCAAGGCGGTCTTCCTCTCCGCATCTCTTTCTCTTTTCTTCTCTCGCTTGTCCCTCGTCTTCGATCCGACCTCTCTTCCATCTACGACTTAGTTGGTGTATTATTCACTTCTCTGTTTCATTTTGCCTTCTCTCTACCCTCCCTTTGTTCTTCCCTTGCCCTGATTTATTGATGGATCACAGGGCGACGTGGCAGTGATGTAATGCCGGTTTACGCTTATGAATGTTTGAGCAGAGATTTCACACTCTATTTCAGCCATGTGAGCATAAGAGAGAGAGAGAGACAGACTGGAGAGAGAGCAGCACATGGCAGGCACTCATTGAGCAGTGCTGTGACTGGAGACTCCATTTCTGTATCAACACATTCCAAATATCCTGGAGTACTGTAAATTGCTTCTTTAATTTTCTAAGAGCATAACCCCCCGGGCCCCCCCACCCCCACATACTCACACACACACACACACACACACACACACACACACACACACACACACACACACACACACACACATACACACACAGTCCAAACGATATCACCATAAGAGGAAGGCATTAAACCTATGGAGACAGCTGTGGATCTAGTATACTGGGTTTTAATCACTGCATGTTCCACAGAGAGTGGGCCTCATTAACATATGTTTGCATTCATTTGGGTTCACGGCATGTTAATAAGGAGAGGTGGGGCGCCGTGGAAACACTGCGGTGATTCAAATGACCGAGAGGCATGAGACTCAGCTTTCATTACCGTTTAATTTATTCATTTAGCATTTACATTGACATTTGCTGCATGTAAGGCACAGTGATGAAGGGGGAAAGGGGTTTTGTGTTGTGTGTGTTCGTAAAGGGAGGAAGAGAGGAGGAGAGCGATATAGAAAGAGGGTGAGAGAGAGAGAGAGAGAGATACAGAGAGATACAAAGAGATACAGAGAGATAGATAGTGAGAGAGAGAGAGATACAGAGAGATAGAGAGAGAGAGAGAAAGAGAGAGAGAGAGTGAGTGAGAGAGAGAGAGAGAGAGAGAGAGAACCGTCCCAGTGACCCAGTGAGAGGAACGGCGAGGCCTCACCAGATGTGTGACGTCTCCCTGAGGGATCCTCAGTGCACTGTGGTCCGAGATTGGCGGCGTAAAATAATCCAACCCAGAATGAAAAATCATCTAAACCTCTCCTCACTCACGCTCAGGCAGACAGACACTAACACTGGAATCCAGTTGGATACTGTAAGTCCCAGCGCGAGGGCTGGGTGTTCACTCTTCCACATGCCTGCACCCACAACGCAGACACACACACACACACACACACACACACACACACACACACACACACACAGACACACAAAAACACACACAGCCCGCCCGCCCTTCCCACTTTACGCTGAATTGCCCTGGACACAGTTGAAGCACTGTCTCTCACACACACCACTCCCTTATTAACACTCGTATTAATTCATCTCTCCGGCCGGTTACGTACGTCTCAGGGCACACTTGTAATGGGATAGACAAACCAATCAGGTGTGTAAATGGGATTTTCCCAGAAAGAGCCAAGGAGATGAGGGAGGATGACCTCACAACGTTATCGAGTGGAGCCGGCCTCCCGTGAGCGGTTAGCGAACCAGCGCTGATTAATTCCAGGGATCCATTTATAGGACGATGGAGGGGCTGGTTTTAATGGCGGAGCATATGGTTTGGTGTTAATAGGGAGAGGCCGTGTTCTTTCCTCCTTCAGCCCCGTGCGGATTGGGAGGGAAGGGGGGGAAGGGATCGGTGGAGGAAGAAGGAAAGGAGGGGGGGCAGGGTTTGATGATGGCATGAAAAAGATGGCGGTTGACACGCCTCGTGGGTTAGCCTTGGGGTGCCAGCTCGAGCTAAATGACTTCATACATTCCCCTTCTCCCTCGTAGACTTGTGTAGCATATTCATCATGTGCTCATGGTTTACTGTGTGGCGGGCCCTCTGTCTAGAGGAAACACAGGGGATCCATTCCCCGGGCCGCTGGGCCCTAAAACCCCCCGGATACTCACTGGGGACCCCCCACTTTGGCACAGCCACACCTCAGGAGGAGGAGGAGCATATTAAACTGGGTTAGTCTCTGTGGTCCGGTGTGGTTCTTCCTCAGCCAATGCTGTAGTGGACAGAGGAAATAGACTTTGATATGTACATTAGCTCATTAGAGACAACCTTGGACGGTGGAAGTCTTTGAAAACACAATGGGTTTGAACAGTGTGCATGCGCATATGGCGCCCATAAAAATGTATGTTAGGGTAAGAGTACGGAAAACACAATTCCCATTTCCTTTTGTTCAGCGGAGCAGTGGTTCTGCTTCCTGAAGGTCCAACGTACTTAAATCCATATGTACATACAAATAGGTATGCTCCTTACACATACATATCACACACACAGTACACACACACACACATACATTAATGTATACATTATTCACGCATACATACAAATAGTACATGTATAGATTTATCCAGTACAGCTTTTGTAGCTCCCCAGTTCCCTAACACGCAGAAACACAATATTCTCTTGATCTCTCAAACACGTGCAGGTATTCAAGCTTGCTGAGCAGAAGCATCCTGTCGTGGTGGCTGAGGAGGACATCCCAAAAACCGCTGTGGTCGGCTCGGGGGAGATCTACTGCCGCTTTTCCCCCACGGCATGTGAGGCTAAAGCCCTCTTTTGGAGGGGTACCAGCTTCCCTCCAGTTGGACCACTTACAGCTGTGGAGGAGAGCACCAACACCGGCCCCAAACTGGTAAGCAGCTTCTGCGTTCCAACCTGCAACAAAGGCCACTCATCAAGCAACATTTAGAAATGTCAAATATCGATGTGGGTGTTGGAGGAAAAAGAGAGCAAAGTCCCGATACTTCATTATTCTGATGATACTTCAAATCTACATTTAGCCAACCATTTTTTTTCTCAATTGAAATATGCTTCATGAAGATGTAGTAAAATAACTTCATAGATCTATTATAAATGTATTTATATTTCACTTATAACACTATATAACACTTCAAATACTATAAATGCCCCCTTAATGATGAACATTCAGTGCGACTATTTTGCCCGCCGCTTCGTTGGGACGCGAGAATATAAATGCGGTAAAGACAGGAGAAGTGTCTATTCAGCAGGTAGGGCCCATCTGTTTTCCACGGCCATATTGATCCCAGAATACCATTAGGCTATCCCTTTAAGGATTCCACCGCATCAGCAACATCCACCTGGGTACCTCCGCCGGCCTCAAACAGGTCCTCGGGCAGAGCTCCCTGCATGGCGGCGGCCCGCTCTGTGTGCGTAATTGGATCCCTCAGTCCCCCTTGCTCTGTCTCTCTCTCCCTGGGTGGTGTGTCAGAGGAGGGCATGGCGTCTTGCTCGTTCAGTTCCTTTGTTTTGGTGGACAGCGTGTGAGCGGAGTGTGTGTGATGAATGCAGTGCCTGTCTCCTGCTGCTGGTCTTATTCACATTCTATGCATAAAGCATTCCAGGCGGTGCCTTTTTTAAATGAGACGTAGGACTATATTAATCTATATTAAGTGATGTCGATTTATTGTACTTATGTATTGTGGCATCAAAATAGGTTTTTATTTAAGTTGTTTCACTTCATTTCCAAGCCAAGGGGTGATTTTCATAAACACAACCATGGCAGCATACTACTTCCCTGTCTCGGTTGAGCTAGGATTGTGGTCACCTCACAAAATGGTCACTGGCATGATCACTGAGCCCTGCGGAGGTTAGTGCACACTTTGGAGGATTAATCTGAGTCTTTTCTGATCAACTGGACTTCCATGCACACACATTTCAAGAGGCTTACACTGCTAAGGCGTCTTCTGGCAGACGCAGGCAGAGTCTGTTGTGTGTGTGTGTGTGTGTGTGTGTGTGTGTGTGTGTGTGTGTGTGTGTGTGTGTGTATGTATCTGTGTGTGTATGTGTGTGTGTGTGTGTGTGTGTGTGTGTGTGTGTGTGTGTGTGTGTGTGTGTGAGTGAATGTGTGTATGTGTGGGAGACTGTAGGATGGGGGAGGAGTGGGTGGGGGGTGCACTGGAGTTAACCCAAGATCTCTCCTACTCTAATTATCGCCAGAGCTCCGACCTCAGCACACGCTCCAGAACATGTCTCCTGACACGCCTCGCCTCGCCTGAGAACGGAGCACACTGCGTCGTCAGAATCTCAGTGGAGGGTTTGGGGGGGATGGGGAGCCTAAACGTGTGTATGACTGCTTGTGTGTCTGGGTGTGTTGGGGTGTGTGTTGGCTGTACGTATGAACGTGAGACTCTGAGACTGAAAGAAAAGGGAGAGAAAGGGTGAGGGAGAGATAGAAAGAAGCAACAGAGGGAAGGAGGGTTGAATTATGAAAGAACTGAAAGGGTGTGGTGGTGTGGAATAGCGGACAGAGCGCAAGAAAAAAACGTTATTCGAAGTGGCTGGGGAAAAAAGAAGAGAGGATAGGAGATAATCGAAATGAAAGAGGAGACAGTCATCTCATAGTTCAGACAGAGTCCAGAGGTAGCTCCTAGTGAACCACACCAGCCGAGCAGGCAGAGTAGCAGAGCTGCTGGATTCCCATGTAATTATAATCTTATCCTCCCTGGGGAGTCTGAGAGCTGGATTCACTATCAAAAGACATCACATTATTCACAGTCTCACCACAGAATTACTGTTTGGTGTTCTTCTTTCCCTTCGTTTTGGGACTCACTTTGGAAGGTTTATTTAGAAGTTCCTGGAGGGGAACAAGCAGACGGACACACGTTCTATGGCTGCCCCCTCTTTTCATAACAAAGCTAAATATACACGACCGTTCAATATGGTCCTCTGCCAGTCAAACCAGGTCAGATAGGATGAATTGATCTGTCTTGTCCATATAAAACACAATTGTGGCATTGTGTGTGAGAGAAAGTAGCTGGTACGTGTATTTCTAACTTCCCTCTTTTCTTGCTTTCCATCTCTCCCTCCCTCCCTCCCTCTCTCTCTCTCTCTCTCTCTCTCTCTCTCTCTCTCTCTCTCTCTCTCTCTCTCTCTCTCTCTCTCTCTCTCTCTCTCTCTCCCTGGCCGTGTTTCCCTGTAACAATATGTGTCATTAGACAGCAAACACCTCTGTCTCTGATTAAGCCTTGCTCCCCACGCTGATTTTTATTGGCTGCTCAATGGTGCGGAACTTAAACATTTATCAGGGTCGATGTGCTATGCAGCCAGGGGTGTCTGCAGTACCAGCCATTAGGGAGCGGAGGGGAAGGCATGGGAGGGGCAGCTATAGTAGCTGTTAGCGCAGGCAGCAGGCTGGGGGTGTCCACAGCCCTCCTCCTCCTCCTGCTCCTCCTGCTGCTCCTACTCCTCCTCCTCCTCCTCCTTGAGTTGAAAATTAAATGTATCACAGAAGGGGAACCATTAAGGGCTTTGTTTTTCCGCAGTGTGGCCCCAGCACTGTCTGCCCTGCGTTTGCAACAAACCACCGTACCAGGCTGGTGACCTGTTACGGCGCCACACAGTAGCCTAGGCTACACAGGTAACATTCGCTTCGTTTGGACCTAAAATAAAACTGTTTGCTGCAGTAGCTCTGGTGTCCAGGGCATTCCAGCAAATAAGGAGGTTGACATGGTTTTTACTGCAAGTTACAGAAGGTAACTGTTGCACTGCCACACTTTGTAAGTTTATCCTGTCCTGATTCACCCTGACAGAACCTGAAGAGGCTATGGAAGGCTTCACTTGGTTACATAACAGAGGTATTTCATAGATTTTTTCGGGGGGGTTCATCTGTGGTGTGTCCTCCGTGTGCAGGTACAGCCTGTCCCTCGGCTGAGAAATCTGACCGTAATCCACAAATGCGCATAATCCAGAGGTCATATTTAAAACGGGATCAGAAAATAATCTGGCCTCACCTTCAGTGGTTTTGGGTTCTGATTGTTGCCCCCAGCCTCACCGCACCCACCAATCAAATCTGTCTGTATTGGTCACATGGCCTGTCCCCCATTGTCTCAGTGCGCTTCAGGGCTTTCAATAAGGACACAGTCAAGCACACACACACACACACATACACACACATACACACACACATGCACACACACACACATACACACACACGCATGCACACACATGCACCCACATACGCACACACACATACACACACACACACCCAGTGCACTTACGATATGAGATCACTGGAGGCTTGGTGGTGTCAAACACCTCTCCTGTAGTCAACTGCCTTCAAGGAGGGAGCCGTTCCGTGTAGCTGGAGCTGACGACAGAGTGGAGCTGGACGGGGAACTGGTCTCCCCAGGCAGTGAGTAAAACCCGGTCACACGTTGATGTTCAAACGCATTACTTCCTCCTCCATACGGAAGCCAACAGCGATGGGGCTTTGTCTTACTGTCTGCCATGCCTGCTCTATGCCATGTGCCCTGGTGCATATGTGCTGCAATAACCGGGCTAATTTCATGGCTTCTGGCTCAGTGGATCAAAAGTACCCGCTTTTCACTGTTCTCCTTCTGTTTGCGTTTCCCCTTTCATGCAGTAATCTGTGCAAAAGGCAGAATTAAAGCAGGGCTCCCCGGGAGCCAGTCTTCTCCTTTGAGAGTGCTGAAAGAAGGGAAGACAGGCGGACATGCTTGTCAGGACAGAGAGAGTTCGGAAAAGAAGGGGTTCGTTTTCAGGTTAATGTGTGGTTGTGATCTAGCTATCAAGACAATGGCTGAAAGGACTAACAAAACACGACTAATGAAAAACAGAGACATGTGGAAGTCAATCATTTCTGTTTAGTTTGAGCAAGTCACCAGGTAATACACTAGCCAGTCAAGTAAAACTATATTATTTGACAACATTTACACTCTATTGTCCTGACATATACAGTGAATTACAATTTGGTATCGAAATCATTTACATAAAGCAAAAAGTGTTTCTGTTCCTGACCGGATCTGCGATTCTAGACATTTGGAACACCTCGAAACATTCAAAGTCTTAATCTTCTTCAAACTCTTTCAGACTCTCTTCCACCATCCCCGGCGTCGGGTCTCTTGTGGCCGGTGTGATGTAAGGTGCCTGAGCTGACAGGTTGTTAATAAGGAGGTAAGAGCGTGGCTCCATCCATCACTGTCACCGGCCTTCCCTCTGTGTCAACCCTTATTGGACAGGAAATCAACCAAATCGCACGGCAGGTTGGTTTCATCTGGAGCTGGAGTAACTGCCCGATGGCGCTACGACTGAAGTGAAAGACAAGCCTCTTTCTATTGCTCCTATTGAGTGCCTTCACTGTAGAGACTCTCTGTCCCCCCCCCCCCCCCCCCCCCCCCCCCCCCCAATCTCTCTCCCTTCTATTTGCTTCCTTCGTCGTCTGTCTTCTTAAGCGGGGATAATAATGTCTTATCCCACAGTGAACACCACCATCTCCCTAGGCCTTTTCCCAGTAAATGGAGCCTGACCTGGAACTGAAGTGTATTTGCATTAGGCCAGGGTTGGGAAGATGGCCCTCACATATTAATGGGCTTAATGCATGGGGCTTGTAAAAACACAGCTCATCCGTTACAATAATAGTTAAGTAATGTTTAAATTAATGAATTGCAAGTGGTTGGTAATTAATTATGATTATGTGTAGTCTTGGATCAGCTCTTTGGTAACCTCTTCATTTATTTAAATTCAAAAGGGGGTTCAACACAGCATTAAGTGCAATGCTATGCAAGGATGTTTATTGTCTGCTATGGTTTATGTTTGGAATGCCTACTCTTACCGGAAAATAAATTATCGTAGAATTCTCTGGTGGAATCCACATGATAAATTAAAGAACTGCGCTTTGGTTGACTTTGCCGCCCTAAACTTGTCATACACTGTCAAGTTTAACTGGATTTTCCACAACTTAAAATCCGCTTTGGGTGAAAAACTTGACTCATATATCTAGACAGTGAGGAATAGGAAGCAATTGAGATGCAGCTTTAAAAAACGAAAAGAAAGACCCACTATAGTTTTTGTAGGGTTGACTTTAAGATGAACACTCAGCGTGTGACAGTGTTGAATGTGAGCAGTAAAGAACACAAACGGATTCCTATGACAGCACCTTCAGTGCACATCATCTTCAGGTGGCAAAGGGAATTTACTTCACCATGGATTGCACATCTTTCATTTTTTTAAATCCTTGCCTTCATACACTGCACCCGCACAGAATAATCAATAAGTGTATACGGCGTGGAAGCTTAATTTTTAAAATGAAACTATAGATTTTTTTGAACACTTGGTTTCCCAAAACAAAGAGGATGAATTCATATCGATGTAGTCTTTTTTTGCTGATAAAACAATATGTTCTTTTTCGAAAAACCTTTTGCATCTTCTCTTTCCGACTCCTCTAAATCCAGGGGTACTTTCTTTGAAAAGGGGCTGGGAGATGGATGACTGAGATTAGGGGCTAAAATGATCCTATATATATAAAAACCCCTACCTTTATCCTAAACACCTGCTATCAACTGTAATTGGTGGTTGTCCAGCAGCAGTTTGCTTGTTCCCCTTGAAATAGGTTTGGTGCTACCATGGTGTATCTCACTGTTGTCAAAGTAGGCAAGACCCTGCATAGTAATAATAATAGACTGAACTTAAAGATTTTCGAGCATTTTCTATTAAAAAAAAAGGTCTGGGAAAGGCATCTCTGTCCCAGTCCGTCTCGGTTGTGCAGAAAGGATGCATCTGTGCCACATGTGGAGCAGTCCCGGGCGTTTTTTAATTTTCTTTGGCCTGTGGACACTTGTGAGCACAAAAGACACAGGCACAGGTATCGTGCAAAATGTACCCAAGCCCTTCCAGGCACTCACATGATGTGAAATGCACCCCAGCATGCATAACTGCATTCATACATAACCCAATAATGTTGGCATTTAGAGGGAGCTGGGAAAACAGGGTGAATGCAAGCAGGGACACTGCCAACACAGTCACAGGGCACTCTCCCCAGCCTGTAGCTCAGCCTGCATACCGTAGTTACATTGTAAATCATTTGTGACAACACTGTGCTTTCAATGCATGCAGGAGCAGGAGTTGTTTTTCTTCTTTTCTTGCGCTGTTGAATAGAGGTAAATCTTTTTTTTTTTTACGCCAGACACTAGAAACACCAAAGGATCGCTTTGCTGTCACACAGTCATTTAGTCAAACACACCACAAAAGGAGAGCAGAGAGACGAGATGGGTGGATTGAGAACACAGAGCAAAGTGAGACAAACTGGGGAAGAAAGAGACAGGGGAGGTGGAAGACAAGCACTGCATTGCATCAAGTTAAGTTGACAAACTGCACTCCTTCCTTTTTTTTTTTCTTGAAGTTTTCGAGTTCGAGAGTAATGTTGAGCGTCCCTGCTGAGTTTCAGATTGATGTGTCGGTGTGCTGCTCTTCGATTTCTCTGGGCTTTGCAGAGTCATCCTGGCGGAGGGAGCATCAAGCATCCAGCCCTCCCCTATATCACCCTCAATGGTCAGCCACAAACACACACACACAAAGACGCACACCCTCTTTCTCTGTCTCTCTCTCTTTCTCTTTCTCTTCCTCTTTCTCGCTCCCTCTCTTTCACTCTCTCCCACTCCTTTTAAATCTCCCTCACGGTTGCTCTCTTTCCCTCTCTTGCCATCTTTATTTCTCTGTGTCTCTTTCTTTTCCCGTCCTCTTTCGCTCTTTCACTCTTTCGAGGTGTAGGCGTTCGGTTCAGAGCTTCCTTTTTTCTCTCCTCTATCGCTTTTTTTTCCCTCTGTGACCTTCACAAAGAACACACAACCTCTCCCCTTTAGTCGAAGCTGCTCCCTTGCATTCTCCCTCAAATGAGGGAAGACGGAATGAGCAGAGCACTGGAAAGGGCAACTCGCAGACGCACAGAATGGGGATCAGGTCTCTGCGTTTTCTGCTGCTGCTCGGCCTGCACAAGGTTATCTGTCACATTGGTCAAAGTCACCAAGTAAGTATGAGTTCAACTCAGCATGTGTGTCTGGCACAGTGTGTACAGGTCAACCGAGGGCTATTAAGGCCATTAGGCCAATCTATTACTGCACATAAAGCATTGATGTTGCTCACCGGGGCATCGCTTTATTCCCTGCCATTAGCTACAGTATACCCGCATAGTAACATGTGATCCAAATCAAGGAGTGTGCTCAGTGGGGGCTTCTCCACTTGGAGAAAGACAGAGAGCGTGGGCGGGGCCAACATTTTCACTGCACCAAGCCAAAAGCTCACACAGGACAGTAGCGATATGACATTCAACTCAAGCTCCCCAACAGAAAGTACTGCACCTCACACATTTCTGGTGTACATGAATCCCACTTTTATTTTAGACAGAAAACGATGTTTTTTTCTCGTCTTTTCTTTTTGGTTACATTTAAAACCATTCTATGAAAAACTGTAGCACCAGAGCAGATATTAATTGCCCATTCTTTGTTAAAAATGTCAATTTGTGCCATTTTGAGTCTAGATCAATTATGATTGTGGAGAGACATTTCCTTCTTGTATATAAAAAAGACTAGCACTTCCGTTATTTTTCAGTAATTTGCAAATAAAAAGAAATAGATAAAATGTCATATCCTTTTTCATTTAAATAACAACAAATACAGTTTAAGCAAAGAAATTGGGCTGCATTTAGCATAGTCCAAGCAGGGAATAAGCTTTCATGATGAATAATATAATATATTTATATATTTATATGTATACATATATCTTATGTTTATATACAAGTATGGCACTTGATTACACAAAAGCAAGAAAACACTTTTCACAAATGGAAGCAGTGGGCGCTTTGGTGTATTATAAATTAAGGAATTCACAGACGTTAGCGTTTGTAGCAAATCCACCAGACACTGTTTTGCAAGTCAGCTATATAGCAATGGAATGATTACATACGTTAAGGTCAGTGGTGCGAACACAGGCAACAAAAAACATGAATGATGCTGATGTATTTCAACTAGGTCGATCCATAGTCAAAATTGATTCATACTGTATATGCTATGCATAAATCTGGATGGTAGATGTTTTCTTCTTCTATGGTGTTGCTTAAATAGGATGGTGTCAAAAATGTGTGGGAAAAAAGTTTTTCGTATTTTTTTTTTTACACACCGTCAATAGCACATGGGGTTCGGTTTGGCTCCCGGTGTTCACCTCTTAGTGCAATTTGCATTTACTCTTTTCAAGTACAGTAGAACAGCCCAGAAAGAGTAAATACGCGAACACGCCACCATGGTCTCTTAATAGCGCTTGACAGAGTATAAACGTTACTAAAAAGTTGCATCAGTGCAATATAATAAATAAGTAAACAAACGTGTCATCCACGCTTGCCATGAAGTCCTTCGAAGACAAATAAAAAAAATCCGCCCACTCTTTTAAGTCATGACACGGACTAGGCGTAAGGAGCTGTCCATCCATGTCCGTCATGATTTTTGATATCTTTTCACTGCACTTTGTCCCGTTTATGCTACCGTGTGCAAGGCCTACACATAAGCAGAGTCACTGGATTGGGTGCGACCAAAATTTGGCACACTCATTCGTGGTAGGTCTTTATTTCTGATCTCATAGATAGACTTTCGTCTAGCCTGCACCCCTCTCACTGCAGTTTTAATTTTTCTCCAACCTAAGTGATTGAGTTCTGCCAAATTTAAAATCACACAAAACCCACTGACCGCAAACATGAAGACCAAGAACACGGTTTTCTCCGTTGGTCTGGAGACATAGCATTCGACATCTTTAATGCAGGGATATCGATCACATTCGTACACCGAGGGGACGTTGAATCCATATAAGAAATATTGACCCACCAAAAAACCTATTTCCAGCGCGTTTCTGAAAACCACTTGAATAATGTAGAATCTTGAGATACCCTCTTGTCGTCTCATTTTTGACTTAGTAGTTCTCATGGCCGAACTGGGAATCTCTTTGACTTCCAAACAGTCTGGCTCGGCTTCTTTGCTGGAGTTCTCTGTGTTCTGAAGTACTCCATTTACAATTGTGTTTTTAATCTTTTTACTGTCGTCTCGTTTCATTGAATCCTGATCCTTATCCAGTGTCAAAAAGACGGTCGAGTACCGTCGCTCCTTTTGCTTGGCAGACTGATGCACCGAATATGTGATAAAACAAAGGCTTGGCGTGCAAACCATAATTATTTGAAAAACCCAATATCTAATGTGTGAGATGGGGAATGCCTTGTCGTAGCAAGCCTGGTTACAGCCCGGCTGCAAGGTGTTGCAAACAAACATGGTCTGCTCATCATCATAAACGGTCTCTCCAACTATTGCTACGATTAGAATCCGGAAGATCACCACCACAGTTAATAGGATCCTAAAAACAAAAACAAAGAAACAAACAATGTGTAAATATGTGATGCTTTGTTTCTCATGTTACTCTGCATTTTTTACCGTTATGTTCTCACAAATTGCGCTCAATTGAGTTCTGTGGTAGCGCGACTATTTGGGGAGCTGTCCAGTGCTGAAACGTTGTTTTTTTTCGCTGCTCGAGCGCTGATTCGAGAGGCTAAGGACTGGCCCGTTTTGTTTTAACGGGTCACTTTGGGGGGCTTTCGGGTTTTGGTGGGTTCAAATATAACTTACTTATAGAATTTAGGCGATTGTTATTCAGACCACTTGCTGGGACTTATGAGCGTCTACTGCCCGGTATTTATGTCCCATAATATCTGCACGGCGACCATCTCCTAACCTCTTCAACAGCTGTCATTACAAACATGCATTACTTTAGGTGTTAAAATAAAATTTGTCTTGTTGCTCTTACCTTCCTATCATAGTAGAGTGCTGCTGAACAGCAGCCTCTAGGAGCCTCTCTAGTATTGTCCATTCCCCCATTTTTGTTCATCCGGAGAACACGAGGGCACAACGGCACTTTGCACGAATTCCTCCCAAAACTGTGGTTACTCCTCCGCGCTCGTTCTCTTGTCGCTGTCACTCTCCAGAAGGTCCAATTTTATCAAGCAAATACATTGATCAGGAGATGCATCTGCTGTACACCTCTTTCCCTCGCTCTGTGCTCTTGTGCGCCGTGAAGAGTCCTGTGTATGTGTGAGAGTGAGAGTGAGCGTTCTGCTGTGTCTGCTGCTTAGCGCTCTCACAAGGCAACCACACTTTTTTTTGTCATGGGAGTCTGTACGGCTGATTACTATAAGCCCTCCTATTTTCGATCTTCAGATCAGGTTGATGGGTCGCGCGCTGAGTCTGGATGGAGAGAGGTTGGATTTAATGTCTTGCCAGCGTTAATCCGCCTTTAAGTAGTCTCCTCCTGCGTCATGCGTAGACAGGTTGGTGGAGTATGGCCACAACACCAGGATTTCTCATTTTCAATATTCGGCAACTAGAACCCCGGGGCCAGCGTATAAAATTAATCTGTGATAAAGTGATTGGTGGTAAGCCCAATGCACCTGGGGTGTTTCTCTGGTTTGATACACAGCCGAGAAACCGGCCTGCCTTGAACTGTGCCTGGTTTATGCGCTTGGGGCGTTTTAGTGGGTATGAAGCGTGAAGGGGGCTCGTGCTTACTCCGCTTCATGAGCTCACAGGCTAACATTCTGAAATATGTTCAAGAATGCATTAATTATTGGAAAAAATATTTAATATCTAGCATATTTTTTTACGATGGAAATAATGTTACCAAGCAGTGGAAATGGCCTATTTTGAAACACAAATCATGTCCTTGAGTGTCAAAGGCTTGCATATCCTGTAAGTTATTGTAGTCTACCTTTCCCTGACATAGATGATGCGTGGGTGTACAGTGATAGAGTGAGAGTACCATTCGAGTTGCTAATCGCTTTACGAGGTTGCCTGCCTGTGTGTGTAAAGGTCTAAAAATAGAAACAACATATCTGGCTCCTCCCTGTGTTTAGCCCTGAGATAGGCTATGATAAACTCAAGTGGTGTGCACAACGTGTGTGTGTGTGTGTATGTGTGTGTGTGTGTGTGTGTGTGTGTGTGTGTGTATGTGTGTGTGTGTGCACGCGCGCCCGTGTTTTTTGCGTGCTCGCGTGCCAGCACGTGCGTGCAATAGACCCAAATTGTGACGCTATTTTAAGTAACAAGCCATGCTCCGGTTGCAATTGATTGGCTCCTCAAATAGTATATTGAATAGACATACTAAAGATGCAGCATATTATTTTTTCCATTACAGACTTGTCAACATTTTAAAAATCCTTTTCAGCAGCACATATGAGTATTTCTTTTTTTTTTTAACACAGCGGTCTTTCGGGCTCTGTAAAAATATAGCCACGCCCCCATATGGATATGCACCTCTGGTTACAGCACACAATCACCTTATGCCAGGTAATTTCTCGTAAGATGGCTTATCTCCGCTTATCCTTTCTGACCTTTATGCAAATTCACGCGGTGAGATAAAGACGGGCAGAGACTGAGCAACAGACATATTTCGATTTTTTGTTTTAAAATTCGCTCAAAAAGTGCACTTTGATAAGGATAGGCCTTAAAAATAAATTAATAAAAAATAATATGTCGCAATCCCGGATCATATTTATTTATAAACCTATACATATCAACATACAAGTGGAGTGTAAACAAACAGGTAACTGACAAACCAATTGTTTCCCTGTTAAGCAAAGAACTATAAGTCGAGTTTGCGCAGACGGAGGTACGATAAGGACGGAGGGATGAGCAAGGGGTGATGTGACGTTTAGAAGCACTTCCTGTGGACGATGGAAGGGCCTGCCTCATCGTACTCTTGTTTACTAATCCACATCTGCTGGAAAGTTGACAGGGACGCCAGAATCGAGCCACCGATCCAAACGGAGTACTTCCTCTCAGGGGGAGCGATTATCTAAAGGACAGGGAATACCATGAATTAAAATTGTACACGCACCTACGCAAAATAGACACACTAACCCCAAACGCACAGACACACATGCGCGCACACACATACACACATTTGACATATAGTAAACAATGGGACTGATGGAAATGAATATGTGTATTTAGAAATACCTTGATCTTCATGGTGCTAGGGGCAAGGGCAGTGATTTCCTTCTGCATACGATCAGCAATACCGGGATACATGGTGGTACCACCGGAGAGTACGTTGTTGGCATACAGGTCTTTACGGATGTCAATGTCACACTTCATGATGCTGTTGTAAGTCGTCTCGTGGATTCCGGCAGATTCCATTCCTAAATATAAATAACGCACAACTGAGTTATAATTCTGAATTGTGCCCGTGTCCCCAACAAGACCAGAACGTGCAAACCATCTGTCAACAGTTCAAACAGGTGCGGCCGAGCTCGTTGACCGATAAACGTTCTGAAATGGACAGCTTCTTTGAACTGATGCACCGAGGTGCAAATGAAGCAAGCAAAAGTAGCTTGAGCAATGACAGGCTGGGCATGCGTAGAGTGGTTAATCACTTACACAGTTTGGTCACCCAAAGTTTCGCCGACAAAGGTTTTGATGTCGTTATATTGTTTTGATAAAACATGAGGTTTTGGTAGGCGTGTATATTGATAGATGGTTGCTTTTACGCACCGATGAATGAGGGCTGGAAAAGAGTCTCGGGGCAGCGGAAACGCTCGTTGCCAATTGTGATGACTTGTCCGTCAGGCAACTCGTAGCTCTTTTCCAGAGAGGAGGAGGATGCAGCGGTAGCCATCTCATTCTCAAAGTCCAGTGCCACGTAACATAGCTTCTCCTTGATGTCACGTACAATCTCACGCTCAGCTGTTTGGGGTTAGGTTAGATTGTTATTCGTTTTTGTTGTTGATTAAGACGAAATGTTTGGAGACCTAATGCTTTATTGTGACACACATAATCTGACTAAATTGTCAATGCATACCTGTGGTAACGAAAGAGTAGCCACGCTCTGTCAGGATCTTCATTAGATAGTCTGTCAGGTCACGACCGGCCAAATCTAGACGCATTATAGCATGGGGAAGAGCATAACCCTCATATATAGGCACATTGTGGGTCACACCATCACCGGAGTCCAGCACAATACCTGGGAAAAAATTAGATTTATTTTACAAATGCCCCAATGTTATAGGTTATAAAGATCCCCTTCTCCACACATACTCAAAGACACATTGTGTCAATCAGTTGAAGTCAATCAAAACCCACCGGTGGTACGTCCAGATGCGTACAGCGACAGAACTGCCTGGATGGCGACGTACATGGCGGGGACATTAAAAGTCTCAAACATGATCTGGGTCATCTTCTCCCTGTTTGCCTTGGGGTTTAGGGGAGCCTCCGTCAGCAAGGTGGGGTGCTCCTCCGGGGCTACACGGAGCTCGTTGTAGAAAGTGTGGTGCCAGATCTTCTCCATGTCGTCCCAGTTTGTAATGATGCCGTGCTCGATGGGATACTTTAAGGTCAGGATACCCCTCTTGCTCTGTGCTTCGTCACCAACATAGGAGTCTTTCTGGCCCATACCTACCATGACACCCTAATCAAGCAAGCAAGCAAGCAAGCAAAACAAAATATATATATTAATATATATATATATATATAATTGATATTTTAGACCACTGTGTCTAAGAACTACTACAATATCAGCGCTGTAAGTAACATTGGCACAACATATGCACCACGCACAAATGACGCATCATCAAAGTATCAATTAGAACAATTCAATCAATAAATTCACTCAATCCGATATTGATGGCTTCACCTGGTGACGGGGGCGACCAACGATGGAGGGGAAGACTGCACGAGGTGCATCATCCCCAGCGAATCCAGCCTTGACCAGGCCAGAGCCATTATCACACACCAAAGCTGTGGTTTCTTCGTCGTCGCACATGGTGTTAGCTCTTTCAGACACACACACACAAACACACACACGCGCGCACACACACACACACACACACACACACACACACACACACACACATACACACACACACACACACACAGAGAGAGAGAGAGAGAGAGAGAGAGAGAGAGAGAGAGAGAGAGAGAGAGAGAGAGAGAGAGAATAAGCAATTTAAATGATTACATTCCCTGACTGATAACAGATGGGAGAGTTTGATCACTTTTCTGCTCGGTGTGCTGATGTCTCTCAAGTTATTGTAAGTTATTGTTTAATTAGTTAGTTACATCATACATTAACTTTTTTTAACTATATATACTATTTACTATTTTTATATTTACAATATATTTTTTGTCATCTCAGTCTTCAGACAACAACTTGTTTATCACGCGTAATGTTTTATTTGATTTAATTAGTAGTGAAGGAATATAACCAGCAACATTTTATTTATAGTTTGTTAGTTCATGCCAACTTCGGATAATGCATTCGTTTCATAGAACCTTTGTTACCATTCTATTCAAATGCTAAAATGCAGGTCCACTATAGGATACGGACCACTTGGTTAGTACTGTCACCGTTGAGCATAATCCACTTCGAAAGTTGTCAATTGTGTTAAAGTCCTGCGCTCCTCTTCTGATAAATCCAATGAAAGTCTCGACTGAAGTCTGCTCGAGGTAATTCTACTCACCAGATCAGCACAGTGCGCTGGACCTTGAGGGTATAACCAGGGGTGCTGAGGACTGAGGATGCACACCTTTATACTCTGACATCCACGGGACGAGTCTACGAGCCCCACCGGAGGCAAGCGATAAAGTGCGCCCCCTTCTCCATATTTGGTCACCCTCACGTTATTGACAACAGCGGGTCCATTAATGGAATGGTGAGGAAAGAGGAGACCCGCGCAAGGCATCTGTGCCCGTGCCCTATGTGAGAGAGTTTAAGATGAGGACAGTGAGATAATTACAGGTCAGTTTTAGCTCGGGCGACCATTGACACAAGGATTCGAGCACCAGTTTCGAGGACGCGGGGCTGAAATAAGCCTTATCCCAAAGGCTTGCAATGTGTCAGCAATTCCTTCTAGTGGTCACCCCACTAGAAATCCTATAGTTTACACCGTATTTGATACATCCAAATCTGACAGGCGTTAACAATCACCAAATCTATTTTAGAGTTATGAATCAACGTTAAACTCACGTGTTCCAGCATTTTTAACTGTATGATGTAGACCCGATTTGACTTTGTATTCCTACCTTCTATTAGACAATAGTCATTAAGATTGAGAGGGGGCGCATGGAGTAGGCTACTAGCGAAGTGGAAGACCACTTGTGCCACATAGCTGCTTACAACAGCTGCTTGTTGCTATTAGGAACAGAAATTCCAAACCCTAACCAATGTGGATTTTCTCAATTTAGAAAGAGAATACACAGTGCAGGACTAGGAAAAACTGAAAATATTTGTATTTATTGCTTATTCCCCTTTTGGTTAACTATTACAATTTATTGTCCACAATATTTTAATGAATTTACATTAATCTAACGAAGGGAAAATGTAATGGATTCGATTTGAACAAAATCAATAGCCGCCCGCTAACATCAACTAACACTTAAATCTGATTTAATGAATTATTTTCTAAAAAGGGACATATATTTTATCTGAGGCTCTGCGGTATGTACATTTGTATGTCGGCCACTGCAAACAGAAACTCAACGAGCCATGTAAAACAAACAAAAAATCTAATGATAATTTAGAAATATTTGTTACTACTAAAAATATGTATTGTGGTATATTCAGGTGTATATTAACACCAGTTGACAAACACAAAATGTTTGCAGTTATTATAACATCTGTCTTTGCTTCAGTTTAGTGTTATCATCACATATCCCTTAGTGACACAATCAGTTCATATTAAATAAAAAAATTCCCATGTGTAACAAGACATGGCATTAGATATGACATTGCCAGTTGCATGGAGCACAGTAAAAAGAGCAAACTCTGATGGCTCAAAAATAACATTGGCTGAGAGCAGTGTAGGGGTCAACCACAAGGAGGACTTCACAATAGGGTACGTGGAGCCATGAATCATATGTTACTGTCACCCGACCCCAAGCCATAACCCCAGACCCTGTGACTCTTTGTTTTGGTGTTATGTAATGGAGGGGTAGGGCTATGCTTGCTCTGAGCATCTTTTTCCACCAGTATTCAAATAATGTGAACTTGTTTTAAACATAGTCATGGCCGAGTTTCAAGGTAGGGTAAAGAAAGGGAATAGCCCACCGAAATAGCAGGTCCATTGAATACATAGGATGCCTTTCCCATTGTCAGGATGTTTCTGACCCAGAATTCATGTTCTGTGAGAGATAAGAGATAGCAACTGCCGCATAAAGCCCCAAAAATAAAATTTGGTAATATTTTCATCAGCAAGGCTGTGACATACTGTTCTTTCAACTTTTCCAGAATGAGACAGTGGAAGTGAACGTCCCTCAATGGATGCACAGTCAAACACTCCATCTTTGGATTTCCATTGTAGAAATATTCCCTGAGATTAAACCATCATGACACAGTAAAACTCATCCTTGTTTTCGCCCCCTTCACAGCACAGAAACAGACCTCGTCAAGGTTACAAATGACTACCTAACATCCTTTTCCTCGATCTATCGGCAACCTTTGACACAGTGATATGTGATGATGGGATGTCATGACATTCCTCTCACAAGGCTACTGAATGTCGGTGTTGGGGGTACCGCACTCCCGCTCCTTCTGTCCTCAATCCCCACACCTCCTCAACAACTGCACTTACTCAGGGTGTCCCACAAGGCTCTGTGCTTGGCCCCCTATGCTATTCCTAATCTACACACTCCCCCTTGGGCAGATCATTGATCATTTCAACCTGGACTTTCACTGCTATGCAGACAACACACAAATCTACCTCAGCACCGAATCCCCCACCAACCCACCTCTCGCCCACGTTGAATCCTGTCTGTCTGCAATAACAGTGGATGAAAAACAACCTGCTATTTAACAGCCATAAAACAACTAATTCCCACCCACCACCAACGACACACTCCTCCTTCTGCCACCCACTTCCAGCTCCCCATTGTGTCTACCTTAATGCCTTTCCTGGTCTTGCAGTTCTTTTCATGACTGTTTTCCCTATGTCATCTATGTCATCCATTGTCAATGTTTTTGCATTCGTTTTTCTCTGTCCCTGTAATTTCACCCCTCTGATGTAAAGTGCTTTGTGTTTCAAAAGCGCTATATAAATGTAATACATTATTATTATTATATGGCTTGGGGCTTTCAGCACAATTGACTGGAAGATGGTTAAATTGCACTCACTCTAATGACACTTCTGGCGGATTGAAACTATGCATTACATGTCTAAATATTGGTTTATTTGTTTCTTTTGATGTGAATACACTACAATTGGTAAAGACTTTGAACTCTGACAATGCAACATTACAGATGCACCACATTTAAGAAATGTATATGTATTTAGAGACAAAAACATGATCGCAGCTGATGAATGCTTTTGGTCCATTGCACAGCAAAGGATTACGCACTTTTTCAAAGAATTTACATTTATTTAACACCATCAATGTTCACACCATCAATATTCACTAAGCTAATATATGGCCACAGTAAAAGTATCAGAGCATATGCGACTCAATATATTATTCATATTTTTGCAAACTTCTATATGCCATCAGGAATTCAGCTCCTATTTACATATATGCTTGCAATAAAATGTATGGTCTACATTCATTAGCATAGTGTTAATGTACAGTGGATGTGAGTCAGCTGCCCAGAGCCAGCAGAGCAGCAGTGATGGGCAGATTTACCCCCTTGGTGAGAAGCATCCAGGCACTGACAGCGTAGAGAGGAACAAATCAGGGAACTCACAGAGGAAAAAGGCATCCGGCATAGAAATGCCAAGCCAGGGGTCCTTTGGGTCAGTTCATGCATGCGCACACATACATGCGCACACATACATGTTTACGTGTTTTTGTGTGTGTAATATCTACAAAAAAAAAACACAGGCATATGAAAACAAACTTGAAGGCACACACACGCACACACAAGGCCTTAACGTCTTAACCTGTCTGATGCAGAATATTCTCAAGCTCATAACACATGATATTACTCACAGAACACTGTATTCAGGATCTGAAGCCACAACAATCAAACATACAGCACTTCTTTGCTCAAACCAGTACACATCTAGGATGAAAATGATGTTAACTCTTTAGACTGTTCACACTCTATTAGTTCCAAAGTTCATAGCATGTGTGTCCATTATGCTTTGTGTCCATATGCTCGTGTGTGTGTGTGTGTGTGTGTGGGTGAAATTACAAAGCAGCAAGGGGGTTAAAAGGATGCGGCGCCTTACATATCCTATCTCTGAGCCCCCCAGAAGTCCAGAGAAGAGCAAGACAGAGCAGCCTTTTTCCATCCCCAATCTCAGACCCAAATAAAATATTCACCAGTCCACCATGATCCTTTACCCCCTCTCCCTCACTTGCAGCATCTTAGGGAGGTGCTGTCATCTTGGCTTCCATGCCTTGCCTACTCCAACCAAGTTTGCTGCCTGCCCTGCCAAGACTTTTGTAAGGAAAAAAAAAGGGAGGACAAAGTTGAAATTAAAATTAGGGGATTTTTTTGGCAAGCAGTTTTTGTCCCCAGGCCATTTGGGAAAAAATAAATGTAACTAGGTCTCGTATGGCCCTCGCATGAATACTGCACTAGGATGTGGACCGCATCCATCTTTTGAAGGAATTTCTCAAGGATTTGAAAACAATGTTAGCGGCGTAAAGAAATTATTTTCTTGTAGTATATCAGTCAGTGGTGAGAGAAAAAAGATTTGGTTAAATACCGATTTGGAATGAATATGAAATATTCATGAATCAAATTTGGAGTAGTTGAGACTATGCGAACAGATTTGTTGGTAGGCACAAAGGAATGGTATTGTATTTCAGATAAATCCTTACAGACATTTTTAGATACGGAAAACATGAGCTATTTTTGGTGGTGACTGAGAAGGTATTAAGTCGTTTTATAACAAACTGGAAAGAATATTTGTTTAAATGGGAAGCATACATAATCCACGTGAGATTTATTTAGGTAAGTAGTGAAGAAAACAACTGGTTTGCATGGAAATATTCTGTTTACATTGGGCTATCACAGTTGACATTTCACTTAATATCCTTCAATGTGTATTATATTTTTATTTGATTATGATCATGGGAAATGCAACTTTCATGAATTGTTTGAAGTGCCAAAAAGATGACTTTTACTCCTTCTTGCTTTTTGGAAAGTTACCGTCTTCCCTCTGTCCAGCCTCCTGCGTTCCGCAGGGGTGTCCTTTGAACCTGGATTCTTTTTCATGTCCTCCCATCACTGTGTGCTTGACAGGTGCTTAGAAAGATGAAAGATGCCTCACGAAGAGTTCTCAATGACTCTCGTAGCCCAGCCAAGGCTTTCTAAAGTTTTTGAAGAAGTTGAACCATAGGCTTATACACTCTTAATTAACAATTTAGTTTGGTGCTGTTTAAAAAGTTACCAAAACTCAGACAAACTATTTCTCTTGTTTTATTATTATGCAATGAGAAGTCAGACATACAATTGTGTAAAAATGCGAAATGCACATTATGCAGACACAATGATAACTTTCCAAAACCTGATATGCTGAGCTACCGAAAGGTTGGAAATGGAGCTGAAAGCTAATGTATACAAGTACAATGACAGTTAAATGTTTTCCGGCCAACTCCGCAATGCACCAACAATACTAAGAATATGAGGAACCACCAAAGTCAAATCTGACACTAATTTTCTTTTCGAAAGCAGAGAGTGTTAGTTAAGGTCAAAGTTCGGTGCTTTTGCACTACCTATGACGCCATAAATGCCATCGCCCCTTTCTCTAATGTGAGCCCTGTGAGGGTATTTGACAATGTCTGTGCATTACAATGTGGCAGCGGATTTTCCAACTTCTATCATCAGAATTTCATCATCTCATGAGCTCAAATCAAACCTCTCTTCAATCAAACACATGCTTACAGGCAAACAATACTGATGTTACGCTTATTTGGCATACATTTTTTACAAATCCCTTTTAATCTAACCATAAAATTATATCTCTTGACTTAATCAGTGGTATATGTTTCATAATGTGTTTCATTCAGACCCGCCAAAAGTTGAGTAACAATTCAATAATTTCAGGCACACACATCAGGCAACTTCAAAGCGGTTTAATCACATTATAAATTATCACAGGGCAACAGTCTTTTCAAGTCAGTGCGCCTCTATTGTTAAAGTTAGAGCTATTTAACATTCTTATCTGCCCCTGTTCAGAGTCACATCGTGAATTTGAAGCAAATTTAATAAACACAAAGCATTTTCCATTTCAGACAAACCCAAACAAAATCCAGAGTTAATTGTGTTGACTGAGAGAGAGAGAGAGAGAGAGAAATCCCCCCCTTGGCTTAACACTTAACCGACAGAAAAATCCTGTTGTTAAAGTGAAATGAAAAGTTTGGCAAGGGCAAGTTTCTCCATTCGTTTGCACATCAGAGTGTATGGCCTAAGTGCATCCTCCTTACGACACCTCTGCACAAAACACACAACAAGGTTAATCAAAGGCACGCATTTGCATTCTTCGCCGTTTTCTTGATTCTTCCTCACAGGTCATGGACCTCGACCTTGTGCAGGCCAGATCCAGGCCAGCAGTTCAGCACATCGGCTTGCCGTGCCTTATGTTCTGGGCGCACGTCCGACCCAGGTTGGCACCCTCCAGGAGCAGGTCTGAGAGGCGGTCCAGGCCGATGCACGTGGTCAGGGGAGTGACCAGGCCATAGAGGCCCCCCAGGGTGATGCTGAGGGGCCAGCCCAGGCACAGCAGCACCACCAGCCAGATGATGCTCCAGAAACACGAGCCACAACTGGCCATCCTAGTCTGGAAAAAGTGAAGGAGAAAAAGAGGGAGGGGACACCGTTTCACCATAAAATGCCATGAAAAGAGTTGCACCAGCGTTGTTTGCTTTTCAATATTACAATGTTTACAGCCTGTGATGGATTCTGCCACTGTGAAAAGCGTAAAACACTATCGAAGCACACGATACACAATTCTGAACGAGTGTCGGTAGGGTGGGCTGCGTAAAGGAGTATTACGTTCTGGGAGATGGGCTGATACCCATCTCAGTGAATCAGTCACCATGGCGATGCTATCTGAACAAGAGTCACAGCAGTGAGCCTCTCGCTCCTGTGATAGGGGCTTATCCGATTGGAAACGTGCCACGTCGATGATCTGTCTGTACTTGTCAGGATTTAGCCGTGGCCTTGACATAGCATTATAAGCCGCTGCCACCCCACTGCCTTTACCATCCTGCTGGCCAACCAGTCACTGGTCATATATATACATAGATCCTTGGTAGACTTACTTGTTATACCATGCTTATTAAGGTATGATTAAGAAAATCGTACAAGTTTTTTATTTTTTAAGAAAAACAAAAAAGGACTGGCTGTCATTGTATAAAGTCCTTAAATAGACACAATTCTGTTTTATCTGCGATAAGACGGTTTTGATAAGTGAAGTTTACCAGATATTGCGAGGCATATTTGATAAAACTATCTTTCTGTTTATGTTTGATAACAAGTCACCCGTTTGAAATCCGTAATAGGTTTGACATTCAACACTAAATAAAAGTTCACTACCACTATAGTAAATTTGTGAGAAAATACTCTCTCTTCTTGATCTTCAGAACGTTTTTATGAGTCTTTAATCAATATTTCAAAGATGACTATGCATGACACAGCTAAGAGGCAGTAGTACTAAGTTATCCCAAACTTCCCTATTTGGTCTCTATGTGGTATAATTTCCTGTTGTGGCAGTGTCATCAGACATGAATATGGTCATAAATCTACAAATCCCGAGGATATCTCGTGCTTTCAGGGAAACACCCCCAAGTGTATTAAACAAAGACCAACACAGCCACTAAACTGTCACCATTCCGGGTCTGCACAATATGCTAGGTTTGGGACAATATCAGTAAAACTGTCAACATATTAAACCCGTTAAATACATTTTTGTCTAAAAAACGAGTACATAAAATAACATTTTAGAACAATTTTGTCTCAGGAAAGATTGACTCGTAATGTTGTGAATGGTGTATACTGTATAGCTTCATCAAATCTGTGCCAAAAAGGTACTGGAAAAACATGAAACATTAACATGTTAACCAAAACTATTTAGCTATCTAGTAGTTATACTGCATGCAGTTCGTTTTAGTGACACATCCACCCATGCAACAGTTTAAGAGACAACATCTGGCAGAGATCAGAGAGCTATGACGTAACTATTTGTAGTACCTGTTGGGGGAGAATAAAAGACATGTTCACCTTCAGAAGTGGAAAGTTGTGGAGAAAGTGAGAGCCTGCTGTTCTCCTGGCTGGTTGTGGATATTCCTTTCTCTGTCTCCCAGTTCCTGCTTGTTTCTGCCAGAGACTGTCCGTATGACCAGCCGCCTCTTCCCACCACTTAGCGTTAATTTACTACAACAAGATACCACAGGGAACTGAATGCCAGAGAGGCCAGCTGCTAGAAAACAGAAAATGTAGCAATTTTCAGGCTGACCAGAGGGAGGATGTTACACAATGTGGTCTCTCACAAGACACTGATGAAATGCTGGTGGTTGCCGTAGGTTTATGTGTTTGGTTTATGGCCTCCAAGAATCATAGCAGAATAAGGGGCCAATCTTTACAGCTCTGGCTATAAGGCCATCTTATAAAAATAAACACTTCGTCTCAGTGGTTCGATAGATATAGCACATACGTCCATTTAGAGTACACTAGCTTGACTAATGATTTAATAGTAAACCATTACCTTTTCATGTTGACCCTTCAATATATAAATACAAAAATAACATGTGATAGTTGTAAATATGCGTTATTATAATCAAAAGTCCCCCCAATATAGTAATAATACCCCACAGAGCTATACACAGACAACTACGTTCCTTTGTTAACAGAGTGTTGAATATATCTTCTGTACCAGATGTGGCCTGAGACCCCCTTCCCTTCCAAGGGTTCCACAGAAGCAGTGGATTCAGAGGCCGACGTGAGCAGGGTCTCAATCGGTTTGTCTGGACAGGATGCCGGCCCGAGGCAGCAGAGTGGCCGTCCTCCCCTCTCAGACGGTGAGGTGGAGGGGGTTCTGGGCTAGCCGGCCCAGGCATGACGTAACAGCGAGCCAGCTAACTGCCAGTGCATGATAATGCCTTCAATTCCCAGTTTGTGTGTCTTCCTGCAGGCTGTGGCTGTCGCTCCATGAGAAGATTGCTAAACGCTGGGCACAGGTTAAAAAGCCCACCATCAAGAGACAGAGCGGAAAGGTACACTCTGTTGTTGAACACAGCCACACAGACAGACAGTGAACACGCATACACACGCTAACAGACAAACACACATAACCTATATAAGTGAAAAGATGTGCATGCTAATGGGGTTTATTCATGGAACTCTCCAGACCAACCCCTATTCCTAGGGGCTGGGTGACTGACCTGTAATGAATACAGCTTAGTGACAGCTCGACCTGCTACTATTGACTTAACCATCCCAGTGGTAGGAGGGTTGATGTGTTGTATCATAACTGGCACGTTTAAAATAGATTAGTTAATAAACAGTTTTCAATAGAAATGTCTGACATTATATTCGTTTCTGATTGTGTAGAATGCATGCTGGTTTGTTTGTAAGACAATGTTGCAGTTTTACAAACATGCATATGCCAGTATAAAATACCTCAGGAAACAGTTGACTTAGTATTCAATCTTTTACTAAAAAAAGTAGAACTTGTTACAAAACACTTCAGAATAAAATTTACATTATTCCCAAAGCTTCCACGTCATTTGTATGGCTTTTACAAAACAAAACGTACAAAAGGATTGTTAATCTAAACTCACTTCCTCTCACTAACGGACAGTCCAGTAAGGCCTCTGGAGAGGCCTTGTGTGGGGGCCATGACATGACACAGGGGCCCCCTCACTTGGCCTATAGAGGGCGCACTAAGGTTTTTCTTCCTCTCCGCTGTCCTCCCCATCACTGTCGCTGTCCCTGCCCGGGTGTTCGGGCATCAAAGAGTGTTGCTCCGGCTCCTGTTTCTCTGGTCTGTCCCGGGGGGCGCTGCCGTCACCAGACTCCTCTGCCTGGTTCTCCGGCTCCATGGGGGTGTCTTCCTCCGGGGCCTCCCCGGACTCGGGTGCCTCGGTGCCGGCCTCCTCGGCCGGGACCTCGGCCTCTGCCTTGGTCTGCTGTGGCGGCGGGGCCAGCCTCTGCTGCTGCTGCTATACACGGGGGAGAGACGGAGAGAGTGTGAGGACGGCAGGGAGACTCCCCAAAGGGAGACCTTCCTTACATCGTACTGCCTTCCCTCTCACTCCCTCTTCAGTCAGAGGTATTTCATGTAGGAGCCTGAGGGACACAGCTAGGGAGAGGAGACGTTGCTTCCGCTATGCTAAGGAAACAAAACCTCTGTCTCCCTGGCAGCTCCCCCTGCCATTTCCTAACAGCTGGGAAGGGGGGTGGGGGCTGTTTGTTGTCGAGTGGGTGGGGTGCTACAGTTGCACTGCCTCTGTATTATCTTAATTGAAGCTCATTTGGGCCCTGTCATTTCAAATATCAGGATCACGGCCTGTTCAAAGTTTCTGCGTGCAGAACTGAAACAATTCTCTTGCATCTGACCTATTTACAGGGCTGCATTAAACTTTAAAGACGGAAAGAAACGGTCCAAAATAGCTGGCGGGGGGAAGAGGAGGACTACTTGAAGTGCTGAGGGATGGCTTTACTGCATTTAGCTTCTAACTGGTTGCTCTGGACAGGTGCTGTGTGGCGCGGGGGTGGGGGTGGGGGTAGGTGGGGGTGGGGGGCTGTATCGGCTCTAGGACAAATGTGTTTCCAGGTGTATTTACCAGACTGGCCCCATCGACCCCTGGCCCGTATGTCGGTGGGGCGTGGTGGCCACTCACCTGTCTGTGCTGCTGGCTGCTCTGTATCATGTGCATGTACATGTTGTAGACCAGGTTGGCCATCTCCGGCATGTTCTTGATCACCTGGTCCGGCTGGTGGGAGCCGGCTTCCCTCTGAGAAGAACAAGGCGAGGTGAGGGTTTACGCACGGTTACAAACAGCCCCGACCTTGTAGACGTTGCGCTGTTCCTTCTCCCATTATACGGGCCCAGGAAGTCACACCACCGCGGTCAACCCCTCCTGATGACAGTGATATCAGTTTCTAGATAAGAGCATGCTGGTCTAAAGAGTCTGGGTCTGTCCACTAGCGTACCAGTAGATTACTCCTTCTGCTGCGCCTTCACAATCTATAGGTAATGTGCCGGAATGGCTGCGGGCCATCAGTAAAGGGGTGTGTGTGTGTACTGGAAGCGGTACGGTCGTAAAACACGCGTTGCCGTTATTTAACGGCAGTAAAACCATGGCTGGGGAAAAGTGTCTCCCAATGTCCAGCAACGGGGAAGACATTAGCTACACGATGTTTTACTGCCGGTGACATTCTATAAATGTTGGTCATGCATAATAAAAGGCTCGATGCATTTTTAAATCACTGCTCTTGAGTGTTTCAAACAGGTTTCCGACACACAAGCACTATCCAGAAGCCCCCATGTGTATTTGCTCGGTGAAGAAAAGGCTGACCCAAGACCAGCTGTGGAGAGCAGGCGAGCGGACCTTCCGGGCACGGTCAACAGGGACCAGCTGACTGCTGATAGGCCGAAGGGGCAAACACGTGGGCGCCGCTGAGATCGCTCCCCTCGGGAAGGAGAGCTGCGGTGTCAACGTGAACGCCTTCCACAGACACACAGGATCACGCATCGGGGCAACAGGCACACGTTTAAAAATGCACTTTACAATTCTTACACCATACCCATGCACGTATGTCCTCACACACACACACACGCACACGCACACGCTCCTACATCCCCACCCCCACTCTGACTCCAGTACACCAATCGTATGGTCAGCGAGGCGCGGTGACCAGACAGTGGCCGTCTCCAGCAGGTCAGGCGGGATGTGGAGCGGCAACGGCTTTGACTCCTGACCTTTGGGTCTTAAATATAGACTGTGCAGACACACTGTGCTGGTGCCCAGTGCTGGCTTGGCCCTCCTCAGGAAGGTGTTAACAGACGGGATCCCGGGGGGGGGGGGGGGGGGGGGGGGGGCAGAAACGCTAAGAGCCAGCACCATGTAGGGAGGAGGGATTTGGTTTGGAACGTAGAGGCAGGATGAGTGACAAAGGACGAGGAAAGGCAGCGGCCCTGGTGTGCTACTAATCAAAGAGCATAGACCACAGTGTGAAGCTGTGCGCACCACGCCTTTTGAGAGATGTTTCCCTACGAGAGAAGGCGTGTGTGTGTGTGTGTGTGTGTCAGTGCATGCGTGTGTTAGTGTGTGTGTGTGTGTGTGTGTATGTGTGTGTTGTTACCGGCTGTTCCTGGTTGTAGTACTCGCGGGGGCGGATGTGTAGCTGCAGCGGCCTGGCGGTTAGCTGGCTGAAGGCGGGGGTCAGCTCAAAGCAGTTCTGGAACAGAGCCACCCGTCCAAAGATGTAGAGGCCCAGCCTGGCTCTGGACATGGCCACCACCAAGCGCCTCACGTCCCTGTGGGCAGAGGGAAATGTTAACAACGGGGAGGAAGGAAAAGGATTGGGGGAGGAAATGGAATGTGTGTGTGTGAGATTTAGAGGTACAAATGAAAAGGATCAGAAATGATGGAAGGAGTGAGGAAACGAAGGATTCAAAAGGAATGAAGGTGAAGAAGAGCTGGAGCGGGCTTTAGAGAGAGATAAGCAGCAACCAGGAGAGAGGGAGACATATCGAAGCGGAAAGAAAGAGTCAGGGAGAGAAAAAGCAGAGGGAAGGGATAGACGCGAGAGAACTAGAAGAGAGTGGGAGAAAGAGAGAGGGAGCATGCAGCGAGGAGAAGGGGATTCTCTTCAGCCACCAGATGAAGGGATTGGCAGCAGGAGGTATTTTTTCCCCCTGCTGTCAGGAGGAAGTCTTTACTGGCCGGCTGCCTGGAACAGGCAAGGCTCGGTGTGTCTAATAAGAGACAGTTTACAGTTTGCCAGCCCTGCTCGGATCTCCTCCACCACCACCACAGGCCTAGAGGCCTCATTTGAGCAGTCTGATAAGACACAACCGGTCAGAGCTCAAATGAACTGTAAATGTAACCCCCCCCCCCACACACACACACACACAAACTACTTTGACTAGAAAGTCTGGCCAACAGTATGAGGCACTATCGATGAGGTGAGAATCGGAACGTTGTGCTTAGACTTCATGGGGGATAGTCATAGTGTACTGTGAGGTCAACGTAACTTCTAGTACACATGAAAACAGAAAAAAATGGCTGGAGGAAGTATCCGGTGCCCTGTACTAAGACAGCTTGTCATTTCTACAGCCATGCAGGGCCAGCGCCCGCACGGCGAATCGGGCCAGTAAATCGACAATACAAAAGCAAGCTTGACAGAGGGCTGATCCTTTGAGCAGGAGATCTAAAATGTTCCGGGGGAGAGAGAAACAGACAGACAGCGAGACAGAGAGCGAGAGAGAGACAGACAGCGAGACAGAGAGCGAGAGAAGAAAGAAGAGAGAGAGAGCCTTCTTTAGCTAACTCCAGCAGCTCTGCAGAGATTCAAAACCATCCTAGGCGCTGACATTTTTTTTTGGCACTAACACACACACTCACGTTCATACCATTCCAAACGTGGAATGTTGAAAAGACACAAGTAGACCATGAGATTAAGAGGATTAGTCTTTAGAAATCCATAGCCTTCGTGGTGAGGGTGTATGAGATAAAGGGTTTTAAAAAAGTGTGCAGGATTGAGTTTAAAAAAAAAAAAAAAAAAAAAAAAACTGTTAGCCTATATACTGTAATGTTTACTTGCAAACACGTGCGCACGCACACACACACACACACACACACACACACATACTCAGCTTGAAAGACGATAAAACGCAGAAAAAGAAAAAAAAACACCACGGAAACAAACGAAACAGCAGCCAGCCAATGAGCAAGAGAGCCTGGGAGGAGAAGGACCAATCATGAAGCAGGATAGCCCAAGGCAGGGGACACTGCTCGGTTCAGGGACCTGCCCACCTCAGTTGTTCCCTCACATGACGAGGCTAGAGTGGACGGGTCCTGCCTGCCTGCCTGCCTGCCTGCATGTGTGTGTGTGTGTCTGTGTGTGTGTGTGTGTGAGAGAGTGAGCATGCCTCTGCATGCAGGAGCGTGCACATGTCAGAGTGTGTCTGGATCTGTGTATAGCACAGCTCTGTCAACAGTCTATCCCTCTGCATCCCACTGTCTCTGTTTGGTTGGTGTGTGTGTGTGTGTGTGTGTATGTGTGTGTGTGTGTGTCCTTCTCTCAGCGGGAACGCGTCCACTGTCAAAACCAGGGTCGGCTCGTCATATGGTCAGCTGCGTCCCCCGGCAGCAGGTTGCCATGGGGAGGGAGGCAGGGTTCTGTGTTGCAGGAGAGAGAGCCAAGAACACGACAGCCATGGAGTTTCCTTTGAATCACTGGTTTCCCTGGCATTCACCCCGCCATTCAAAAGAATGAGACATGAGGACATGAATGGAGGTCAAGTCTCACCACTACGATTGGCTGCTTACAAACTACTGTCCAAGCAGACTCTCGACTTCCCTTGGCTACCCCATACCTATAAACAAATAGCAATGTGCAACCGATGAGTCAAGTTTGCAGAAGTTTGTGTTCTTTTCATCAGTTATGGTACCACTCTCACACACGCCAGGAAATGACTTTGTTCCCACCGAGAGAAGGAGAGAGAGAGAAGGTGTTTTGTATCTTAAAATCCCTCACACGTACTACATAATGGAGGGGCTACTATTAAAACCCGTCCCACGTATGGGGCCAGAGAATAAAAAGGGAATTAGACCCAGTGTATGCTGCCGTGTAGGACAAGATTAAAACGCGCGATAGCGGCGAGGAGGTTCAGGCTGGGTGCCCAAAACAAGACAAACTGCCACCCCAGCGCTGCTGCTCTCTGACACAACCCCCATCCATTCACCTCTTTATCTCCCCGACGCGAGGGGGGGGGGGGGGGGATAAAGAAAAAAAAAATACACAAAATGGAGTCTTCAAGTGTGGTTCTTCAGTCGGCATTTGGCCGTCACGCGGCGTGCTAGGTCAGCCGACGGGCAACCGGTTGCCCGGCTACGACGGGGATGACATTCACCGAGCAAAAGCTCTGCTGGCAGGCGAAGGTCGCTGGGTTGTCGGTGGCGGGTAGGGTGGGGTGGGCCTGGAGAAGACCATTCCAGGTGCAGCCAGTGTGGATCAGGGGGAGGCGGAGCGGACGGCCGGGCTAAGGCACCGTGGCAGTGTTTGTGTCCCGGTATTAAACCAGGAGGCGGGACCCTAAAACAGAGCTGCTCGTCACAATCTCCTAGCAGCCTGGAAATGAAAGGCCTTTTCACAAAGTATCATCTCAACGAGAGAGAGAGAGAGAACACAGAAAGAGAGACACAGAGAGAGGAGAGCGAGAGAGAGGTTCATAAAAGGAGGGAGTGAGGGAGGAAAAGGCAATGAGGGAGGGAGGAAGAAGAGAGAGGCCAAAAGAAAAGCGGAAGGAGATGAGAAGGAGACTTAAGCGCGGAGCCGACAACAGCCAAGTGGTTACCAATCCACCCCGTCCCTTAAAGCGCGGCCCATAATAGCCTGCTCTGTGGCAGAGCTTTGATCAGAGAGCCGCCCATTGTTGCAGATTCTCCCCCCAATCATCAGCGCACAATGGCCCCGCTGAACCCTCGCACACAAAACCAGACGCTTGCTTCAACAGCCGACTCCGGTCTTTACAGCGGCCCCCAAAAGCTGCCTCTCTTATTTTTAATCCACCTTTGCGGAGCAATTAGGAGCACAATGACTTCAAAAGACCTAACTGTAAGTTTTCGGCAGAGTCCACAGCTAGTGCCAAGTCAAAGACGGGCCTCTGGAGAGACTTTGTTCTCTGGGGAGGGGAATAGAACGCATTTCAGCGTTGTTGATTCCGTGACACCCGTGTGTTTGAAGGTGCAGTGGTTTCTGAGAGGCGTGTGTGTTTTCCGTGCAGCGCCTGTGTATTTTGGGGCGGCGTGGGCGAAAAGTGCTTACCTCAGGTGTCCCACCGCTTTGGTGCGGACCAGTGAGAGGATGATGTAGTCGTTCTGTTGGCCCTGGAACCTGTCCACTGTCGTCACCTACACACAAACACACACAAAGAGAGAGAACTCAAAGCATTATATAAAGGCACACTACCCACCATCTACCCCCAAAAAGAGTGAATGCTACGCTGGTTGGTGTTTTGTTCACAGTTCAAGTACAGTATCTAGGCGTCAATGGACTTGCGTGTGCTAGGTAGGTGGCAGGACTTAGTGCAAATTAGTGTAACGCTAGATCCCCTTCATGCTAAACTCAGGGAAGGCACAATTTCCTTTTTCAGTGTACCTGTTATTGTGGCCGCCCTTATCACCGTGTGCCACGCGAGTGAGCGTGTGTGTGTGTGTGTGTGTGTGTGCTGTAATGCGGCTTAGCGGTGCCACCATTTCCTCTCCCCCGCACGCTAGCTGCTTACCTAGGCCTAGTTGCCCAGAGCCGCAGCCCTGAACCAGGGGTTGAGAAACCAGAGGACTTTTTTTTATTTATTTTTTTATTTTTAGGTTAGGGCTCAAGAAATCAGAGGAAGCGCATTTGGCCCTGAAAGGAACCGGGTGTCAGCCGAGTGGCTTTATGCGCGGGTAATCCTGTCCTCCTGAGCGGCGTGTCCGAGGAACACAGCGTGAAGACTTATCCCCCTCCTACTCAGCCCAGGATGAGGAGGAGAAGAGCTGGGCTGGGAGTTTTTAACAGGGCCTGTTAGCTAACGGCACAACCCTCGCCCGTCTCAGCAGCGGGCTGGAACCCCCCAGAGTTTAGCTGATGAAAGTGGGCCTGTGTCATTAACCAGACATCCCAGCAGCAGGAGAAATAAAGGGTCCCTGAAGGGAACAACGGTGTGTCGCGGGCCGAAGGACGCTCGAAAACACATATCTAGATAACCAAGGCGGACGACCGTCTCACTAGCTTACAGTATAGCGTCTGGTATTGTCTGAGCACCTGTGTGGGCAAACCGCAGCTGAAGCCAAGCAGCCATCTGTGGTCTCCGTGGAGGCTCAACAGACCGGCAGCATCCAGGTCCTAGCAGCCTTCCTCAGAAGTCTCAACCAGGCCGCCCCGGCTCCCTCAAAATGTGTGTCTAATGCAACATTCAGTGACCCTGCGTGGGACGCCCACAAGCCAAGCCCCCTCCAAGCACCCTCGCGGGGAAAACAAGGCAGGCAGCGGGTCTCTTGCGAGCGTGAGGAGCAGGGTAAGGAGGAAGCGCGCTGATATTTATTTGCGTCTCCCTGTTGCTGCGTAGAACAGGTGCAGGGCCGGGGGCAACAATATGTCTGTTTTTACAATGGCGTGAGGCGAGGAGATCTGACTGCTGGGCTCAGAGAGACACCGGGCAGAGTGGCACGCTGCCCTGGACCCCCCGCCTGCACCGCCATGTGGCCCGCCACCACACTGGGAACACAGACACAGACACAGACACAGACACAGACACAGACACAGACACAGACACAGACACAGACACAGACACAGACACAGACACAGACACAGACACAGACACAGACACAGACACAGACACAGACACAGACACAGACACAGACACAGACACTCTGGGATTTACACAGAACAATGGCACAGCTTACGAACCGCAAGGCAAAATGTGCAATACGATTTGAGCCTAAACGCTGCACCTCAATCTCCAACAACCAAATGGAAAAGCAAGTTATTCTGAGAGATGGAGAGGAAGAGAGAGCGAGAGCACGAGAGAGAAAGAGAAAGAGAGGACACATCCCTTGGGCTTAGCATTTTGCATGAAGTTTACTTATTTATGGGAGATCATCTAGGGAGTGAATTTCAGAGGACGTGACATTGTGGGCACTGGTCTGTAAAGGCACTCAGACACATGCAAACACACGGCACACACACAAAAAGACCCCCGGGACTAATGGTAGACTTCTGACTCCCCTCTTCAAATCGTCGTGACAACAATGACATGCCATCTCTCAGCAGATGGCCTCCCGATTAAAATATTCATAGGAGGATCTTTACTCTCTTTCTTGTTCTCCGTCTCTCTCTACTATGTTTCTACAGGAGCGACGACTTCCTTGCCCCCCCCCCCCCCCCTCCTTTCTTCCTGCGTCTCTCCTATCTGTCTCAGCATTCGGCCCTCCCCGTCCCTTCTGGGGACGGTCTTATCAGGGTGTGTGTGTGTGTGTGTGTGTGTGTGTGTGTGTGTGTGTGTGTGTCGCGTGCCGAGATGCTGCTATCCCACTGTGTGTCTCGGCTGAAACTGACAGGACACACTGGGGCACAGGGCTGGGGAAAGAAAAGAGAGAGAAAGACACATTCCTCTCTGATGGAGGGAGGGAGGGAAGAGAGAGAGAAGGGGGAGTGGGGGCGCGAGGGGGAGAGGCACATCGATTTCTTTCTCTCCTCTCCTCCCTCCCTCCCCCTCCCCCCCCAGGTCTCTCCATAAATTAGTTGCAGTGAATGCCAACTAGGTGGAGAGACTGATGCACCTCATCACGTTGGCCATGGATTCTATCAGCGTCAGTTCCAACGGCCCGAGGAGGCCGAGTGCAGCAGGGGTTTAATGGCGCCGAATCAAATTAGCGCTAACATGATCTTTCTTTAACGGAATGACCTCTGCACTCGGTTAAACCTAGCCCGTTAAACATTGCAAATGGCCCCCGTCGAGGAGACCCATGTTAGCCGTGGTCTCCCGGAAGAAACCGACCAGCTGTGGCCTGGTGGCTTTCCAAATGACTTTTCCCCAGTAACTGACACTAAAAAAACAGCCCCCGGTAAACACAAAGATGCAGTGTATGCAAATTATATGTAAAACAAAACATGATTCTGAATGCATATGCAAGTGTGCTGTTTCCTTAGTGTGTGCTGTGAGCCACATCCCAGTAGAGCTCCTGTCACTGTGTGTGAGTGTGTGTGTGTATGGTCACAGAAGACTCTGGCTGATACTAGCCGGCCGGTCTAATTACGCTGGTCCTAGTGAGGGGGGGGGGGGGGCTGGTGAAATTCGACTGGTTCTGAACGCTGTGACACGATGTCACACACACACTGTGGACGACGCGCCCTGGCCGCTGCCCCGAACACTCTGCAGCTCGGCGCCAATCCCCTGAAGAGACATTCTCTCTCCCTACCGAGCACTCCCTTGCTTGCTTCCTTCCTTCCTTCCTTCTTCTCCCCCCCCCCCCCCCCCAGTATCCAATCTTTCTCAGCGAATGTTGTTTCTCATACCAGAGGACAAAATGGTCCCGACTTAACGAGACAGAGACAGAAGGGGAAAAGGTGAGAGAGAGGGATTAAGAAAGATGGAGAGTTACAGAAAGAGAGATGGATAGATGGATAGATGGATAGATAGATCGATAGATCGATAGAAAGAGAGAGAGAGAGAGAGACACAGAGAGAGAGAATGAAGAGAAGAGAGGAATGTGAGGGAGGTGCCGGAGTGCTGCACACCCCTAACACACGGAGGGATGGAGAAATGGAAGGGAGGGGAGGGGACGGAGAGATGAAGGGTGGAGAGGAGAGGTGAGGTGAGGGGAGAGGCTGAGGTTGGTGCAGCATGGGCTGGGTGAAGACGGGGATGAGCTGCACGGAGTGTCTTAACGGCACGCACCCTCTCCCACACGCAAACACTCCGATGGAAGGACTGACACATACCCTAAGAACCCCCCCCCCCTCCCCACCACTCTTCTCATCTCAGACAGGAATACCTTCTACAGCAGCCGGATAGAGCCGGAGCCTCAGTTGGCAAGGAGCGGCCCCCATCCAGTCCAGTGACCTGCCTCCTGTCAGCACCCTCTACCTCCCCCCACCCCCCTACCCCCCCATACGGACTCCCCACACACCGGCCAGCCACCGACTGGACATTCAGAGCCTTCATGACAACCAGGCCTGGCGGGCAGGATTCACTTGACAAGGGGGCATCAGAAATGACTGAGGGGGCACAACCATTTTTCGCTTGCTGATAACAGAGGAGAGATAATAATCTATAGTAGAATCACACAGAATCCCCAGTTGACGGGATAGTCCCAGAAAAAAGTACCAATAATGTAAGCACTGCCATTCGTTGCGATAGTTCTTTTTGTGTTAGATGTTTACCAATAACACCATGCTAACCAGCATCGATGTTGTGCATTTCTACACATTCATCCAAATGTTACAACAAACCAACACACACAATTTGTTACAAAGAAAGAATGTGTTCTAATTTAAATACACAATACACGGGAAACCGAGATCAGAGGGGAGCAGGATGCTGCTGCATGGAAAAGAAAGATGTGTGTGTGTGTGTGTGCGTGTGAGAGTGTGTGTGTGTGGGGGGGGGGGCTGCGATGGAGAGGAAGCTGGTATGAGAGTAGAGCTGTGATTTTCTCTCCTCCTAGGCCAGAGGAGAAGTTGGGGGGGGGGGGGGGACTGGGGGCGGCAGCTAGCTGACACCTGCAGGTGTGAAGAGCAGGGTGTTTCTCTCGGTGTGTCTGAGGTGCTAGCTCCAGTCTAGTTGAGCTCAACGCTACATACTGTGCGCGGCAGTACAACGGATGGCGGTTGGATGTGTAAACGCCGTTCCCAAAGGGAGGGGAACGTGTGTGGATCACAGGGGGAGGTACTGGTGCCGTGCACACCAGCGTTGGAAGTGTTACTTCTTTGACGCTGAGAGAGGGACGTGACGAGACGTTCGTACCTTGTTCGGCTGTCCGAAGTAGGGGTTGCCGGCGCAGCGCTGGTTGATGACGTCCCTGATCAGGTGTTTCTGCCCGTTGTAGGTGGTGAGGATGCTGATGCGGTCGGCCGGGTAACCCAGCAGGCGCATGTACATGAAGAGAGCCACAGAGTACTCTGCCTCGCCCAGGTTCTAAAGAGGGGGAGGGAGGGAGAGAGGGAGAGAGAGAGCGAGCAAGAGAAGAGAAAGAGAGGGTAGGGAGTGTTATCGACGTAGCCATATTTCAAGAACAAATGACCGGCCATATTTCTACGGCTGTTGGCTGCATGCTGGCGGGGTTCTGTTTGTGTGTGCGTGTGTGAGAGAGAAAGAGTGTGAGTGTGTGTGCGTGTTCTTTAAAGTCCATTGGCCATCCACTGAACCAAGGCAAATGAATATGTGCTAGACAGCACCGAGGGTTGTACTTCATATTATATTGAGTGGGTATATTAAGTGCTGCCTTTCGCTTCTTTATCAACCCAAACCCAGGTCACACAACTCTGCAGGCTGCTAAGGGGAGGATCTTTGCCAATTCGTTTTGAGAAGTGTGACAAGTACTCTTTCAAAAAGCGACCGTTACCCTATTTCCCAGCAGTTTCTATCCCCGTGGATCGGCAGTGTCTCCTCATTTACACATTTTAATTAGCAAACAAAGTCTCACTGTAGGGCTTACTGTTCCCTGGTTTGAAACCAAGAGGCCCGTTGGTACCATGTTGGCAGTTCATAAACAAAACGCCTAAAAAAAAGGGTAAGTAGATCAATAAGATGGAGCATCTGAGGGTACATTCGCGCGCGCAAATAAACACACGCTGTTCACAAACAAAACACATATCACCAAAAACATCCTCTGGGCTCCGGTTACAACCGAGAATGATCTGTTCCCCAAATGTCGCCGAACTGAAACGTAAAAAGGCCAGGAGTATGCATTATTCACACGGTTTCAATGAAAGCGGGGCCCTGGCAGGAATAATTCATATGACCCGGGCCTCGGTTAAAGCACCAGCCCTGGAGTCACATCACACTGCTGGGCAGCCGAGGGTCCGCTGCCCCCCTCCCACCTGTACTGGCGCTGGGGGAACAGGGATCCCATTATTAAGGCTGATAATCACCCACTACCCGACCGGCGGGGAAACTAGAGTGGAGGAACAGAGGGGCTCAGAGAAACACGGGAGGGGAGGGGAGAGGAACCTGCACTGCTAAAAGATCAATTCTGGCTCAGAGGAGAGAGCTGTACACTCAGTTCAGCGTCTGGCTGCTGAAGAACCAAGTGTACAGAGTACAAACCCCTCCTGCACATCTCTGTACACAATCGCGCACACACACGCATGCACACGCACACGCATGCACACCGGTTGACGTGTTGGTGGGGGGTCCGGTTCCGCCTGTCTTGTGTTTGCGCTTAACATAAACGGGGATCTAATGCCCATACACCCCAGAACACAGGGCGACCCTTTAAAACAGGGCCTGTCACAGCCTGTGACCCTGCTCGGCCAGGGCTGAGAGCAAAGGGGGGGGGGGAGGGGTGAAGACTTCCACAACACAAAGGAAGGAAAAAGAGACCCATCTCAGGCTAAACAGGTTGAGACAAATACTAACATCTTTCAATCCATAGCAAATAACTATAACTATATATAACTATATATAACTATATATATATATATATATATATATATATATATATATATATATATATATATATATATATATATATATATATATATATATATATATATATATATATATATATATATATATATATATATATATATATATATATATATATATATATATATATATATATATATATATATATATATATAAACATAAACATCTCCCTTTGGAAAAAGTCTGTCATGCCCATGTCCAATCAGCCCTGACTCCCATTTGTCTTCTCTAATATAACAAGGCTGAGGCCGTTTAGTGCTCAGTCGACATTATAAAACACAGCAGGGTTGCCGTCGGAAAGCAGTTCTCTAACTATAGGGAAAGGAGGATTAGGGCGAACATGGAGTCTTTACGAGTCATTGGAGACCGGCGGGGAGGTGCTCACAATGTGCCGCCGAGAAGGGAGGAGAGGGAATCTGTGCCGGCTCATGTGCTTTGGTAAATGAGCCGAGGCTAAGAGGCAGGGATAGATGGCTGTTGGTTCAGTCTCCTGTTGCCGGTGCCCAAAGGAGGGCTCAGTGTGTGTGTGTGTGTGTGTGTGTGTGTGTGTGTGTGTGTTTGTAATTTAGAGTGTGTGTAGGGGCTTTGTGTGTGTGAGTGAGTGGGAATGTGTAGGGGTTGTGTGTAGGGTGTGTGTAGGGTTTTTGCATTTTGGTTTGTGTGGTGAGGGTCAGGGTTGTTTACACAGCTGTGACAGGCATTCAACAAACACTGGACTGTATTGCCCCTCTAGTGTCTAATGTAACCCTGCTGATTCCTGTGCGTTTGTGTGATTGTGAGTGTAAAGACATAGGTATTTGAGTGATGAGGGTAATTCCCCTGGGGTGCCTGCAAATGGCAACAGGCAAATGGAGGGAAAGGTTCATGTGACCTGAGGTCCCGAGAGACAAATGAAGTCCCGGGCACATGCTCTTCATTAACGGACAATGAGCAGATTCACCATGCAAACACACACACACACACACACACACATATAGGCACAGGCACAGGCACAGGCACACACACACAGGCACACACACACAGGCACACACACACACGCACACACCAAAATCTTGTGTGAGCAAAACGAAATCAAAGACAATTTCGGTTCTGGTCCTTGGTCTGTGTTAGTGGCTGGGCCCTGAGTCGTCTAATAAATATATCATATAGACTTGTAACACTACCATTACTGTTAAAAATGAATGAACTGCAGCACAATAAACCATTCTGTGAGGCTAAGATATGGTACCCTGCTGCGGTACATTAAGTGTGTGTGTGTGTGTGTGTGTGTGTGTGTGTGTGTGTGTGTGTGTGTGTGTGTTGTTGCGCTTGTGCACACACATGCTTGTTGACCTAGTACTTAAGACTACAGGAGTAGTTATACAGGCCTTCTAAGTTCTATAGCTACTACGTCAGAGAACAAGCTTTGTGTTGACTGTTGTGTGAATGTTTATTGTATACGAGTTTGTACATGCAACATACATAGGTGTTTTTGTATGTGTGCGTGCTACTGACCTGGTAGAAATAGGGATTGGGTTCAGATTCGCCCACGCCGTTAAAGTCCTCCACGTTGACGAGCTGGAAGTCAAAGGTCAGCCCGGGGTTGGGGGCCTGGAACTGGGGCAGGAGCTGAACGTGGGGCAGGTTCCCCAGCTGCTTGTAGCGCCAGTTATACAGGTTGCACAGGCTAAAAAGGAGGACAGGAGGCGGAGGCATTATCAGACAGAGCGTTCCATCAAATCAGCCACACAGTGTCTGTGTGTGACCACCATAACGAGATTTAGAGACAACGGTCCTCTTTAAAGTTATCTTAGCTTAATCAAGACAGCAGGGAGACAAACACTCCTCTGTTAATTACATCGAAATGCTGACAACACTGTAGTGTCCATGGCTTTGTCTGCTGCTGATAAATCATGTATAGCAATAGACCTATCTAGTGACCCCCCCCCCCCCCCCCCCTCCTCCTCCTCCTCCTATTCTTGGGGTCCAACCTGGCGCGGGCGCGGCCCTGGGCGTCCAGGTCCACTGTGGGCACCCCCAGGCGGACGAAGCGCGTGAAGAGCGACTGCTCCATGTTGGAGTACTTCTGGAAGGCCATGTTCTTGATGACGGGGGGCAGCTGGTGGTGGTCTCCAATCATGATCCAACGCTTCAGCCGGCTGTAGCCATCCTCGGGGTTCTACAATGGGGTGGAGCGAGAGGGAGAGTGGAGGAAGGAGATGAAATACAAATTCAAAATTTAGCTTTAGTTTCCTCATCTTGAATGTCTGTAAACAAGCATATCACACATTCCAAAGTTTTTTTTTTTAAGAAACAACATGCAATTCTTTGCTTTGACTACAAACACATTTCAGTCATTTTTCAGAGTAGGCCACGTTTCCTGTTAGTACGACAAGCAGTGGCCTCGGTTGGTCAAACTCGTCCAGAGGAAGCATTTGGGGTCTCGTTCCTTCAGTATGACAGGGTCATAGCATGGAGGGGGAAAACAGACAGCTGCTGATTCACAAGGACCCAAACCACCGAGCGAGACAAAACAGACAAGCTTTTCATTGCCCTTCTCTGTCTATCTCTCTCCCCCTACCATTTCTGTCTGCTAACCAGGCAGCACACCGTCTTTACAGTGTAAAAGGGAGACTTGTGTAAGGTAGACCTGGGCAGAAAACACACAACAACATTCCTCTCCTCCAGCCCACCCCCTTCCCTTCCCCCTCATCCACAAATACGCAGGGAAACATGTTTTATTCATGTTCAATATCCCAGGCTTTCAAATTGCCTTAAGAAGTGAGAATGCCTGGGCAAAAAATGTAATACCCCCGACAGATCTTCCAACCCGTTGGAAAGCTGCAGCTTGTTGGCCAGGGCTAAGCGTAAACGAGAAAGAATCCATAGTACACTATTTCACTGGTGAGGACTGCTCTCTGCTGCTGTCGACTGATTAGGGAGCGTTTAATTGGAGCTTGACCTCAGACAAACCTGATAGCACCAACCATCATAAGTCAAGCACTGATTCAATCAGCGATAAGGATGCGATGCAGAGCTAAAACGAGCTGGGGAGAAGAGAGGGAGTGAGACGGAGCGGGGTGGGAGGACGAGTGCGTCCTCTGGTCTCAGCGGGATTTTGCGCATGACACCCCCAGCCAGGCACGGTTGCGAGGGGAGAGGGAGAAGGAGGTGAGGGATGAGAGAGGTGGTCGGACAGGCAGAGGTGCCTAATGGTCCTGTACGTAAACAGACGCTGGCGTCCCTTTACGACCATTATGTCAGGTTGACAAGGCCCTGTGGAGACTAGTAGGACATTAGCAATTGAGACCCAAATATGACGGATGCCGGGCTGATCATACACAGTAGGACCAACATTCACACGGGGACTTGCTATCAATGCCTGCTGCAAAGAGTTTGAATATAACAGAAATGCTGCGGTGAGGTTTAAGCTTGGGACTGGTACTCAGATGAGGTTTGGGTCTAAGGCGGTGTACCTGGAGCAGTAGAGGGATGAAGGTCTCAATCTCCAGAATCTGAGCTGATTCCTCCATCAAGATGTTGTCATACTGAAACAACAAAAAGAGTATGAGTCAACAATATGATTTACAGTGTGTTCAAAAAGTATTCAGGCCCATTCACTTTTTCCAACTTTTGATACGGTAAAGGCTTAGGCCCTATGCTAAACATATAACATTCTTTTTTTCCCTCACCGATCTACACACGATACCCCATATAGGCAAAGCGAAAACAGGTTTGTAGAAATGTGTCAAGGGGTCTGAATACATTCTGAATGAACTGTAAATGAGTCTGTGAGGAGAGCCCTCTTATTCTGAACTCTGAAACTCTCAGAACTCTGATTATGTTAGTGCAGGTGCTTGTGGCGCGTATTCATAGACAAACAAAGCTATGGTGAAACCCACCTTGAAGCCCAGCTCGACCAGGTCGTGACGCTTGAGGGCGGCGTGGGTACAGGTCATGGCAATAATCTTGGCCTCCTTGACCAGGAGGTACTTGGAGCGGTCCAGCCCACTCCGCAGCAGCTCAAAGGCCCGGAACTCCTGACAGAGAAGAGGCAGATGAGTCGGAGGTCAGGCCAGTACAAGTGTGACGCTTTAAATTTACATTCAAATTAATTTAGACAGACTAAATCCAATTCGATGGTTGGATGAATATATAAGTTATCGAAAGGTAAGGAGCAATACTACTACTCCTAGATAGTCTCAGGTAAAAAGGAAGGCTGACCTTGAAATAAAAGTGTTACCAATACGTCATAGCTTAGCAGTCAAAAACAAAACCCCGGCTTATTACTAACAAACAGCTGGTCTAGAAACCTTTGGCTAAAATGAATTTATGTCCAAGGCAATGTAACAATACAACAACATTACAATAAACAGACCAATTTCCTGGTATTTAATTCAAAGAATTCTCTGCAAACCTCTAAAAGCCATTTGTGAAAGACAACACCGTGAGGGCAGTTCGTCTAACCGAGGGAAACACTTTCTAGATTCCACATTTAGACATGCCAAGCATCTTTTACACAGCTGAACCTGATCCTTTGTCTTCTTATCTCGCCTGGAACACAGCCTTTCAGGCTCGACTTCCCAGTGCATCATGGGACGGCATCGACTAAGTGTGGCTTACCGTTCAATACCGGCCCTGTGTGAGCCGCACTCCAGAACAGATAGTCTTACATGGACCCCAAAAAAATACAAATAACAAAACTGTCCAGCCAAATGGGGGCAGCTTTATTAGTGATGTTTTTGTTGAATTCAAGATAATACAGTTGAAAACGGCATGGTGGTTGCTGGGGGAGAGAGGGGGTCAGCAGGGGGAAACGGGTCTGCTATTTTGGGGGACGCCACATTGGCTGTGGTGGGGCAAGAGGAGGAGGGGTGGGAGTCTCAGAGGGTACATGGTTATACATATTTGATGTGTTACTATTTTAACATTAATATTAAACCGATCAAAACATGCAATATTGATGAGTCCTATTTTTAACTCCCTGGGGCAGATGAAGGGTGAAATCAAAACTGACTCGCGTATCCCTGTAAATATTCACTGCCAGAAAGGAGGGAGGCGGGCGTGAAACAAAAATGGAATACATAATACAACCACGGGTAGCAAAGGCATGCCAAAAGCCTTACTGGGAAAGATAAACCCCCAAAAATGGGTGGATGAAAAAACGATACCCTATCTTTCTGTGTGTCTTTTTCCCTGTCTCACCAATGGAGTCTGTTTATAGAGAGATTGCAGTTACCAAGAATTACCTCCCAGATGTGAATATACAAGAAACCAGTAATTCAGACACAGATGGTTTCATTCTCCTGTACCATAAGTACCACTCATTTCTCTGCACAGCACTGGCCTGGCTGCAGGTGATTCGCTCTGTTGTGCCGTGATACACTGGCCAGCCGGATAAATCAAGGCCAATGCTGGTGTTGGGATATTACCGCCAGCCAATAACTTCTTTATTGCTTCTTGGGAGGCCTTCGCTGCGGCTGCCATAAATCTATAATGTTATTGTTATCTCTGTATGGAGACTAGATGACACCGTTGGAGGTGGGCTTGGACACCCTGAGCTGTGTGTTTGAATAGAGCCCAATAGATTTTTGTGTGCATGAGAGAAAGAGAGAAACGGGCGAGAACACGTAAGGAGAAACAAGAGGTAGTTGTAAAACAGACTGTGTGTTCACGACAGTTTAAAACGCTACCATATAAATATCAGAACACATTAGTCGGATCAAATGCAAATCGGTCTGCCCAAATGAGCAAGCCAAACAAGTCTGAGTGGAATTCACGGGGTTGCCAACGTGGTTTGGTGCGGCTGAACTGGATCAGTCACAGGGAGAGAGGCAGGGCTGGCTGACAGGCAGGCTGACATCTGACCCATCCCTACCAGCACCCAGACAACCTGTCACTGGGCTAGGAGGGAGAGGAGGGGAGTGAGCAGTCACATGCTGATGCAAGTGGGATCCACACAGCTGCCCTGTGGCCTGGGAGGGACACTGGGGGGAAAAAAAACTGCTGAAGTAACGTTAGTGTGTGTGTGTGTGTGCGCGCAAAGAGCGAGCTCTTGTTGAGGTTGTGCTCGGAAATGACGGCACAAATGACCTGCTTTTGTCTTTTGGTCCAGCTGGGCGGCAATCTGCAGTGTGTGCGTGTGTGGTGGAGAGTCTGTGGGTGTCTGTGTTGGTCATGGTGTGTGACCTGCCCACCTCCAGCTGCGTGAAGATCTTCTTGATGTGGCGGTAGCAGCCCTCGGCGATGTCCATCTCCTCGTCGTAGGAGCGGCCCCAGAACACGGGCTGGGGCGCGTTGGAGAAGTACTTGTGGAAGGGGAAGTGAGCGGCCACCGCCTCAGTCTCCACCGCCTGGCCCTGCTTGGGCTTCACCTTGCTCATGTACTCTTCCCAGCGAGACATCACCTGCAGAGGGTAGAGGGTGAGTGAGAGTGAGAGTGAGAGAGAGTGAATGTTAGTCTGGGACCTGGTTCTAATTTCTTCCATCCAGACTGTAGTTAAGTCGAGACACCTTTGCTGTGGCACTATTTCCCAGAGGGGCATCACCTGCACCCCATGCAGCCCCTGGACGTTTCAGTTTGAAATCCTCTTATTTTTCTATCTATAACACTGTTAAGAAAAGTGCTTTAGAAATAGAAAAGTATTATCAATATTCCATAAGCTAATACTTTGTGCCATTGTCACGTCGGCAGGCTCCGGCTAAAAAGATGCTATAGACTTGCTCTAAAAATAACCATAGAAACGGCACCTGGAAGGAGAAATAACAAGCGGGCCTAGGGGAAGCTGAACCTAATTGCCGTTACAAATGTGAACCGCAGCCATTCGCCATCTGCCTGAAGAGGCGATAATGACTAACTAGACCCTTTATCCATCACACCCATCACTGGCTGCACAATCAGCTCGGTGGTAACACCACCACCTTCTGTTTAAAGCTGACCCCAGACTTTGTGGGCCAAGAGACACCAGAGGCTGCAACCCTAATCTTTAACTGTGGTCAAATGCAACTTTTTTTTTGTTGACGCGAGCGAGTGCGAGGGCTAAAAGACAAGACAGTATGTGTTTGAGTGCGGGTGAAAGAGCGCTATTAACCCGATTGGGGGGGGGGGGTAGTTTCCAGGGCGGCAAGCTCCACAGCAGTGCCCCCCCCCCACCCAGAGCTACAACCTTGGCACGAGGCATCCGCTAGCCCGTCTCCCCGGCGCTCACTGGCATCTGCCGGGCATGCTGGAAGAGGCCCGAAGTCTTCCCCCCCCGGGCCTCTTCCCCCCGAGCCCCAAGGTTGCTATCGCCCCTGACAGCCAATCAGAGCTGTCCGTGGATCTGCTTTGCTTTGCTTTCGGAGGCTCTACTCTTTCTGACAGCCGCTCCGGAGGGCGGGGACTGTCGCGCACGCTCTGGGGACGGCTCGGGACGAAAGGCAGCTACCTTCAGCTCCTCTTTGTTCTCTTCATTTCCGACATCTATTTCGGGGTCATTCTTGCTGATGCACAGTGATGCAGTATTTTGTCTGGCGTGGCGGTTTTCCCTGGCGCGCGAGCCAAGCGGTAATTAGGCGACAGAAATAAACAAGGGGGGGAATACTGTTTGGGTATTTGCTGTACAGGCAGAATGACAAGTAAGACCCGGAGACAGAAACTTCAATAAGGCCCGGATGCCATCACCATGCGTGAGTGGACGGTGCAGCCTCAACAGTAAACAACGCTGTTTGGGATAAAGAAATCTCCCAACAAATTCTCAAAATGTAATTATCTACACTCACTTTTGCCCCGCAAGGTTGGCACATTCGTCTTTCGCACTCTCTTTCTTTCTTTCACTCCACACTCTCTCTCACACACACCTGGTAGAGGTAGAAGTGTCCAGCCGTCTCACATGTGTAGGACACATCACCAGGGACATCCAGGCTCTCCTGGAGCCTCCCCACTTCGCGGAGCAGCTCCAGCCTCCGGGCCAGCACGTAGTTTACCCTCCCGTACCTGGAGGGAGACACACACACACACACACACACACACACACACACACACACACACACACACACACACACACACACACACACACACACACACACACACACACACACACACACACACACACACACACACACACACACACACACACACACACACACACACACACACACACACACACGCGATGAGGAAGTGACGCTGATGTCATCCCCCAAATTAGCCCCCTGGCAGAGCAGCAGGTCAGATGCCATATACATTAAAATTACATTTCCATTTGCAAACCATTTTTTAATCGCACGCAATTTCTTTCATATGCAAATGAACAAAAGCTTGTTTGACTGAACACATGGCCACTGCGCACGGTTTATTATTCATACTCCCAGGTCTGAGTCACTCTCGTGACTAGTGAGCCTGATCGAGCAGCTCCCACATGAGAGGCTGTCAAGAGTACTGGAGCCTGAATCTGTGATATTACATCCTAGGGAGAGAGAGAGAGAGGAGGGAGAGGTTTTGCCCCCCCAAAATATGTTTTCCAGCCCCACACGGAAGATTTCGCTGCGAGCAAAGCATGCATCAAGTGGATAATCCAATCTAAAGTTTACTGTGCTAACTCCACCGAGAGCTATTAATAGGTGCTGTTGCGGAGGCGATGGGGAGCTTAAGCTACATAAATGAAGTTGCTCCAGTCTCAGCGTACCCCTGGCTCCACCGCACTCTAATCTAAGGGAATAGAAACGTGCCCAGAGCACGTGACCTCTGCTGTCTAGTTTCTAGGCTTGGCATGGGGCCAATTCATTTCCCATAGTACAGTAATTACAGCTAAATGATTTGACAAATGGCTTTAAACACTCAAAAGAATTTATGGAGCTTTTTAGTTCAGGACATTGATGTGACTAAGCTCTGCTGGTTGAACCACACAGAGCCTGCCATTTTGTCCACGGCAGTATCCCGCCGTGCAGCCAAAACAATTAAAGGAAAGGAGGCGATTAGTGGGTGGGACGGGGACGGGGACATGGGCCCCACCCCACCCGCGGGGCAGGTAGGGGGTGAGGGAGAGGGCAGAGGCAGGCTGGTAAATCGAATACTTAAGGTAATCTATTCATAGTCTCTCTCGCCCGCTAAGCTTCTCAGTGGAGCTCATGATTCATAAACACAATCACCCTGTCCCCGGACAAAAATGAGATAAAACATCAGGAGTGACCTTGTTTAGTTGGGTTTTCAAAATGCGGAAGAAAGAAAAGAAATTCACACGAAAGGAGTGGGCTACGCTGGAACAACAACAAAAATCCTGCTGACCCTTCTGTTGGTAACTGTGAAGGGCTCTCGTAATCCATCGCCGCTCCAGATCAACCCACTCCCCCCCCTCCCTCCCAACCCCTCATTAAAACCATACAATATACAGCGCGAGCGGGGAGCCGAGATATTGTTAATTAACGGCGCCCTAACCTTCCCCTCAGTAAGCATTGTGCAGAGTTGTTGCCTTCCATTTTTCATGCCATATACAGTGTTAATTAGGCCCTCTCCGGCACCCTCTTTCTCTGTCGCCGTCGCTGGGGTGGAAGGAATGGGCATGTCGCTCCCAGCCGGCCAGCCAGTGGGAAGGATCCTTGGGGCCGATATAGCCCGAGAGACTCTTCCGTTTCTCCCTCTGTGTGTGTGTGTGTGTGTGTGTGTGTGTGTGTGTGTGGCTGCATAATCAAACTGTGCTTCTTTCAACAGCTATCAGCTCATTACTCACAGGCCTCGGCTCTCATCAGCAGGCCAACACAGCCTCACACCTCCGAAAACCTCAAATAAGACACACGGTAACGTAGCAGCTTCGCTCGGTTTTGTGTCTTAGGGTGCAATTTGTCAAGTCCCGGGGACGCTATGGCTCATGTGCCGATAAAAAAGGAAAATGGGCAAGGAGCCAAAAATAGTAGCGGCGGTATCATTTTCATTAAATATTCAATCATGCGGGAGTAATTTTTTTTATCCAAAGGGCCTTTTTGTTTTTCACACAGACATGCTGGCTGGGTAACATTTAGCTGCTTAAGCTTAACGTGGAAGGATGAAACACAGCAGTGGCAGCAATAGGCTGGTGCTGGCAGGGAAAGTGGTTCTGGATAGCTGACGATTCTCTGTCTGTCTCTCTCAGGCCTGGGATAAGTGGTTGAAGTGTTTTGGCTTCCCTTTCTCTCTCCGTTTCTATCTTCCATGTCCGACTAGCTGGGGCTGAGTCACTGACCCTCGAGGCATTTCAGAAAAGACACACACACACACACACACACACACACACACACACACACACACACACACACACACACACACACACACACACACACACACACACACACACACACACACACACGAGAGAGAGCAGGTACACCCCGAAAAGAAGCTAGGAGAGGAAACTACAAGGGCTAACCTAACAAGCTCTCCTTGTCCTGAGGCAAACCGTGCCATGCCACTGGTACACGCGCCATGGAGGAGCAGCACTTAGTGTCTGTGTGTGTGTGGACACCGTGCCCTAGCCATGGACCAGTGCACATCAGCAAACCTCCTGTGACACAAGCCCTCTCTCCAACCTGGACGCCCACAAAGCTTTGAGAGTAAAACCCGAGAAAACCCACCCCATCCCTGTTTAACTGTGTAAACAAAAAGGCACCCCCGGGCCCAACCCTAACAAGCACAGCTTCTCACAACGCTGCCCTGGCTGGGGCTGTTTTTGCCAGCCACCTGTTCTGACAAAGGAGTCTCAAACGGGCACTGGAAGATGGATGGTGCTCGGCCTGGCTTCTCCGAGCTCGGCCTGGAGGTGAGAGGGTTAATTGGGCTGGTATGGCAGGGTCTGGAGAGATGCTGGGGAGAACAGTGATACCTAATGAAGATAAACCAGAGCCAGCCACTGGCATTTGGGAGTATCGAGTGGCCCTGTCACTGACTGGGCTCGGACTAATTATACGGGGAGGCAGCTGTGTTTGTGCACGTGTGTGGTCTGCTCGTTGTGTGTGCGCGTTTGTGTATGAGCGTGTGGTCTGCTCGTTGTGTGTGCGCGTTTGTGTATGAGCGTGTGGTCTGCTCGTTGTGTGTGTGCGTTTGTGTATGAGCGTGTGGTCTGCTTGTTGTGTGTGCGCGTTTGTGTATGAGCATGTGGTCTGCTCGTTGTGTGTGTGCGTTTGTGTATGAGTGTGTGGTCTGCTCGTTGTGTGTGCGCGTTTGTGTACGAGTGTGTGGTCTGCTCGTTGTGTGTGTGTGCGTTAGTGTATGAGTTTGAGGTCGGCTTGCGGCGCATGCGATTGGGTTGTCTCAAAATGCTTGAACTTGAGTATGCGAGAACCAATATTTGTGAGGACCGAACGCAACAATCTGATGTGTGTGTGTGTGTGATGACCACCTGTCCCTGGCTGTCCTCACCTGCTGAAGTCCTTCTCAGTCTCCAGAGCCTCCTCTCCGTGGCCCATACGCAGGAGGTGACGCTCGTCGATGTCCAGGGCCATGATCTTCTCAAACAGCTGGTTCAGAGCCTGACAAGAACACACACGCACATCAGACACACACACTACTTAGCTGAAACTTTAGCTCACTTACAAAGCTAAGCGCCAACTGCGAGTGTTTCCCTCGTTCTAAATTGGCGAAAACAAGAATTTGGCCAAGTCCAATCCATCCATACTCTGGAACAGAGTGGGGTTTTAACATGCTTGGACTCTCACTGATTGACAGCTACTAATGGGAAAAGGGAGGGCCACATTTCGGTGAGAACAAGAGCACATTTCGCATAAATATATTCAGGTTTACTTAAAGGTTTCATCGGCCAGCTTCCTGTCAGTATGAAATATCAGCAGATTACTTTTATGATTAAATGGTGAACCTAGAAGTCTGGGCCACGAGGGAGCTTAGATTTTAATTTTCCCTCCATAATTCCGAGAGGACTTTTTCAGGCTGATTAATGGGTAAGCCTGGGCCAGGGAGGAAAATTCTCCCGACAGCTTCCCTGTTTTCCTCTTATATTTATTTTCTTTCCTTTCTTTCTTTCTTTTTCCCCAGAAATTCCTTCCGATGGTGGTTTCAGCAACACCAGCCGTCTTGAGTGCCCGGGGGGCAGGTCCCCCTGCGTACCTGGTTGGAGTGAGTGACGATGAGGGTCCTCTGCTCGGGGAAGTTGTGATAGAGGTTGGAGATGATCTGGACGGCCACGTCAGTCTTACCTGTTCCTGGGGGTCCCACCACCTGAAGAGAGAGAGCAAAAGGAGAGAGAAAACCGGTAGCAGGAAGCCAGGGACAAGGAGTGAACGTGACCAGTAAAGAGGGAGAGATGGAGGAGACAACAGAAGAGGTTTGAGTGGGGGAGAGAAGGAGAGGTTGAAAGAGGGGGGACAGCGAGAACCCAGACAGGGATAGAGCAGAAAGAGAGAGAGAGGTTAGGTAACCGGGAAGAGGCCCTCGTTGGCCGGACAACGTAGTGTTTCTGACAGGTCGGCCTTGTGCTTGTCAGAGCCCCCCCCCCCCCCCCCCCGCCCAGCCACAACGCCGCTCCTTTGTAAGCTCGGCTCAGCTCACATGGGCCTGGCAGCCTGTCTGCCGTCGCAGGCTCAGGAGATGCTGCTTGGCATGCCAGGTCATCCCCACAGTACACAGTCAAGGACGGGGGGACAGACCGGCGTGCTCCGTCTGTGTCTCTCTGTGTGTGTGTGTGTGTGTGTGGGGGGGGAGGGGTGGTGGTGGGGGCTAGGCGATGTGGTTTTCCAGCCTGTCCTCGACATGTGTCTCTGTGTTTAAGTGCCTGTCAAAGTGAGCAGGGATGGGGGTTATCGGTAAATGCACCTTCCCAGCTTGCCCTCTGTGTGTGTGTGTGTGTGTGTGTGTGTGTGTGTGTTTGTGGCCCCTTCCTCAGCTGTGATTGTGTTGTCACTTAAGGGGGAGGAGCTTCCCTGGGTGTGTATAACAACAATCAACAAAAGTCTCCGAACTGAAAGCAAAATGCAAATCACCTGCTGCATATTCATGACCCACTTAGGCCTTAGGCCCATGGGTCATCCCAGGTGAGTAGTGCGCCCCCCCCCCCCCCCCCCCCTATAAATAGTTGGTCCAGACGTTGCTTCTTAACATAGCAAGAAAACAACAACAACAACAACAACAACAACAACAACCGGTTTCTTTGTATCTCAGATGAAAGGAGACCAAGCTATCCGAGCTGCTAACGATGGTGACACATGCCAGGGAGGGTTGTCGGGAGCGGAGGTGGAGGTGGGTAGAGGGCGGGGGGTTTTAGTAGCAGAGTACGGGGGCTGCAAGGCGAGCCGTGCATGCCAAGCTGTTTTATGAGCGCGCTGATAGCCCGCCCAGCCATATTTACTCCTGCCTGCCACAGCATAAATAACGACCTGGGGCTCACTGCCAGCGACACAATCACCGACCCCGGAACGCCGCGCTACCATTAAACACACCTTGTGTGTGTGTGTGTGTGTGTAGCATCTATCTTACTCCCATAAAAACGTTGGCTGGCTTGGGAGTGTTTGTCTGTACGTGTGTTTTTATGCATGTCAAAGGATGGTATGTGTCCACAACCAAGGGGCCTCTATGTGGTTTTGGTGAGAGTTGCATGGACAATGTCCGAGGTCATTCCAGGATGGTTATCCGGGGCGGTGTTTTCACGACTGTTCTGGACTTAGATCTACATGAGAGATGGAATGGGGGGGGGGGGGGACCAAATAAGCCCTGGTGTATTAACTGTTGGAGGGAGTCCCCTTACAGCACGTTGGGAGGTGGTGGGGACAATTCCTGAGCTTCTGGAGAAGGGCTTCAAAGCCAGCATGTATCTGTCACAGGGAAAGCCACTGGTAATGCTGCTAAGCTAAGCACATCAGACAGTGGAGATGGGGCTTGAATATTCTGTCTATAAATGTTTCTTGCTAATAGTGACTACTTTTACACAGAACAGACCAAAATATGTGGAGATTGTGGATGTGAATTTGAATGCAGAAAAAGTTATAATAAATGATAATAGGTTGAATATGACTATACTCGTGATACAAGGTCTTTGTAGGGTCTTATATAATAAGTGTAAATTGCGAATCCATTTGTAATGCTCTGTGAACAAGGGCCTACTGTAGCTGAGCGTGTGCGGCGGTCCTTACCATGGTGAGTCCTGGCTGCATCCCAGCCCGGATAGCCTCGATCTGGGTGGGAGTGAACTGGATGGTGTTCCTGTGAGGAAGACAAGCCGCAGCAAAACCCGGAATCGGTTAGTCAGGCGAACCAACTCTAAACTTCAGAGCAGCTAAATGAGTGTTTTACGAAAGACACGTTCTAGTGCGCTACTACGCTGTGATGTGTGTGTGTGTGTGTGTGTGTTTTTTAAGCCATCATTAAAGACATCGCCGTCAAGGCCCTCCTCCCCCAAAGGAGCTGCTGTTGCTTTCTGGATTAAAATATCAAAGTGCAAAGAGAAGAACTGAACATGACGCTAACATAACACAAGATGAATACCAATTTTAGGAAAGAGGGCAATTAGTCTCTCTTCTGCTATGATTAGTGTTAAAACATCAACAGTCTCCGTTGACAGCACAGTGTTTGTTTTGATCTATATTAAGGTAATGCTATGTTAATGTCAGTGAATGGAGTTACAGAAAACAAGATAAAAAAACAACAACTAGTAAACTGGAGGAAAACCCAGTGGCTCACATACGGGCAAAACAAAAAAACTCAAAATAAACAGCGACTGCAATTTCATCCGACAGACGCCAACGGCTTCTCCACAAAACTGCTGTTTTTTTTTTTTGCTGCCCAAAGCCAAGTGTGCTTGAAGCAGAATCCCAGAAGCGCACACAAACATGCACACACCAACTCAAGCATTACGAGAGGTTAAATTTGGCCTAACTAGGCCCGCTAGGGGCTGAGCCGTACACACAGGCCCTAAGCAGAGGCAGGCTGAACTAAAAGGTGGGTGCTGACTGTGTTCGCTGTGCCATGATAAGGCGCCCGTGGCCACGATGGAGCCAGATGAGCTGTGACTGGAAGGCGTTTGCACAGGTCAGGAGCCCGACCTCTTTACGTTTCCAACCATAGGAAAGGCCGACCCTTCCAATGACCTGGAGACCCTGTGAGCGCTCACCGTTTGGGCTGATTGTAGGGGTAGGGTCCACGGTTGGGGGTGACGTGAGGCTCCACCACCAATGTTTTGTCCTCCTCTGTCGGCTCCACTTCTTCATCCGCCTTCCTCTTCTTCCCTTTGTCTGCTCGGCTCTGCACCGGGAAGTGGATTCTGGGACAAACAAAAGGCACAAGGTCAGCCCCTATGTTGCAGGCACGGTTCAAAGGAGAGATTTATTACATTAACAGGCTAAAGCGTCAATTCATTTGAGAAAATATACTATTATACCTATAACGCAATTATGTAATAAAGCAAGTTTTGATATATATAGGAACTGGAAGAAAACTTGGTTTGCCGTAAGTTCCCATTCATCGCCACGACAACTTCAAGGAGGCCTCAGCTTGGTTGGGGTTTTGACCTTGGACGCTGACCTGAAGGGCGGCACCTGCAGGTCGGGGTTGTCCTGGGTGACCTTCACAGCGTAGCCGGGGAAACAGGAGCGCAGGTGGTCCAGGTTCAGGAAGGTGTCGTTGAAGTCCAGCGAGGCGATCTGATTGGGCATCTTGGTGTAGTGGGCGCTGCCCTGGTCGCCGTAGCCCAGGATGATGTCGTGGAGCCAGTCGGGCACGACACACTCGGTGTTCATCAGGTTCCTGATGGTCTCCAAGACCGCCTGGAGAAGCGGCATCAAAACAGAGGAGAAAATCTCAAAGGCTGGATGCCGACACTTCGGTGTTGATGAATGTACATTTGGCTCATTGGTTTGACGGTGACAACGCTGCTTTTCGGAGAGAAATAAAAAGCATCGGTTGTTGACTTGAGCTGGACGAGAATAGCTGGGGTGGGCTGGTCGGGCAGGGGCTGCTGTGTGCGCCTGTCAATTACATTTTAATGAGCCTGCCGACTCTGTGAAGCCATGAGCATCACATAGGACATTTCAGGAGGAAAACAGTCCTGCTTTTATGTGAATCACCAATCTGAAAGGGATAGAAACCTCTCTCTCTCTCTCTCTCTCTCTCTCTCTCTCTCTCTCTCTCTCTCTCTCTCTCTCTCTCTCTCTCTCTCTCTCTCTCTCTCTCTCTCTCTCTCTCTCTCTCTCTCTCTCTCTCTCTCTCTCTCTCTCTCTCTCTCTATCTCTCTCTCTCTCTCTCTCTCTCTCTCTCTCTCTCTCTCTCTCTCTCTCTCTCTCTCTCTCTCTCTCTCTCTCTCTCTCTCTCTCTCTCTCTCTCTCTCAAATTGAAAAGCTTGTCATTGATATGGTTTTAAAATGACAGCAACCGGCTTGTGAGATTAAACATAAAGGACCTGACGAGATGAAGTGGTTCCAATTAACGGAACGTGGTGCGGAAGCAGAAAATCTCGATAAACAAGCTGAGTGGTGAAAAACAAAACGAGGCAGGAAAAAACAAAAAAAAAACACCAACAACAACAAGGCAATTGAGAAGATAACGACCTGCCTGGCTAACGTGGTTAGCATGTCAACCAGTGGGTGGGAAGAACTATATCAGTCCCTGGATTAACAGCTTCTCGACCCAGACCATGAGACGGGGGCTTCCTGCGAACTCTCCCCTCTCTCCGCCAGCTTCTGGAGAGGTGGAATCTGACCCTACAGTAATGTGCAACACTCAGGGCCGCGTACAGAGACAGATGCCTGTGGAGGGGAGGGTGGAGGCAACAGAGCAAGGTCACCCAGGGAGGAGTGCCTCTGTCTGGGATCAGTGGGAGGAAAGCAAGGGGGACCTTGAGCTGGTGGTAATCCCAGACCCCCACCCTCTCCCCTGGCCCTGAAGACTCTGGTAGCTCAGTGCTGCTGATTGATCACCCAGGGGTGACAAGGGGAGGGCAGCAGATCAAGGCTTGTGTGTTTGTGGAAGAGTTTCTCCAGTAGAGATACAGAAATAAAGAACATCAAGGGATGGAAAGAGAGAAGGGGGATAAGCAGGATACAGAGAATAAAGAGAGGATATGAAAAGAGGATTAAGAGAAAAGGGATAGAAAAACGAGGGGAGGACAGAATTAAAAACACAACATCAAAAAGAAAGAGAGAAAGAGGTAATAGGTGCTCCTTTGGCTGCTGTTATGTGCTCCACCCCTTCTGGCTGACCTTGAAGTTGTTCTCCTTGGGCTTGCGTCTCATGATGACGTTGAAGTTCTCGTAGGGGTCCTCAGCGCCCGTCTGGATGCTGCTGGTCATGTCCTGCTGGTACTGGTTGGGGTCCAGCCAAACGCGGAACGTTCTGGTGTCTCCGCGCAGCTTGGGTTTCGGGTCAGGCCCTGGACACAGCAGAGGGGACCATGAAAATTCCATACATTTTTTTAAAATAATGACTCATTTAGAACTATATTGTTTACATTTATAGCTAAATCATGAGTTTGAATCATATAACAGTGACTTGGGTGCTTAACAAGATTGATCTGATGCCCAAAGTAGTGCCTGCAGTTTAAAAGCCTTCGTAGGAGCCATTACATCAAGTAAAGCATAGATTAAGTCTATGCAAAACAGGGTATAACATGCAACATGACCCCACTGCTAGATGCAGTGTACATATGGAGATTTAACCTTAGTGAGCGAGACAGGGGAGTTGCGTAATTCACAAGGTAACAGACATTAGCCTGTGCCCTGCATATGTGGCTAATGAGGGAAGGTGAATCAACCATGGCCAGTGCTTATTCAACAAACACTGCCAACAAATACGCACACACTGCGCACGTACACATGCATATTCCGTTACAGAAATAAGAGAACTATCCCTATGCCAACTAACGTCCTTAAAAAGCCATGAAAACTACGGTGCTTATCCTTTCATTTCGGTACAAAAATACCTTCCCCCTCCACCCTCAAAGCAGAGCTAAGCCTGGCCGGCCCAATGTGTTCCACTCGGTCCAGCACAGGCGTTAAGTGTAGGGGCTTTAGCCTGATTCCCATAGGGAGCCAGTGATGCCGGGAGGCCAGCTTTAAAAGACATCTAAATGGGATTCCTGGATGGTGCTGTGGGCCAGAGAAACTCAATGCTGCTACCCTCTGGCTTGTGTGTGTGTGTGTGTGTGTGGGTGTGTGTGTGTGTGGGTGGGTCAGAACCCCTCTTCAAAAACGGCCATGGCAATAGCTGTGCCAACGTGACAGCAAACCCTCCCAAATACCAGTGGAGGCATGCCTACTGGGCCCAGAGACAGAGCGCGGTCAGGGAAAGTAGGTGACAGGTGTCTGGAGCTGTTTGGGTCCTCAAAGCGTATCTCACCCAGTGCCTCTCAGGTTTGGGGGAATTCTAGGCGGTAAAGGTGGCAGAGAACTTTCCCCCAATAAGCCAGTCGGTTAATCATTCAGCCAGTCACATAGTAAGCAATTCAGACACCCAGTTTGCCAGCCTGCAAGCTAACCAGTCCAGCAGGCATTTGGAAGTTGAGCTAAGCTGGCAGTAGCTTTGCCCATCAGACCCAATTTCCCCTGCCTGCAACTCGCCAGCTTCTTCCTCTGCATATTTAAACATGGCATATTGGAGAGGAGAGAGGACAGCGCGTCTCTCTGCACAGACACATGTTCAGGTAGGGGGGAAATGGAGGAACACTTAGGATAGCGTGGCTGCAGGTGAGCCTGCTGTTTCTACTTCCACTCGGCTGAGCAGCTTTGGGCTGTGGAGGAGGCGACGGAGAGGGAGGAGAACAGGCTAGAACTGGTGTCTCAATTTGGTAACATTGTAACGCAATAACCAGGTATATCTGTGAGTGGAGTGGAGACACATCCCTCTTCTAAAAAACGCTACATCTGAAGATGTAGCGTTTTTTAGAAGAGGGATGTGTCTCCACTCCACTCACAGATATACCTGGTTATTGCGTTACAATGTTACCAAATTGAGACACATGGAATTGAATGAATTACAAACTAATACATTACCAACATTCACTTCGTATATGGGTTTTCATACGATTTGAATCACTTGCAAAATAGCTTCATTCAATCTCAGTGTGAATAGTGCACCAGCACAACTTCAAACCGGCAGCCACTTCATTTAGTATTCCATACAGCCAGGCACCAGAGAAGCCTTTGTCTGCAGTGAGCCACACCCACGTGTAAACTGGACTAGATGAGGCACCAAGGCCCCGCGGCTCTCAGGTGTCAGGGCTGCTCCCCACTGCCCTCTGGGTAATGGAATGTTCATGTGGGCGGGGCGGGTCGCCGACCTGGACTGTCGCCATGGCAACCCCCAGGGCCCGACCCCCAAGGAGAGGAGGTTACGGATCTGATGAGGGCGAGGATGCCGTGTGCTGACGTGCATGTGTGTGTGCAAGCATGCGGGTGTGGGTCATAGAGTCATCTTTGGGCACATGGAAAGTGTGTGTGTGTGTGTGAACCTACCCTCCTCGATGACGCGGCCCTTGTCATCCAGCATGCCCTGCACCTCGCAGCCCCGCACGTACACCAGGCCCGCCTGCTCCACAAAGGACTGGCGGCGGTCAAAGCGCGTGCCATAGGGCAGGTTGGGCCGCACCGTGATCAGAAAGCAAACGTCGTGCTTCCGCAAGCCTAGAGAGAGAAAGAGAAAAGAGAGAGCAAAGAGAGAGAGAGAGAGCAAAGAGAGAGAGAGAGAGAAAAGAGAGAGCAAAGAGAGAGAGAGAGAGAGCACAGAGAGAGAGAGAGAGAGAGAGAGAGAGAGAGAGAGAGAGAGAGAGAGAGAGAGAGAGAGAGGACGGAAGGAGAGATTGTGTGAGCAAGAACAAGATAAAATGCCCGGTCAGCGCCCCTATCATCTTTAAAACATGAGGCTGTAATTATACAGAGGGGGAGGGGGAATCAAACTAAAGACCACACCTTCACTCAAAGACAAAAAAAAAAGAAAAAGAAAGGAGAAAGCTGAATTGTAATGGAGGTATTTGAGGAGAGTCGGGAGAAGGAGGGGGGATTCTGATGCCAGCAGTAAGGATTTCCTCCCACTGACATGACATTGAGCCGCCCCTGTTCGAAAAGTCTTTGGGCATCGCTAAGTGGCTGGTGGAGATTCCTTTCGGTAAATCCATACATTGATCCCGGGCGAATCAATCCTGGGTGTAATTGCTCGGCGCCGGGCTATTCTTCTGCGGCTCGGGGTCGCTTCAAACCCTCTCGGTATTTTATGTGCCTAATCTCCCCCACACACGGCGGTTCACGCCGGCGAACCTATATCACCCTTTCCCATCCCTTGATGTGTTAGACAGGAGCTGGTATGTTTCCAGTGAATCATTGTCTGGTTGGGGATGCGGGGGGGGGGGGGTGACAAGCTACCGTTAACAATGTCTATAGTAGCCCGACACAGCAGCGGGGAGAAGAGGAGATAAAACACAGCGAGGCTAAGTGGTGGAGCCGCTTGGATGGGATGGCCAGACGGACTCAAGGCCAAAGGGGGGAGGGGGCTGGAGGGGTCAAGGCCAGCTAGGATTGGATATAGAGTGGTCAGGCAGCGAAGGCTTTTTGAAGGACGCAAACCAAGCCTTAAGAAATAGAACAGGAAGGGGGGGGGGGGGAGTGCGCAAGGACAGAGGACTAAAATGTGGACGGCAGATCAAAGAGAGGAGCGAGATAGAAGACATCTGTTGACGGAGAGTGTGTCGCTACCTTCCCACTCGTGCTTGATGTGGTCGCGGACATTGAGGTTGACGGTGATGTCGGCGCGGACGCGGGCCGGCCAGTTCTCCCCTATGTTGGGCTTCGCCACCTCCACGATGGAGAAGGAGGTGATGGTCTGAGCCATCCTGGCCCAGCCCCCGAACACCACGCCACCGTACTCCGACTGCCTGCAGAGGGAGACAGAGATCAAGAGAGGTTAGACGTCCAAGGGCCTCCGTCGAGAGGGTTTGGAACATACACTAGGTGAAGAAATTGAGTTGCTCCACATCAATTTTCTCATTTCAAATGAATGGGAAAACAAATGGATTCCCCCCCCCCCCCCCCCCCCCCCCCCTTCCAGAATGCAGCTCACCATGGTTTCATGCGGGACACCACGTCCTCGATGTCCTGTCTGATCTCATAGGTGGACTCCAGTCGGAACAGGTTGAAGTTCCTTAGCAGGTAGTCATGGAGTGTGAGGAACTGCAGGTTCAGCTTAGGGAGGGCAAGGCAGCCTGGAGCAGGCACACACACACACACACACACACACACACACACACACAGTCAGAAAAAGGGCCTGAGAGACTGATTGCCACTTGTAGGACAAGCAGACTTACTCAACTCAATTCAAATGACTGGCAACCTTACTAAGTGGTAGTATCAGTCTGTAAGACTATTGCCATGTTAACACCAGCCTGCAGTAATAAGCTTATGTGTCTGTGGTATGCTATTGATGTGAATGGCGGGTATCTTAGCTGGGTGAAGGTGCCCCTGCCAGCTAAAGAGGATTCCCTCTGTTAAGAGGGAGCCAGCTAAGAGACAGGAAAGGAGGCCCTGTGGGCAGTTAACACAGAGGGAGATGGCTCCGACAGTGTGAAGAGCAGCCATCACACACACATTATACAAGTGTGCACATTCATAAATGAATATAGAGCACTGCGATACTTAGTTAACGGTTTAACTCGTTTGCTATTTCTATTCCATGGTATTTTTTACACGCAGACAAATCTGCTTATATGCCCAGTTTCTAGGATTTTTTTGTTTAGTTACTTTTTAACATAGGAAAACGGAGTTGCTAATCTATCAGCTTTATGTGCTTTGCCCTAAAACTCATCTGTATCCTTTTGTCTGCTTACACAAACACACAAACAGACCTTCGCCAGAATAGTACTCAGTCGGGACAATGTTCTCATCCCAGATAATCTTCTCCGTAGGATAAAGGGGCATCTGGTTAAGTTGTTCGATCTGAGAGATCCTCCGCTCATGTCGGGACACCTGTTACAGTGTGTGTGTGTGTGTGTGTGTGTGTGTGTGTGTGTGTGTGTGTGTGTGAGAGAGAGTGAGAGAGAGAGACAGAGAGCAGGGGAAAAGAGATAGGCAGGCAAGAGAGAAAATGGGTTAATAATAATCAAATATCCGACCTAACCCTCTCCTCACTCGATGATTGAGGAATTAAAGTGAGTTTTCACCAGAATGAGGTCAAACAACAATTCAACCCATCTCAACCCAGCATTACTGTCTGTCACCATGACAAAACCCTTTAACCTTCAGCCACGCACTGTTAAGACGCCATCTGATCGTGTGGACGACTTGTTTTCAGGTGGGGCGCTGTCATCGGTCAATGTGTGTGTGTGTGTCACAGAGCTTACTCAACAAATTCATATTTCATTGTTATTTTGCTAACCTCTTACCTCAAAACCTCTTACACTTTCTTTAATCCTGGATCGTGAAAAGTATACATTGGGGATGGGCACGGTTATTCGAATATTTGATTATTCAAAATGACCTGGGTATTCGACTATAGCTGGAGAGGATTAATTTTTAATTAAATATCATTCATTAGCTGTATGAGCTACATATTGTTTACCAAACGCCTATAGCAATGCCATTTAAAACGTAAAATAGTAGAAATAAAAACACAACACGACATTTTGGTGCTTTTCCTGCATCACGTAGTTTGAACGTGAAAGCAGCTCAGACACTAATAGAAATGGAAGAGTAGACCAGCGTGCGTGCGCACTTGCATTCAAAACAGTGCCAGCCTCTCTAGGCAACAGCCCCCAGGCACATCCCTGCATGCGGAAATTATATGTAGGTTGTGTATCGCTCCCCGTTTTAAATGAGTTAAATGTTTTGGACTGTTTATGCACTTCGTTAGGTTTTACAAGCGTTTCTATAATATGAGCCTATCGAACGTACTTTTCTTAGAAACAGCGACACCAGGGGTCGCGTGAGGATTGTAAACTGACTCAAGACACATACCTGGGAAAATTGGAATTGGAAACCATATAAAAAATATATCTGAATTACTTAACATGCTTGCATTTAATAAAGCTAATATAGATAACTAAAAATACGTTTTATAGGTTGTGGTGTCTCGCTAGAACACAGCTGGACCTCTAAAATTTTCAAGTGTCTACAATAGCCCCGACGCTTTGAGTTATTTTTTTCGACTAAACGTCGTTTAGACTAGTAGCCTAAACTAGTCAAAATTCACATCCATAGTAGCATATAATATATCTTTGTTCTGTACTGTTGTTTAGATATTCTCATTATGCGTAATGCAAGGCAGGCCTGTGCACTGCGAGGGAAGTTCTGTTCATGATAAGCCAACCAGTCGGCTAGTTACACCTTTTTGCTGTTGTGCAAAAGTTTCTTACCTTCTAAAATACTCAATAAATGTAATATTTTTTTTATTTAATTTGCTATTTTTTTTTTTTTACTAATCGATAAACGAAAAACAAATGAAAACAAACACATTTGATTAGTGATTGCCAAATATCGGAAGCCCATCAGCCTACATTATGAGTGCGCTACACTTTTTTTCCTTTTTCGTTTTTACGATTAATCGTTTACCCGCCCAAAATTGATAGGATAGTCGAATATTAATATGCCTTCAAATGCCCATCCCTAGTATACATGCATAGGACCACCATGTTGGTGTGATAACGTTGCACGTCTGACTGTAGACTAGATGTTAAGATATTCAGCCTGATGAGCCTCATTCGCATTCGGGTAACATTCAGCCCCACGTCCTTGGAGAAACCCAAAGTTCCACCAAAATAAATGATTCAGCGTGGTGGGGAGGAGAGGCGATATCTTTGTCGGAATACAGACGAGCTCATCAGATGAGCTGCATGGCTGGTCGTAGGGGTCCGTAGGCTGAGGAAGCACCAGCCTGGCCTCACACGGACCTACTCATCGAGACTAATCACTCTCCCTGGGCTTCAAATAACCGTGCCCTCAAAAGTGTGTGTGTTTGTGTGTGTGACCTGCCAACACAGACCCCCCCCCCCCCCCCCCCTTACTGGTCCCCTCCCCCCATCACTACTCCCCCGAGCCATGGCCCATGCTTGAGATTTGGGTTGCGAGGGGCAACCCCAGGCACCCACACATACACATGCAAAATGAGACCTCGGACATTGGCTGCCTCCTCCGACAATCTAATCAGCTAATTATAAAGGCGCTCCTCAGAAGAGGGCCTGAGTGGGTTATTAGGAACAAGAGCAGGTCAGTCTGCTTAATGAGGGGGGGCCAGAGGGGGGGGGGGGGGTGAGTGGGACTGTTTGTGTATGTCACGTACACTACAGGGACCAGGGGTTTGCAGTGTCCCGGTGGAGTTCTGAGGGAAAGGAAGTAGTAGGGAGTTGGGGGCGAGTTCCAGTGCGTCCTTATCTGTCCTCCCACCTTCCTTCCGCTCTGTCCGCTTACTAACATGCCCACGTCAGACTGTAATTGGATTAAAAAGGCAATGCGAGCGGGACGCGGGCAGATGGGGTTGGGTGCTGCATATCCAAGGTCAAACGCGTAAATTAATGGATTTTAAAACCGAGCCAGGCAAAATCCCATTATGTTTCTTGAAAAACAACCGCTCCCTGACGTTGTTGATGGACCTTGTGTTAAAAACGTCTATTTGCTCTTGACAGATGAAGAGGGTAGGGTCCCGGAGCAACCTAAAACACAATAGTTCACCGCCCCTGATCTTTGCGGGAGGGGAGGAGGGCGGATGGAGAGAAGGCTACATTCTAGTATTGGGATGGAGCGCTGGGTGTCCCTGAAGCAGCAGTACCCACCAGTAATTCCAGCAGGACCTCCTTTTCGTAAGTGGTGTCCTGTCCTTCAGCCAGCTCTGGCAGTAAACAAAGGTACGAGGCCACCCGGTGGAGAGCGTTGGGACTACAGGAAGGGAGAGGAAAAAAATAAAATAAAACATCAGTACCTCTGACTACAACAATAATGGGCTGTGGGGATGTTATGTCCACAGTAAGCAGTTCGCTGACAGATACGGGTTCAAAATTTCGCTTATTTTGTCTAATGGTCATGGTCGAGGCCGGGCGGGACGAATACACGACAAATATTATGACTCCTAAGTGTCTCGTGTTGAACTTCTGTTTACCTGCATCTTCATCACACATAAGCGTCACCACATTCGCACAGCGAGCCAGCGCAGTGTTGTCAGATGTCTTGCTCAGGTTAGAAACGAGGGCGCACAGCGAGGCACTTCTCCGGGCCGTCCGCGCCGACACCGCGGTCCTGCTCTGTCAGCACGCATGCGGCACGGGGCGGAGGGGAGGCGCATCGATGCGACGGGATTATGAAAATCAAAGGCCATCTCCGGCTCGCGGAGCCGGGCGGCGGCGGCGGCGGTCGTGCTCTGCATGCGGGGCCCGTCCTAATCAGCCTGACGCACGGTGACACGGGCTGGGGCTGGTGGGGGCACGGCGACGTAGACACACAGTGACAGGGGTCTGCGGAGTCACCCACTGACCGGCCCTGTGTGTGTGTGTGTGTGTTAGGGGGAGGACGCATCCTCGCGATGCAATGTTTAACCATGGGGGTGGGGGGGGTGCAGGGCGAGGGTCTGTTGACGCCGGCCGGTGGCCCAGCAAGGGTCAGGTCGCCGGCCTCGCTCCTTCCCCTAGCAACAACAGCTGCAGATCACAGGGTATTAGGGGAGACGGGTCTGGACTGGACTCAGGGCAGCGTTGACAGCTGGGTGAGCCGTCACGTTTCGACAAGGTAGGCGGGGGGAACGGGACATTCTCTCTGTGCTGAGGTGGTGCTAGGCTTACTTTGGAAAGTGCAACCAGTCACCTTCTCTCCGAACTTTCTCCCAGAGCGAGGTTAAGCGTGGGGCAGATTAAGACCACACAGCCACGCAGGGCTGAAAGGAGCCTTCTATTCTGACTCTGAACCTGGGGGCAGGTGAGGTGAAACCGGGGTGCTTGCCAACCAAGAAACAAGGCTCTCAACAAATCTGACTTATTGTGAGATTACATTTTTGAGGTTTTATGAAACCGAGTGTTTGTGTGTGTTTGTGTGTGTGTGTGTGTGTGTGTGTGTGTATGCAGGAGTCCTATGTGATAGTGCTGTGTCGGAGTGTTCTGGGGGGACTTAAGGGATCATTGGGAGGTGGCGGGCCACGGGCAGCTTAGCTGCTGGGTGGCGCAGCAGGAATAGACGGGCATTAAAACGGGTCCTGTGCGTGAGCGAGAAGTGCCTTCCTTAAACCCGGGCGGCACATTTGCGGCAGCGTGCGTCTTTGATGACAGCGGGGGAACAATGTAGTGGCTGCTTTTATCCGCGGCGAACGCTCGCTCTGAGAGGGGGTGTGGGTTTCGAGAAATCCCTGGCATGGAACAGCTAAGACGCGGCACCTGATTCCGCCCGGGCTCATATCGCTTTCTGGCTGAGTCTCAGAAGCGCTGGGCGTGTGGTTTTAACGGCCTGTGTACCAGGCCAGGGGACGGGGCTTAAAACAGGGAAGACGATGTCTGGCATTGTCTGGGCTCACCGACGTGGAGCACACAATGGCATGGGCAACATGAAGGCTAATACGTTGGAGGGAGAAGAGGACTTTGGGTACTGTAGGATGCGGTCAGAACACACAAGCACACAAACGGGCGGGCATACAGGCAGGCACAGTCGATCAAAGAAAGCAGCGTTTTTGGAGCGCTCTCACTCGCTAATACGATCTGACAAACACAGCTGTTCAAAGAGTTTATTCTCAAGCCCCTGCAAATCGATTAAATTAATGAGGCGAGCCACTCAGAGTGGCGGGTACCAGCCCACCGATTCAAGGACTCGGCCACCAGCCTGGGGATGCTTTGGTTACAAAGGCACGTTCTTTGGGACGAGAACGCATGGCTTTTCCGGGTTTTTTTCCCAGGGAATCTCCCGCCTCACGTCAACTCGGGATCAGACAGGCAGACTTTACCTGAGATGGCCAAACTGTTTGGTGAGGGACTCCCGTGTGTCAACTGATGCGACGTTGGACAAGGAAAAGTCCTGCAGCTCTGGGAAATGGGCAAAGGCTGCCCTCTGGAAAGCAAAAAAAAACAGCTAGTGTCCTCTTGCACACATGTCCAGACACACGCAGAGAAGCACAGCCTCAGGTAGCTGGCAGCGGGAGTGTATGGCTATTTGTGCGGGTATTAGAGAGGGAGCATTAAAGAAAAATATTGTGTGTGTGTACCTGTAGGGAGGTAATCCTGTCATAGTGTAGAGTGGTCATCTCCTTTTCTGTCAGCGCGTTGCCTGTCTGGTCGTTGATCTCAAAGCCCGTGTAGAACTTGAGCATGTCCAGTAACTACACAGAGAAAATACGTTAAACCTGCTTCAGCAACATCAGGAAGTCATGACTAGTAAGGTTACTCATGTGTGTGTGTGTGTGTGTGTGTGTGTGTGTGTGTGTGTGAGCGCGCATGCACACCTGGCAGAAGAGGTGGCCCTCCTTCTCTCTGTGGCTGAGGCTGGACAGGTGGCAGCTGACCACCAGGTGAGAGTCATCAAGCATCGTGTTGAACCAGCGCCTGGTGGGGAGCAGGGCCTTGAAACACACACACACACACACACACACACACACACACACACACGAAGATACGAAGACACGAAGACACACACACAATATGTTGTCTGTTGAGAAACGCTCAGACGAAAAAATGTGTTGTTCAAGATGACGACCAAGTAGGTAGGGGCAATTGAAAGAAGGGCAGTTGAAGGAACGCAACACATATAATGGCTGACAGCATCTCTTCCATTGGGCAGGGCACAGAGCAGGGTCATCAGACTATGGACGACTATTTTCTATAAATGTTCTTAACACCGAACATCAAAAACGCGGCCCGCAACCCAACCTATTGCTTCGCTGGATAATGGCCACTTGAGTTCATCCTATTGCAAAGGCCCCTCTCTAAAGGGGCAGGTGCAGGGACAGTGATACTTCCGCACACACACACACACACACACACACACACACACACACACACACACACACACACACACACACACACACACACACACACACACACACACACACACACACACACACACACACACATTCATCTGAACGGGACATCTTTGATCAGCGCATCGCTCTGACATCCACACTCCGCATATAACATGGGGGGGGGGATCTTTGTTCCACACCAAATCACAGAGGGAATCGTCTTGGCCGTGTGGATTTCAGCCCGGGCTTTGTAAGGGGATAGTCTCCACCCGGAGAGGCCTTGGGAGGGAACGGATGGACATCTACTTGGCTGGCAGCCACTGCTGCCGAGAGCAGAGGCGCACTGCCTGGACCCCATGGGAGGTGGACGGCAGACGGAAGCACCTGGATCGGGTGTCACACTGTCTCTTCATGTCTCGAAGGCCATGGGAGACGGTGATGATGAGTCCGTGATGTGCACCCGACACCTACTACCGAGACCAGCGGTGGAGCTGGAAATAACCTGGTATCCTATGCTACCGTGATCAAACGGCCTTTCAATGTGATAGCCCTGGGACAGAGGCAGGGATGTCCAGGATATGGTCACCAACTCCTTACCTGAACACTAGAGAAGCGACTCCGACTACTTTCAACACTCAACCACCTTTCCCAGACTTGCGCCGCTACAGAAAGGTCAGGCCTTGCAGTTCCCGTGTCTTAGCAGTAGCCAATCGTTGACGTAGGTCAGCATACCAACCGAACGTAATTGGGCATATGCGTGGCGGCTCTGACCACTGGCCAATCCACAGTCAGCCAGCGATGGGAGGCGGGTGCTTCTTACCTCTAGGTCGATCATGAGCTCAATGAACCTCTCGCAGTAGTGGACTTTCTCCATGGAGACGGGGCCTAGAGGTGGAGATCAGGGTGCAGATCAGTATTGAACATATACGATATACGATATACGAGACACACACACACACACACACACACACACACACACACACACACACACACACACACACACACACACACACACACACACACACACACACACACGTGACAGGAGTGAGGATAAAGGCGGGGAACACTTATGCGATATGAGAGAAGCCAACCAGTTTGGACAACACCATGAGCTCCTGCTGAGCGTCTGAGTCTCACCGGGAAACGAGTAGAGCCGGCCGGCTACCGCCACACGCTGAGTCTTCACTCCTCATTAACAAAGCGTGGGGTGTGTGCAGGCGTGTGTGTGTGTGTGTGTGTGTGTGTGTGGTGAACTGGTGCCTGACAGGATGGATTAGATTCTGGGGCTCAGCGGGACCTGCTCTACTTCGAAAAACAAACGCAAAACCCCACACTAACACACACAGGCCTCCTGCACTGTGCAGTTCTATTTTGAGCATTTAGGTGGGGGGGGGCTGTGTGTCGGCCTGCATTACAGGAAACTGTCCAGAGTCATGGGGTGTGGCAGGGTGAGGTTGTTGAAGGATGGCACAGGTCAGAGAAGAGCAGGCTAAGTTCAATGACAGGGAGAGGGGAGGAGAACTTCTGAGGCAGCGTGGAGGTACGTCTCTCTGGTCGCTAATGAGGTCTGAACTGAAGGGTGAGGCCCCTGCAGAGACTGGGAGGTGACTCCACAAATGCCAGGGGGTAAGGCTGGCTGGTACACTGTGTTATGACAGAGTGGGCTCTGCCAATGATAGGCGCTAGAGGGATGACTCCGACAAACCCAGTGACTTTCTGTTCTCCGTGTTCAGACAGAATGTCCAATCTAGGGCTGGAGAGAAGTATCACCTCTGACGTCTTACTTACGAAGAGAGAACTAGGCTTCCTTATCATTTAACAAAGGACTCTTTTTTTTTACGCAGAGCTAGCTGTTTACCTGTTGGGGGAATGGACGTTAGAACTCCTAGGAACTTCTTAATCAGCGAGGAGAGGAACGTTCTTTCTTTCTTGGCCCTGTAGGAGAGAAACAGAAAAATACTGTTGGGACTCTCCGTTACATTCGGACAGATATTCTTCTCTAACCATGTAAAGGCATAAGAAAGTAAGAGCAGCCTTACTGCTCTGTAGCCTTGGCATCCATTTTGTCAAAGTTTTTCTTGATCAGATTCCAGAACTTCTGGAGCTTGGGAACTTTCTTCAGCTCATGCTGGAGTCTGGACTGCAAACATGACAGCGGGAGATCAATCAGCAACGCGGCATTGCAACATAAAGGCTACATAAAGAGATGCCTATATTTGATAGGATAGGGCCTCACAGATTGGCGATTAAAAAAGGGTTCTTACTGGCAGCAGACACATCCACATAGGCAGCGATATAAGCTGCTGCACCTGCTCCCTGATTAAATCAACCTCCTGGAGAAAAAAAAGAGAGATTGTTATGGATAGAGATACATATTATGTCTGGCAGTTCTTCACCCTATTGGGCGTGCAGCTGAAGACTCCTGAGATCTACCGCATAGCCGCCTATCTAAGCAGATATCAGAGTGAGATATCCGCAGTGACTCCCCACGGTTCAATGCAGGTGTACAGCATTCAGATAAGACTTGCTGCCCAGGCATTATTGTACACAAGGGATGTTTGGAATTGTACTACTGCCATCTAGTGGCGATTACACACAACTACGTGGCGTTTACATTTGAGCAGTGTGGTTAAATCTTAGCACTGCCTAATGCAGCACAACAATAAGTAATGCCACTTAGATCACGTCACATCATTGTCAATAGCAAAAAATTGCAATCCAAATATAATAGTGCCGGTCATAAAACCTAGTAGCAAGAACATGTTTTACTGGGAACCAGATTCAAACATTTTTGTTTTTACTTGCAGGATGGAGAAAATGAATTGATTGAAATACCTATATGTGTATTTATACACAAGCAGAATTATCAGTCTTTTGAAAAATAATAAGCAACTGCCAGTAATTGTTCCTTTCCAGGGAAGTAAGAATTTAGGAAACAACCAATGTACACGTTTAGAATCACTAGAGTAATAGTTCATAATTACAACTGACCTTAGATTAAACCAATCCCAAGCAAAAAAAAGGAGACTCCATTATTCTCCACAAAGCATGTAGGTAAAATGTTACTTCTTACCAACTTACACAGCACTATTAGTTTACAGTGAAGAACATTTTACATGCAAAAGCTACATAGTGTTGCCCACAATGCACACACAGAATAATATGCAATCATAAGGTTTGCCACATTGCAAGATAAGTGTGGGAGCACACAGACTACACACCAGGCTGTTGAAGCAGTGGTCCAGGAACACCAGCAGAATGGTCTGTTCCTTCAGAGTCAGGCCATTCTGCTGCTCAGACAGCACTGCCTCCATCACACACTTGAAGAAGAAGGGGAAGTGGCTGGGCTCCTTCTTGAACACCTGAGACAATTCAAAAAGAAACAAACGGTTTTGAGAATGACGTGATAGAAAGAGGGTGCAGTATAAAAATGGACAGCGCAAGCTAAACAGACTTCTTGGTCTAAGACTATAGTAATATTGTTAGTTGTACAAAAAAAAGCAAAGGGGGTATTATTTCATTGGTAAAGACCAAGAGCCGCCATCCAATTGAAGTTTAAACATCAACATAATACAACACGCTTACCTCCCAGGCAGGAACGTTCTCTCTGAATTTCTCATTGACGATGCAGCAAATGGACATAAGGTAGGCATTGCTGGAAACCTGGGGAGTGTAGTTCACCCACAGGTAGTTCTCAAGGTACTGGCTATAAGAGAACAGACAAGAAACCTTACATATTGAAACTTGTGTCTCATTGGCTATTTACTCAGGAAAAAATGATGAACATTAAGTAATTTACCCACCTAAACTCCAATAGCATGATTTTCCTTATGGCAAACCTGAAGAAGAAAAAATGATCAAATATTAACCGCAATTTAGAGATACAAGTCTGAGACTGCTAAATATAGCTGTTTTAGGTTTAGAATTGATCCACTTACTTGGACTGGATTATCTCTTTCTCATAAACATCTTCCATGATCTAAAGGGAAGGCAATCATAATAGTAAAGTTTTTATTTGACAGGTAGACTACTTTTCATAGCATAGTTCATTGTTTTAAACTCACCTTAGGGTCAAACGGTAATTTATTCTTGGCATGGGGAGCCCAGTATTTGTTGGCCAACTGCAACCAGACAAGCACAATTACATATGAAGTTAGTGGCTCTTACTTTTAAACATCCACATGCATTACTTTTATGCTCCTAGAGCATTTCTCTCTGTGTTAGGGTCATTTTCAAAAATGAAACTGAATAATGAATCTCAAATTGTTAATTTGTGCAGGATTTGAAGTAGTATAACTGGACCGAATATTACATTTTAAATATATTATTTAAGGTATTGTGTGAAACTATTAAATATGTAAGAGGGTAGTTCATTAATCTACAGTAGTCGTCAAGCTATTGCGCCAGACAGTGTGACATCAATTAATATTGCAACCTCGAGGTAAAAAGGGATTGAAATCATGATAGTTTGCTCAAGAGGAATACCCACTGAGAAGGGATGTGAAACTTGAGTTACTAGATCATAAAAAAAAAACGTGTCCAATTAAAACGGAAAAAAAACTTTTCGAAAACACAAATCAAGCAAGCCTTAAGTGAGTTTATAGCAATAGCTACGTATAATCACAAACTAATACCATTTAAACACAAATAAACACTTTATAGTAACTATTCATTGCCCAATGACCACCATAACCTCAATTTACCTGCGTGACATATTCTGCATTGATTTGAGATACAGACGGTGCAGCTGCCTTTTTGGCGGGGGTTTGCTTCTCCATGACTGTTCCAACAGCTATGTATCACTGTCTTGAAGGAGAGAAGAACTTAAGATCAACGAATATGTTATTGCCGATTGTAAGCAACCAAAAACTGACGGTATAAAGTACCATGGATAGTTTTATAATAGCCACACTATTGATCTTGAATAAAGTCCCATATGAAAGGTTAAGTTTGACACATGTATCATTTCATATTATATCCTTTCAAATAAAAAAAAAAGGATACAAAGTCACGTTACAACATAAGCCAATTCGCTTCACGTTCAAAAACGTAATTAATCTCAGCAGCACAGAATGGGACTCGGGAGGTAAATGGCTGGCTACCGTTAGCTAACCCAAATTAGCTGTGCTAGCTAGCAAGCAATAGAGGCCACAAGTGAATTGGCCTAGTCCGTCGCTAGTTGAAGATACATCATTAATGTATATATGACGGTTTGCTGCATAGTAGCTAATAAAGGCTGTATTAATAGTGAATAAGCATAACGTTACCTGAATCCTGTTTACCGCATCAGTATGATGATTCCCGCTAACGTAACGTTACGCATGTACTGCGAAACTATCCGAGTCCCTTCCTGTGTTTGCGTACGTTCCTAAGTGGATCCCCGAATACTAGTAATATGTTTTCAGTTCCTAGCAGTATAGTGATCTTGCTGATAACTGAATAATAACTGAAATTCTTAGTATTGTGTATATATATCTAGAATATATATTGATGTAAAATAATTTCAATGTGTATGATATACATTGAGGTAAAATAAATAACTGTAAATAACTGCACAACATAATATATACAATTTTATACTATAATACGCAAACATGTACAGCAATTTTACAAATGCAGAATACAAATGTGGAGAAATATTTACATGTATTTCACCAGCAGGAGACCATTATGCTTGCAGTAGTTTGAAAACCATATATAACTGGGGTGTTTCTAGGGAGTAGGATTGACAGTGAAAACACAAACACAACACGGAGAGAGGATGGTACTTAGTTTTCCACAGATTCTAACAAAAATAAATAGAAAACAAATGAGCAGCTTTGTCCCGGCTTTCGGGTCGCTAACAAGACGAAGCGTCCAGATATCAACAAGAGCACGACACAATCATTTTCGATGACAACGTGCATGTGTTTTTAAGTGTGTCGATTGTGTGAAAGTCTTGTCACAGACTCCACACTTAAACGGCCTCTGGCCTGTGTGGGTAACATAATGTCGCTTGAGTTTAGAGGGAGATACAAATTCTTTAAAGCAAACAGCACACTGATACAGACTTGACTGAGTCACTCTAGTTTGACTTCCTGTAACACACTTATGACTTTCAAGATCCCCCTTTGAATCAAAAGTCATGCTGCATTTGTAACAATGATTTAAGTCTACGGGTTCACACCAGTAAGGTAATTCTGCCATTAGAGAATTTTCAACCACATCCCCCTGTTTAATGTAGCTATCTGCATCATCGGTGGCTCCACTGATTTCAAATGCAATCTGCCTGTCATTAATACTACCATTTCTCTCCTCTTGCAATGAAGTTGGGCCCACTATGTCTTGTAAAAGAGATTGTCTCTGTATTTCAGCGGTAAGGGCAGAAGGGAAAGAGGACAATCTATAAGACTTTGCACTCCCACAGTTGTCCCTTTGTTTGTGATCATGTCCCATAACCTTAGCTGGTATGTCTGCCACGGCAACACATTGACTTTGACTCGTCTCCAGTTCATGACGAAAAGCTTCCTCGGTTACGGAGTTGTGGGCAGAACTAATATCACATTGCTCGGCCTGCTTTCTTTGGCCCTCTCCAACAGAATCAGTCGGCTGAGAAGATGTTATCTCTGGGGTAATGCATTCCGCAACACATTTTGCTTGGAGATCTTTTTCCTTTAACTCCACTCCCTTGGCATTATTTAACACATTATGCATAAGTTTGTGTTTCTTCAAGTGGTTGGCCTGAGTGAACATTTTAAGGCAAATGCTGCATTTGTATGGTTTGACACCGGAGTGAATGAGGAAGTGTCTGGACAGCTTATAAGGAGTGGGGAAGCTCTTCTGGCATATCACACACGAGTGGGCTCTATTATTCCCATTGGTCATACTGTTTCTCATCTTCGAGTGGTGAAGCTGGTTGAGTTTGATTGGAACGTTTTTTCTCCTCTCCTGAGACCCCCAAGTCCCAGAAATTCTGTCAGCTTCACGATCCGTGCTCAAATGTAAAGTGTCCGTTTTCACATGAATCGTCTTTGATGGGACACAGATGCTAATTTTAGGGTATTGGGGCTGTCGAGGTCTCTCCCTGGTGAGACTTGTCAATCCCTGTCGAGTCATTTGTCGAATGGGTTTCCACCTTGAATGAGTTCTTTCATGGACTTTTAAGTGTGGCGCCTGTCTAAATGTTTTCCCACACGTGAGGCATAGGTAGGGTCTCAGGTCTGTGTGCACAAGGTTATGTCTTTGCAATTTAGAGGCAGAAGGAAACTCTTTCAAACAAAAATAACACTGGTGCTTTTTGGGGGGTAGACTCTGAACAGGTTCAAACGCCTCACTTTTATCCAAAGCTGCTGCTTTAGAAACTGCCCTTGTACTTTGCCCAGGCACATTTTCTGGAGGTGGCACAGACAACGCTTTTCTTTGGCTTTCCTTCCACTTCGACATTAGCAGATGCAGAGTACTAGCCTGGCTAACCTGTTGCATAGATGCGAGGTCAGAGTTCATCTTAGATTTCGACTTTTTAGGGAGTTTACCTCCGAAGGGGTAGTTAGCTGGAGACGTTGCATTAGACTTGTTTACATGCATGCTGCGAGATGGTGGTCGGTTAATATGAGTCTGTCTTTGCTTGTGATATTTGGACCACAAGTGGGTTCGAGAATGGACTCTTAAGTGAGTCGGCTGGCGAAAGCTCTTGTCGCACATCTGACAAGTGAAGGGCCTCTGTCCAGTGTGCGATAGCATGTGTCTGTCTAGTTTGGACGGGGATGGGAAACTTTTCAGACACGTGAGACACTGATGGGACTTGCGATTTATTCCCTGAGGATGGCTGGTAGATTGAACAGCCACCAGCGGAGTATCAAACAGAGTAGGTGAATCTCCCTCCTGGAGGGGCAAAACATCCTGATCACTTGGATGTTGACTCCATGTTTCTGGCTTTACCTGGATATCGAGGCAGAGGGCTTTGACATCACTGGGATCAGGGGAAATCATCCTATTGTCAGGATTAAAATGAGGACGTAACTCAGATTGTGACACACCCTGCATTGGCTCTAGCAACGGACTCTTATTTTGGTTCTTATGAGTCACCTGGTGCCTTTTTAAATGGACCGACAGGCGAAAAGCTCTTTTACACACAGGGCACTGGAAAGGCTTACAATCACTGTGGGTAATGTCGTGCTGCCTATGTTCAACGATGTTGTCAAACGTCTCTGAGCAACTATCTTTTACCTCTCCCTCTACCTTGACAATTTCTTGAGATTCTATTTCCTTCTTGTTCTGACTCTGCGGGGCACTGACACTTATTTCACACTGTACCTCCATCTCCACGGCTGTGGTGACAGGATCATCCAGGGTGGATGGAATCCGGTGAGCATCATTTCTAACATGCTTTGCTTTCGAAACATTTTTAGAGCAAAGGTTTCTATGTGCATAAAGGTGAGTTTTCAGGTGCGTTGCTTGCCTGAATGTTTTCTCACAGATCACACATGAGAACGGCTTCTGGCCGGTGTGGGTGAGAAAATGCCGTTTTAATTTAGATGGCGAACAAAATGTTTTTGAACACGACGGACACTGGTGGTTCACGGTTGGCCTAATCAATTCTCTGGGAGACTTCTGCCGAGTCGTAGAGATGGGGAAGTTCTCAGGTAAAGCAACGTTCTCATGTGACTCTAAGTGCAATAATATCTGGGTCTGTGATGTAAAAGATCTCCCACATGTGCCACACTCAAAAGGTGTTAGTGGGTCATGCAGTGGCAAATGAAGCTGAAGCTGAAGTGATGAGCTAAAAGACTTCATGCAGGTTGTGCATGTGTGCCCGCTCTGTGCATAAAAATCTGGGTCATCCAATATGGCAGAACTGTCTGTACTTTCACACAAAGGATTAGAAAGGAACTGCCCATCAGTAGAGATGACATCGTCTTGGCTAACCTGTCCATGAGTAGAGATGACATTGTCTTGGCTAACCTGTCCATCAGTAGAGATGCCATTGTCTTGGCTAACTTGTCCATCAGTAGAGATGCCATTGTCTTGGCTAACCTGGGGCCTGTGTTCATGTTGGTACTCAATCTCTGAGGACATATGGCCATGGTCTCGTGTTGACCTCCCCCTTGCGTCTTCTGTTTGGGCAGCCGCAGCAGTGAAGACAGGAGATGACAGGGTGATGTTGTTGCTGAAATCCTGTCTGTACGTTTCCTGGGTGGATTCGCCATAGTTTGCCATTTCTGATTGTAAGAGGTACTGTGTGTAACTGTCATGTTGTGAGCTGTCCCTGGCGGAGATCAAACTATTGTTCTTTCCTGTGTGAGTCTCTGTATGCTTCTTTAAATGGACAGACTGTCGAAAAGCTTTGCCACAGAATAAACATGTAAAAGGCTTCTGGCCAGTGTGTATGAGATGGTGTCTCTGGAGCTTTGAAGCACTTGGAAAGGTTTTTTGACAGAAAGCACACTGATGCATTGTTAAATCCTTTAGCTTGTCGATGATTGTTTTCACTTTGGATTGCAAATGTTGCCGTTATTCACAGCTGGTCCCATGGTGGAAGATGTTGCGGTTCCTCAATGATCTACCTTCATTCGGAGACAAAGCACACAGAATCGCATGAACAACAATTTAAAATCAACAACTTACTTAGGCACGTAAAATACATCGGCTGCATGACGTCCACTACTGTAACTGATCGTGGTAAAGTCATGTAACGTTAGCCCTACATTACAGCATGCATGCATATAACTGTACACTTGATATAACTGCACGACTGCAATGCATTAAGTGTCATTGTGAAGGACAGATAGGGGGAAATCTATATTTTATCAATAATTTTTGCAAATATAAATTCAAAACGGGTAACGGATGGTCAGTCGGTTTAATGCCCATGTTGTTGTCAACGCCGAGGAAGCTAACATGCTAGCGTTAGCTGGCTATCAGTATCACATCATGTAACCAGAGACATGTTAATTATAACATTTATTTTAATGTCAAATAAATACTAACCGTGTAAAGTTGACTTAATTTTCAAATTACACTTTTGTGAACAAATAAAGATGTAAACGAATACAAGTATATCAAGCTTCCTTAGCATAAAATATTAGCTACATAGCAATCTTTCGTGTGTACATCCTTCAAAGATGCCCGGTCCGGAACACACATCGAGTTGAAATAATTTCCAGTTCCCCAAACATCACGGCGCTCTTTCAACTCTAACGTTCACACAATTGTATTCACTTTACTTACCATGTTGTGGTAATTCGTAATCTATCGTTTTTTCTTTTCTTAAATGTGGACAGGACAATACTATGTATTGATTATTTTCAGTGACAGTCATAAGTTGTGGTCAATCATTATGGATACGGTCCCGGTGTCACAAAGCACAACGTTCCTCCAAACTACCATCCGTTAATAGTTACCACATTAGATACTTAGTCGGCCACATAAAACATTGTTTACAACAAAACTACATGGAAGCTGCCTGCCTTTTAAGTGCTACGGACAACGTTACCGAATGAATCCACTTGAACTACTAAAGTTGTGTTTTAACGTATTATAAAGACGTTTTCCGACTAGACATGATGCAGTAAAGTATTCGAATAAGATCACATGAAGAACATAACCGCGAGATGGCAGCAGACACCATACAAAAATACGTTTTTTTACAAGTGAGAACTGAACACGTTTATTTTCAGATATTAAGTACAATACCAGCTTTTTAAAATCTCATTTCGTTCTAAATGAATAACTAAACACAATTATTGCTAGCAGACAATATACAACAGTTAAAAAAAAGAAAAATGACAAAATGGACCTCTGTGTGCAAAGCCCAGAGGGATCCTGAAATGAGTCCCCCTACTGTAGCTCACTGCCAGGGGGGAGGGGAGCCACACACATTGACCTGGGTAGCCTAGAGGAGGTAGCACACAGTCAAAGTCCTCGTGCCTGGCCACAATGACAAGGGCCGCAGGGTGGTACAGTCTGGACAAAGGACAATATTAGCCAGAACGACAATGACTAGTTTGTGTGTACAGCGGTTGCAGGTCAGCCTGGATGAGAGAATGGAGAAAGAAAAAAACAAACAAAACAAAAAAACACTAAAGGTCACCCTGTCTTTATTCATTTTTTTGAGACGCAGCAATGAAAACAAATTCAAATTGAATATCTGCCAAACTGCAGGCCTACTTCACTGCCAATGGTAAATAGGATGGGTTTACATACTTGTGGCTCTGTGTTTGTCCTTAGGAAAAATATAATGAAATGTTTACTATTATGGTGGTCGACAAGTGGGTGTCTGGTTTCATGTGTGGCACCTTTTAGTGGTCATCCAACGTTAATTGCTCAAGTTCAGCATACAATTTCTCCACAAGCAACTATATTAACATGAAAGCATGACGGTTATTCAAGTATTTAGTCAAGTTTTCTTGAAAGGATATTGCCTTACCAAAAGCTTCCATTTTAGTCAAAGCACTTGCAACTAAATCATTAAATCTAAGGTTAAACAATCATAGGATGCGTTTTGAATCTGAATAACACACATACTGTACCACACAATCCTAAAACTAAGACCAAATTCTATTCCGAGTTCCATAATGTCATCAAGAAACAGATCATGCTGTAGAGCTATTTGGCCAATGTTGATCTAAGTTGCATTAATGTATGAGGCCTACCGTACTGTAAGCCGATGACAAACTGCCAAACATATTTGTTGAGCTTCCAAGATAGTTGCTTGTTTTTTTTTTTTACCTTTTTTCTTAAACCTCAATAAAATCTCCAAGCTCTGCTGGTTGCCTGTATTGTTACATTTTTTATGACAAGAATGAAAACAAACAAACACTCAATGGATAACGATCAATAGCCCCACTCTGCTCCTACAATCTTCATTCTCACTCAACTAAAGAGATGAGGCCGAGGAAGATGAATGCCAATTCAACTCGTCAATATGGTTCATGATCTCTGAGCAATGCTCCAAGAGCAATGGCTAATGGTGTTGTTTTCTTCCCACTGCTTCATACCACTACCAGCTAAACACACACATGCCACACACACACACACACACACACACACACACACACACACACACACACACACACACACACACACACACACACCATGTGGTGAAGACCTGGCCTGCAGCTGTGTGTGGAGGGCCCCTCTTCTATTAACCAGGCTGCCTTAGAATCGATGGGGAACATAAAGAGGCTTAATCTTTTCAGTTGCCTGCTTCTGATTGCCTATTGGACAATAATAACACATCTCTGGCCTGTGAAGCATGAGAGAGAAACCACCCATCTACCCTTTTTCCCTCTCTTGGAGAACGACAGACGCGCACCAACACACGCACACACGCACACCAAGTAAATCCATAGGTTTCCATCTCCACAGATGGTGTTAAGGGATTGTTTTAGACCTTTTACTAGGGGGGTTAGCGTGCTAAGTGAGAGTTCATCGGTAACAGCAGGAGATGTGTACAATATCGCCTAGTGGTGTGCGGTTTCGCTGACTGCGGCTGCTATCTACATCTATAGGCTCCTGTGCACTGTGGCCCTCTGGAATGCGGCCTATAGGCTGGGGATCTTCCACATGGGCCATCTCTCTGAGGTGGAGAAACAGCTGCTGCTGCATAGGGCTTGGCTGGAGGAGACACTGGATCAGTGGCCATGTGTGCAGGGTGCCTACACACACATACCGTACAGTACACAAACACACATAATACACGCAGCATCTAACTTGGACCGGTTCAACTTATTGTTTTGCCACATTGTTAAGACCTCAGGATGAGATTTATGAGAAAAATAAAACTTCATAGGCAAGTACTTGTTTTGTACCAAAAAGAATATCTTCGTAAGCCTTTTCTTCAGGGTTGCTCCTTTAGTTCAAATGACAGAACAAAAGTTGATGACTGGGTTCACCCAATCTCTTTGACTATAGACTGAGCCAGCAGGACAGGTGAAGGATCTGGGAGTCAGGCAAGCTCAGGACCGGAACAAAGGCAACAGACGGACTGGAGTGACCTAAAGTAGTCTTCAAACAATCCTCAAGTCCTGGAGGAAAGAGTGAAAGAAAGATGAAAACAGTGTTAAATGGGGGCGGAGCTACACAAGTTCTCTGCAGTTTAGGTTGAGGCTGGATATCCTAATGGCCTGTCCTAGGACATAGGCTGCACTTAACCCCTTGACCGAAGCACACAGGCCCATTCAGAAATTATTGACATTCTGAAATCCTCGGCAGATTGGAGCTCCCCATTCCAACTCCCTGCAGTGCAAACATATGGTTGGAAAGGACTGGACTCTTGAGCTACTGAAACCCTCTACCCAAACTCACACAAAGGCTTGAGAGCGTACACACACAGACAAGCGTGAACGGATGCACGCACACACATGAAAACACAACCACGAGCACAGACACACACAGACAAATAAGAATGAATCAGTTTAATCAGATCACGTTGTAAGGATTTCTTCAGAATTAATCATAACACAAGCATTGACAAAGGAAATATAACTTGTTGGTTAGTGGACCCTCCGATGCCAACCTCTACCTAAGATGAAAGTGCTGTCCACGGACATTCACAGCGCACTTATACTCTGGCAACAACATGTTCAAAACCGTTTCATGGCTTAGCGTAAACAGGTGATAGTGGTGAAAGAATGAGAGTGAAACAGTCGAACCCTCCCAGCCCTTACCAACTGCCCGGACATGGTGCTGCTGACCTCTATTAACCACGGCAGCGGTACTTATATTTTTAGAATATGATTACAATGATTTAATAACTAATATGGTATTGAATAAACAATAAATATGTACTACACAACAATGAAATATATGATTATTTCAACAGGGGCAATACCATTTTGCCCTTTTAGACAATCAGACAGCTTGTTGTAATAATCCAGTGGAATGGATCCTCCAACTCATGTTGTGTTGGGACTGAAGCTCTCAGCTTGAGTGCAGCTATGGAACATGTGCGTGAGTGTGTGCGCGCGCGCGTGTGTGTCTGGTCAGTCTACAGACAGTCCGTGGACATGTGAAGATTGGTTGAGCGTCTCGGTGCCTGCTCTTGATGACAGCCTGTCCATTTAGCGGAGGCCCACTGAGACACGGGCTCTTTCCTCCCCTGCCCCGCTCCCTCTAATTGGCCACAAGTGTTCCCGTCGCATGGTGGCGGTCCCAGGCTTGTTCCCCTGCTGCTAACAGCATGTCCAGTGTGACTGGGGTTTGGTCACTGAGATCAGATATGGCCAGGGGACATGCTGCCTCATGAAAAGGCTAATATGAGACGGTGTGTTGTGTCACCATCTGTCACTAAGGGAAGCATTTCACACTATAGTGCCAGACTGAGCTGAACTGAACTGAGCTGAGCTGAGCTTGCTGGGTCACTTCAATTCTTGGAACCACACAAGAAAGATTCATATAAACTGTCTGGAATGATAAGCTAGACCAATTGGATATAGGTACAGGTAAAAAGCTCCACAGTGTGAAAGTGTTTCCAGCAAAAGAAGAAACAAACATGTCTATCAATCAGCCGGTCAATCTCAAACACACACCAAGGTCGGAACCAAACAAAGTCTGGATGAAGTTGTACTACTCACTTTAGGATGCTGAATCCAAGTTTTTAAATGTAAATGTACTTATTTTTTGGTACTTTGGCTGCTAAATCCTGTCACCCTTATGAACTTGAGAAGGGAAATCAGGCCGGAAAGGTTCCAAGCGCTGTTCAGCACCATTTAATAAGCCTCATCCTCTTTCATTAGAGGCAGACACAGCATGTCGAGCAGCCACACAAAGAGCTCACATGGCGTAATTAGCTAATACGTGCGACGGCTTAAAATGCCCCCACTGAACACGGGGCCTTTTTTGATGCGTATTAAAAGCCTAAATGGGTGTGTTATCTGAGCGTTAGGCGCACCCCAGGATGCAGCGTCCTCGGGAGAAAACCGGCGGACAGCTGAGAGAGGCGCGAAGATCACAGGACACAGAATGGTAATATTGGTGGAGAGGAGTCACTGCCATTATCATCTCAGTCAAACAATGCCTGCTTCATGTCCGGACATTTTGATCTTTTAGTTCAGAGAAAGGCCTTTCTAAGCTCTCTCTCTCTCTCTCTCTCTCTCTGTGTGTGTGGCAAGAGGGGGTGAAGGTGACCATGCGGTATTAATATAATAGGTTATTCAGTGACCATATGACCAATGTGTTAGTGTGTATGCTCTCTTTCAGCAACCAGGATCCTAGGTAAGCTTCCCAGCCAAGGAGCCATTCCCCTTCCCTGGCCTCCTCTGCCCCCCCTATGGGTCTTCAAGGGGAGTCTCACTGAAAGGCCCGGTGGAGAAAGACCATTAGGACTATCCTAAAAGCAATCACATTAGCAATGGGATGGAACTAAACCATCTACCCGAGGGTGCTAGCCATTATTCTGCTTCACGGCTACCAGAAAGCCAACAAAAAAGCCTTACGGGCTTACACAGGCAAAAATGATTCTACGCCCGGCACATTTTTGTGCGTGTTTCGAATCTAATAAATGATACACAAATATTGTGAGCATAAGTGAACAAAAGGAGGGGTGCTTGCGAATGGAGGGGTGCAGCTAAAGAGAGAAAACGGGGGTGATTGTGTGAAATTGCCTAATGCCTGCTGGGCTTTTGGGGCTTTTAAGCCGTGGTGAGGGCCCAGAGCCAGTGGTTGTTAGTTGTGGTACACTGCCTCCCAAACTGGTTGAAATTAACCGGTAAACGAGGGGTTAATTAGCGGGCATCGGCTCATACAAATCGTTCATTTAGGCTGAGGTGAATGAACACTGTGGCCAAAAGGGCCAGGGAGAGCGAGGCAGAGCTTCTCTCCTGGAGGAAGGCCAGGCTGTGCAAAGCAACGTAGGAGCTCAGCGGCCACCGTGGCAGTTGTGTTGCCCAAAGTCCCAAGTTTTGAAGGGATTCCAGCTGTTCTGTAAAAGGGTTGCGCTTTCAAAATTCTTGTACCTGGATTCCAACAAAAAAAAAAAAAAATAATTGTCTGTTTCATTTTAGTCCCATTTTCTCTTGGGTTTGAACACTGGTCAATGACACCATTGACTAATGTTAAAGGTGAGGTGTCTATCGAGTCTCTCCAGTGTCACTAACACGTTGCGACAACATGTTTAAAGGTTTCACTCGAAGCATATGTCTTGTCTATCAGCTGTGAATCCTAACGCAAGTGATGTGGGGGAAGTGTGCAGTCACATTTTGGCACAGCATCATGCCGAATGTATGCTCCCTGACAGTAGCAGTTTGTGGCTGTGACGGCTAGCGCCAGAGGTGCCACTTTTCCTCCCTTGACTTTTGGGATTCATCACCCAGTGAGCGTAGGCTGTGACCCATGAAGGGGCCTGCGGGCACGCTCCCAGGGCATAGTTGTGCGTGCAGGGAAAGGTAACAGATTCCAGTTCAATGATGAGTCAATAACTGGCTTCAGGGAAAGTGTCTAAGCACATAGAGTTCATAATAAAATACACATTAAATGGAAGGGGGGAGATCTAGGTTGCTGCTGTTGCAAAAAAAAAAAAAATATGTTTTCTGCTGCCCCTGACCTAGTAATAAAGTTAGCTAATTTAAGCTGAAAGATAGTTTCTATTAAAAGAACAATCCACCATAGGGACCCATATACAACACTGCACTATTAAATTGTTTTTGTTTCATTATAATAAGCAAATATTTTGTCCCTTAGGCCATGTTATTTTAGTCTATTTTTCATGAATATGATGAAACACAATGTACTAGGCTAAGGTAACTAGTGCATAACAACCGCAATCTTTGGATACTTTTCACATACTGTGCGGATATTGTAGGCATTCTTTCCCCCCCATCTCTAAATATAGTCAAAGTAAATGCAAAAACAACATGAAATGGTTTTATATTCATATACGCTTGGTGCAAACATAGCAATCCCTAAAGATGCCCTGACCAAGAGCCTGTCACAATAGGACTCCTGACCACAAAATGAAGTGTCAAAATAAAGAACACTGTATCCACTCAAATTAGCCTCTACGTAAATAGATCCACCTTGATTGTATTCATCGCTGGAGACCATCATTTCAAGTCCCCTTGAAAAAAACTAGTTTACGAGGCTAAAAAAAGGCAGTGAGACGGCTGGTCTGGCGTACATTCAAATGTGTTAATTGATTGCTTTGGCAAACACATGACAACTGAGTGGGGTTGATGGATGCGCCGCTCGGCCTTTTCCTGGAGACAGAGCGCTTCTCTCAGGATAGAACAAAATACCATTTCATGTTTGCCTTGATGAGGCCTCCGGAATCCTGGGAGAGTACACTGGTGGCATATAAAACTGTAATGATGACAAAAGACCGTGCCAGCTGCTTGGGCTTACTGTACAATGGAGCAAACAACAGATGACTCACAATAATTAAACAGGGAGGAAGACGTGGGGTCCTCTGGAGGTTTTAGTTTCAAAGCACTTTGTGTAACCATAAGTACACCATATACACTGTGGTTATTTACAGTAAATATATATATATATATATATATATATATATATATATATATATATATATACAGTCCCCTCCAAAAGTATTGGAACAGTAATGCCAATTCCTTTATTTTTGCTGTAGACTGAAAGCGTTTGGGTTTGACACCAAAAGATGAATATGAGACAAAAGATCAATATGTCAGCTTTTATTTCCAGGTATTTTCATCTGGATCTGATAAACAACTTAGAAGATATCATTATTTGAAAAGAAAGACCACATTTTTAGATGAGCAAAAGTATTGGAACAGATAGACTTGAAATGGATTTAAGTGAATAAGACTCAATATTTTGTTGCAAATCCTTTGCTTTCAATAACTGCATCAAGCCTGCGACCCATGGACATCACCAAACTTTTGCATTCTGCTTTTGTTATGCCTTTCCAGGCTTTCACTGCAGCCTCTTTCAGTTGTTGCTTGTTTTGGGGGGTTTCTCCCTTTAGTCTCCTTTTAAGAAGGTAAAAAGAATGCTCTATAGGGTTTAAGTCTGGAGATTGACTTGGCCAGTCTAGGACCTTCCACTTCTTGCCCCTGATGAACTCCTTTGTTGCTTTTGCAGTGTGTTTAGGGTCATTATCTTGCTGCATGACAAAGGATCTCCCAATCAGTTTGGTTGCATCCTTCTTTAAATTGGCAGACAAAATGTTTCTGTAGACTTCCGAATTCATTTTGCTGCCGCCATCATGTGTTACATCATCAATGAAGATTAATGAGCCCGTCCCAGAAGAAGCCATTGAAGCCCAAGCCATCACATTACCTCCACCGTGTTTCACAGATGAGCTTGTGTTTTGGGGGTCATGAGCAGATCCTTTTTTTCTCCAAACCTTAGCCTTTCCATCACTCTGGTAGAAGTTAATCTTCGTCTCATCAGTCCATAAAACTTTTTCCCAGAATTTTTTAGGCTCGTCTCTGTACTTTTTGGCAAAATCCAGCCTGGCCTTCCTATTCTTTATGCTAATGAATGGCTTGCATCTTCTGGTGTAGCCTCTGTACTGTTGTCCATGAAGTCTTCTGCGAACAGTGGATTCTGAAACCTTCACTCCTGCCCTCTGGAGGTTGTTGTTGATCTCACCAACAGTAGTTTTAGGGTCTTTCTTCACAGCTCTGACAATGTTTCTGTCGTCAACTGCTGTTGTTTTCCTTGGTCGTCCCGTTCGATGTCTGTTACTTAGTACACCAGTAGTTTGTTTCTTCCTGAGGATATTCCAAATTGTTGTACTGGCTATGGCTAGTGTCTGTGCAATGGCTCTGATTGATTTCCCATCTTCTCCTAGCTTCACAATTGCTTTCTTTTCACCCATAGATAGTTCTCTGCTTTTCATGTTGATTACTATAACTGCAGTCTGCACAGGCAAAACCAGAATCTGAAACTGAGCCTAGACATTCAGTGTTATTTATTGTTTGAATAATAAATGTAATAAGACACACCTGGGCAACAAAACACACCTGTTAGTCACATGTTCCAATACTTTTGCTCAACAAAAAATGTGGTGTTCCTTTACAAATAATGATATCTTCTAAGTTGTATATATATATATATGTATATATTGTATATATGTGCCCGTGTGTACGTGTGTGTGTGTGTGTTTGTAAGTAGCATATAGTACCGTCTTGTGTGAAAAAATTAGTATGATGATGAAAATGGTTGATTTTTACTTTGTCAAAGATATCCACAATTTCCAAATACTTTTCAAAAGGAAACATGCCTATTGCAAAAAGTATTATTGCATCACAGCAACAAGACAATTTACTGAAGACAAGCACATTTATCTTCAATCAAATGCAAATGCTTCCTTGATCAGAAAGTTGCCAGTGAAGTAAATGTTGACTATTTTAAACAACTGGGAATGTGGTAGTGTGGTCTACCCACCTTGTACAGCCTGTGCAGCCAGAGGAGTGTCATACTTGTAAAACACCCTGGCACAGAGTGGGGTGAGCTCAGCACCCGTCTTCTCCATGGCTCTCTGGAGAGCGGCAGTCAGGGCCTGTAACACCTCCTCTACCCCAGAGACCTCTGAAGCAGAGCTGGGCCTGGAGAGGGAGAGGGAGAAGGAGAGGGAGAGGCTGGCACACTGGCCATCACTGGACACCACCATCTGGCAATCTATGGACCCAAACGCCACATTGGTGGTGATGCGATGGGAAGTCCTCTCTCTTGGGTCGTCGCGGATGGCAGTGACATGCAGCTCGACTGTGGCTCCCCTGGGCAGGGCGGGTACCACGGTAACCAGTAACGGGCCGGAGTGTATCTCCGGTTTGCCGAATGAGTCCTCCTATAAAACAGGAGTTTTTTTTTTATTAACTGTATAGCTGATAAGACGTTATGAAAAGTTCTGTCCCTGGATATTATTCATAGACTCCCTGATAAGTCTTCTAAAGTACATTTTGATCTCAAAAGAAATTCCATCAAAAACATTATAATAGTGTTTAAATGCAGTATAGAAAGGCATGGCTATACTATACCAACAAGAGTTTTTTTTTTTTTTTTGGTTCCTTGTCTGATTGGCAGGATATCAATTAAAATGTGAGATTGCTTGGTAATAATAGGGTGCTAACAATTTGACGAGAATGCATAGGTCTACAGCAACCATAAACAAAACAGATAAATGCACTCACTTTGAGCTGCGTCAAACTAACATGACAGCTCCTCCTAGAGCAGCCATTTTCACCTTTCTGAAGAGATCATTCCAGACATGTTGTGGCAGTTTCACACCATCTTGGCACACACATTTAGAAGAAAACTGCCTTGATGGCTTTAAATGATTTTATCTGCAGAGTAAAAATGTGTTCTTTGACTGTGGGCCATTATCAGCAACAAAATGTCTTCTAGCTGCGGTACAATGTGGCCCTCAAATAATAAATGGCCGTGGCTTCATCTGCTAATGGGATAGAAATGAGCGTTTTATACAACCGTTATTTCGGCTGGAGTCGATAGGGCGAAAACACTTAACCCCCTTTTCAATTTGCTGGATCAATTTTCATCCACTTACACCCCACTTCGTAAGTGCAGAATAATAACAGGTTACATACACTTTATTTTGAAATTCACTCCAACACACACACAAAAAGAAATCGTTTGACAAGCGCAGGCGACGGCCTCTTTGTGCCTTTGACAGTCGAACCTGTCATGACCCATTCCACCAGCTAGACCAAAGCAGCACTTACCTTCAGATTAAACTTTAGCGAAAGCCTAATTGTGTATCAACAGTCAGCCTCTCGCCTTGGAGAGTGAAGGACTATAGACAAAACACATCTGGGAGGGAGGGGCGGATTTCTTTACAGCCCTGATTGTCTAAAGAGCCGAGCTCCAGGTAGATCGCCGTGACAACAAAAACACAACAGACGGGAGTCAACCGAAACATTTTAGGGAGGGGAGTCGAGTGACAGGACACATACTTGCCCTCTGCTTTGATAAATGTTAGATTAGTACTTCTAGCGCTTGCTAGGTACTCCCCTGGAAGGGGGTGCTTGTCAATGCTGATTGCCCTGGGAGCAGGGCGTGTGGAGTGGGGAGAGATGTGACAGGGGAGCAGGGCTGCTCAGCCAGGCTTAAAGGCCACCCTGCAGGCCCTGGGTGGATGGGGGCTCCCTTCGAGACTCTGAGACCCATCAGGGGATGTTATCCCGATCCAAAAGTTTTAAGAGGAACCGTCTGGGAGTGTGGCCTCTTTACACAGATGCTTTATGTAAAGTATGTTGTATCCAAAGCCTTTATTTGTCCTATGCACAAAGACCATCAGTGTATTTTCCTAACTTATATGGCATGCAGATTTGAGAAACCTCAGGAAATATGCATAATACCTATGCTAACAACGTATTCCTTTGCTCAAATCTGGTCAAATTCCTTGTTGATTCCAGAGTGGTAGTTAGGTGTGCCCTAGCTACCATGTTCCACCCTCTACTCATATAGGGTGCAGATCACACACACAGATACATTTATTCCATGTCACCCATGTCACCGCAGACATGTAAGACCATGTTAGTTCATTCCGTTAACATATATTCCTAACAAATTGTCCTTGACAATGAAGCCAGCTTATTCTGTACATTATTAAAGCATTTTTTTTATACGTTGTTTGTGTCAATGTGTAATGATGTATCCATGCCAGGAACAGTAAGAGTGAGGGTGAGAGACCTGTCTGACACCAAATGGATTGACCAGAAATCATTTAATAAATTAAGGAAATAAAATGGAGATGTGACAAATGTTGATATATATATATATATACATATATATATATATATATATATATATATATGGTGGAGCTAAGTGCTGGAGTGCAGATTGACATAGCGTCGGTGTGATCTGTGTGTGTGTGTGTGTGTCTGTGTGTGTGTGTTGAGGAGTCCCGCACCATAGTCACTTGAACAACTTAATGTAATCCATCTCATTACTCCATCCCGCACAAGTACATTACACCCCTGCTCTGTCCCTCCGCTCCCCTCCAGTCCACTCCACTCCCCAGACAGACAGGCAGGCAGCAGGTAAAGGCTTTTGCTAGTCCAGGGCGGCTGCCGTAGGCTCTATAACCACACTGATGGGGTGTGACCTGCTTCTCTTCATGTTTGTCTTCTTCCCCCCCCCTCCCCAGCCTCCCTCCTTCTTCATCTCTCTTCCCATGCGCCTGGCGTGCGGCGCTGGTTGGAGGGCCGAGAGGCGTGAAAGCCGAACGGTAAACACGGTAATAAGGAAGTGGTGTAAAGGCGGCGAGCAGCGGGGAGCTGATGGGGCCGGCCCGCTTAGCCAGTTCCCCTACATTTCCTGCCCAGCGGGACGCCCTCAGCGCGTGGCTCCACAGTGTGGGCCAGCCAGACCAATAATAAACCCTGCTTTCACTGTCTCCCAGTGTCTCTCTTTCTCCCTCTCTCTCTCTTTCACTTAGGTTTCTTATTTCCCCCCACAATCTCACAACCCCTCCCTTTCTCTGTGCCCCTTTTCTTTTTTCTATCCCTTTCCCCCTCCTGTTGTTTCCCCTCCCCTTCCCCTCCTTCCCCTCCACACCGGGGCAGGCCCCTTGAGTAAACTGGAACCACAATGCAGCTGCAGGGCCTCAGAGTTTTGCTGGCAGCAGGAGGGGAAAGGCCATTGGTGAAGGGCTGAGCAGAACCCTTATACTAAATCCTGATAAACTCTGGGTTTCTAGACAATGGAGGGCAGTAGGAACCATAGAGTCTCAGTAAGATCTAATGTAAAGTTTAAAAACATCACATCACAACATGCACAGACATGTTTCTAGTATACTAGTTCACCATCATCAATCAAAGCTCTAAAGAAGAACTTAAAGCATCCTGGTCTCCCAAGTGAACTTATTATAATATAATTGGATAAGACGGTAGTATATGCTACTTACAAACACACACACACACACACACACACACACACACACACACACACACACACACACACACACACACACACACACACACACACACACATATTTAACAACCTTGTAGTAGTAGACTGTTTTATTTATAACAAGGGGGAAATCATCAACAACAACACAATAGAAGTTGACAGGTTTTCAAGGCCTGCCATTGCTGGAGGAGGTAAAGGAGCTTGTTTAACAATTATCGACTTATCACATGAGCACCTCCTCATTCATCTAATACACACTTACACACACACACACACACGCGAGCACGGACTGACCTCACAGCTAAACGCGCCATAAATACGATTTCACACACGTAGCGGCTCCGGCATGCTCCCAATTAACCCTGCAAGCTTTCTCCTCCACCTGATTAGAGAAATGATCAACGCACAACAACAGTACGCCAGCGTGGCTCTTCAAACGCCACCCCATGCGCCGATGTTTCTATCAACGAGGTATCCGCTTCACCGCTCCCAAATCTCTGAACACAACAACTTCTTATTGCCAGTATTCGCCTATTTGAATGTATGTTGAAAATACCCCCGAAATGTGAAAGATGGTATTGCTACATATACTTGCATAGATGTTCCATGGATCTACACAAACTAGACTATAACCCGATCATTTAGACCAAACAGCTGCCTGCTGAAATGCCCTCTGTTAATACTAACATTACTAGACAAAACATGAAATTCTTTACTTGTAGATAGACCAACACGACTCCAAAAAGGGATAAGAAATCCACACAGGGACGTTTTATAAACTTCAAATGAGACTAAATTGAACAATACTGTATCTATGGATACATAATTTATTACGTGAGAGCAGTGCCCTTCAATTAATTTCAGTTTGATATTCTGAGCACTGTGCCCGGATTTGAAGGTTATGACCTGAAAAGTGAACTGTAAAGTATAGCGACACCATAAAGAGTTTAGCACAGATTGCGCGATTGAGGTCGCTAGGTTTTGCAGGTTCTCAGCAAAGTGGCGAGGCTAAGTTATTCCCCCCTCTCTGTGGGAGCTGTGTTATCTGTGTTTGACCTGAGTTAAATATTCTCATTACAATCACTTCAAATGAGTACCGGTGCTTTGAGTAATCCCTACCCCAGGGAGAGAGCATTTCACCGGGGCCAGGATGAAACGGAGACCCCCGCTATAGCCCGGCTCCCTTATTTCCCTCACCCATCCTCTATCTGCACAAAGAGAGAGAGCACAAGAAATACAGAGAGGTAGATAGAGGAAGAAGTAAAGAGGGATATGGATCTGGAGAAGCGGAGAGCTCTTGGCAGAGCTGCCACCCAGGAGGAGGAAGCGGTAGGTCAGGTTAGTCAGCGTAACGCCAATTGGCCAGCTGTGTCCTGCGGGGACAGGACAGGGTTAAGTAACCTGTTTATAGGTTACCCACTCGCAGCTGTCAATCTGGAGGAGTTCGATGTCAGTGCCAGTCGAACAGAAAAACAGGCCGCTTCTAAAAGTGTCTGGGTGGTGCGTCGAGGCACAGAGGAGAATACTTTTGACTCACTCTGTCACAGGTTTTGGGCAAACAGATGGAAAGTCTTGAGGCAGCTTCAAACTTGCCATCTCGGGTCTCAAAGCTCTGCTTTCTGTCAGTAAACTCTGTTGAGTCAAACGCATATTCCTGTTCCACAAACCGTCCTCTACTCAAAGTTTCTCTATCGTCATAACATGGCCCTCTGCACTGTAAATTAACTTTCTTCAGAAAGAGTCGTGGGATAGCAAAATAAGCTATATGATAAAATATGGGAGACTTCAATTTGGCACAGCGATACAGTCAGTATCTATCGTACACCTCCGAACCTCCCTAAAGCCCTCAAACTGCACTTCCCACCGCGCCGATGAGCCACATGTTGGAGGAGGGCTTTTTCCTGTCCCTTTGGACCCCACATCCCCTGGTAGATTATCACGGGGGGGGGGGGGGGGGGCCTGGTGCCCTTATTAGAGCCGCGTAGAACCGGGGTTATGGCTGGGGAGAAGGGGTGGATGGAGGGAGGTGGCAGGAGGAGCGGGACGGGGGCGAGGTTGGAGGGGGGAGGGGCTAAGCTGCTCTGAGAGTTGAACGCGGCTCCAGAAGGGGGGGGGGGGGGATCAAGGATTAGGGAGGCTCTGAGGAAGACATCTGCTGCTGTGCCAAGCTCCATATTATCAAAGACACCAGCGTTTCCCACATCATCAACTTTTCATGAGCACGCTGGCTGGCAAAAACCAGCCGCCCAGGCCTGGGTCTCCAAGGGGGGAGAGCGGCTATGTGCCCTGGCTCGTCTTGAAATGCCGCTTAATGCACGTGAAATTTTGATAGATGTCTTTGACAAGTTTGAATACTCTATCACGTTTCGCCTTTTAAAGCTCATCCACTGTGTAACACCTTCACACAGACAGCATTGTTTGTTCCTTGTGTGGTGTTCGTCTTTAAACGATTGCAATATTTTGATGTTTTGTTGTTAAAGTAATCATCTCTTCCAGATCCACTATGGATCGGATTCACTCAACTCCCCATTGCATAAACAGCACATAATTTCCCACAATCCAACAGCTTCACAGTATTCTACTCTTAACCTATTGGACTGCCCACCTTCTCCCGAGCGGCCCTCAGCGTGTTGTCCCAGACTGCCCTGATGGTGGGGATGTCTCGGTGTTGCGTAGCGTAGCAGTGGGCCTGCAGGACGTGGGCCAGCGTCAGGCCGCTGCTCACGGCTTCCAGAACCTTCTCCACGTGGCTGAAGGAAAGGCTGGCCTGGCTTCTGGTTCCTGCTTTCAGCAGCTGCATGGTGCAGGGGACCAGGGCAATCTGGCCGGCACAGAACACTGACTCCTCTACCTGGAGGCACAGGGGAAAAGAGGTCAATATCATGTCACACCATAGCTTGTAAAAAAAAAAGCTGGCAGTTCATCTTAAGTGAAGGTTTCACTTAAGGGGCTAGAACTCCAACACATACACACGTGTGAAGGCTAACACATCCCCTACACATCCTAAAAACACAAACAAACTAAAAGTTTGGCAAGAAAAAACGAGACTGCGAATCAATTCAATGCGTGGAACTCAATTACACCCTCCCAGAAAACGGGTTGCTGGTGGACCCTCAGCCGTAGGTGAGATGTCCAACATGATAAATGCAGCCATTCTCTCAAACGGACCAATGACCAGTGAAGACGGCGTGCCGTTCGATACCAAGGAAGGCAGATTTGATATCAAACCACAGTTGCGCTTTGAACAACCAAAAAAAAGACACAAACTCCCACCACAACCAAAACTTTGTTACACCAAAAAAACTACTTTCATCTATTCAATTGTTTTTCTTGACGCTAGTGTTGTTAAAAGTTGAATCGAAAGCCAAGGCAGAAGACAAGATGAGTCCTGTCAAAAGTCAACAATACGGCGTGCTGCAAGCATCAAATCTGCATGAATTACCAGGTTATGTTCTCATAACACTGCATCAATTAGCAACTTCTATCCTATTTTTAGGGGGGGGGGGGCAATATTTTATCACCAATAATACATGCTTCACACTACTAAAATAACCAGGTGCTTCTGTGTAGCAGGTGCCTCCGTCTTTCCGCGGTGGCGTGGCTGTGTTGTCTTATTCATGAGCATAATTAGCAGAGCCGATAATTAGCTGGGATTCTCAGTTAAACGCCCTGTTAGGAGCGAGTTCCTAAACTCAATAGTGTAAACCTGGATTAATCTATGTGTTTAATGCAGGGAGCCGAGTGTCCTGGAGGAGGTCAGGCCTGCAGAGACCGGGCAGGTCCCCAGTGTGAGGGGATCAGTGTGGCCTTAGTGCCGGTCACCAGGCCCCTGACCAGTCCAAACAGACAGCAGTGACATGATGTTAATTGGTGGTCTAAGCGGGGGGGAGTCAGGGGTCTGAACGGATGCTGACCTCCAGGGGGATAGCGAGGGGGCCTAGATCAATCGGAACATGGCATGGCACAGAGTCCTTAGCAGATTAGCATAGGCACATACATGGGTATCGTGTTTCCCTGCCAGATTAGTAGGGCTAAGTGTGGAGCTGAGGTATTACCGAAGGCTTAACACCACCCTAACCCAAACTCCCCCATTGCCCCCCCCCCAACCCCCTCACCTCGAGCATGGTTCCCTGCTCACTTTGTTAGCAAATAAGGGCGATTGTTGAAGCTCCTCCACCCAAGGTCTAATCAGGTTTTTGTTCGGGATGCCAGAGTATTAAGATACAGCTCGACAAGATTCACAGCCAGGCCTCCCCGCTTTGAAACGGTCGGATCAATCATCGGATCATTTACCTGCGAGCACTATCTGCCTGAGCGCCTGCTATACATCTCCGTCCGCCGTACATAAAAGCCCGATTCTGACACGTCAACAACAAATCGTCATTGGCATTCCATTTACGAGGCATCAAATGCCATCATATCTCCTCCAAAATGAAAGGCCCCACCAGTCAGGATTGGGTGGCCAGGATCTCTTAACAAGATGGCCCCTGTGAAAAGAGCCCTGCCCATTTGGGATTCAAAAAGGAGGGCTACCATTTGTTCATTTGAATATCAAAAGGGGGCCAACATAGGGGCCCCCCAACGGTTAAAGATAGACTCCCCCTAGCGTCTTGCAAGCAGGTGTGTGATGATCAATTATTAAGGATATCTCAGGTTACTCTTGGTGGAAGCGGGGGTGGGGGGGTATGTGCGGGAGGCGGGCGGGGGGCACATCTTTTACGTGGCGACCCTGCAAGGTAGGGGGGAGCGAATACTATTTACATAAAATTAACAGTTCAAAAGAATGAGTTCACACACCAATCAAACTTGTTAATTGACTGTCAATGGTGTTCCCTGAATATACAACACAACTACATTATTCATCTTGTGCCTTGACAGGAAAGACAGTCCAATTTGCATGGGCGTCCTAAACGTGATCAACAACCACAATGCCACATGCATTTTTAATATGGCAGGGATGGGTTCTTTAATATTCATAAGGGTCAAGCAATTGCATACCACATTAAACTTCCTATAACAAGCTAAGTATTTTTCAAACGTTAACCTTAGGAGTCTAAATGGTCCAGGGAGAGAAGTGAAGACATACTGTATTAAAGATTCCACAGCGGAATTACTGGTAAAACATTTTCATCTGCACTGATGTGCATCACTTTTTTTTAAATCAAATAAATAAATAAAAAACGAAGGAAATAGACAATGACAAGGAAAAATAAATTAAAATCAATATGCATTTTGTGAAAAAACGACAGCAATCCAATTCAGTCAGAGTTTCACTCCTCTAAGGCCCCATTTTATCATAATTTTTGCCATCCCTGACAGCCCCAAAAACTTTCCATCAGCCCCAACGTCTGAGGCCATCGCAGCGCGAGACGCCTCCTTAGCATTAATTAAAACTGTGTTTTGTCTTCATGCTTTATCGGCCTTTATTTCATGGCATAAGCACCATCATTTTTCATAAACCCAATGACGTGTCAAAAGGTCAGGCCGCCCCAAGGACTCGCGCTGGAAGCTGCCGACACTAACACGTATGTAAATGCACTCAGGAAGCGGTTGGCTGCTCTCGAGCCTTTCCGGTGTCTTGTAACACGCTTCTAATTGTCGTTTTCGGTTCCGAAACCTTGCAGGCATGGCCGGTCGGGGGCTATATTTACACGGGGTCTGGAGCCCTTTGAGCAGGGCGCTGGGTGCTGAGGAGGTCTAAGAGCGTCATTAGCAGGTCTGGCTAAAGTGACCTGCTATTGACGACCAGTCAGGTTGCTCCAAGGACACGGGGAGGACGGCGGAATACTGCTCCATGGCTCCTATCAGATATGCTAATGGTCACATTTCCTCCCCGTTGAGACCTCATGCATAATTTAATCTAGGGGAATAGAAATACAAAATGTGTAAAAGGGATTAGATTAATATGGCGTAACTTTTCACAAATGCTGAAAAGCCAACATGTGACTAAAGTGCCATGGTGTCATAACTATAAATCTGTCCACCTGATGTAATACATATTTACAATATTTAATATCAAATGCCCTAAATCTATGCAGTGTTGTTGACAGCCATGTCCCTTAGTAACTGGGTGACTTTAATTCTGCAGACTGAGGGTAGAGGATGATACCGGATGAGTGCATCCACAACACTGGAGCAAGATATTTCATATCACATTTGAAAATGCATTATAACAATTCAACCTGACACTCTGATAATCCCTCATGCAGCACTCTGGTTTCAAGCAATATATTTCCAAATCTCTCCGCTGTTTTTTCTTTCTTTTTGAATATTTAAAGGTTGCCAAATAGTTTCAAATGTGGGGATCAAAAACTGGGGTTGAAGTTTAGTTGAGCGTATTTAAGTGCATATATTATTTCATCTTTTTTGGGGGGGGGGGGGGATTTGATATGGAATGGCTGTTTAATCCTTGTGCAGTAGATGGCAGTTTGTCAGGTCTGTGTGCTGTGATTTCATCTTGAACTGGCTTCAAGTCTGTGGGGCTCTTTCAGCATTAGTGCATTCAAAGCAGATCATGCCTGGGAGTCGGAAATGATAAGAGATGGGCTCATGTTGTGCCGCGCCCCGAGGATATCCTGGCTCCTCCGACACCTCATTTCTACAAATATAAAAAACGTTTAGGAGAACCACAACCATAATAACACAGTGTAAGTCTTCTTACTCAAAACTAAAAGGGAAAAAAAGGAAAACAAAGAAATACATCCTCCATTTGTTTTTAATTCTGTCCTCCTGTATTTTCCCTTTAACAGTTTTTTCTCCTTGTTTGTGCTCCAGTTTGAGCCTAACCCTTGTATGCTCAACTGTCACCCAACATCAGTGTAACTTAAACGGCGACATAAATAGCCACACTAACCACACAAAGAAAGGCAAAAATGGAGGCCCTCTGTAAACATTCTCCCAGGTCCAAAACTGCATAATGAGACACATAAAATTACCCAGCATATGTTCAAATTACAATGGCATTACTCTGATAGATCTAATAAAATGCAAACAGTTGTAGAGAGTAGGATGAGTCGTTTTCCCGACACTGTCTGGTCATTGCAATGTACAGTGCCCTCCCCCACCCCCCATCTCTCTCTATATATATATATATATTCCTGTATAGTGGGGTGTACACTTTGCCCGGCTGTCTGCCCACGACATGCCTGCTAGACAGACAGGCCGTGTGGAGGGGTGCCACTGTCAGGTCTGCTCTGATCAACTTTATTCTGATTACACGTCCGTATAGCAGTCAACCAGGAGTATCACCGAGGAGAGACTGGCTGCCTTCCACGGTGTGGGGTCTAACCTAAAGGGGCAATCCATGATCAAACAAGAAAAGAATTCTATAGTGTCTTAAATCAATAAGACGGGGTCTGTTTGGAGAACATTTACATTCTTTAAACGTAGGTCAAGTAGGTCAAATAAGTCAAATCTTAGAGGTGGCAGATAAATATTCAACTATTCAGTTTTAGTTTTTTTTACAAGAGTGCCGTAAAAATATCATAACATTTATTGAAGTCAAAAAGCGTGGTATTGAGGAGTAGTATGTTCAAGACCCCAGACCCAGTGTGTCTGTGTAGGGGAGTGATGGAAGGGCATGTTTTCTCATTGCGTTAGGGCAAAATGCCCTGCTGCCTTCAACTGTCCCGGCCACACATTTTTTGACAAATTGGTTGTGAGTCTTTTACGACTGATGCACATATCGCAAAAATCATTTCTGCCAAGCTCCCTCTATGACCTGCCCGTGGGACATGACAAACCCCTCTACGCATCGCTCTATCAAACCGCATCTTTCCAGGACAATGCAAATTATGACAAATTCCATCATCCCGCATTATGTGCTTTCCCGCTAATCTCCCTAATTCGAGAGAATCGGGGAGGGTCTCGCCATTTCAGCTGAGGGGCATGTTGTCTGATCGAATGATGCTGAAGCTGCATCCCTCAAACCCTGTTCTATCCCCATTTCCAGCTGTGACCACCTTTGCCTTACTGTCTTTTTAACCCCCCCCCCCCCCCCACACACACACACACACACACCACAAGTACCTAATGCTACTTTAACCTACTGTACATAGATTTGACAAGGCTTGGAATATAAATAATAACGTATTTGGATCAATACAAAACAACTGGAATTGTGTGCAGGTTCCTAACCTGGAGTCAGATGGATATACAGACAATATTATTTTTTAAAGGGAAAAGAAACGCAAGTGTCACCTACTGTAAATGTGTGTGTGTGTGTGTGTGTGTGTGTGTGTGTACGCATACTGTTACTGTGTCATGACCAATGTCCTGTCTTGCCCTTGACTTCATGAGATACTTCCAGTTGTCACATTGACTACTGGTCTGGAGAGGATAGTGTATCTGTGTCCGCCTACACAGCTTTCATTTTAGCACGTGTGCACAAGAACACGGATACAAAACAAACTTACACACTGACAAAAAAAAAATACAACACACATAAAAAGAACCTAACAGACACACATACATCATGTCTCTCAGGCAAATACAGGTTAGACTGAAAGTCCCTGCAGAATTGGTAACTAAGAACTATGAAAATAAATAAAAGAGCGATGGAACACAAACAGAACAGAGAAAGGACGGGGACTACGGTGACGTGAACAGCAGTTCCATTTTCTTTCAAAAGATGGCAGTATGACCGCATGAAAAGACAGTTTGCCGTATTGGATGGTTGTACATATTAAGAAGGCAGCACAGACCCAATAAATTCCAACAACGGCCAGGCAAGCCAGATAGCCGCTCAGAATGCCCTGATATGTGTTTGATAAAGTGAAAACGCTTTAATAAATAATTTAAATAGTATTTAATGGAAAGGGTGTGGTGGATGGACATAAAAGGTAATTTTTTTTTGAAGAATTCACTTACAATGATCTTTGTCTTAGTTGTTCAACGTTTAAATTGTGCTTTTTGAAAGAAAGAAAAAGTACATGTAAATAGCCCAATTATATATATAAATACATTTCAAATAATTCATCATTTCAACACAATTAAATATTGTTCACATGAATACTATGAAGTGTTAAATGTGTGAATAACACTAATTATCCTCCGATACAACTAAGAAGATTGTATCAGCACTTCATTCCTTATATCTTACATAAAAAAAGGCTTACATAATAAAATTACTATCAATAATAAATCTGTATCAAAAGTGAACATCCTGGAAATGTCCAAACTATAACAGGACAGTGTCTATAATTTATCCTCAGCCCCTTTACCCTTAGTTGAGTGCTTAAATGACAATGGCTTTTAAAAAATGTATGACCTGCTTTAAAAGTGAACATTCCCAACGAATCTCTCCATGTGAAATTAATGACAAATTGAGGGGCCAAAAGTAAACGGGACATAAATGCTAAGTCTTTTCTGAGCCATCAGTTTTGCTGCTTCCCCCCCAAAATAACATCTCCTTAATAGATGAAGACAAAACTGTGAGGCTCTTTTCCCGTTGCACGAAGACCTTGTAATCATTTTTCACCAGAGGCACTCACTGCCATAATAAATATAGAAAATTATAGAATTAAATAAAGCAGCAGCAAAGTCATAGAAATTATCCCCAAAATCAAAACTATCACCAAAATTGAACAAATATGAATAAGCTGTGTTTAACATTTACTACTGCAATAAGCCTTCTCTGGACCAGTCAATCTGTGACAATGGTTCACGTTACAGTGGTATGGCACGCACTAAAGTTGTGATGTGTTTATGCCTTCCTATTTGCATGTTACAATTTCCTACCAATCATAACCCTAAGCAGCTTCAAAATGCCTCTATTCTTCGTTGTTTCCTTAGTAATAAGTCTATGATATTTGGGGTCTGTCTGTTGTCGGCTTAGAGTGGTCTGTCATATCAGTGTCTGGGATTCCACAGACCACAGGTACAGTGTGTGTGGACACCCTCTATTGTGTGTGTTTCCATCTATATTTGCCACTTGATTCATGCCTTCACAAGGTGCATGTATCTATCTCTGCATGTGTGTGTGTGTGTGTGTGTGTGTATGTGTGTGTGTGTGTGTGTGTGTGTGTGTGTGTGTGCGTGCGCGCGTGCGTGCGTGCGTGCGTGTGTGTGTAGGCCCTGTCAGCTATGCCCTCCCGTCACTGCAGGGGGAAGAAACACACCCGGGCAGCTCTGAATATAGTGGCTAGTTACCATAGTAATGGGATGGTCATACGTCTCTCCCCTCTCAGACAGTGATGAGCTCGGACAGGGCACGTCGCTCAGCTTTTTATCCATGCATTTGGTATTCGCTTATTTATCCCCACAAATACAAAGTCTAGCCGCTCTCCTCCCTTCCGACACACACACACACACACACACACACACACACACACACACACACACACACACACACACACACACACACACACACACACACACACACACACACACACACACACACACACACACACACACACACAAACGCGCGCGCGAAAATGCAAATACCGATGGTAATATTTGACACACAACAACACAGCAAGTCATTGGAGGAGCCTTCTTTTGATTGTGAACGTTTGTGATTGGCTTGTGGCGGGGCGAGTGTATCTTGCCAGCTATCTATGGTGGTGGAACGCTAGCGTGACATCTCTCAGCTGTCTTCTTGACGGTGCCAGTCTATTCACCCTAGCCCGGCACCACCACTCGTCGGCGGTGACAAACGGGCGAGTAAACAAGCTCAAACACACGCGCCAGGCCGGCAGCCGAGCGCCGGTGATTCATTGGAACGAAAAGCAAAAGCCTACCAATGAATGCGTCAGATCACAGCCACACCGTCTCCAATGTTTGCATTCATTGCCGTTCGTTCATGTTCTATCAATGTTCTTTCAGTGTAATTATTCCGTTCCATTTATTCCGAGGAGAAAGAGAAAGGGTCCCGGAGGGTCTCCAGGGTTTTTACCCGATGGCCAGTAAGACAGTACTGGTTTAACTGACCAAAACAAAGGCAGTGGATGAAAGGCTGACACCAACGGCACAGGAGATACAGGAGCAGCCAGAAGCTCAACTATTTAAGGCGCGCTGCACTGGGACACAGGTAACCTGCATGTATGTTTGCGTGCGTCTGTGGGTTAACCTACACACGTGGTCGTGCAGAACGCGCCTGCGTGCCTGTACGTGCGTGAGCGTTGGCCGTGAAGGCAGGCGGGGGAGATGAGGGGGTGGCGGTGACTGCGGCTCTCCTGTCCCTATTTCTCGCGGCTTGTTGACATGAACCGAGGCAGTCAGGCACCAATAACACGTAAAGAGCTGTTCAGAGGCAATTAGGATCAGTTGTCAGGAGCCGTCCCAGTAATGAGGGGGGAGTGTGGCAGGGGCCGGGGCGGAGAGGCAGAGCGCCGGCGTGCGGCCGCCTGAGAGCCGATGCACTCTGACAGATCCAGTCCTTCCCGTGTCCTCGGCCGGTACTAGCTGATACCAGCCTGTGCCCACGTGGCGCGCTGGCGGAGAGATAATGCAGCTAACACGGCCTGTGCTTCCTGAGAATGACTGCTGCCACTGCGGGTCATCCTCCACAGGGCCACAGCACGGGCAGGGCTGGGGAGAGGGGGAGGAGGGAGGAGGGGGACTGGGCAGGGAGAGAAATAATTACCCCCTGCTTGCTCCAGCTACCGTCCACCACCCCCCGTAAAACCGGCCCCTCGTGGGAGTGGAGGCGGCCTACATTTAACCACATGCACGCATGTATAAATGTGTGTATGAGCAAACGTGTGTGCGCGTGCACGCACACACACACACACACACACACACACACATAAACACACAAGCGGGGGGTGGCCTGTGAGATCACCACTGTCTTTGGCCAGAGCTACAAATGCTGATCTATGTCTAAGAGTTTGGTTCCGTTTTAGGGGGAAGGGGCATGAAGGCTCCTTTTTGATTACCACTATTACATGCAGCACCCCCTTCTCTGAGTGGTAAAAACGGGAGAGTCATCTATGAGTCACTAAAATGGCCGACTTTGTAGACCCTGTGACACAGCCAGGACTCAGGTACAGACAGTGTGTGTGTGTGTGTGTGTGTCTGTGCGTGCGTGTGGTGCCCGTCCATAACACTAGGCCTGGGGGCATACAGCTGACGTGCCATTCATGTACCTTATCCAGTTTGATCAGTGCGTGGTGTGTGTGTGTCCAGTTCAAGTGAACACAGTTTACCCCAGGTCGGGGAGGATGACCAAGGCCCACGTAGAGACACAGGTACACTGGTGATGTTCAGAGACCTGGACAGCACGCCATGATTCGGAGTCAAAGCCAGACCGTCACTCAAAGTCTGTCCGAGTCCCACCGCAGCACAGGCCCTCTACCTGGACGGAGCGTCGACGTGTCTATTGGGGCGAGGTGGAACGCACAACCCAAGACACGCGTCAAGACAACGGAAGCATCACTGCAAACGCATGATAGCAATTTCGGACGCAAACAGTGCCTGCTGAGTACACTTTAGCCTCCAGTGGTCTCCAATTCCGACGCTGATCAAACCGTTCAGCCTTCCGTTCAGCCTAATTTTGCATCGACTCCGTGACTCGGCAACCCTCTCTCTTCCTCCCTCCCATCAAGCTCCCTTATTCTCCTCCGTGGAAGTGATCATTTGTTCTTTTATTAGAGCCGATAACATCCCCTGCGTTGTCTGAGCGCTTGCTGGAGAGAGCCGCCTCGACTGTTTTAGCCTGCAGCGTTTTGTATTATTGGCGCATTATTTCACGCATGCCCTCCTCTTTCATCAAGCGCTTTTGAAGCAATGTTAATAGACTAGAAAATGGAGACATTTATGAAGTATGGGCCGTGTTTATGAAAAAATCCATAAAGGATGACAGGGGCGAGGTGAGATAAAAGCGGTCTACTAATAGATGATGGCGAACGATGGTGGAAACGTGAGGGGATGACAGGCGCCTGCTCCTCCTCCGAGATACCTCCGTTTTCGACGGGATTAACGCGGCTGTGTTGGAGAAAATAAAGGCTAATTATCCTAATGAATCTCAACACCCTGCATGCATACCTCCCACAAAGATGGATGTGTATGCACAAACACATAGGATACAGATACGCCAGACACGGTGGAAGCCTTGCTTTTTACCTAATTATCCTCCGAGAGTAATGGAGCTGGATGGGGCTTTCAGTGCAGAGCTTTGAGGAGACAGAGTTTGGGGAGGTGGTGGGGTGTAGGAGGAAGGGGGTACGGGGCTGGAGGAGGTGGAAGTGAAAGCGTAAGCTCTTTCCCCAGTTGCGAAACCTTCTGAGGGAGACCGGCGTGCCATAAAACAAAAGCACTTAGCTTAATTTGTACCCTTCATCACAGAGAGGCCTCCTGTTCCCGTCCGCTTCCCCAAAATGTACGGTGGACACAGCGCACCCCTCTGGCACCCTCCAGAGAGCTCCCACAGCTCCCCTCCTGAGGCGTTATGGTCACAGGAGCACACTGCCCTGCCCTGACTCCCAGCTCCCGACCACAGTTACACTTGACCCCTGACCTGCTAAACAAGGGAGTCCGACTAATCCCAGCCCTTTGTTTTAAAGGCATTTGGCCCGCTCTAAGAAGATTATTCAAATTCCCTCCAAGGCCTGCCGCGACTCCCTCCTCTCTCTCCTACTAATTGCAAAACGCCAGATCCACTTCAGAGTCCACTTTGACAATTTTCTAAATCCGATGCAAACCCTATCGCGGCCTTCCCGCAATATTGACTGTCAGTCACAATAAGGAGTGAGGGAGAGGGGTTGGTGTTGGCGGGCATCCCGAGGCTAGCACAGCTAGCTCCCCAAAGGCTCCCCCGGAATTTGATCAGTGAGTATAATTTCCTCTCATATATCCCAGGGGTGTTCCATTTACCTTAACAGGAAAGAGAAGCTGTTTTCCCAGCCCTTCAGACGAGGGGCTCTCCATTCAGACGCTGCGTTTCCTATTGTGCACGCCGCCGCCGTCGTACAGCTCCACTGGGATTGTGGGGAAACGGGTAGCATTAAATCAAATAGGTGTGAATAAAATATCAGCAATTTGGCTCTCTCCGGGAACTAGGACGCTGGTTAAAGACGGGTCAATTTCCACCGTCTGGCCACATGCTAGCTTAATTGTCTGTTATGAGTATGAATGGATTTATTGTCTTTAAAAAAAAAGAAAGAAAATGATATTCTTTATTCCATATTTTTTGATCAAGCCACACTTAGTATCTAAGAAAGTACTGATGCGTAGCAATAGATTATGCTGTTGTTGTGAGACACCGTGTCTTGATATTTAGTCAACAAAATGTTAGCTGTCAAAATTGTGGACTATGCCATGACTTTCTTTTATTCATCTAGTGATTGATGAGATAAAACAGCGATAGCCTAATTAAATTATGCAAATTGAGACTAAACACTGCAGTAGTCCGGGAAATTTGCATTAAATCATTGATAAACATCAAAATAGCAAAACAAAACCAAATGAGCTGGAAGAACTCTGATCCTACACGTTGTATCTTCAGGCAAGGCAATGACCACAATCAAATCTTCCAGCCCTCAAGACAACTCCTTATTAACAATATCAGAACTATTATGCTAAATATGACCTCTAAACCAAACCTAATCAAGGGTGTAACTGATGTACAAAAGCTTACAAACAAACCATAAATGAAATTACCCGAGTATTGTTTTTGTACCCCTCCTGGCCAAATCCACCCAAACTATCACAGAAATGCACCCAAACGCCTCCGGATACCACACCGTAAAGGTTAACTAATTCTATAAATTAAGTCAGATCTTAATCTGTCGGCCCCGCCAGCTGACGGGCACGGCCAGTCAGTCTGCCGCTCCAGAAGACAGTCGGCCTGCCATCCCGAAGAGGCGGGGCAGACAGACGGAGCTGAAAGGTCCATCGTCCATCACATGCTGGTCCTCACGCTCCCCCTGTCCGCGGCTGAGACGTTGAGGAGCAGCCAGTCTGGGATGCCGGAAGGAGTCCACCGAGCTCAGCCTCTGTGCCAGAGGAAGCTGGCTTTGGAGGAGCCCCGGCCTCTTAAGTCAGCTGTCTCTCATATGACAATATTACAAAAGGACGCGCGACACTGACAGAACTCATCGGAAAGCAAACGGTACAGGTACACAACCCTAAATTAGGCCTTGGTTCCATATCTCCACGCAATGAATTGGCTAAGCGGATACATTTACAGTGCCCGTGAATTTGCCATATATCCCAATCCCATCTTAAGGTGTTTTAAGATGGTGTTTGGTATTGCTTGCATCTACAGCGTAAGACCAACGAAACACCTCTGGAAATCATTTAGATCCTTAGATCTGCATTTGAGCCATTCTACTCCCTCTCCGCCCTCCCTTATTTAATAGGATTCTACCTTTAATCACTAATTATTTCCCCTAGCGGGGCGGAGCGGAGGGCTGTAGGTTATTTGGCGCCTGACTCACCCTCCTCCGCCTGGGATGTTGCCGGGGCCACAGTCGCCGCGGCATGGCGGCAAAAATCACTGTGACAGGGAGGGATTCTCATTAAGATGGAGTCGCAGGGGGGCCAACACATCTGCACGCTCACAGAGAGGGGCTAATTATATCAATATGTAAAAATATCCTATTGCCCTGAGAAGTTGTTAATATATTTTCATTCTAATTGAACCGTGGAAGCGTGGAAGAGGACGAGAGACACACTGGGAGACGAAACGCCCGCGTCGAGACGATTGTCTGCAGCTCTATGCAAACACACTCAGGACACGTTTCTCTGAGAGAGAGAGAAAAAAAACAGTTTGAATCAAAGGGAATAAAAGGACACAGGCTACTGCGTTCCGCGGTGAAATGCTACCAAGACCTGGAAATACGGCAATTTCATGAGTCGTCAAGTTTCCTTTGAGGAAATCCAACATGTGAAGAACGACTTTGACCATGTCACCATAGTCAGCCCCGCCTGACCCGGCAGCATGATACCGCAGGGAGATACGCGCACCCTGTCTGAGGCGTCCACATGTGTTCTCACTCAGGCTGGGATTTGGCTGGGGGTTCAAGGACAGTGTGGAGGAGATGGCCACTAGCCTTGTTGACAGTACCTTGACAAGCGTAAGCCCATGTAAAACCCACCGAGTAAACATCATATCTGGCCGGACATGCAACGTTTACGGCCCACTCTTCCCCCTCTCTCTCACTGAAACACAATCTTTCGGGGTTTGAAACGGTATAAGAGATGTGATTCTTTTTCGCATACAAAGAGCGAGCGCGGTCGACCACGCACACTTTGATGTAAGCACATCGAGCAGACACACAAACAGTCACACACAGAGATACACAATGGAGGGAGCGTACGCACAAATATTTGCAACACTAACGAGCACCGGAACGTATACACACAGGAACGCGCACCCATAGACAAAATCCAATGGGGTCTTTGCTATTGCGACGACTTCAAAAGGTTGTGTGATGTGCACACTCCAAGTTGAACGCCTGACTCAAGCGCGCTACATACAAAGGCTGTGTCCAACGTGAGCTATTCCCCACACCTTCCAATAGTCAAGCTAGGGTTTACGGTGTCGAAATATAACATATTCATTATATGTAAACCCGTTTTTCCCTAAACACACAAAGACGACTTTCCTCCATCGACTTATAACCTGAGTCGACATCACAAGCCACCACTCCCAGGCCCCTCTGCCCTCCTTGCCTTACCCTAAGGGCCTGACTATAGGGACCGATGTTAGCTGGAGCCCAGTGGGAAAGGCTCTGGACGTGCAGGGCTTCTCTCTGGCGGTAGCAGCCTTCCTCCAGGGGCTGGGCCCAGTCGTGGAGCAGACAGTCCACCTGGAGCAGCCGGCCAGCTGGCAGAGGAGCCTGGACACACACCCTGGGGACACGGAGGGCAGAGAGAGGATGGAGGAAAGTGTGGAGGAGATGGAAAACACTGCATCTACAGAAAATAATCGTGTGGGTGGGTGTGTGTGTGTGTGTATGTGTGTGTGTGTGTGTGTGTGCGCTAAGGAATATGCATTTCCTTACCTGGCCGGTGGGTTGAGGCCAAAGTGTGTCTTGTAGACTGTGTTGAGAGCTGCAAAGTCCGCCATGCTCCTCACATACAGGTGGACAAGGACTATGTTCTTTAGCTCCCACCCTCTTCTGTCCAGCTCACCTGATAAGGAACTCTGCAAGTTGATACACTCAAACATACTCTGCTAAAAATAAAAATAGAACAGAGGATTGTATGTTATTTGTGCTCAAATGGCTTCGCCTGGCTCTTGGTCCTGCATTAAAGGCTCCCTGAACTGTGTTTACCATGACATGTCACAGCTACTCTTTTCACTCATGTTGTGTAAACAAGGTGCAATTTGAAATGCAAAGGAGAAGCAAGGTCTTGAAGCACAGGCGTTCTTCCAACAATCATGTGCAGGAGATTCAAGTTTGTTTTTCCTCTGCCGATGCTAGCGTCTCAGTGTACTTCACACACTTCGCCCTCATACAAAGAGGTTCTTCATTAAATATTAACTTGTTTAATATTGTCTCTGCCCTGTGAAGGCTGTTCAGCAGAGTAACACATATATAAACATTAAATATGCTTTTCATCTTTCGCTCCTCTTTCAAAAAAACGAAAAAAAAAGAAGCAAAAAATAGAAAGAAAGAAGCAAAAAATACTCTTTAAAGCGTGCACTTTTAAAGTTCTGCAGGGCAAAAGAGATTACCCACCCAACATGGTACAGTGTGTGAGTCCGCGGCTGTGTGTGTTTGAAGAGAAGCGAGTTGCGCTTGACTCCTGCCTTAATTTGAAGTGTTTGTCCTTGTTTGGCAGCTGGCTACCCGGTCTCAGTGACGGCCTGAGAGGCTGACACCAGGGCCTCTTCCTCGCCTCGCAACTTGAAATGGGAACGCCGCTGAATAAAGACCGTTTTTTTTCCCCTCTCTCTAGCACCGCCGCACCTCTTCATGTGCATTTTGCTAACAAAACAAAAAGAAAGAGAGGGGAGAGCCCAGGGGACAAAGTACCACCCTATACCCCCGATAGCTTTCATTCTCGGTGGACTATTTTGCAAGCTAGGCTAAACCTTGCAATGGGGCTGCAATACAGCCGCCCCTACAGTAGGATTGAATAATATCACACAATAAAAGTGATGGTGTATCTGATATCACCCCTGGACAAAGTAAATCCCAAGTCGTCTCCTTCAGATCTTTTAAAAGTTCTAATTTCTTTTTGATCGAAAAAGAACATGGATTATTTAGTCAGGTCTGTCTGCAGTGTTTTTTTTTTGCCTCTGCGGTTTTCTACTAAAGACGAATGAAAACATATTTCTAGTGGTTCGGTGTTCAGGGGAGTTTTAGAGCTCTGATACAACGGTTTGTTCTCTGCCAGACAGTTTCCTCTGTCTCTCACTTTAAGTGTGTGTGTGTGTGTGTGTGTGTGTGTGTGTGTGTGTGTGTGTGTGTGTGTGTTCAGTACCTTGCAGCAGCGTAAAAGCTGCTGTGGTTTGGGCCTGGATGCCGGGCTCAATGCTCTGAAACCCGTGGATGCCTGAGATCCACTGGTAACCTCTGGTGCTCCTTGGTGAGCAGGAAACAGGGAGCTCTGGGGGGAGGCAAGGCAAAGGAAAGAACGCCGGAGGAAAGTTAGAGAGGGCTGAGATAGGAAGAGGAGAAGGTGAAATACACTTTGTGCAGCACACAACCAGGCCAATCTCTGAATGCTCTCCTGGGACTAACTTTTAGTTGTTGAAGGAGAGAAAGAGTTGTTGACTTTACTTGAAATCTCAATGAGGCAAAATAATATGCCACCCACGAGGGCTGGGATGTGGTTCACACATGGATAGTAATACGGCAAAGGGTGGAGTAATTTGCACACTGTCATAAGTGTGTTGTTGAAGTGACAGTACCCTGTCAAACAGTCACTGAAAAGATGCCATATGATGACACTGACCGCATCACATAGATACAGGGTCCGTGGATCAAACACTCAGATATCACCCACACACACGCACGGATGCACATGCACACACACGCACACGCACACGCACACGCGCACACACACACACACACACACACACACACACACACACACACACACACACACATCTTACCCGGGCCCCACTGACAACTAAGGTCGCCTCTTGATGTAAATTCTCGCTGGTTGTCTTGGGCTTGATCAGCATATTCCGCCTCCTCAGTCATTCTGTCAATGGCGCTCTGGCAAGGACAACTACCATGGGGCACCGCTCTCACCACCACAGCCTGCAACAGAACGCCAAAGGGCAATCCATCAGGCCGAACTCTGCCTCTGAACCAGGGCTCCGACTCAACACAAAACAACACTGCAACGCTCCCCACTAACCCGCCACAGAAAGCCGCGCGTGTCACTCTTTGCTGACGAGGAGCCAGACCAAAATAACTCCGAGGTGAATAAACACGAAACAGCACACTAACATATTCATGCATTAGGCAAAGGAAGGAAGCATGGCGGTGGCATTTTCTGATACTGTAAATTCAATCACGCCGGCTGTCAGTCAACACTCTTGACTCGTTCCGTGTGACAAGCTTTGGATTTCAACACAGTGGTGTTTTATTCATCTGTTTTTCTTTTTTTTTATGTGTTGCCTCAATACCACCATTTCTTTTTTTTTTTCGTCCTCCTCCTCCTCCTTTTGAATAACAAATCATTAGCATTCTCTAAGGCATACATATTACCTGCCAAATCCCGCTGAGGCTTCATAAACTAAAATACATATTTCATATTTCCTCAACAAATGCCCCTCCATTTCCCCCAAACCACCCTCCACCCCCTTCTTCTGCTGTCAACAGCATTTGGCCGCATGATAATCAAATTAATTATACTTCAGCCCCTCTCGTAAGCCGGCATGGAAAATAGCTTGACTAGCGTTAACGGAGGGCAAATGATGGAGGCCGTCCCCAGCCCCCTGAGCCCGGTGCCCTATCCTCTGGTGCTGGTGTCACCGTCGATCTGTCACCCTGACGAGAAGAGCTTCAGACTGCTGCACCATGGGCAGGTTCTCCCCTGGATCCCAGGCCCTCCCCGGAATCTTCCAGCCCATCCCCAGCGTCCTGCGGGGTGAGGCTGGCTGGGTTTGTTGGTGGGGGTGGGGGGGTTGGAAATACATAGCTGCAGGGAGTCGGGCTGGAGGGTCCCGGAGGCTGCCGGGGGTATGCTTTCTGTCCATAACAAAACCCCAACCCCCGCCCCACATGAATCCCAACAGGCTACCAGCTCCACACACACACACACACACACACGTTTAGCACACACACACACACACACACAGAGTGTGGTCAGGGGCTAGTCCCCTACCACCACCCCGCAGTCCCATGCCCGCCCCCTCTGAGTGACCCCTATAGTATACATTCTGTGTGCCTCAAACCACAACTCTCAACAAACACAGCATCTCTCATTACCGTGCTCTCTCTGGATTCTGGGGCATGTATTCTTTCGAATGTAATATGTAAAACCGCGTGCCTTTTAGCAGATGTTTTCGTCCGGAGTGAATATAGATATTGTACAGAGGCCGGGTCAGACTGCCTCTGCCGTCGTCTCAATCCCAGCATCCTCAGCTCAGCCACGGCCGTCAAGAGAGCCACCAGGAAGTGCGTCCGTTAAGTGTGAGGGTAATTAACTAACGCTGCTCCGTGTGATCTCATACTATTAATCCCTCGACCCCCCCACTGCCTGACCCCTCATCCCATCTCTTCCTCTCTCTTCTTCTCTCCACCCTTTCCTCCCCCCTCCCCCCCAACCTCCTCCCCCATCTGCCCAGCCCGCTACCTGAATCCAAAGTGCCTTAATTTGAGGCGACATGTTTATGAAGTCGGGCCTAGTTTCAGGGTGGAGTGAATATTGCAGACGTCAAAGTAGGCCATGTGGGGCTAGAGGAGAGGGAGCTGGTGAGAGAGGAAAAGCTACGTGGAGGCTGATCTACTCATGCCCCATGGTCCTTCTCTGTTTGCCCCCTTCTCTCTCATGTTGACAAAGTTCTCAGGCAGCAAAAGGCAACTGTTCAGCTTTTGCATTTGTGTTTACACCGGCTTACACAACCGTTCCGGAAAAAAGAAACAAAATATATGTTGCATCAGCCGAGAAAGTATTACCATATTGATAACCAGCGGAATGGCGTCGCGTTTTCAGACTTCTACACCTGCGCCGCACAGACGCTAGACTTACGCTGTCCTTGTCCTCAGTGTGTAACTGGGTAAAGCGCAGGTAGCCAACTGGAGCAAAGGCATCTGCTGAGTGGATCACCGTCTCCACGGCGTCGCTGCAGAGAAAACGAGCCCCTTTAATGGAGGTTCGGCACCAAACAAAAACAGATCTCCGAGGAGAGTTCAGGAGCGGCCATTGGGAGGGAGTTTGAAGTGCTCTCAAGGACATCAAGTGGAGCGTGAAGTCAATTACTGCTGAGTTACTCACACCACAAGTTTCTTCTTGAAGAGAGGACAGTCGAGGGTGAGGGTCTCATATTCGCCTCCTTCCCCACACACATGGACTCCATATTTCTCAGACAGCTGAGTAGGCAAAGTAAAAATAAACAACCGTTATATTTCTTCCGAGGTCTCTATGAAAGTGTAATTATTTCAAAAGAGTCCAATTATAAAATAGGGAGCTGAAAGGAAGAGTCTGCATCGATTATTTCCCATATGTAACAAATGTATTGACGGATTTGTGTGTGTGTGTGTGTGTGTGTGTGTGTGTGTGTGTGTGTGTGTGTGTGTGTGAGTCTGCTACTTTGGCTGTGAAGGCACAACTCTGACCTGCTTCAGATAGGGCTCCATGAAAGACAGGGATTTTCCTAAATGCTTCTCTGGATCTAGGCCTGCAACACACAAAGAAAAACAAAAGAGAGTGACAGGGAGGTCTGATCAGCAGAACAGTGATTGAAGATGACAGGGAAGGAGGTTACATGGGCAGTACCAACACACACTTAAACCTGCACCCTGGATCCATTTATTTGACTTTGCAAGTAGGGTACACAGTGCTCTCCGGGTAAGGGCAAACATTTCTCAGTGGGAGAGTGAACCCCCCCCCCCCCACACACACACACCACCCACCCACACCCACCCACACAACCCCTTGCCAGGCACTCTCTCAGGACATAAACACTGGAAGGAGATCTTGTTTTGGCTTTTCCCTCGCACACCCCCTGAAACGGTGCGAGGAAGTGACTCAGAGACATGGGAGTGCAGAGGAGGAAGAAAGGGAAGAGAGACGGAGGATGGGAGCTGTGACTACAGCATGTGTGTGTATGTGAGAGTTTGTGCCGCCGTCGGTGTCCAAAATTAGAAGAAAACAGCTCTCCAGCTCTGCCAAACAAGTAAACGAGTTTCTCCCGGCTCCCTCACACAGCTCAGTCACCCTGTATCCCTGATATGTTTTGATTGAACCCGTATGAGTTCAAAAAATAACATTATCAGATGGTCCTGTATAAGCGTACAACACACTGTACTGTTCAGCCATACTTGTACGCTTCAAACAGCTTATGAAGTGTTAATGACTTGCACTGAACGGGTCAGGTTAAAGCTCTGACCAGGCCTCCATATCGGCCCCTTACTGCTCTATAGCTAAACAGTCCATCCGACGATGTTGATCTCCTCAGACACAATATACTTCGATTTAACCAGCAGGTTAACCAGCTAAGCTTGAGCTGCGAGTTATAGGGGACTTCGGAGGTCATGCGTTACCTGTGACTGAGTTAAAGGTAGGTAGCCATGCTGTAGACTCACTTTTCTCCGGGTGCCTGATCTGTCTCAGCAGCCATTGCAGCATATGAGCAAAATGAAGAGACACCTTTATGAACACTGCCACTGACTGCCATCTGTTTGATTTTCAAAACTTTTTTTTTTCTCATTTTCTCTGTCCGTGCTCTCACCTCATCGATTGACATTTCAATTCTACAACTATCTAATTACCCGAGTAGCGGGAGATAAAGTTGTGACAAGAATGCCATCACAATCAGACAAATTCCTAAAAATGGCTCCCTGGAAGCAATTGAAATCAAATCAATCCCTTCAGCTCTGACATCAATCAGGCCCTCTTCTTTCACGGGCTACTTCTTCTGGTTAATTAGAGGAGCTAAGTTAATCATAATGTGAGAAACTCTCTTCTTCTCTCGGCCTGACAACCTCAAAGGTCAAGATCTCCTCTTAAGCCCCTGAGAGACGAGGGTTGGTGAGGAGGAGGAGAGGGGGGGAGAGGGGGCGCTGGTTTCCTCTGAAGTCCAGCTGCTGCTCTCCGTTGGGCACCCCGTGGTCCGGTGGTGGGGGGGGGCGAGGGAGAGCTAGATTGGAGGGGGGGGGGGGGGGGTTGGTAGAGGAGGGAAAGGGGAAGAGGCTGGGGAAGGGGACGGTGAGCAGGCCCTTGTTCCTCACTCAGGGGAGCGCAGCTCTTAATTAGTGTGAGAATATCTAATCTCGACGACATCGTCTCATCTTAACCCCACCACAAAGGTAATAAGGAGACGCATTAAAATTCAATCCCATTTAAATATCCCCTTTAATTAGTCATGCCTTTTAACAAATTTTAATGATTGGCTTCAAATTGCTGAGGGGATGTCCCTTCTTTAATATGTTCATTAACTTCTCTTGCATTAAATAATGCATGATACATTATTTGATATTTAAAGAGGGGAGGAAAATGATACTGGAATAATATATGTGATGCCAAATCTATCTTCAAGTTTCAGTACGAGGTTTGTGTGCCATTTGAAGCGAATAACGCATGGGGGGGGGGAAAGATAGTTCCTAAATGGACACATCTCACGGACTAAAGGCAAACTAAACGATTCATAACGTCAGTCAGGTAAACTCCCAGACAGTGTCCGACGACAGCCTCCAGCGACTTAACACCAGCCGTTTGCGTGACGCTCAAATCGTAGCCTTCTCCTCTCAACCTGTTTTACAGCCTGACCTAAACCCAATTACCTAACCTCATTATGCCACATTAAACCACAAAAAGCCAGCTAGACACTGCCATTAGTCTGGTACTAGAGACCGCTCGACCACGCCAGGGAGGGAGGGAGAGAGAGAGAGAGAAGAGAGACGAGAGAGAGAGAGGAGAGAGAGAGAGAGAGAGAGAGAGAGAGATGAGAGAGAGAGAGAGAGAGAGAGAGAGAGAGAGAGAGAGAGAGAGAGAGAGAGAGAGAGACGCTTCCTGGGAGAGACTTAAAGGAAGGACTCTCCTCTAAAAAGGCTATTTTATCCCATATTATCCTATAAAACCGCAGTTAACTTCGCTGAACTTTAAGACCAGGGAGAGGAGTAATGAGGACTTTTTAAAGCCTTGACGTTTGAGTGCTTCAAATAAGAGTGGAGTATAGGAGTTTAACAAAGTGTCTAGGCTCCATTTGAGCGCTAGTTATACGCTCCAAATTGAGGAAACGGATTGAGTTGAAAAGGGCATGATGTCGATTTTGACCGAGAACCCACAATAACAGCTACCTCGCAATAATCAGCAGAGCTGAGGAAAAAATAAGCTTCCAAAATCATGCATTAATCACGCCTTTTGAAAAACGATCCTTTAAAAAGACAGTAACCATGGAAAGATGCTCTTTCTCTCTCTTTCTCTCTCTCTCTACCATGAGCTACTCTCATTCCTCAACCTTTGAAGACCTCACAGGTAATCATTTCTAGAGTGAGGACTAGCGGTAATTTCATTTCAATGTTGTCATTGATCTACTCAACCTACAGCGATGATTTACCTACATGCTTTCAGCCAAACTGCTCATGCTTACGCTTAGTGCTCTGTGCTACACTGAGCCTAATGCTAAATTAGAAGCAGATATCCCAGATACCAGAGCTGAGCGGAGAGGAGAAGGCATCGGTGGGTTGTCTCAGGATCTGGGGTGCCGACTGGACAGCTAGGCTTTAATCCCTGGCTTCAGAGACAAAAGCAAGAGAAAATTGGATTCATGATGTGTAACATTTCGAGCTTTTAAATGCATGAAATAAGCATCTCCTCACTGGAAGGTGAGCCCCGTCAGCCTTTGAACAGCGCTCTCAAAGACCTTCGCCAAAACAATAGCTGTTCTCTATCACCTCATCTCGGAGAGGGAGTGGGAGAAATAGAGGCAGCGTCAAACAAAAGATGATACGATTACGGTTCACTGCGAAATTTGTCAGGCTCTTATCTCAAATTCAAAGTCTGTGAGCAGAATAATGGGCAGGGTGAATGGAGTTGAATAACCCACATCAAAGATGCAATCTTTTTAAACCAACATATTAAAAGAAGGAAATTGTGGGCAATTACGCCCTTGAAATAGGCTACATTGAGTCTTAGATGAATTGTATTCATTTGAAAAAAGTTCACACTTAAAACTTCCAATTTGAAACCATGGTCTGAAAAATAGCACAAATATGCTGACCACACAGTGAACATCATTCATGTTGTTGGATCAAAAATGCATGTGATTAATGAATGAATTAATGTTATATAATTACATTTTTAGTTTTTACTGGATATAAGGATGGTAAAAAAAGTAAAAAAAGTAGAATCCAATTTCAATCAAACAAAGGTACCAACTTCACAGTGTCATCCAAGGCTAAGTCATTAGGACCTTGACCATAAAGTAGCCAACAGAAAGTCAGAGTGCTTAATGGCATTGAGCTGGCAGGAGAGGGCCAGACCAAGCGACAGGTAAACAAGAATGTGGGGATCTAAAATAAACTTCACTGAAGTTTTGAGAAGTCAAATAGTACTTTCCATCAAATCTTTGTTCGATATTATGATGTTGTTGTCATTTATAGTACGAATAATTAGGCAATAATCAACAGCTGTACAGTGCATGATGTGCGTATCATACTGTGATAAAAGGTTTCTCACAGGATCACCTTGATTTCGCACATGCCAATTACTACTGTGGCTAAGGACCAATTAACTACCACAGAGCAAGTTGAACCCCCGCCCCCATACGTACCCACACTAATCAATCAATTAGCTAATTAACGTTACATGAATGTTTAATACTGGCATTTGGAATTGCCAATTACTACCAAAGAGATGTTGTGTGATTAAAGAGATAATTGCCCAACAAATATGCATTTCCTTTTGAGAGGGAAGGTTTTTTCTTCTTTTTTTTTCTCTGCTGTTTTTTAAAGTACCATCATGATGGCTTAATATAGCTTGGAGAGTTCAAAAGTCCCTATTAAAGGCTTTGAATCTTCAAAGGGTGACTTTAGAAAATAATAATGTGTTTTTTTCCCCTCCCTTTCTATTAAGCATAAATTGCTGTCAGTACAGTATTAAAATGAGTGCTTCCAGAGAATTAATTTAGAAGATCATCCTGCTTTTGGACAGCTGTCTTTTCACAATAGGGAAATGTCATCCTAAAATATACACTACCTCGACTTTCAAGTGTTTTTTTTTCGGTCCTTCATTCGTTTACCACAAATTTTCACTATTATTTGTTTGTCTAAGTAGGTAGTGAAGGAAAATGACTCTATGACAACGGCTAACAATTCAACATTTCAAAACAAAAGGCTATATCATGCCGTGCCAAATGAACCGGACCAGAAAATATCACAAACAACTCCCACAAAATGTCTCTGCTGTCATTTCAGACGCAGCTTTGACCTTTGCACTGAGGGAGTTGTTTTTATCTCCTCCTGAGGTCTGTACAGGTAAACTCTCTACCAACACACACACACACACACACACACACACACACACACACCAAAGGCCCCCTGGGCATACCCTTCTGTCACCCAATCTCCCCAAAACAGCCCTGCTCGCTGCTCAGACCTGCTCCCACCAAAGCTGCAATTATATGAGCGGTGCGTAAAGTGCCTGTGGCACTCGCAGCCCCATTCAATTCTCCCATTTCTAATTACCCCTGCCTGGGGACAGGTGAGGAGTCAGGGACGATAAGATCTTTCCTTTCTACTTGTAGCCAAAACACACACTCAAACACACACTCCCTTTACCCTTCACACACACACACACACACACACACACACACACACACACACACACACACACACACACACACACACACACACACACACACACACACACACACACACACACACAGAACGGTTGAGCAAGTCAGATACTCATAGGCACCTCAAGGTAGTTTTTACTTCTAATTATAATCCCCAGGAAATATGTGGAGAATTCTCTTTATAAAGGATGTTGTGTTAAGAGAGGGGCTAAAAGCTTGGCTCAGGTAGACGGGGCCCGGTCGGTTGAGGGGTGACTGAGGCCTTTGGGGTGAGCTCAGGTGTTTTCCCTGGCTGACTGGGCTTTACGGAGAGGGCTAATTTGAAAGAACTTGCGATGCTGAGGCAATGGCTTCAGCATCAGCATTCCCAGGCCCGGAACACAAAGAGCCTTTGTCTCCAAATAAAGATGACGTCCTTTAAAAGGCCGGGACGCATTTGCTTAATCACCCCCTAACTCCTGGGAGTTCACTCGGTTCTTACGGGGTGGGAGAAAAGGGCGAGCGCCAACGTCGATATCCAAACCCCGGTCCGACAGACAGATCGCGGGCGCGCTTGTGAGGAGACAGCCTAAAGATAAAGGGCGTTCAATCCAAGAAAAGAACCGAGAGGGATCGGAGATGCGACGACACGTCTGTTAACAACGCCAACCAAGCACATCTTAACTGTAGCCCTTTTCACCTCTCTTTAAAAACAAGCCGTGACAGCACCCTGTTACACTGGCTCCTGTGAAATACTCACAGTACGACGCTTCAACTAAAGTCACGACAAACAATCGCGGCCAGATGCGTCCCAAAACAACCAGGGCCGTGTCATTAAACGCATTCCAGAGGCGTCCGTGTGACTGGACTGGTGCTGAGAGACAAGGCCTGGAGAGGAGCGGTGAGGAGGGCCTGCTGTTCCACTAGGCGGCACATCCATCTTTACCGAGGAACGCCTTTCAACTGATTGCTACCAAAGGCGACAACGAGCACTTAAGCACACGCCGACACACAGTGTCTACACAATGATCTACTACCGAGGAGTGAGAGGGACCCTTCCTGGTCCTTAGTGTCATTTATCAACGCAACCTCAAAGGGGATCCAGCGCCACTGTCAAGTAGACGCAGGTAGCCATCTTAACACCAGGTACTCAGAGGTGGGGAAAGTAAAGAAGACGTTTTCCCCCGTTTTCATTTTTGGCAACACACGGAGACATAGGCAAGATAGACCAACACACGCGCGCGCACAAGCGCACGCACACACACACACACACACACACACACACACACACACACACACACACACACACACACACACACACACACACAATTTCCCCTGTCCTCAGGCTCCACCAACAGTCAGGTCCACAGACCAGGTGATGGTACATTCTCCCTTGTTACTAAAAGCTATCCAAATGAGATCTACGACATTTGAACCTCTGTTTGACGGCCCATGGGTTTGGAGCTATGTTGAGGAGACACTCTGCCGACACAGATGGGATGGCAGGTAGATATTGACAGGCTTCATTAATGCCCTTTGCAATCATTTGGGATCCTTGGTAAACGGCAAGAAAATCACCTCTTCCTACCTGCCGCCCCCCCGTCCCCCCCTCCCCATGACCTCTCTCCTACCTGCCTGTGTCTCCCATGGTAACACCTCAGAGTGAGGTGGAGGGCTAAGCCGACAATGATAAGGGCAGGATCACAAGACACTGCTCAACCGCCGCCAGAGAGAGACATAGACAGAAAGAAAGAAAGAAAGAAAGAAAGAAAGAAAGAAAGAAAGAAAGAAAGAAAGAAAGAAAGAAAGAAAGAAAGAAAGACAGATGGAGAGAGAGAGAGAGAGAGAGAGAGAGAGAGAGAGAGAGAGAGAGCAACAGAGAGAGAGACAGAGAAGTAGAGACAGAGAGAGAGAGAAACCCACCAGCAGCGGCCACTTTGATGAGGAGGGCGTGGAGGTCACAGGATATCATCTCGGAGAGCAAAGCCTCTTGGTCGCGGCGCCACAGGTAGGCCAGAGGCTGCAGACCCAGCCGCACACACCTGGGGGAACAGGTGACAGGGAGAGAAACGGAAGGGAGGGAGGAAGGGAGAAGACGAAGGAGAGAGAGGGGGAGATTCGGGGGGGGGGGGGGGGCAGATTATAGAATACTTAACGGAATCACAACAACTTCAAAGCCGAGGACAGGTCGTTTGAGAGGCTGCGGGCAGACCGACCTCTGAGGCGGGGCTCTCACGTGGCACGCGCTCCCTGCTCCTGGTGCCAGTGGCCTTTGTCAAAGGGGAGAGAGGCAAACCCAAGAGGGCTAATTATCGTGGCATGGCACCTCCGAGGGCCGTGCTCTCGAGTCACGAACACATGCGGGTGCCTTAACAGCCCCTCGCCCACGCCCACTGGCTGGTCTGTGCAGGTAACTTGAGCTGAAACTTTGGGGTGTTCAGGTTTGTTGCTCAGAAAATGCCTGGAGGGTGTGTGCGTGTGTGTGCGTGTGTGTGTTTGGAAAGGGGGGGGAATACAATGGGTGATTGACAGGAGGATTTGAGAGCTCTGTGGTTTTACTGGTAACACAAGATGGCAAAAAGCTTGTGCTGGAATCCTTTAGACCACACTGGCAGAGTGAGCGAGGAAGAGAGAGAGCACAACCCCTCCGCGGCCTTGTAAAGACTTAAGGAACCCACTTAGGGTTGATCTGTTGCGTCAGAGATCCTCATCCTCTTTATATCATTTGTTAATATCACCTCCCGCTGGACAGCACACACTGACAAGGTGCTCAAGCTGTCTTCAGCAGCAGCATAATCCCCCTGCAGCTAAAGCATGAAAACATATAAGCCACATAACTGGGATAAACAGTGGGCCGCAAACGGGACTATGAAGCAAATTGTGTTTCCTTCTGATAAAAATAGAGTGGGTTTGTGGTTAGAGTACTATTTGGCTGTCGGTGTGGAAAGTGGAGTGTTTTCACTTAGAAACTGTATGCTTAGCCGTGTGTGTGTGTGTGTGTGTGTGTGCCTTACACGTTTTCCACACGGACCCTTTGGTAGTCAGACAGGATGGCCCCTACGGACACGGCCTCGACACCCTCTGCTTCCTGTCGGAGAAAATTAGACAGGAAGTGGAAAATCCTTTAGAAGACTCCACCAACACAACCAACCAACCCCCCCCCCCCCCCCCCCAAACACACACCTTCCCATTCCATCATCTGTTTATCTAACAGAAGAGGTATTGTCATGGCGATGTCTTGTCATTTTCCCAAGGGGGCTTGAGTCTTTTATATGACTGAGGAAAAGGCTGTAAAATTGGATACAACTAAGCTAGCGTTTTCATTAAATTTCTTCAGAAATTAATTCACACGACAAAGTCTTGCATGCATGCAAAAATGTCAACAACACAACATAGCAACGCCCTAACAAACAGACACACACACACACACACACACACACACACACACACACACACACACACACACTTGCTCTTCAGTGGTCTCTCCTTCTCTGTTTATCAGATAGCAAGACAATGGGGATGTTTACACTTAGCTCCTATCAAGGCCCTCCTAAACTAATCCGCACCCCTGGATGACGTAGGAGGTAGACACCCTGTGTGTGTGTGTGTGTGTGTGTGTGTGTGTGTGTGTGAGTGTGTGTTTAGGCTGACTGGAGAAAACAGCAAAAACACTCCCGAAGGAAGCCTACCAAACGCCAGCAGCTATTTGCGTTGTTCTCATAAACACAACTTAGTCCAGTGCTGTGTCTGGCAGCCTGTGTGTCTGTGACATGTCGCCTTGGGTTAATCACGTAAACACGCTGCATCATCATATGACATGTATACTGCAGGAAACAGCAGCCTATGCAGTCGAAGGCCCACGCTCCCTTTAGAGAGGCTACAATGGGAAAGACACAGCCTTGAGATCCACTCAATCTCATACCACGATCTGATGTATCCAGACACACACACACACACACACACACACACACACACACACACACACACACACACACACACACACACACAGGCCTGCAACTTCATTAAAACATGACATGGGCTGTAATTAGAATCCAGGGCCAGAGATACAGGCAGCAGTGGAGGGATTCACAAAGTTGCCAGTAAATTACCTTGTAGCCATTATCAATTTCCCAGGCTACTGGTCCTTAAGATAACCCTCCCCCTCCCCCTCCCCCTTCTCCTCCTCCTCACCCCCCTTTCACTTTGGGCTCCCTTCCTGGCAATTTTTCGCTGCCTGATAAACATGCTGATTAAAGCGAGCGCCGTGTAAACCTTTGATACTTTCCTAAATGAAATCCATGCCCTGCCTGGGGCCCGACGCGCTGCTCTGGGCCGCCAAGCACAGCCGAGCGCCGCGCACATACATACACGTACACACACACACACACACACACACAGTTCTCCACACAGAGGAGCTAGCTAACCAGATAAAGAATATGCTGTGTGTGTGTGTGTGTGTGTGTGTGTGTGTGTGTGAGAGCGGGGAGACAAATACACAGTAACCCCCCCCCCCCCCACAGGCACAGCGAGGGGACTGGGAAGGAGAAGCAAGTTGACTACCTGAAACACCCGCGGATCTGTTCTCACACACAAACACCCAACCCAACAAAAGAAACACACACACACACACACGCACACGCACACACACGTTTCTACAAGTCTCGGCTTTTTGACCTCTCAGCAGAACAATCCGAGCCCAGTCATGATACAGCGCTCATAAAGCCCATAGTAAGTCTGCGCATCTTTGCGGCCTGTCCTCAATTAGAAGGCGCGTTACACTGGATGTTGGGTGACAGTAATTAAGGCAGACCGATAACATTTCTGCCCGGCGCAGAGCTAGAGGCACCGTCAGCCAATCCCAGCTGGGCCTCGGGGCCAACGCTTCCATTCCAATGCAGTGATAACCTTTCCTCTAAGTGCCACTGTCAGCTCCAGAGCGGCGAATTAGGGAGCGAGAGAGCTGGGGTGCGGGCGACGTAAGAGAAAGCAGGGACAGAGAGAGAGAGAAAGCAGTGTACAGAGAGAAAGAGAGAGAGAGAGAGAGAGAGAGAGAGAGAGAGAGAGAGAGAGAGAGAGAGAGAGAGAGAGAGAGAGAGAGAGAGAGAGAGAGAGAGAGAGAGAGAGAGAGAGAGAGAAAGCAGGGACAGAGAGAGAGAAAGCAGTGGACTGGTCAGTGTTCCTAGTGGTGCTGTGCATCAGTAAACCGACTGGGTCCCTCGGCTCTAAGCCTGGGAGAAGCAGACGTACAGACTTAGTCAGACTGAGGAACGGCGCGGAACGCCACTCTCCTTCGTTTCGTTTCGTTTCGTTTCCTCTCTCTCTCTCTCTCTCTCTCTCATATGGCAGTGCTCATTTTCAGCTGCTGGGTCCTCAGAGGCTTGACTCAGCCAGAAACAATGACGTGACTTCTCTCTCTCTCCCTCTCTCTCCTCATGGTCTCTCCAGTTCACCGCAGATATAATTATTATCGCACACAGACTATAATATCCACCAGACGATCCGCTCAGACAGTGTAAGAAGGATGACACAACTCGCCCCGCCTCCTTGCTTTAAATTGAGACATTGAGCTGCTAGACCATTGGCAAACACGGGGCTGCGATAGCTGAAAGCTTTCCGAACCGGTTATTTTTGGATGTGGCTTTGTTTTTGTCGCCATTACAGCCATCAACCGGAGACAGACAGGAATGAGAGGGAGGCCCGGCGCTACGCTGGACAAACTCTCACAGCTTGGGATTTCACAAATTCTAGACATACTTTCTCATCTGCTGTGGGAAAGGGCAAGGGGAAGACATGTGAAAGGGGGTACTTGTGAATGCATTGATCCAAGGGGAATGGATATCGCAGGAGTTTTCCATGTGTATGTGTGTATTCGTGACGCTATAAAAACACAAACTTTGATTTAAGGCCGCTCTAAATATTTATCTAAGAGCTTTATAGCAGGATAATACCCGGAAGAAAATGTGAAGCAGACCATGACCTATAATGCTGGATAAAACAACCTTTATGAGCTCAATCTGGGCAAATGGTGCTTTGATTGCATTAGAAGAAGGACTTTGGTAAAACGGCACCATGACAACGACATCAATCACCTCGGAGGTCACCGTGACACCTACACCCCACAATGCACCTCTTCCTCCATCACAGTTGGCATGGGAATAAGAGGCAGACGTCTTTCCGTCCTCCAAGGCCCGCCCTCTAACCTTAACCTCTGAGCTTCTCCTGTTCACCTGGGATGATCCCAGATCTGTGCTAAGCGCTCCCAGGTTAACTAGCACCCAGGGCAGGGCCTCTGGCTGGCCGCGTTGCAGCACCGGGACCAGTGGGCGGCCCGTTGAAGACAGCCTAACAAAGGGCCTGGCTTCCCTCGGCAGCACTGCTATTAATGAGGACAAGTGGCCCAGAGCGATGGAAGCCCTCGTTCTCCTCCCCAGTCATGTCCATCAGGGTACTTAGCCCCATGCAGTCATTAACTTCTGTTACTAATTGTCAAATTCATTAGAGCCGCCCCTGTCTCCCTCTCCCGCGGAAATGGATGGAACCGCTTGAGTTATGAAGATGTCACTGGCAGGGGGAGATTAAGGCTAGCAGACATGCTCCACAAAGAAAAGCTACGGCCATTAAACTCTAGTTGAAGGTAGCTTGCGTGATATACTCTGTAATTATATGTGCATACATCTTGGTAGGAACGGTCTCGGTGTAATTCAAATGTGTTTGCAGTGACAGAGTTATGCCTTGGGTGTGCAGATGTGTGCAGAAGATAGACCCAAGTCAATTGGAAAAGCACAAGTGATACTTCTTTTTACTGGAATATGCAGATTTTCTATTTATTCTGTTGATGAAAGTGCTTCACGTTTTTCAAAATAACTCTTGGTAATATTCCACAGACAACATAGACTAATTAATAGAGCCAAGGATAATTAGGAGTAGCCTACATTCAATATTTAAAATTCAATAATCATGTTCACATTGAACACATCAGAACACTCATTAGCTCTGTCGCAATGGTTGTCGCAAAAAAAGCTTCATAAGTTTAAACAACGAATTGAGGGCTTTCATCAGGGCTTTGGCTTTGCAGGTGTGGCTAGACCAGGGAGGAAATGAAACGCTCCATTGTCTCGTTACCCTGAGGAGTGAGCGACGTCCATCGGGCACACGGCCGTGACAAGTGATCCTGGTCTGACTCAGCAAAGATCAGAGAAGGAACCATCAACACTTCTTCTTTCCTCTGCTGCTGTGGTTGTACAGCAGAGCCTTTAGGTCGAGGTTACCGCACTTTGTTTTTGGCTCAGTCCGCTAGCATGGAGTGTGCGCAGTATGGACACACACGCACGCGCACACGCACACGCGCACACACACACACACACACACACACACACACAAACACACACACACACACACACACACACGCACACGCACACGCACACGCACACGCACACGCACACGCACACGCACATGCACACGCACACACACACGCGATTCATTAACAGTGACAGAGCTGTTTTCAGCAACAGGGCCCGCACATAAAAATGCCACGGTGCGCAGCTGGAAAACGCAGAAATTCATCAGGGTTAAAAAAGTTGGGAGATTAACATTTCACAAGTTTCCTCCCCAGATATATATGGTTAGGTAAACACCGGTCCAGACGTCAGCGGGCCAGGGAGAAGTGAGCCCAGGCCAAACCAAGCACAAAGACCTGGTTTCAGCCATGGAGGCCAGCGAAGCCTTTCCATATCAGCATGGCTGGAAAACTAGACGCTGGGAAGCAGCAGGTAGACATGGAGACTGGTGGTCATGAATACTGGTGATTCAGCAACAAGGGATTGTTTATCGGATCTAAAAGGCCCCTTTTTTTTAAGTTATTGTCTATCGTTAGATAAACTGCCTGGCTCAGCCAGAACTGGAGACTTAATGTGTTCGCCCAGAGGGTTCAGGTCTCGAGGAACGATGCAACACGCCTCCGAAAGATTGCATCCCAGCCCTTCGCCACCAACGGGAATTGGGCTTCCCAACAAACAACTACCAGCCTAAAATGGCTCGGGGAATTTTCCGTGGGGAATCATTTTTGCATTTATTTTTTATAAAGTCATCCCTCCTACGTCCGCTGGCAACTGGAGAGAGGAGGCTTTCAACTGGCAGAGGAACAGTGAGAGAATCCGAGTTTATCAAACACAAACACCGCAGTCTCCTGTCAATGACTCTTCAGTGTCCCACAACAATCACAACACAGTCTCTGACAACCCACTCTCTAGCCAGCTCCTCCAAGATGTTTTCCTGGTGAGGTCAGGTTTCTAAGCTCTGCGTTCCTAAGCTCTGCTCCTCCACTCTTTTAGAAGGACGGTGGGTGGGTGGGGGGGGGTGGGGGGCTGGAGGTTGTGGGGGGGCTGGCTACGATGCTGGTTCTAGGCACTTTCCAGACTCCAGACAGTGTTTTTCTTAAGCCGGCTATGGCTTTAGCTGTAGGAGGCCATGAGGCCCCGCCACAAATATTGCTGTCAGGGAATACATAAAAGTGCTCTTCATGCGGGGGAAGATTCGGTGGGAGTTGACTGGGGAGCTATCGCTCAGCCATGCAGTCTGAAACAGGCTGTCAGACACTATAGGACTGACTGACTGACTGACTGACTGACTGGCAGACAGACTGACAACGGGAGGCTATAAAAAGGTAAATGACTCCTTCACAGTTGGGGGCTCTTAGAAACTTACTTGGCCAAAGAGGCTTGGAGAGTGTTTTTCTACACATGTGAAATGGCTGTTTATACTGGAGCCCTTTACCAGTGTTTTCATTATACTGCAGATCCTCTTCACACACTGTGTATTATTATTAATACATGTTATCATAACATTTCACTACCTTTTACAGTTAATGAACAAATTGAATTGAACATTAGTCAAACTGAATACTTTTAAATTGAATTTTAACAGAATGCAAAAAATATATTTGTATATAAGAACAGTCGTCACACAGAACTCTCCAACTACTGTTGGAATGTGTAACACAATTTTTTTTACATTTGACTCCATCACATGTGTCGATGGTCCAGACAACCTACAAGCATTATTGCATCAACTAATCCTGAACAGAGAGCCCAAGGGAAAGGCCAAGCGGAAAACCCATCCGATGCAAATAACTTGGAGCAATGTCTGCAATTCATCAAAGAAAGAAAAAAAAATGCAGCACATTCTCCATTGGAACAATGTTCAACCAAGCAGTGTTAGTAGCTCATGCCCTTGGCAAGCCGAGATAAGGCTATCTGCTTCCATCATCTCTAAACAAGATTGAGCAAAGTACATTAAGCAGAAAAATACAAACAAATTACAAAGCCTTGGGGCTAGGGCTCTTTATCTAATGTGCGCGGGGGACTGTTAGCGTCGGTTGGAGGAAAATGTGCCCGGGTCTAATAGATCCTGTCCCGCCACTTCCACACAGCCAGAGAACAATACCGAGCGCCATTCTCTCAGCCGTAACGCTATCCTTCCTCGTGTGCAAAACAAGGCCCAGTCGCACCTCGCTGCCCCTGTGTCCACCAACACCAACACAAGCGTTCTCAGACCAAGGGGAAGAGACAACAATGGGCATCGCACAGTGAGGAGACCGCAAGCCGTTAGAAGAAACCGCTCAAGTCGAGGTATAGACGAACGTGGAGGAAATATTAAACTTCTCCTCAAGCCACTAAGTATTCTTGCACGTGCACTTTTGAGTTGATCTATAAATGAGAGAAAAAAAGTGTTTACGCCAACTTTGTACTGTTACTCTTCCAATACCACTTAGAGGGTAAAGCAATCCCTTTGCACCACCAAACAGCTACAACAAGCCCACATTAGCCTTGTTATTGATCCAAGCCTCTAAACCCACTTGGTGACCCCAGAGGTCATGATTTATGTATTAAGCAGTTTTTTCTTTTTTTAAGAAATCCATTTTTTTCTTTGAGCCCCCAACGCGAGCCTTACGTGCATGGCACCATGCCGGTAATCAGAGAAGGGGTGTGTTTGATTTTGACACCCCCCCTCCCTGCCTTCCCCTTCACACCCGTGTACCGACTGTCTCCCAACACCTCAGCTCCCTGATCGATAGCACAGGGCTCCAGGTTTAAACAGCACACTGCTCTGTTTGCCTGCTCTCCTCTCCTCTCCTCTCCTCTCATCCCTCGCTCCACTCCTTCTTTCCCGCTCTCCTTTCCTCACAGCAGGACACCAGCACAAGGGCACCTAACAACGCCGCAACTGCAGGCTTCTAAAGGCTCCGGATAAAAGTGTGACGACAACACAATAGAGGCCAGATATGGGGGAAAGGAATAAAGAGGGAGAGGGAGAAAGGAGAGGGAGCGAGGGAGAGGAAAGAAAGAGAAAGAATGTTTGGACTTGCGGACAGACTGCCTCTCCAATCTCAGAGGGCCCGGCTCTCGTCTGCTGATGTCGATAATGGAGCAGAGGGAGAGGCTGGGGATAGAGAGGAAGTGTGTGTGTGTGTGTGTGTGTGGTAAAGGGCAGAGGGAGAGGTGCAGGGGATGGGGGGAGTGTGAGTTTAAGAAGGGGATTATCCCACAAAAAACGAGGTGTTTTAACACGCACCAACGGAAGGGAATGTTTGAACATCTACAAAGGCCAAAGGACTGACTGCTGCTCTCCAGTATTTTTCCATGACATCTGTGGGCAGAAAAAAAAATGCAGGGTGTCTGTTGACCCAAGATATCAGGAGATTCAAAACAAAACAAAACTTAAAATTCAACGAATTCTCTTCAAATATCGGCTGAGTTATGTGATTCAAATGTAAGCATTTCCATGGCGTCTTGGGCCAGGGTGGAATGTGACAGGGATGACAAGTTTCCGCTAATTAGGACTTTGATAATGGAGCTGCTGTAGAGGATATCATGCCTCGTATTGTTCCTCATCATACTAATGGGCTTCAACTTCTTTGTCTTTGCACATCGGTTTAAAGGTTGCAAGGTCCTTTCGTTCGAGTCATTATCTTTGATCAGTTCTACATCCAAGGAAGAGAGTTGGAGGCTCCTGCTCTTTGCTTCTCTCTGAAACACATTTCACGGCATCACAAGAAAGCTAATTAACAACGCAGCCCATGTTTTATGCATTATATGGGGTAAAATGAGCCAAACAATAATGAATAAAAGGACATTTGGAGAAAAAAAGCATTCAAGCATCCTGCTTCTACAATGATATACTGTATATATATATATATTCCAGACAGAAATACCATGTCGCAATAAACAGCCAACTTCGAGCTATTGGATTTGGGATCGAGTGAGAGAGAGAGAGAGAGAGAGAGAGAGAGAGAGAGAGAGAGAGAGAGAGAGAGAGAGAGAGAGAGAGAGCGGGGGTTGTTTAGAGAGAACCAAGAATCCTCAGCCTTTGCCGGTGTTGAGAGGAGAGAAGCCAGGAAAAAGGGGGAAAAGGAGGTTGGAGGAGGAGGCGATGCGTACAGCACTGTCTATGGAGGAAAGATAGACCTGTTATCATGTAATAGAGGCCCTCTTTGACCTGACCTTCAAGACACACACACACACACACACACACACACACACACACACACACACACACACACACACACACACACACACACACACACACACACACACACACACACACACACGGACGGACGGACGGTCAGGGGGGCATAAAGAGCCAGTGTGTCGGGTCAGAGCAGAGAAAGGGGGATGAAGGACTTGAGAGATGTGAGATGACTAATATGAAGGTTTGCATGGGCCTGCAGGAGGGGCTGGCGTTACAGCCGGGGGTGACTGACACTGCTGATCTGTATCACACATCAGCAGCAGTAGCAGCAGCAGGTCACACGGACAGAGCAGCAGCAGCATGTCGTGGTGGACATAACAGACCTACAACAGTACATGACAGGATAAACTATTTTTCTTCAGCCTTACTAAAGTCCAAATACCGATTTGATAGTTCAATTGTATGTCACAACCATTTTAGAGGCATGCTACTGTAATATTTTTTTGTTTACTAAGGTTTTACCTTTAGAAACTTCTGATATTTTAAACATTTGTGTTGGAAAAACTGATGTGGACATATGGCTTTTTTATTCAACATAGGCCTGAATAATGTCAGAGAGATATTTATTAGAAATATAAAAAGGTAAAAAAAAATGTGAACAATCCCAATGGGTTTGCAATTGACAAAACAGTTATTTCCCCCTTCAAAAGGACAGGTTCAAAGATCAGCTCCATTGCAGGGTGGACCGGGTGCTGCGATGGCTCGCATCTCTATCAGGTTACATACATCAAAGAGGCACTGTCATAACTAACATGCGATGAGAGCAAGGGGCCGGGTAGGAGCCACATTGTCATCCAGCCATGATCACCAGAGAGGAAGGGACGAGGGGGGGTCTTTTTTTCTTTCTTATTTCATAATTGGACTTTTTCACTATCGACAATAGTTCTGAGGAAAATGATCTCTCCTTTGATTCTGAAAAGACCCAAATATGCTTTGAAAGAGCTAAGCAAAAAGAGGGATTTGGCAGTGTTTAGACTTGGCCCATAGGTGGTACTGTTGGCTCACGTTACAAGCCTGATTTTCAAACTTGGTGGCTTGGAAAGAAAAAGAGCAGGAATAGCATGCTCACACTCATCACAGCTAAAAAAAATCAGATTTCATCTATGTTCAGGTGTCATTTGCAAAGATAGAATTTAATAACTTCTAATTAATTCAAACTGCAACAGTAAATCTTTGAATTTATCACACGCATCAACAGTCAGTTTTTGTAAGCTAAAACTTTCTAGAGACAAATTCAACAGCTAATTATCAAAAAAAGTCTTTTTTTATCTTGGTTTCCATTAACACCCTCAAACTGGCCACTGACAACGGGGAGTTTAAATTTCAAGGATTAGGGGGAAAAAATCTTCATTGGCAAACAACTGCGTTTTTGTGATAGATTTCTCCGTATCTTAAACCTTTGACAAGAATTTTTTTTTTTGTTACAGCACGTTGCCAAGTTAAGACAACTTGACAGAATATTATGAACCACACATAATTATACACTTTATTGAAGCATTTTCATTTTTAGCATTTTTTGTGTGGAAAGGAAAATACAATCACAATCAGACTAAAGATTATACTTTTAGTACAAAAAAACAACTAGAAATTATTTCAATACGTGAACAAAGAATTTGGAGGGCATATGATAAAAAGTTAAGTAAACTCTCAACTACTCGGAACATCCAGGAAGCCATAGTGGAGAGAGGGAACTTGTTTATGGTGCAGATCTTTTGACGGTGAGAGAGGTAAACACAGTAAGGACTGGCTGTCTGTTACCCCCCACCAGGGGCCCCTGAGACACCCACTACCCAGCCCTGGGGCCCTTACTGGTGGAAGAGGTCAAGCCAGAGATGCCCTGGAAATGGGAAATTAGCAGTACCTAGCAATCACAGAGCCAAGGCTGACCACAAACATAGGCAGCAGCGTATGGAGGTGATGACACAAGGAAAGAGAGAGAGAGAGAGAGAGAGAGAGAGAGAGAGAGAGAGAGAGAGAGTGTGTGTGTGTAATTTTGTTTGTTTGTGTATGTTGTGCGTGTGCTTGTCTGACCATTAAATTCTGTTTGTGTGCACAGCACGAGCGAAATGCAGAAAGAGACAAAGAGAAAGAGAGTGGGATGCCCTGAGGCAGCTTCCCTGGCCCTTCTCTCGGAGGCTGTGTATGTGTGTGTGTGTGTGTGTGTGTCTGGAAACGGAGGGGCTCCAGAGCCAGACCCAGTGTTGGATGAACATGTCTCCACACAGACCTACAGGGAGAACAACCGACGCGTTCCCCTTCCTGTTTACACCATGTCAGGCCATCCACCGGTCCAACAACCCCTACCGACCTCCTAACCCTCCAGCCCCAACCCCCGCACCTCTAAAACAAGGCCTTGAAAACACGATGCTGCTAGTTGGCGTGTGAGCCTGCCCGTGTGGAGCGTGGCGATGGACAGGAAATGGTGCTACTTTGGATCACATCCACAGGCTCTGTTGTCTGCTGGCTCTGACAGCCGGAGAGAGCTATTGCTCTTGAAGCTTGTGTCCAGGTAGCTTTCCTCGTGGCTGCAGGCGGTCAGGTGGGCGCTGCCAGAGGAGTGTGTTAAACACGCACACAACCCCCCCCCCCCAATCAACTAACGGCCGTCAGACTGTCTCCCGACTCCACAGCCCGCCACAGAGGCCTCATACATAATTTGGCATCAAATGAATATTTTCCCGCTGTTCTGGCAATGGGGCATTTGATGAAATATTAATTTGGTGATTAATATTTGCATCTGATCTTTTTTCACGCCAGTAAAAAAAAAATCGGAAAAAAAATGGAACATTTTCTACAAACTCTGTTGTTAGAGGGCACCTGAACCCAACTTTGGATCGAACTTTAATTAACTGATGGCACATGGAAACACAGGCCAAATAGCCTACCAAGCTTACCAAGACCATGACAAAAAAAACCTAGATTCATATTTAATAGTGTCTATAGAATAAAGATTTAAAGCAAAATATCTTGACCTCCTGAAAGGCTCTTTGACTGGCTTGTGTTGTATAGTAGGTACTCCTCAATGAAGTTAGCATAACGCAAGTCCACATGAGACCACATACTGGTTTAAACCAGGGCTGCGCCGACTCAGTCAGATTTGAAGCCAAAATGCCGCCTCTCACTTTAAAAACAGGAACAGCGGGTTCCAGATGTCCTTTTCTCCATTGACTGCCGCTCTAATATACAACTCTTAAAATCTTTAATCTGTTAAATTGAGCCTCACTTATGGGTCCCGAAATTCATAAAAACGAACTGATTTAGCTGCAAATGAATTTACAAAACAAACATAACAAAAAACAACTATTACTTAATTTGGGCAACATTCGAGCCATACTCGAGGCATCAAAGTCAAGCGAGAACTTTGTTCTTACTGTTCGGAAGCACATACTTTAAAACTATCTAGTATATATTCAATAAGTACATGCTGCATACTGTTTACTGAAACCAAAATAGAGTATACACATTTTTACAAAGATTTGCTTGATTTGTTAGTATCTACTTAACTGTAACCCCAGCACCATTTTGTATTATGTCAAAGCCAGAAGTAAGTTACCGCATTGCATTTTGAGGCGTGAGGCATAGTCTAGCATCTCTGGGATCTCAACATTTTCCAAAATATGGTAGGTCATCCACGAACTTTTTCCATACTCAATTTTCCCATACTATGTACCGTTGGCATACTGTCTACTCATTTTTTGTCAAATGGAGTATGTTAAGGATACATAGTAGGCGATTCCGAACAGCCTCTTGAATTTCAATTGACTAAAATTAGAAGTTATCGACGTGGTTGCGGGTATGAGCATCACATGCATGGCATCTAATTTACATAACTGGTTATTGATGTTCTCACTAAATACGACGAGGCCTGAGAAAACTATTTTTCTCTTCAGCAGCTTGTCATTGAATCTGTGCGGTTTAGGGCTTCCAGTTCTAGTTCGATGGTATAAACCCAGTGCTGATGGGCAGCTAATGGGCCTGGATTGACAGAGGACCAACTGCCTCTCTGAAATAGAGCTCCACCCACTGAGATTGTTACTGTTGACGCATACAGGGAACTGTGTTTGGTATCATAGACTTCTAGTAGGCTATTTGAGCCACATGCACATTACAAGTGCCATATGTGATTGTCATTAGGAAGAACCTAACCCCAAAAAGTTAACCTAAAATAAAGTTAGCCAATTGCAGAGGCACATTATGTGTGCAGAAATTCGACTTCATGGCGCATTTAAAATTACACAGCAAGAATGAAGGCTTGTCTGAATTATTGAAATATATGGTTTGGTTACACACAGTTTAGTTATATAACTGTAGTAACTTACATTAGACAAAAATATGCTATCAACTTTGCAATTATGTACTGTTAAAGTTTGACAGTACCTTGACCTGGTTCAGTAGATGGTAGAGGTCTTCCACCTCGTCTCCCTCTGTCTGGCTGTAGTCCCTGGTAGTGTCTAGACTGGAACCCTGGATGGTGCGTCTGTAGAGAGGCAGGTCCATGGCCTCGGCATACAGGTCTATGGCCTGGTGGCCCACTGTCTGGTACATGTAGCTATCCAACTCATCTTGGAAACAGAACACAGGCAGATAGACCAGTAGTCAATGAGGATATGCCGCTGTATATTATTGCTATTCACTTAAGCAAATATTGAAATAAATGTGGGAATTGACATGGCTCCTCTTAATTTGAGAGCATTTACAGTTTTGTCAGTAGCAGTAACTTAAAAAAAAATATTGCGTCCATGATATTAACAGTAACTTTAGTGTTTGTACTAAAATATTGACCTTTTTCAGTTTTGAGTTTCGACAACCAGATTGAACTTAAACTTACTTAGGTTTGACTTTGTTTCAAGTATTGCACCAGAGGGACTCATCTTCTCTACAATGCAGCTGGCTGGCCCATATATCCTTACTAATGGTAAATACAGGTCCATGCCTCACCTGTGTTAGCAGGACGCAAGTTGGCCAGGGCTACGATGTTGTGGCCAGCAGCCACACACTGCATCATGTTGAAGCAGCTGTCCTTGCCGCCACTGGAACACAGTATGAGAAATGCTTATGTGCAGAAAATAATATGTATGTATGGACTGTGCAGGTTAATAAGAGGATGAAACAGAGAGAATACGTCTCCAGTGCCACTAGCGATATCATTGGGGTAGCTAGATAAATGCATGTGTTTGTTACAATACATTTAACGTGCCAGCACCGTTTAAAAGTAATTACTCCATTCTGTTTGAATGATATTGTATTCGATGTTGCATTCTTGTCAATTTCATTCTAGGAGACAATTGTTCAACAATATCAGCTATTCCGTTTGAATTACTGTATTTTTTTCAGTAACATGACGTGGAGAAAATACACTAGCCAAGACTAAAAATGATTGACAAAATTCCAAAGCTGACAGACAAATAAGGAGTCTTATTCATTGTTGATCTCCAAAATGCTCCAATATTTAATAACTTAGAGACAGTATCAAAGAGCATTTACCTTATCAGCGCGACTACTTTCATGTTCACTTTGGAATATATTGATGACACTAAAAGCAGAATTCTAAATATTTGTCTTGTACTCACATTTACCTTATATAAATATCACCTTTACATGCCTAACAATAACCAAAATACACAACACGTGAAACTACACTTCCGGGTTCCGCAGACAGCATAGGACCCTTTCTACGGAGGAGAGTAGCCTCTTTCGCGCCGGATTGAAATTCGGTTTTCGTCTCGTTGTTGCACCGTCTCTCTCTCTCTCCCCCCCTTGCTCTCTCTCTCTCTCTCTCTCTCTCTCTCTCTCTCTCTCTCTCTCTCGTGCGCGCGCGCGCACTAGTAAAATCAACTTTGAATGCATCTGCTATACATTTATTGTGTTGAAATGACCTGAATTACCCCAATGTATTTTAATTTCCCTAAGTGATGATTGATGAATAATTACTATATAATAACTTTTTTTGTCATTGAGAAATATAAAGGATCTCTAAAACAAAACAAAAAACACAGAAGCATGTAAAGTAGTAGCACAAGAAGAATATATTAGTCAGAGTTGTGTGTTTGGGGGTGTTTGGGGTGGGGGTGGGGGGGTCATCACCAGCTTCGAAATCGCTCAATATTTAGACTGACTTGTGTGCATTATTTGTGTAGCAAAGAGAGCACAGGGGTTGTCTGACTAGCTATAATACAGACCATACCTGTAGTCCAACCATGCCATGGCACAGCATGCACACACAGGTAGTACTTTTTCCTCTGAGGCAGCATCATTGCTCAGAGGAAAGACTTTGATGCTCTTTTTGCTCTCTGTTACTGTGCCAGAGTCGAATAATTGCAGCACTGCATTCGTGTGCTTCCCTCACCTTCTGCCCCTAAGCAGGCCAAAGGCAACTAGTTTTGACTGAACGTACAAAATTGGGAGAGACATCCCTTCAACCCTCTGTGTCTTTGTCTCACGTTTTGTTTTTGTTTCCCGTTTTGAAACAGACCTGAGGAGCAGCAAAGTCCAAATCTGAAGAGATCCTCTCAAACCCTGCCAGTGTGGATGGTGTGGTTGCACCTAGGACTGTCAAGGTAGAGAAATTATATGACAAAGGTTTCAAAAGGATAAAGCCAAATTATATATATACTGTAATCAGGAAGAACTAATCAATTATTATTGATTAGTCATAGAGTAAGGACTGGTGTGCTTTAAAATCTTCTGTGAACAACCTTTACCTAAATTCTTCTTGTATGCTACATGGTTTTAAAGGCGTGTGTGTCTGATGTTAAGTAAAGTCAACATGCGCAAGCCAAATGAATAATTTAGAAACAACATTTTTAAAATCATTGTTCTTTTTTAAAATCATTAAAATCAAGTTCATTGTATCTGGTAATTTCCATCTGGCTATTGAAAATGACCTCACTTATGTGTTTTAGTTTATTAAGTAGTTTATTATCCAGACACATTAATAAAGAAGTGTGTTGTTCTGGTCTTTATTTGTGGCCGTGCACTGCTGGCGTAAAATAGCGTTTTATGCCCTTTTTGTTGGCGCGCTGGGGATAAAAAGTGTTGATGGATAGCACAATCGAGGCACAGGGAATGGCGTGAATATGAGGCGCATAAATATGGAAGCCAGGCAGCGGAAATCTAATGGCACCCTTGGCCCTTTCTTACAGGACCATGTGCATGTGACAGTTGATTTACACAGATACACAAACTATTTTTTGTTGCACAAGGACACAAAAACTTTTTGTTGTAATGAGAAAATAAGGTCTGAAATCACACGGCGATAAACTGTGTGTCAGAACAGGCTAACCAAGGTTGCACACAGAGGATCTGGTACACAAACATGTGTAGTTTTATTCTCTTTGTTCATACAAACAGGCTACAAATGAAAGGTAATAATTATATATTTGTTTAGCCCAAATGCCTTTCACCATATTTGTCATGAGTTTTTCATATTTATTTCATAACTGTCTTTAGAAGACATAGGCCTATAGCCTTAGAGTATGGTTATATTCGTTTTTTCAAGTAATGACCGTTTCCCCGCACATTAGTGAGCATTACAAGCCTTAAAGGCCGCTGCTGTAACTCAAGACACTTAAGTGTTATGGTTCTGACTCTACGCAGAATTCAATTTTGGATTTCATTCTTCACCAGGCTTCAAGAGACAAAGCAGAACCTTCTCACAATTGGCTACTACTTCAAGTTGGCTTTGTTCTCTTTGTTCAAAGACAAGCTGCGTTTGAGAACATCTGGTCGACACGTACGTCACTGTTTTTTGATGCAATTATCAGTGTTGTTGTTTTTTTAAACCTAGGCCCATAAAAAATATATCTAGAAGTATTCAGTTTGACTCTATAATGGTCACATCGTGTAAAATTCATAACAAAAATTATACAGAAATATTCTGCAATTGCAAGCCAAACATACACATCAAATGGAGAGATATCTGTGTAGACTTGGCTGTTGAAAATCAGCACTGGGTATTCTTAACTCAACTCCAGTCTGGTGTTGCCTCCATCAGGGGGCTCATTTTCTAAAACGCTATCAACGTAATGATACCTCTTTAGGGCCTAACCACATCCAAATCAGTTAGTAAACAACCCAAACGGGGATCTGTACACATTTTTACAGACAATTAACTGTTATCACGAGGGGCCCAAATGGATTAGTAGGCTCATTAATGTCTGTGGCTAATGCACCCTTGATTGGAAATGTGAAAGAATGCGAAACAAACTCAGGATTTGATCCAAATTGTGTTTGATCTTGGCGCGATCCTTCAAACGCCCTCCGCCGGCTAACAATGATTGAGATTGTTTGAAATTCCCAAAGAAAATCTCTCTTTTTCACCCTCATTTTATTTGGTGGAAATAGAGATTCCAAATACGAGTGGAGAGGTTGATGAAAATTGTCGGCCTTCGTGAGCCGTTGTTCTTTGACTGTTTGAAAGCCCTCTGATCACGCAGTTGTTGTTTATAAGTTTGCCTTCAACATTTTCTGCATTGACAAAGCCTCTTGGATCATTCAGCTGCACACCAATTTCAAAGGGGTGTGATGCTGCTGAAACGAATATGATTAGAAAAGGCATTTGTTTCTGTTTCTCTCTCTCTCTCTTTCTCTCTCTCTCTCTCTCTCTCTCTCTCTCTCTCTCTCTCTCTCTCTCTCTCTCTCTCTCTCTCTCTCTCTCTCACACACACACACACACAGACCCCCACTTCATCTCGTATCATTCAATACCATACCCACTGACGTACATTAACATACAGTACAGTATTTTCAATAAGATTCTCTCAGAGAATATTTTAAATAAAATCTTTTGAAGCAATAAGTACAGGTTGGATCTTATCAACTGCTGTAAGTGTCAGTAAGGCCCATGTTCCTCTGAGCAAAGGTCCAGAAACGTTCCACGTAAAACAAACCACCCGTTAGTACAAATGTGATTTCCTGAATAATTTGCGTGCTTTAAAAAAGTAATCCTCTCCACCCAAAACCCCAGAGTAATTGTACTGCTGCCGTTATGTTGGCCTGGAGGAACAAACTGAGAGGATGTGGTCCATTACAATACACCAGAATCCCTTTAATTACGCCGCAACTGGAGAAAACTCCACACTACGGACTAAGTTTGATGCCAAGCACAATTTTCCCCTGTAATGTGTTATAGACTCGTCCTTCCCTGTCTGATCCAATTGCTTATTTTCTATGTCTGTCGGAAAGGAAAGGACTTCTGAATAGCTTTTTTGTTTTCCTCATTTTTTTAATTATCAATAGCCGTGCATCCTGTTGAGACAAATGATAGCTTCGTCGACAGGTGCTGGTAAATAAATACTCTTAATGGTTATAGCTGACTAGCTGAGAACAAGCAGTAGTCTTTGTTTCTCTATCTGAGGTTTAAGTACAACACTAACTGTGGTGAAATGGATTTTTCACCAGCCCCTTTTTTCATCTGTAAATCTCTTTGTGGCGTGCTGTAATTGGGATGTCTGCTTTCTGATCCACTGTCCACGGGCGGCTTCCATAGCTCCCGACGAACACAATCTGAATCCAGCAAATAGCTAGCAATCAGAATATTGGAGCTGACATCAGAGGTAGCCACAGAGACCATCCCCACACGCTCCTCCCACAGCATCAAAGGGCTCGCTGGGCCTGTTACGGGTTTCCCTCGTGATGAAGTGTGACACTCTGCAAACACAAAAGCCCCAGCCCTCTCCCAGGCCCGCTTTGCTTTTCTTGGAGCACCGCAGCCCAGGCCACCGCCAAGTCAACATGGCGCTTGTCAAAATGGACCCCGTATCTAGGAAGAGTATGTGTGAGGTAAGCTGAAAGCATATGTGTATGTGTGTGTGTGTGTGTGTGTGTGTGTGTGTGTGTGTGTGTGTGTGTGTGTGTGTGTGTTTATGTGAGAATGTGTTTATTGAGGAAATGTTGTCACAGATCCCTGGGTGTTTGCCCGAGTGTGTGTGCCGGCCCACCCTGAAATGATGTCATGGGCTCCATAATCAAAGCCACCACCTGCATAGAGATGCCGTCCGTGTCCCGTTTTGGATGTAGCAGAGGCACTTGAGCAGCTTTAGGTGGGCCACCTTTCTCCTATCAGCAATACAGTTGGCCTTTGTGGCAACTGTTGCATGTATACATTTGAGTTTGATGTACCTATGTTAAATGTTTATTTTTTGTCAAACATTTGTCATAAATGTCCGTGAACACGTTAACGACATAAGGTCAAGTAATCTCCCTTTTGTTTAAACATCATCATTGTTTTATGAGCAAGAGACCATGAGACAATTTCAATTCTGGCCTTCTTTAAAGTTGTCATTGATTTACAGTGATACTGATAGTTTTACAGTGTACGGCCAAACTATGGCGAGCAGATAGATGGTCTCCACCTCTCCTGTTCCCCCACCTTGCTCAACTCCTCCTTTCCCTCCTCCAGACTCCCACCCTTCCCCTTAGGCAGTAGTGTGGCCTTTCCGGAGCAGTAAGACGTCACCTGGGCTGACTTGCCGGCCACAGGTTAGCTTGCTTAGCAAGCCCAATGCCAGAACACGGGCAGTCGGTTTCTGCCATTTGTCTTGTGGTTAGACTCAGGGCTATTTCTCTGCGACGCTGTCCAATGTCAGCACAGCAGCTATAAATACCCACCTGGCTGCAGAAGTGGGCCTCTTCTGGGAGGAGAGGTAGGAGAAGGAGAGAGGTCGGGGCGTGGAGGTAGAAAGGATTCAGTAGAGAGCAGAGAGAAAGTAGCTGGAGAGCAACACATTTGATCTGGGAGGGGAAATCTAAAGACCAAATACGTACTCCCATCCTATAGTAAGCTGTGAGTGTGAACGGGGTAAATTGAAAATGAGGAAAAACCCTCTGTGTAACTGTACTTGTACTGGTGTCGTTGGAGAGGACCTGGAGGATCTGTTTAGCGATGTGTCTCTTAAGCGACGTAATATAAGCGACGTATTTATCGGACCTAACAGCCCCTTCGCACTCCGTCCTCGATTTAAACATCCGATTTCCACACAATCCTAAAGTTACACGCGCCCTATACCGTATTTTCTTGTCCAACTGCAACGTGCACACAGGGGGTTAACCGCTTTAGCAGCGGGACTGTTGTTCCGTGAGAGATGGCCTCCGATCATTCAGAACCATTTCCAAACCTGTGACTAACCATAAATAACAAACAAAAGCCAAGGCCTCCCGTCGGCGTTAACTCCGGCGCCGGCAGATGAGAAACTGTCGGTGAGATGGGAGGTGACCTCAAGTTTACAGCCGAAAACCTGTTGATGCCCAACAATTGATTGTCAGAGCCGCAAGCAAGCGCACCCATCGACTCTCAACATCGTACTCCCCCACACACCCCACCCCTTCCACTGTCTCAGCAAGAACAAAATGAATTCTATCAGCGATTCTGCCATGAGAGGCACATCAGTTGCCTCCGCCTGTCTTTTATAGGGAGAATTCCATGCACTGGGCCCAATATTCTCGGCTGCCGGAGTCCTGTGATTAAAGTGTATAAAAAAGAAGCAGCAGCTCCACTAAAAAGAGGTGATTTAGTGAGCTGTCACCCCAGTTCAGACGGGGCAACAAGTTCAAACCCCAGCAGGAGACTTGTAATGAAAATGAAACAAGGAACCAGACAGTGTCAGAGAGGTGGGGGTGGGAGGAGGTAGCTGGGTTCGGAGGGGGTACTAGGCTTGGGGCAGTGCAGGGTCGTCTGGACCAGGGTGATCCTCATAAGCGAATGTACACACATACATGAGGGACATGTTGACGTGTCAAGATATACATTGAGACAGTAAGACTACTGTGTACTGTTTATGCAATGCAAGTTTGTGTGTGAAGTGTTCTAAAGTGTGGACCTAGAATCCACCGAAGGATAGACGAAGAGGGCTATTACTGGATCCCTGACTAGCCGGTGACCTCTCCATATATATATATATATTTATATATATATGTATATATACAGTCTATATGTATATATATATTCTGACCCCCGTCATTTCCCCTCTCCATGCGAGATTCATCCTGGGTTCTGATACCTTGAAGTGCCAGTGGGCTATAAAAGATACATCCTGATGGCCCTTTCCTCTGTTGTGTTTATTGGCCGTCTGACCTCCGCCACCACACCCCACCCGGCCCTCCACTCACCCCTCATAAACAGGGTTCAGGGTCGGGCCAGCAGACTCCCAGCCAAGTGGGCGGGTACCCCAAAGGAGGCCAGACGTGCAGGACAGACGCAAGTGACCCCCGGGCGGGCCTCTGATCTCCACCGGTGCCTCCCAGGAGGGAGGGCCCATTGCTTGTTTACGACATCTTAAACTTGGAGAGAAAGAAAGGGGAGAGTACATCATCGGCCGTACTGTACGGTGTAATTCAGTGCATACAGATGTCCCCTGTAAAAGTACTATGGGATCGCTGACACTGCGGCCAAAGGTCACGCTGTTAGAGAGACCAGCTGGGGTCGAGAGGGAAAGAGAGAAACGGAATGAAAAAAAAGAAATGACGTTCAGAGAGAGAGAGGTCTATGGAGTTGTCAAGGGCGCTGTAAAGCTTAATAGGTGTGGGATGTGCGTGTGTGTTTGCATGCCTTTGTAGGTCTTTTGCCAATGCCGTGTTGTTGGCCTATTGCACGGCAGAGTGTACGTGTGTGAGGCAGGACCAGCTGCTTTATGCAACCAGCTCTGTTGCCATTACCAATCACCCCCCCCAAAAAAAGGGCCTGCTGTCCCGAGGAGAACTGTTTCTCTGGTATCCGCTGCTTCCTGCAGCAGGACAAAGAAGACACGCACGCTCAAGAGAAATAGGACTTTCTCTCACACACAGCAAAAACAAACACGTCGCATTTTCAGGGCACTCCTTTTGGAAGCTAACCTTGCATGTTTTATCCTGTCTGGATGCCTCTGTTCCTCTGTGAAAGTCACGGTGGCATCCCTGTGCTCTCCCCAGTATGAAATACAACCTAACTTTTGGAGCTTATTTGCTAAGCCACTATATTATAACAAAGAAAAGTAGCACAGAAGCAAATGCCTCGTGTGGTGTATTACAGTTGCAGCAAGGATGAACAATGACATCCCAAATTTGACTTCCTGATGTGAGAGCCCGGAATGATAAATGTTGGCTGCTTACGCCGCCCTGATGGTTCGGAATTTTTCACCGGGGATAACCTGCTAATTTTTACGGCTCAATGTCCTCCACTCTGCCCGTGTCTCTAAGTCACACCATACGTTACTTCAGTCTGATATATGGCCGCCGACGATGATGTCAGGGAAAAACACTTTCAATAATTGCTATGATGAATATCCTCAACCTTCCAACACCTTCGCCCAGCCGGCCCCCGCGTCTCCGAGTAAAGTTCATCTATCAGCCTCACTCTCAACTGTTGAAGTCCTCCGAGTGATGTATGGGCCCCTGGCATCCCTGTGTTCCGATAGGTACTATTTACATTCGATCCAATTAAGAGGCTACGAGCCACCTGTGCATAAAATGATCATGAGTTAAAGACTTGGATTAGAGAGGCCGGAGGAGGCCAAGGCGTTTAATTGCTACGTTTGGGCTGCGCTCCCCAAAGAGGAGACCCCCTGTCTTTCACAGAGAAGGAGACAGTCCGGCCTATGGTGTCTATAGGGTTCTCCAGTTAATCTTCCTGTTAAAAAAACCCAGAATAAACTCATGGAAATGTAAAGTTTGTCTATGTTCAAACATGTAAATGACAGCGTTTGAGCTTTCTTGCATTCGTAGAGTTTGGAGCGAGCGCATATGCACGGCCGCAAAATAGGTGAGTGTGCACGTGGATGACCCCGCGTGTTGCTGTATATTTCAGCGTGTGACACTGCCCACGTGCTGCCTCCCCTGCCTCACATCCTATAGTCAGTGGTACTGTATATAGAACACTTCACAGGGGAACCTGCTCCTTCCTGCTCTGCTCGGGGATTGTTTAGAAGGAAAAAGGTGAAACAGATATGTTTAAACACAAAGGCTCTTCCTAGGCCTGGGGAGAGGTCTGGAGGGCCTGAGACCACAGCTGGCCTTTCGCACTCACCATTCTAACCCAGGAGTGTGTGTGTGTGTGTGTGTGTGTGTGTGTGTGTGTCTGTGTGTGCATTTGTGTTTAGTGGCGTCAACAGAAAAATAAACGGACGCTTCCTGAATGCTGACAGACAAATGTGGATGTGAGTGGGAAATATGTGTCACACACGCACACAAAATAATAGGCTGTGTGTAAAAACTGACTCTAAATAAAAATTGAAATAAAATATTATAAGAATATAACTATAATTCTATTTAAGATACATTAAAAAAATTAAAATCCCAAAGTTAATTTAGACATTGTTAGTCCATGTGATCACTTGTATTTTCTTGGAAAGAGCAAGCATAAGAATAACTGCTGACTGACTGTGAACTGTAGACAGTGATGCTCAGAGTGTAACAAATTGATAGCAGTCAATTAAGTGTCTATTATTAACCTCCTATGGTTCACTGTCAATTATCTGTCCCATTAACTCAGTAATACTGTACGCGGTATGAGTTTAACACTGAGAATATCCAGCTAGGCGCACATCCCATCCGCAGCCATAAAAAGACACTGAAATTATGACGTTTAATGTCAATTCGATTCAATTAGATTTAATTAAACAGTTAAGGTCATTTGAACCTCCGGTTCCGGCTCTTGGGTGATTCATAGTAATAATAAGGTACTTTATGGAGATTAGTCATAAATTTACAATGCTCATATTACCATCTTAAACTGGGTGCACAAAGAAGCTTTTTCCACGATGATTATCATATTATTAATGATGGTACTACTCTCCGGTTTGAAAACGTGAGGAAATAACTTCCATCTATTAAAGGCACGGAAACAGAGAGACAGCAGGATGAGATTTCTATCAGGCCTGGCAGCAAGACTAGTCTGGCATTGCATTCCCTTTATTTAAATCGTGTACTGTACTGATCATTTTTAAAACCAAGAAAATAATGTATTGCATGTTGCATGCAAAGAAATACTTGAAATGTCTGATGTTGCCACCAGTGACTTAACTTGTTAATTGTGTTAGCTCACATTCCTCTTCATGTTCATCAGCCAACCACTGCACTCGCAAGAGGAAATCAGTGTACTGCTCTACTGACTGATTCGTATTTACACAAAAGCTCCCCCGAAACACTTAAGGCAGGATATTCGATTGTGAGAAGTCTTTTCCATGTAGCTTTTACCGGACCTAGCCGCCACACTCAGTTAGAACACTTACACATGACACACACAACTCTCAGAGCTCTGCAGACACGAAGGAATCAAGCCCCCCCCCCCCCCCCCACCTCTGCATCAGAGAGTGGGGCTCCTAGGGACTTAAGCACAAAGTCAGACTTCAACTGAAATGCCATTGTGTGTTTCTAATCTGTCCGTCATTGACTGCAGAAAGTATGACATGGTGGCATGTTGGCCTGAGCTAGGGAATGATATGAAGTAATCAGGGAGGGTAGCGTGTGATTCAATTCAAAACAACCGAGACTCAGAAAGGAAACTGTTCTAGCCGCAGGAATCCAAAACATGGTCTGACCAGGGACTGACATCAAAGCGGGTCCTGCCAACCCAGACATGCTGTCATCCGACCCTGGTAAGGGCCATGTATACAACCACTGCCTTCAGCGCGTCTTTGGACCTCCTCTCGCCGTGAATGCGCAGGGCCAGTCACTGTGGCCGGGTCCATGCCAGCCATTTTAGCTAATGGCTGTTCCCTGAGATATTTACGAGCAGGAGACACAGGACAATTAGAGAAAGGGAAACACAAAAGCCAGGAGCGCTCGGCGGAGAGATTTACGATGGCACCGGAGGAGCGGCTATTTTTAAAATTGAAAGTCTGATTGGAGAGTGCTGACGCTCCGGGCGGAGGGAGTGTCTGGTCTACCAGGTTCACTCGGGTGTCACTCCAGCGACGGTGGCCTCATTAGAGCTGAACTGTTTGTTGTGGCCACTCAGTCCGTCCGGTACTGACGTGTCCTCTCTGTTTGTTTAGTGACAGGTGACCTGTGGTTTGGCTGCTCCTGACAGACACACGTAATAAATGAGTGGCGTTGAGATATGGCTCCGGTCTGGCTCTGAAGGCGCACACACTGTTGACATAGAAAGCACTCTCTCGGTCGTTCTCTCAATCTCTCTCTCTCTCTCTCTCTCTCTCTCTCTCTCTCTCTGTCTTTTTCTCTCTCTCTGTCTCTCTCTCTCTCTCTTTCTCTCTCTCTCACACTCTCTTTCTCTCTCTCTCTGTTATTCTCTATTTCTCCTCTATCTCTCTTTCTATCTTTCTCTCTTTCTCTCCATCCCCTTCTTATTTTCCGGTGGACCATTGGTGTGTCTTTACTCAGGAAGCGAGACAGGAAACACTTGTAGCTGTGTTCCCAGAATCCAGGAAGGAACCTGTAACACAGAGAAAGGATATACGACTGTTAGGGAGAGAGAGAGACATACTGACAGACAGACAGACAGACAGACAGACAGACAGACAGACAGACAGACAGACAGACAGACAGACAGACAGACAGACAGACAGACAGACAGACAGACAGACAGACAGACAGACAGACAGACAGACAGACAGACAGACAGACAGATGAGCAGGCATTTTAGGTGAGAGGCATGTAGGAGATTGAAGTTTAAACAAAATTTTTTGAGAAACATCGCGAATAAAGACACCATGCAGGATGTAAAATACGTATAAGTATTTTAAATAAGTTTGCGATCAGCGATTTTACTAATGAATCCCTTTTTATTTCAGCAGAAGCAGACCAGACTTCTCTGATAAACCAAAGAAGGAAAGGGTGGGAGCCCCTCTTAGTTTGAAGATGATCTATTTGTAGAGGGTAGTAGCGAAGAGCCTCCCATCCTACAACTGTAAACCCTGTGTATATCAAACACTCACAGCCTCTTGTTCATACATTTCTAATCCAAAGAGGGGAGAACAGACGAGGCCCCATGCCGTGGTCAACACTCAGGGAAATACAGGAGATACTTTTATTCCTTTACAAGCCGTGAAGGGTATTTGTATAAATTGTGAACCGAAGTGAATGTATGATTAAACTGAAACTTGATATTGTCTCATGAAAGGATTCTCTGCACAGTATTCTTCTTTTCTTATATGACTGCAAAATGTAGCAATAGTATCCTTTGGACGTGATGTTCCTCCCTTAGGCATGTTGAATGAGAATCAACTGGGCCACTGCCTGTTATTATATCAAATCTATGATTTCATGTATGAGAACATTTGAAACACCAACTCTGGCATTGATTACAGTATAGCCTGTAAGTCTCCTGCTTTGCGTATGCCTCCAGTTCGTTTTATCCCTGCACAGTATGTTGCTCTGTGATTGGGTTGTGTGATTGTCCATGTTTAATGGCGGCCCCCATCTGCCAGGCCTGGGAGTCTGCAGGCCAGCGGCCCGCGGCGGCCCACATTAGTGGCTGTTGGCGTGGGCCCCAGGCGCATTCCGCCTCTGGAAGTGTGATTATGGGGGCCTGATTACGATGTCTGAGACCATAGTACGAGACCAACCCCTGATGTGTGCCAAGCAATCTGATTGCAAAACAAACCGGCAGCGAAATTAATGGCGCTTTAAATTTGGGCACGTTCTTTTAATGTCGATAATCTGTGTCCAGGGCAATTAGCAGCAATTGGTGGCATGTGGCTTTATGTTGGACTCCGGCAACACAAGTGAAAGCTGTCAGATTAAGCAGCATATCACACAAACACAAATGTTTCCAAGTTAATTTCAATTATGTGACAAATAAAACAAACACTATGGGTTTTAGTAGAAACGATAAAGTAAAGTATGCAGGGAAAGAGGAAGTCAAAATTAAAGGAAAGAAAGACAGAAAGAAAGAAAGAAAGAAAGAAAGAAAGAAAGAAAGAAAGAAAGAAAGAAAGAAAGAAAGAAAGAAAGAAAGAAAGAAAGAAAGAAAGAAAGAAAGAAAGAAAGGAAATCAGACAGAATCTTAAAGAAAGAAACAAAGAGGAAAATGGGAAAAACTTGATGTCAAGGAACAGTTTGAATCAAACAGGAGCCGAAACTCTTTTTTCCAGTGGTTGTCTGCGGTGCGGCTGAAACAGGTTACCGTGGAGATGAGCCGGAATACAGAGAGCAGACTGGTTAGTGTTTGACACACACCTGAAAGCCCCCAGTGTTCCCACTTCTGTAAAAGTGCCTGTGGTGGTCTGGTCTCACACTGCCGGCAAGCTTTTGAGAGGTACTCATGGAGCCTCATCCCTGCCTCCGGGCAAGCCTCTCTCCCCTTCCCCAACTCTTCTCTGTTTCTCTCCCTCCTCTCCCTCCCTCACTCACTCCCCGTCAAGCGCCTCCCTCACGCTGTCTGTCTCATCGTCTCTCGTTCGCCCTCTCTCTGTTTGTCCGTCTTTTCATCCCCTCAGGGCAGCAGGTTGAGGTTGAAGTCTATTGCTGCGATCACAGCTCATAACCTCCATCCTGGACAGGACCGCCACATGGGGCCACACCTTGCCTGAGGATAGGTCCTTCAATGCTAGGGGCAACACACACCCACACACACACACACACACACACATACACACACACACACACACACACACACACACACACACACACACACACACACACACACACACACACAAGCCAGGGACCACGGCTGAGGAAGTAGGCCGGAGCATAAGGGCTGGAGATGGGCTCTGGAGTAGAGGCTGTGAGCTGTCAGCTAGGGGCCAGGACAGGCGGCGAGCTGGGGTGACGTCCAGGGTCCCGGGGCCAGAAGCCAGGGGCCAGGCTAGGGCAGAACAGAGGCTGTGTTAGGGGCTGCAGCCAGCGTGGTCCAACTGAGACTCCACTGATCCTTGTCAGAGTGAAGCTGACAGGTGAGAAAACAGCCCGACCTCTAATGATGGGCTGGGCCAGCATGATGGGGGGATGAAGAGGGGTAGGGATGGAGAGATCAGAGGAGGGTAGACGGACGGAAAAGATTGAGTCCGCACAAGGGAACATGCGGAGTGTGCAGCTATTCCCTCTTCAGACTGTTGCATTTCACATAAAACATCAGTGGGGATATTATACGTCTTCAAAACATCTAGAGAGGAGCATATTGTTATACTGGGTATTATTAAATACAACAGTAAGTATTCTACATACATCATTTTTACCTTTGTTGTATGGTTCTGTACCCATCAAGAATTCATTTGAGGAATTCACGTTACCTTTAGCATTGTGTGTAATCTTCTGTGTGATTAGCATACTACAGACGTACTTACATCATCATACAACCACGTGAGTAGTACAAACACAGAACGATCGACACAGCAACTTTTACGAACATTGAGTTGGCTTTGTGTGACCACAGGCTACAACACTGCAGCCTCGGAGCCATGGGCCTTCTAACAGCGTGTGTGAGCCGTTTGAGTACTAACAGACCAGGGAAGTTTGTGTGTGTGTGTGTGTGTGTGTGTGTGTGTGTGTGTGTGTGTGTGCGTGCGAGTGTGTGCGTATGTGCGTGTGTGTACACGCATGATGTCATCTGCATTTGTATTTGTACATATTTGTCTGTGTTTGTCCCGTTTGTATATATGCGTGTGCATGCCTATGTCTGCGTGAGCGTTTGTGTTTACGCCTGTGTTGTGGGGGCAGGGTCATGTGGCAGCGCTCCGTCTGCTTGGCTGCCTGCTTGAGCCGGCCCGATTCCATGGGAGCAAGGGCCAGTCGACAGGGTGGGTGGGGGCAGTGGGATGGGGGTTGGGGGGGTGGGGGGTGGGGGGCAGTGTACACAAAGAGTCACCCTGAATCTGCCAGCTGATTAATCAAGGGCGATTCGGCGGCAAGCGCAGCCTCCCCGCTCCTTCCTGGCTAGTCCCTGTGTATTTATTTAGAGTAACCCGTGGCCAGTCAGGCCTGACCTCAAACCATCAGGAGCAGCCACAGTTGCGGCCAAGCATAAACAAGAAAAATGCATAATGAAGGTAAGAGGACGGAGGACTGGGAGGGAGGGAGGGAGGGAGGGAGGGGGAGAGTCGTGAAGGAGGGAAAGAAGAGGAAGAGGGTGGAGGGCTTCGACGTAGACTCTTTCTCTTCTCAGAGATAGAGATCTCGAGTCCATGAGGCCAGACGCGGAGCTGAAATAGCCTCTTGCCTGGTGTTTGTTCCTCAGCAGCCATGGGAAGGGAAATCATTGACCTCCACCGGACTGGGGAGGAACCCATCCATCTTAGTAGCTGAAGGCTTTTTGCGGGAGGCATCCAGTAGCCGTTTGTAAGGGGGAAACCTCCCTACTTGTAAGCAACCAGTCTGTACCACTCGACTTGATGAATTGAACATCCAATTAATTGTCTTTATGTGCATATCTAGGTTTGCTCAATGATTCAGAAATATTTTCTTTTTTTTTAGGAGGAAATACAATCCCTTATTATAACTAACAAAAAGTAATAGTTGTTATAGGTGTATATTTGTACAATGCTTTCTCAAAAAGAAAAAGAAAGAATCGATTAAATTCTAATCAGTCCATGTTTAACACAATATCTTCAGTATCTTCTTTTCCATTGCATTCGAATACTTTACAAGTGAGATGACAGAAATCTAAAATATACTGTTCCGGGCCCGATCCCTCTGTGTAAATGATTAAAAGCATCAAGCTCGATCTATTTCATCATCTAAGCAGTGGCGTAAGTCCAACAGCGGTTTGAGACAGGATAGGCAAGCAAACAAACAGACTCCAAAGAAAGATCCTCTTTAGAGAGTTACCAATCCATCATAAGGGTTACACAGCTTACGCAAGGCCCAGGAGGATTTACCTTCTCAATCTCTTTCACTCTCTTTCCGTCTCCCCTATATCTTTTCAAGATCTTAAAAGATAAAAACAAGAAAAGAACAAAATATTTTGATGAGTGGAAAACAGGGAAAGAAATATCAGCAGCACAACACAGATAGGATGAATGAACTCACGTTTCCGTAAGTAGACTTGAACAGGTGAAAATCACTCAATAAAAACACTACCAAAAAGGAACGTTTTAGTTCACAATATACAGCATCACCAAAACCCACGTTCATATTTACCCCCACAAACATTCAATGCCAATTATACAAGTTATTTGCTAAAAGAGAATGCTGGTTATCTGTAAAAACAGGGAGCGCAGCCAAGCGGCACTGTCACCAGCACGGAGGTAACCGATGAAAGGCGTGTAGAGAAGGAAGGAGGAAGGAGGTAAAAAGAGAGAAGGGAGGAGGTCCTTGGGGAAGTGAAGCACGGTGTTAGTTAGAATGCTGTTTACCAACCTGCCTGTCCTTCCTGCTCTCCTTCCCCTTGTGCTCGTAACTAATCTGCATGAGTCATGAGGCCAGGGGCCGAGGGGCCGACGATTGGCATGGTGGGCAGCCGTGTCGCGGTGGGCAAACACACCACCTGGTGCAAAGAGACCCGAGAGGAGAAGCGGACACACACACGCGCACACACACACACGCACGCGCACACACACAGACATGCACGCGCGCACAAACACATACACACACACACACACACACACACACAGTGAGACAGCCTCCTGCTAGGGGAGCAAGCAGAGGGGCCCAGACTCCCAGCACAGCTTGTTTGGTTCTGACCCAGCCCATCCCTCCATCTCCTCCTTTTTCTCCTCCTCCTCCTCCTCCTCCTCCTCTTTCTCCCTTCACCTTTTTTCCCTACTCTCCCTCGCTCTCCCTCCATCCCGTGATCCGGATCAGCAAGCAGCGCTGAACGCTCCCTGACTGTGGAGCAGGTGGGGTCCGAGGGAAACAGCGGATGGGAGGATGAGAGGGCGGAGGGAAAGAAGAGAGGGAACACGGGGGTAAACAACAGCCCTTTTGGTCCTGCATCTGTCAGGGCTTGGAGTCCTGGGGTGTGACAGGTAGACGCGTTGCGCATGGCGAAACGTTCCCAGCATTCCTTGAGACAGAGGTTGAGTCATCCCAGATGGCCCTCTCTCTCTCTCTCTCTCCCTCTCTCTCTCTCTCTCTCTCGCTCTTTCGCTCTCTCTTCCTCTCCTCTTTGCATTTTTTCCAGACCATAAATTCACTCCAGTTTGACTTTGAGGTATTGAGACAAACGGTTGCATTGACTGTATACTGAATATACATGTTAATGTGTGCATTAGTAAACTAGTTGTAAAACTGCTGTAAAGTTTGAATTCCAAAGCCCATTGAGTGGTGAAATTGAAATAGGGTCATCACTTTGACTTTGAAATGTTGGACTGCAAAAGATAATATTCAACATCGTGTATTCCGCATCATAGAGGACAAGGAACCATCATTAACCCTCTCTGCTCAAACCTCTCCCATAAATATGCACACAAGGAATGTTGGGAAAAATCTTCCTGTCAGAGTTAATACCACACCTGACAGCTCCTCAGCCTTTTCTGACAAAATAGAGGAAGACGCATAACCCTTTTGACTTTCCGTGGCTTGGATTTAGAAGCCGACATGACAGATGCACCATGCTATTTCACATATGAGAAGAAAAAAAAAGTTGGAGAATGCATGATTAATTTCACTATTCGGATGGCCAATATTCACAGAGAGCAGGAGAGCAAGGAGCTATGGAGCAGGCGGGCGGGCAGACGGGCGGGCTGGCACACCAGCCAGCCAGCCAGCGAGCCCAACCTTGAGCTTTCACCATCGTACGCTGACATCCCTAAACATGTTCCTTTTTTTTCTCCTGTGAGTACGGCCTGTCAGCAGCACTGTCACTGGCGAGGAAAGGCGACGTTAAGCAAAGAAGGACACATGTGGCTCGTGGAGGATGGGGTCCCTCATAAAGTCACACGGAGAGGTCCCGTCACTGTTAAGTAGACAGGTGCTTACCGCTAAAGCCCTCCTAATATCTTTATGCATATTTATGAACCCCCCCCCCCCCTCCCCTTCTAATGCGTTGCTCGTTAATGTCACAGCTGCCAAATATTGACGACGACTTTCTTTTCAAAAGCGCATAAATAATACAGCTTTGAAAGATTCTGACCTGCTTAAATACATCTCTTTTCTCCTCCCTTTGATCAGAAAAGCTTTTCATTATTTAAGCCCCACACGACACTTCTATATTCCCTGCAACCCCTTCGAGGTTCAAACGGGGGGAATATATCTTTATTTACCTCTCCCTTGATCCACTGTACCGACGCCGTACGCCTACATCCTTCTCAAGTGTAAGTGCGGTCACAGACGTCTAAGTGCTCTCATTATGGGGAAAAGTTTTCTAGCGGGGCCGTAGCCTATTCGCTTATGGGACTCATCAGTGAGAAAAGGGGGAAATGACTTTGGGATCTCTGGAGGATTTGCACGCTGATTGCTCCTTGATTCGGACTTCTTGCTCGGGCGCAGCGGCCTTTTCTTCCCATGAAAACTTGGCCCGGAGTAGCGTTGTCCCGACTGCGAACGGAGCGTGAGGTTGGAATGAGAGGTGGATGGAATATGACATGTTTCTCCTCTGTTGAAATGCCTCCGTGGGATGAAGTGCAGGAGTCCCGTCAGAGAGGGATGCATTAAGCCACTATAATGGCCTGTCTCGGTGAGGCTCAATCCAACAGCAGGCTGCATCACTGAGCCATCTCATGTACACTGTGGTGCAGCCAGAGGTTTCTGTCAATCTTTCTGTTTCTTCAATCCTTCCTGGAGATGGTTGCATTGCAGAGGATCAATAGCCTACTGTGTGGAGCTGACCTGCCCACGTCCAATAATTATTCCAGAACGTATTAAGAATTTCAATCATTTCCTGAACTATATGCTTTGTTATCTGACAATATGCATGCATTCAACTAATGCCCATGTTTTCAGAGACCACAAATAACTGTAGATCCTACAGGCCTTATCAGGGCCAAACGCATGTCAAATATAAATATAATGGATGCCTGAAACCTGCAAAAGAAAAACGCAAGCCTATCCTCTTTCATTGCCTGAGTTTGGAAGGAAAAAAACTGAAATTCTTTCACATACTTCATGCGTCCTTTAGCAGTAGTGTATTTTAATGTATTTTTGAAATGCCACTTGCTTTTATTCCTTCGATAGTCCACCTTAAAAAGTTTGGAATACTTTTCCAACCCAGGGTTTTGAGGAATCCCATCAAGCTGCCTGTCAATCATGCCAGCAACAGCTGTGATTCAGACGCTGCAGAACTGAACTGAAATGAATAACAACGTGATCATAGATACAGTCAGCCAAATATGAGATTCCTTGGCAAGCCATATCTCTTTATCAAAGCATGCAACTATGGTCCGTGTGAAACTGTATGTTTATTGTATACTTATGAAAGCAGCAGAATAAGCCGCTTGGGAACGAGACGGATGTATTATCTGAGATTTATTGCGACGATAGTGGTTTGCATATCTTACCAGAAGATGACTGCATTTTATGTGAAAAGCTTGAAGAAAAAGAATTGGAAGTATAGCTGTCAGAATTCCAATGAAATATGAAAGAGGAAGAAAATGTTAAGAAATCGTTTTATGTCTTTATTTCCAAAAGTGCTTTTTACATTCTGCTGATATTTTACCTCAGCTCAACTTGCCTTATTTGAGTACACAAATAAGCCTGGAGTTTGTGTGTGTGTGTGTGTGTGTGTGTGTGGGGGGGGGGGGGGGTATGTATGTATGTATTACCGGGGTAGGGGGGCGGGGGAGTCGGGGTCAGCACTAGGTGGGGTCATAGGTGACAAAAGGCCTTGTGTGACAGTCTCATGCCTTTCGGACTTATCGCCCGTCTCTTAGGGAGCAGATGTTGGTGGCAGTGGTGTGATTATCGTCACGGCGACGGAGGCACAGGAGCAGCAGTGGTGGCCCCTGGATGGATGCTGGTAATTACCCAGGCTCCCCTGGGAGGGAGATGACACGTGCCCGCCACTCTGCGAGATCACAGGGGTGTAATTAAAGTCCCAGTAACAGTTGTTAATAGGGCTGCAAATAAAGGTAGCTGCAAGGGGGAGGAGGGGGAGGAGGGGGACGGTGGAACAGGGAGAGGAGGAGAAAGGGAGGGAAGGAAGGAAGGGTGGCTGATAATAGAGGACTGAAACTCCATGTCCTTTCTCTCCATGTTTGTTTTCCGTGCCGTGACCTTCCTGTAAGGCACTGAGAACATTGTAATGAAGGACAGACTATTAGCTGAGGGGCAGTGGATGTGGTTAATGGCTCGGTTACCACAGGAAAGCAAGCTGGACAGGCCGATCCCATGGAAGAGAGAGATAAATGATGCACAGTAGTCCTACAATTTAACAGAGCTGTGACGTTCTGTAACGCTGAAATCCACTTTTCAGTTTATCCAAGTTTACAGTATTGTTATGGAGTAAGAAAAAATAAATATTTAAGAATATAACTGGATTTTGAATGATGGCATGGAAACAGCCAAGAGTATGACGCCGATGTCCTCAAGTTGTCCGCCCTTGAAAAAGCAGAATTTTGTAACAACAATCAGCTCACCCCAGGACCTACTTCAAGCTGTAAAGAGCCTTGAAACCCTTTAAGTGTAGCCCTTGGTCTGTGCTACTGTAGTGACAGGTGTGTTTTTGTCTCTTGACAGTGTGTGACGCCGAGAGTGCCCATGCACGGCTCTTAAAAGCACCATACAAGACCCCCCACGTCAAGGCCCATCACTGCAGCCTTTTAAAGTCTCAGACCCCAGTGAGAGCCCCAAAATGGCTCCTGACGCTGTCTTTGTGTTATGCAGGCGGACTCTTTAAACGGTCACACTTGACCTCCTATCTCGGTTGAAGGCACTGAGAAAACTCCAACGTGGAATGGCTTGATGGGTAAAAATGACTCTTTTCAATGAGAACATTTTAGAAAATAAATAAAACCAAAAAAACGTCCGGCTTTTAAATCGGGAAAACAGTTATATTTTGCCGTGGAAAGCTCTTAACGGTGATTTATGTCAAGTTCAACCTTTTAAAACTGAACTAGATGGGTGTTCATGGGTGCGTGAAGGAAAGTAGTTTGTGAAAAACCCATTCCTCCCTCCTAAAAACAGTTGGATAAATAATTACATTTACGCTAAAAACGGATGTTAATGAACGGCTTAGAAACAAAGGAACCAAGGATACCTCTCATAGTTCAGCTAATCACGAAGTTCAAAGCTACTCTTGTTTTGTCTGCTGCACATACAATTGTGTGTGTGTGCACGTGTGCTGGTGATTGTGATCATGCATGCTGTACGCACACATTCATATCTAGTCTTGCGTTTCTAATCGGTTGTTTCCTGGCTCTGTGTTAGTGCTGGGGTTGAGAGCCCTGTACAGTAAGAAGATGAGGAGAGGAGAAGGTGCCGGCTGCAGAGATAATGTGTGAGGTTGCCAGTCAGGCCTGTCTTCCGCGGCGGAGGGGAGTCCCTGAGAGAATTAGCCATGCTGAGCTTGACACAGAATACCCACCCAGATAAATGGAGGGGTTCTGGCAAGACATATTTTTAGCATTAACTCGCTGACCCAAAAAAGTGATGTCCACAAAATGAGACCCCCAGGGACACTGGAGGGGAAAGTGGCGATTTCCTTGTCTGATAGAGCAAATATCAGCCAATGAGCCTCAGCCCTTCAAGGGCCGTCGCTCAGTTCTCAAAGACAGAAGTCCACTAGGGCTAATGTGACCAGTGCACAGCTGCACATACTGATATAAGGCAAGCCAAGGCCAGGAAATGGAGGGTCCACATCTATTTTGGACCAAATAGCCATATTAATGTACTTACACTTAATGGTCATGAATCAGTTCAAATCAGATAAATGTGCAGCTCTTGTCTAAAGTAAATAATCATCAAAACTGACCAACCATCCCCCATTAACCACTTGTACATTCAGACTTCCCGATCTCTTTCTTTTTCTTTTGTTTTCTTTTAGTGTGAAGGCCTAGGACTGCCATTAGCTAGTGGCTTTACTCAATACTCCCGTAGTGCCTATGTGTTGTTTCTTAATCAGCTCTGTGCCACGGCCGGGCGAGACTTTGTCCGTTGGGTGCAGACTGACATTCACACTGTGTGAAGGCACATTAAAGCTGACCTATTTACTAATGTTGTCTCCATCATAATAGCGATAATTAATAGGGATAGAGAAATTATTTTCTCATTGCCCATTGAAAGCAGTGGAGGGCTGTGTGTTTGTGCCTGTGTATGCATGAGAGAGAGAGAGAGAGAGAGAGAGAGAGAGAGAGAGAGAGAGAGAGAGAGAGAGAGAGAGAGAGAGAGAGAGAGAGAGAGAGAGAGAGAGAGAGACAGAGACAGAGAGAGAGAGAGAGAGAGAGAGAGAGAGAGAGAGAGAGAGAGAGAGAGAGAGAGAGAGAGAGAGAGAGAGAGAGAGAGATGGAGCATAAGTGTTCACTGTTGTGACAGGCTATCTAAGTATGTTTAATTCCCCCACCTCATCACCTCACCTACGGTGGCCAGTATCCAACCCCTGAACATCCTCTCTCAGGGCCAACACAGGGTCAGCCCCCTGTCACTCACTAGCACATAAGCAAATTACACAACCAAGTCCGCTAAAGGTATCCCGCTAAACGAAAATAAAACGACCAAACCTCAAACTCGTATACTGCAAATATCCTCTATCTATAAAGCCCAGACACAGTGAGTAATTACTCTTCTGGGTCCATAATATGACCTGGTGCAAGGTTTACCAGGGGAATTGACCGCTCGAACCTCCTGCATTTAAAGGGCAGGCTTTACTGAATTAACATTCCGTGTTACCTGATTAGCTACCGATCGGCTCAGCCCTACTGGTGTATCAATTCCTCAGTTAACACTCGTCAAATCTAATACGCATTGGAAATCCCTACGCAACCCGCTGTCATATCCCGCTGGCAGCTTGTGTCTAAACTGATTTGGCAACCTTTTGTCCTCCATAATCTGCTTCAATCAATAGAAACGCTTGCCCTTGATCCGACATGGGGGGCCCTGATCAATGGGGATATTGATCAATAAGTGGTATTGGATGCATTGCGAGGTCAGTCCGTGTTGGTAGCTCGGGGGCTAATCAGTTTAAGTTGCCCGCAGGCAGTAAAATGGGGGCTAAGCGGTGTTAAAATGGCTGATCTACTGGGAAGGCAAAACCCCCTTGGCGCTGAGGTACAATGGAGGCCTGGGAAAACAAGAGAGAAAGGAGAGGGAGAGAGAGAATGAGAGACTTTAAGGCAGACAGAAATAGCGAGTCAGAAAGGGTGAACGCGGGTTTACTGAGGCCAGAGGGAATGGCAGGGTGCAATGCCGTGACAATGTCACAGGTCTAGCGTCAGACTGGGCATAAAAAAACAAAACTCTTACTCGGCTAAACTGGCATATGTGGGTCTGTTCTTTTCTATGTGTCCGTCTTGCAGATATGCTAACGTTAACGTGTGATGATACCGTAAGCGTTTGTCTTCCACCTGCACTGTTGTGACTGTCCTTCCACAGGAGAGCCTGGTCACCTGGTCCCCATGGAGGGCTTCATTGAGACTTGGTCGGAGATGACCATTGACGAGACAAGACGTTTCAACAGAGCGAACACACACGTGGAGAACGCCCTTTAGGGAAGTGTCTAACATGGGGTAGACCTCCGTCCCCTTCTCCACTCCGTCCCCATGTCCCTCCGTCTCTCTCCTTCTCTGCCTCTCTCCTTCTCTGCCTCTCTCCTTCTCTGTCTCTCTCCTTCTCTGCTTCTCTCCTTCTCTGCCTCTCTCTCTTATCGTGGCGAGGTCGCCTCTATACTTGTACTGCGTTTCCGAGGTTGAGGACGAGAGGAAGTAACAGTGAGGCAGCTCTCCGAGGTGGGACCATGCGACGTGAAGGCTAACACATATTGTTTGGGGGGGGAGAGGGGGGGTAGAGAGAAGGATGAGGGGGGGAAAAAGAAGGAGAAGAAGAAAGAAATGGCGAGGA
>CM030175.1:7687567-7735067 GCA_017639675.1 Aplochiton taeniatus
GATACTGTATGAATGTTTATGAATATGATATGATAAAACCACCATTAAACAGAAATTAAAATCTGTGTTAATACAATTAAACATCTTGTATAATGAAAATGTAATATAAATTAAAATGTTTTCTCATTTTGCGACACAAATATTTAAAATTGGCGGAAAACAATTGAAGTTGAAAATGAATATAAAGATGAAAGTCACCCTTATTCCTCGATACATTCGGCGTCGCACATGTATAATTGCTCAGTTGTATTGATGAGGCTGCTAATTTGTATCTATCAAGAGGAGAAAAGTCTTTGCACATCCGCCTGTAACAGATTGTCACAGAGAACTGTTGCGGTAATATTTGTGGCTATTACCCTAATTAGAGCACAACACACAGATGGTGCTGTTTCACAAACTCATGAGCTGAGAATGAAAATGTCATCACTGCCACCATTAGTGATGGCTTGTGGAAGAACACACCCGCCTGCCACCATCTACTAAGAAAGAGAACGTGTCACCTCTTTCTCCCATATGTAAACCTTTGGAACTTTTTTTTCTTTCTTTCGAGAGTGAAACTAACATTAAAAGGCCTTCCTTGCTTGATGAAAAAGCAGTCTTTACTGGCGAAACAATGGTACTTGGGGTCCCATATGCTGCGTTTAAATGCTGTGAGACAGCTGTGAAGCCCAAGTGTTTCTGGAGGAGAGCCAAGGCCCAGAAGAAGCTTTCCACAGCCTGCAAAATGTTATGTTTCCAGCTAGCAGGAAGAAGCCACTTTTCATGGACCAGCTTCCAGATGCAGGCCAGCGGAATGCGATAGAGGATGAGATTGTGGATTATGCATGTATGTGTGAGTGTGTGTCAGAGAGAGACAGAGAGAGAGAGAGAGAGAGAGAGAGAGAGAGAGAGAGAGAGAGAGAGAGAGAGAGAGAGAGAGAGAGAGAGAGAGCGAGTGAGAGAGAGAGTTTGCGTGATTACTAGGCTGTAGTACTGAGGTGAGGTCTTCTGCTGGTTGATGTTTTTAGTTTCCTGGTGTCCTCTCATTGGCCTTTTTATAAATATTTCCTTCCCTAAAAAAACTGAATGGAGAAAGACTACTGTAGCTTTGTTTTGCAGTGAAATGAATGCTTCACAGTCCGTACTCCTTTTTCCTTTGGAACACACACTCCTAGCAGCCACATTAAGTCCACAATCTAAATTACAGTCTGTCTCTCTGTCATGAATGAATAGCATTGTTTCTTCTTTTACATTGTAACAGGGAATACACCCGGTGCATTTTGTACGAACACACAGCAGGTGAATGGATCACAAAGCCGGGTCTCTGGCTTTACACTCCGCATAGAAGCTGTCTGTCAATCACCTTTTGCTCCAACACAGACTAGCCCAGGGGTAGTAGGCTAGGGCTCCTGCCACAACAATGTTACATTGTTCACCACATATACTATATCTACTACACAGATGCGGCGGATTCAATAACAAGAGGCCGAGCCGTAAGACGATCTTCTTTGTTAAAAAAAGACGGTCGAGGATTTTATATTGGCAAGCAGGGCTTTCCTGCGATGTCGGAACATGGTTATGGCGAGGTGAGAAGTTTCCAATAACTGTATTTTGCCGGTGGCAGGGATTAAACGAAATCTATGCTCCCATGTCTGATACTCCGATTACAAATCTGGGCCTGGCCTTCGGTGCTTTCAACTCACCTATGTCATTCCAGAATAATCTCTTTGGATAATTTCTGTACATGAAAAAACAAAACATACATTAACCCAATAACTTGCCCAAATAATAAATATGCTAGTCCAGTTTGAAGCACTACGGGTTGGGAAATAGGAGTATGTTGGTGCAAAAAAAGGTTTCGAATAAAAACGAAATCTATTTTATAAAGGAGATTCAAGGGAGGAGGAATTAAAAAGAAGTTCTGCACACAAGGTGCTGGCTTTAGTAGTAACACTCATTCAAGAGAGAGAGAGAGAAAACCACAGAGAGAAAGAGAAAGAGAAGAAGAGGTTAGTAACAAAAGGAAAGCAGGTCCACTACATATTCTCTCCTCCGAGCTTTAATAAAAGCTCTCTTAGCTTCTACTCATTACTTTACTATGAGTATTGACTTTGGCCTACAGTCATGAGCAGATACCATGGTGTAGGGGCTTGTCTTAAGTGATTACCCAGAATTACAAATCACTCTGCGTGTAACCCAATCCGTGCAGTCTGCCGGGCACCCCAACACACACACAGACTCTCCCTCAACCCCCCTTTTAAAAACACTGGCTGAGACACACACACAGACACACAGACACACAGACACACACACACACACACACACACACACACACACACACACACACACAAACAGACACACATTACAGGCATGTCACGGACACAGCAATTGGGATGGAAATGCTAAATCATGCATGTACATGATGGCTGCACACACCTGGTGACACAGAAGTGGATACCTACACAAACAAACACAGGGGGAGCCACGAAGAAAGGGGGCACATTCAACCGTTAATGATTGCATGAACATACACACACACACACACACACACACACACACACACACACACACACACACACACACACACACACACATACACACACACACACACACACACACACACAAACATACCCCTACACACACGTGCACACACACAAACAAATGCACACCATCCCCACCAATACTGCAGACATAGAGACCCACACACACACTCACACACACACTCACACACACATTGTCTGAAAGCAAAGTCACACTCAGTCACCCGGTGTTGGTATAATATCTGGTCCTGACAGCTGAGTTTTAATTGGGCAGGGTGGTGCGGTGCAGGCCGCTGTCATGCGGCTGGCAGTTTGAGGGGTTGCGGGACAGGCCCCACCGTGGGGGCTGTCAAACGGCCCACGGTCTCCACGGGAACCCCCTCCGTGGGTGTCCCGGCTCATTTAGGAGCCCACAGACAAAGCGCCAATTAAGAGGGGCTTTTGAACAATCAAACAGAGTTCCTCAGGGCCCACAGACACTCCGCAGGGCTCTCACCGACAGATATACACGCACACACACACACACACACACACACACACACACACATACACACACAAACACATACAGACTTCCTAACAGGAAATAAAAGGGGCTACATTAGAATGATGATGGCTAGTTCATAGGATATAATTAGACTAAAGTTAATTAAATGAAAGAGCCATTGCAGGTACAAATGTAAAATGTGTTTAAAAGTAATGTGAGGTATAGCATGACTAACAACACAATATAACAAAAATTACTTTTCATATCTTCATATCTTTCATATCACTACAACTCAAATTTGTTTGTAGGACTTTGTGTATGGCTGCTTTTTTTTTTTTTTTTTTTTACGTCAAACGGACTTCAAATTGCCCCTGTCTAACGAGCGGTTCCAACCACCCAGAACAATTAGGCCACAGTCTGATTATCAAATGGAATCAAATCCGAAGACGACACGGCTCCCCCTCCGAGCCCCAACAGAAGGGCAGCATCCTGGAGCTGCCTGTGTTTGTCTGCCTCCCATCCCACACAGACGGAGGAACGCCGCCGGGCTCTGACGGATACTCCCCGCTAAACTGATGGACCCTGCGTTTCGAAGAGCAGAGCGGAGAGTCTTTAATGTATGTCTCTGTCAGTCCCCTTCTCTCGTCCCATCTTCCACTATGAGCGTCCATATGCCAGGTCCATATGGCCCCGCACCTATGCTGAAAAGCCCTTGGCAAAGGCCCATCCATCATCCCGAGGAGGGAACGCTCACTTGTTATCAGCTCAGGCCTGGGGAACGGGGATGGGGAATTGGGAATGGGATGAGTCTGTAGCTGGGGAATGGAGTAGGGGAATGGGAATGTGGAAAGGAATGGGACTGGGGCTGGTGATGGAGCTACAGGGGGAATGAGACATCTTTGGGGCTGTGGCAATGGGAGACAGGGCTGTTGGATGGGAGAGCGGCCACAGCACGCTTGCTCTGCCTGTTAACAGCACTGTCGTGCTATGGGAGTGAGAGACCATGGTTGTCCTGGAGGGGGAGATACAGGCATGCGATCCAGCAGGCTTGCCCAGAAATAAAACACCACAGCACAGTTAGAAAAAGGCCCCGTGGACTTAAGCTGACGTACACGTACTGTAAAAACTCCCTTCTAACTCAGAACACTATGTTTTATTTTACTAATGACATATTATTAATGAATAACTGTTAAACCCTCTTGTTTTTATTTGATTTCAATATCATAAAATAATACAGTAAACAATATATAAATTAATAATAATATCATCAGTAATCTTCAAACGTAAGACAGATTTTACTTCATTTTATTTTGTGCCTTGAGGTATACTTGAAAAGTCTATTTGTGGCTAAAGACTACAGAAATGTGGATGAGATATGATCTCTCTTACACCGCAGCAAAAAATAAACACCTCTATCCTCAAAACCAGATGCTCTCTGAATTTATGATGTTTATTAATAGTGGTATAAATATGAACTATGGACTGTTTACATGAAGACAGGCCTAGGCTGGCCTGCAGCACTCCCTAGAAAATAAATCAGTTTCCACTTACATGAATTATTCTAGTTGTGCAAAAGGATACACCATTTTTAATGTTTGTACCATAGTGCAGCAAGAAATACTCCACACCTAAAAAAGTGCAAATAGTACTGGTTTATAGCAGTAAACTATAAAAGTGAAATCCCTATCACGATGAGCAATCTCTACTTCGAGAAAGTAGGTGGAGTGACACATGAGCTCCGATAGAAATCTGTACACCCTACTGAAAACGAAACAAACCAAGAGAAAGGGAGCCCGAAAAAGGGAAAAAAAACAGTAATCGTCCTGTGAAAAAGAAAACGAAACTCAGCCACCTTGAAACGAGGTAAAAGGTGATGAAGAGGATGATGCTTCCGCAGATATCGCTGAGCGAGATGATGAAGAGGAGGCTGCGTGGCCATTATGCGCCAGGCCTATCTCTGGTGCCGGACATTCTATCTGGAGCATATGAGGCCCCCATGCACTCGTGTGTCACCGTGGTCACACTAGGAGTCGACTGGGGAGCAGAGGACGAGTAATCTTAAACCCCATTAACAATCGCCATATTTATTTATGAGGCTGGCCTGCTGCAGTATGTATCGCCGGCCACACTTCCTTACTTAGATAGAGTAGGGGAGGGACAGACGATCCTGTCTGAGACTGGGAGGAAAACAGTCCCCCACTTCCTCCTCGACTCTCTGATAGCATGAATTATTGAGAAGGTGTAAGGAGAAGAGGCAACTTAAACGTAATATGTGGCCTTGTTATTGGCTCCCACCTTTTGTAACCTTTCAGCTTTAATTAACGCTGTGGGAGGAGAGGGTTGGCTGGTGCCGGGCTGTATGAGTCTGCGGTATTGTCTGTGTGTGTGTGTGTGTGGGTGTGTGTGTGTGTGTATTTTTGTGTGAGTGTGTGAATAATCTTTTTTGTGTGTGTGTGTATCGGTCTCTCTGTGTGTGTGTGTGTGTGTGTTTTTGTGTATGTGTCTGTGTGTGTGTGTGTGTGTGTGTGTGTGTGTGTGTGTGTGTGTGTGTGTGTGTGTGTGTTGTATATTAGTTTCAGTGGTGTAGCAGGCGACACAGAGACGCTGTGAGAAGAAGCTGGTCAATAAGCAAACATCCAGGGACTATTCTTTCCTTAATCCTAATTCCTGGCCTACACATTTACTTGTCCTTAACTCCAGTTCAACAACACAGAGGATCAGAGTAGCTCTTAGACCACTTAGGCCGGTACAACTCGGATGTCGGAGCACATTGGGTTCCTTTCCAAAACGCTTTGACTCGAGGCCCAAACTCAAATGTTTACTCAATCTCAACCTCCACACACGGTACAGCACCAAAAAAGAGCGCTAACATGAAAGGGAAACTTTCCCCCTCGACGAGAATGCGTCGCCCCGACAACAAGTGCCGCCTGCCAACATGGCTGCCTCCCGTTTAGCCTGGAGGGAGGATGCGTCACCATCGCCTTGCGATAACTTCAAAGATCCAGCATGCCACACAGAGTGACAGGCAGGCGGGGGCGGCGGCAGGATGTAAATAAACACTTGGGCACTCTGCCATCAGAGGAGTGGAGCCCTTGTTGTGGTCAGCGTTGTTTCCCATGTGTCGTGTCTGATGAGGCGCGAGGGCGACGTGCAGGGCTGTTTTGATGTGCCCTTGGTGCTGCCTCTGACCTCTTAAACGGTTGTGGGGGAACAGGCGTGCACTCCGACCATGGTGCTTTGGCTCTATTGATCAAAGCCAAGTGTCAAAACAGACCACTGGGTGATGCGGTGTCCTAGGATCTTCATTTGAGACAATGGGGAAGAGGCCAAGCTTGAAACCCGTTGCAGGATTCAGGAAGAGCTCGCGGCTTTCGTTGTTCCTGTGCACTGCATGCATGTTTTCAGGTGACTCAGCCTTGAATCCGTGACATTACGGTGCTATGTGTGTTACGAGGTAGACATCATAATGTAATATAACAAATAAAAAGAGAAAACAAAGATGCACGAATATGAAGATAACTATTCATCTAATCGACAGTAAAGAAAACACACACTGCAAAAAACTCAATTAATGGAAAAGCAGTCTTACGGCTTCAGCTTGAGGTCTCCTGGCTGTTGTTCAAGGGGCTTGCATTGTAAGCATATTTTTTTTGTTTGTTGCCCATTCCTTTCATTCGGATAGTGCCACTGGCAACCGCTGCTTTAAAAGACCTTTGTTTATGCTCTCTTTCTCCCGCCCGCCTCTCTCCCTCGTCTGCCCAGTCCCTTCAAAAGATTCGTAGCGTTTTTACAGGTTGGGCCTGGACCCGCTACAAAGCAAATCCATGTCCAGCTGTTTTGTCCAGAGGGTGGGGGTGGGGGGGTGGGGGGGGGGCTATTGTGATGAGTAAGATAGGGGAGAAGACAGAGGAGGGATATGCAGCAATCCTCTAAGGGGAATAAAGGGCAATGTAGGCTCCCTCTCCTCCTCGATCAAACCACATTTAACAAAATGCGTGGATTAGAGAGCCAGAGAGAGAGAGTGAGAGAGAGAGAGAGAGAGAGAGAGAGAGAGAGAGAGAGAGAGAGAGAGAGAGAGAGAGAGAGAGAGAGAGAGAGAGAGAGAGAGAGAGAGGGGAGAGGGGAGAGGGAGAAGCCTGACCACTTCCAGTCTGTGTTCACAGCGAAGCTGCATTCCCATAGCAGGTGGTCTAGCTCAACAGCCATCTGGAGGTCTCGATGGCCAGATAACCTCCGCTATTTACAAACCCCAAACTTTGTTTAGACAAACCCTCTAAAAGCCATCCACCAGCCAAGAGAAACTTCACAGTCTTTCTTGTTTTTAACCATCGAGACCTGGGAAAATGGAAAGGTCCTTCGGAATCTTCCTCAAACTCGCCATGAGAACACTTCTGTTGGAAATATGTAAATAAATAGAGAATTAGAAGCAAGATTGTGCAGTTATGTCTCAGACTTGTTGCATACTGAAAATCAAAGAGCATAGAGTGGAACTTCATGGGGCTGCATATGAATTAGCTTCAGCCTATATCCTTTCCAAAATGTAAAAATAATCAATGTCCTTCTTACGTCCCAGAATTTATAAGCAATATAATGTGGTGGCCTGAGAAAAGATTTGACTGTATAAACAAAAGTCTGACAGATAGGATTTGCTATTGAATAAGACATTTGACAACACAAACATCTTTATCAAAACCATGGCCCTCATCACGATCATTTTCTCATATTTGCATTTACTTAATAAAAAACATATTGAGAATATTTCCGGGATAAATTATCTTGACATGACATTGAGAATAAATAAATGAACCATAGTCCTGAGCTTTCTCTAGTATCATCCCCTCTCCGTTCGAATGCAGCAGGTGAGAAAATGGTGGCGGCAGAGCTTCGCTCGAAACTAGGTCATTTACATCAGAGGCACACCTGAGTTCCACCAGCTTTGAATGGTGTTTGCACAATCTTTCCCCCTTGCAGCTTCTTAGGGGTGGCTGATTGGGAGTGTAATCCGGGCCGACTGCATTAAAGCCATTTCCGCTAAGTGAAATATGTGTCCCATCAGTGCTGCTCATTCATTATTTATCCGTTTGAACACATCTGAAACAAACATGAAACAACAAACCTGTTTATGGCCTATGGGTTGGGAGAGCGCGGGCTCATGTCATCCAGGGGATCTGCACCGGGCCTGATTTATTCTGAATGTTATTAACCTTTTCCTCCCCGGAAGGTTCCACTCACCTCACACATAACAAGACGAGAAAGGGGGGTGGTGTGGATGACTGAAAGTGGAAAAATGTATCGAAGATGAGGTTGCTTGCGTTTGGTAGAGTCTCTGTGTTCAAATCCACTTTTCCCCCCAGTTCAAAGCGGACAGCATGTGGTTTTTGACTGTCCTGTAAGTAATTAGGAATGGTAAAATAAAGTCCCTATGATATTGCCATAACTGGGCAAGCTCTCAGCAGATGATTTCCAGATGTCCCTTGCTCACTAATGCATTTGCTACAGCAATACAAATACTTTTGATTATATTTTCATTTCAAGACTGGCTGGAACTATCATTGCAACTGGAACAAAAGCAGATGAAAAGGGGAGCCAGATCAGAAGAAAATGATGAGCAGGAGAGAGGCCTCAGATTCAAGGCAAATGGCATTAGGGATAGAAATGTACCAGGAGGTGAGAACGAGAAAGGGGGAGAAAGAGATGGCTCTTAATCCCCAAGTAGTTCGGAATTTATAGTCCTGTTGCAGGCGCCGAGCAAGGGAATTAAGTGATAAGAAAATCAATTGCATACTCCTGCATCCATATAAATGTAGCTAATGTTTAAAATTCCCAGGAAATGTGCAGTGAAAGCACGGCGGCGGGAGGAGGGGGTTGGGGGGGTGGGGGGAACAGAGGGTTGAGAAAGAGGGAAGGAGGAGGGGTGCGGGGCGGGGAAGAGAGGGTCATCAATCACGTCTGGGTGACACACAATGAAACCTGACCGCGGCCCAAGATGTTTTAATACGATATCCATTAGAGCCCTCAAATAAATTGCAATTTGGAAAACAGAACATAATACCGGCCAAGTTTTCCTCATCCATCTTGCAGCGTGTCATGTAATGTAATTGCGTTGTTAATTTATCCAAGAATTTCCTTGGTACACCATTTCATCCGCATTGGTTAATTTCCCTGTAGAGTATGTTTTTTTTTGCCTCCTTTAGCGGCTGTAGCCGTCCATGGACGTGTGGCTAGTGGGGGCAGAGTAATGTTTCTGCTTAGCGTGGCATTAGTCAAAGGGCTAATCAAAGCGCTGAAGTCTGTGACACTTTATCAATGCCTGGCGTGCGTTGGCTGGGTGGCGGCCTGGCCGACCCTGCTGTAGTGCAGATCCAATCAGACCTCCGCTGCCTGTCATTAGGCCACTCTGACAGCAGGATCACTCAAAAATGCCCGCGGATTACATCGATATTATCGACAAAGGGGTTTGGGGGCATTTGAAGCCGGGGCAGCAGGGCCCAGGCACAGGCAGACGCCAACACTTCCTGTGTTTGGGGCCAGAGCAGGACAGGGGCTGCTAGGGTAAACACAAAATCAATGAAACCTTTCTATTCAAAGGCGATGGGGAAATATAAACAAAGAGATTGAGACAATATTGAGGTCAGTGAGGTTTGCTTTGATTAAGGATGGATGAATAACAACCCTAAAAAAAGGTTTGTAATGAAAAAAAAAAATACAATAAAAAAAAATATATATAGCAGCAACAACAAGAGTATAAAATACATGCTTAGCATGCCTGGGAAAGGTTGCATTCTCCAGCCCACCATGGCAAGCTGGCGAGGAGAACCACACAGGTGCCTCATTTCTTCTCTAAGCGCTTCATCAGTGTCCAGGTCATTCCCAGTCGGTTGAAATGGACCAAAAAGGCCGTAACGCATCAAAAGGCTCTTGGTGAGACCTTTCCCTTAATTCAAGCGCTAGGGCTGGTCCACTTAGGCCCACCTTAGATTCCGTGCATTCCTGTTGCAGCCGAGACGGGGCGAGCGATTGGCACGTTTTGACATCGCCGCTGCGGTAGCGTGGTGTAATCACCACAGGTGTTGACCTTTTCCACGGTTAGCGGATAGCGTGGCCAGCCCAGGGAGGGGGGTCTCTATGGGGGTGTACTGTTTGAGGGGCCTCTCCCGGTATCTGGGAGGATCCGGGACTGTTTGTTCACCTGCTGTCATCTGGCTACGGTGAGGGGAAGATCGGATTGATCCACAGGAATGTCCCTGAGGGAAAATAGACGAGGTTCTCTTTTTGCCCACCTCTGTCCCAAACACAGCTACTTCCATCAGAGCCATGAAGACAGAGAGAGAGAGTTGGAGAGAGAAAGAGAGAGAGGGAAGAGGGGGGGGGGGGGGGTACATGATCAAAGGATGACAGGAAAGATATAGAGGAGGAGAGAGTCAACCAAAAACAAAGGCCCTCATTGTGACGTTTCCCAGTGCAGGATTCTGTCCCGGCTGACACAGAGAAGAATAGGCGTGGACCCCACCCCTTTATCCGGCAGCCATACCTGCGAATGGACTGATCACATACACCAGATCAGACCCGCACAGACAACTCTTAACGTTTGGTGTATTCAATTCAAACGTGTGTTGTGCAACGGGTGTGGTATGGCGTTGAAACGCCATGGTGGTAAATGCCTGCCTTGGCACATTCACACGCACAAACTGTAGTATTTCTGACCATATTAGGTGGGTTGACGTTACCGTGCGTTCTCACAAGACACGATAAGGTGACAGTAACATCAGTTGAAAGCGATACTATTACCTATATTTATGGGCCGGTATCCTTCAAAGTACAGTACATTTAAAAGCTTTAACGTTACATCTAATGTTTGGTTGCAGATGTCCAGTCTGCTTGTAGTTGAGGTTTTCCCCTCCTGAGACCGCAGCTCGGTTGCCATGTATTCAGCTGTGCTGCCGTGTTCTCGGTCCACTGTATCTATCATTAAACCCCAAGTTGGTTCCAGAGAGGAAGATTTAGGACTCGCAGATGAATCGGTGGAATACAGACAAAACCTTTCATGCTTTTCCAGCAAGCCTACTGCCCTCCAACCTCACAAGCCTCAAAGCCAAGGCTGCAGAAAGACATATTTATTTTCATGGTTTGTAAAACTATAATCTCTGTCATTACGTGACCACGGCTGTGCTGGGAATGTCTAGGGGCCAAAAGGGGTGTGTTTTCCTATTGAAATCCACACAGAAGTGCATGATTATGATTAATATTATTGATAATAATTAAAGACTCCTTTAAATGTAGACAATTTTGAAACATCAGAAAGATGAGCACAGACTTTTTCCTTTTGTTTAGTATCATTCATTTTGACTTCAGTTTTGTGTGGGATCTGGCCAAACTGCACATGAATAACAGGAGGAAGCACTCAAAATCTGTCCCCTAAACACCAAATAAATTCCCTGGTTTGGAGAGCAATATCCATATAGATGGAACTGACTAAGGGGACTGTTGTCTGGGTCTATATTCCTAAATCTGTATGGTTGAGTGGTGATGATGGGGATCCACATCAGATTCCTCCTCCTCCTGTGTCTTCGTTCACTCCCATATTTTTGTTTCATAGGAATGACTGAGGTCTCAAGTGGAAGAGGAAGAGGAGAACGAGGATGTTGGTTCCTCAATCCCGTTGCCTCTGATAAGGAGCCATGCCATCAGGGGGAGCGGAGACAGGAGAGCCGTCCGTCCGTTTTCTCCACCCAGGCTGTCATGGCAAACGGGCTGAAGACCACAAGAAGGGCAAACAAGCGCTTGTACATCCATCACCGCGCTGTCAGGTGAAATGAAAGGTTGACAGGACTGACATCCAGTCTGGACTCCAAGATGGGCCCTTTTCTGCGTCTATGCAGGACTAAGGGGGGGCGGGAGAGATAAATTAGTAATAGAACCTTTACCTGTCAAAACTTTAGGCTCTGCGTGTTGTCTCTGGGCTGCTGGGTTCCTGGACCTTGCCTCCTCACACACCTCCAAACACCTTTAGGTTTGAGTCAGCAATGCAGTTTTACTTCTGGTGGAGGAGGAACTATTTCATAGCAGTATCGGTAAGACAGACAAAAAAAGAAGGAAAAAAAAATACGGTTCTATGTAAAGCCATGCATTATGATAATATCCATAGTGAATGCAACTGATGCGATTATTTCAAACATATATGTTGTCAAAGTAGACTGAAGATCTCAGTGTGACAAAGCCATTACTCTTTATTACCATGGAACCAGAAGCCTTTTCATTTAGTTCTCTTATCTTGGGAGTAATCACTGCGCTGCAGGTGTATCAGATGTCTGTCTACCACTGGAATTAGTTCAAGGATGTCTGTAATTGAATTTGTAATCAACTAAGGTTTCAGCTTAGGATGTTTTTTTTTTTCTTCTTTTCATGAAGCTCCTATTTCATCCTGAAACGGTTGTGACATCAATGTAATATATATATATATATATATATATATATATATATATATATATATATATACATATATATATATATATATATATATATATATATATATATATATACATACATATATATATACATCAACAAAAAAATGTTTACTATATTTTTTTCCAAGAATTAAACCTCAACGTCAGTCTACTAACATGCTTGGGAAACACGTGGGAGCACACTCCACCCACTAACTGCAGGACTTTCATGACCCCCTTAAAGTTCCCTGTAGGATTCTACAGGCTGATAAAATGGTTATTACCTCCCTATCTTCTTTATAGACTTCTGACCATTTCAGATGGTCAAAAATCAATGGCTGTTCCATCCAAATCAATTCAATTTACTGGTACTAATTTGTGCTGGTAAAGGGGAGCCAATACAAGGGAACTGTAGGAAGTAAAAGCCCAACCATATAGGTCCCTACTCTATCATTTAATACTTAAAATGGCATCAAAATACAAATAGAGTGGAAATAAATTCAACCCTAACCCCACCCGTGATCAAAAATGGACCTCAATGCATCAAACTATACTATCAATCAAAACATAATATCGATACATTTTCACATTGCTTATTGCCAAATTCGCATGTGATAACTGAGATACACATCTCCGTAACTTTTAATGCCCCTTTCAGTTTGTCAAAAGCAGTCTCCCTTTAATCCGTAAAATTTCAAAGGGGAAAGAAGAAAGCACCTCTTTTTATGAGCAGACAAAGACATCATTGATCATTTTTTGTAGTGAACGCTGCATCTTCGTAATCCCTCTCTTCCTCCTCGTAGTCGCTGCGCTGACTAATGATGCACAGATTGACATCGAGCCCCCTCCGTTCCCGTCTCTCCGCCTCTCTTCCCTCCTTTCCCCTGCCCATCTGTGTGCAAGATCCCAGCATATCACAACGCTGCTTCTGCGGGGCTCCTTTCGATGTGCCTCCCAGCCTCAGAGAATAAAGGATTAATGAGATAGATTTATCTTTTTTGGTAATACACCCTCCATTGTTTTCCAATGCAAGTCCTAAATGCATTCCATAGTGCCTTGGGAGGGGACTGCATCATTGGGTCTCATAGACCAGCAGACTGGCAAACACTGGGCTACCTCCGCATTTCCCTTTAGAGAAATGACATCTATGCATGGTGTACACATACAGTACACTGTTTTTACTCTTTGTATAGGAATTATGCTGAATTTATTGCTTGAAAAATATTGAGATTTCTTTGAAACCGATGTTATAAAGGGTGATTAGAAGCATACAGTTGACGCAATGTTTGTTTGACTTTTAAACTACCGGATCAAAACATACATAGCTGTGCATTTTTGATTGTTCATAAATTCCAATCAGCACAAACTATGATTGTATTGGCTCATCAACATAGCAGAGAGAGAAAGAGTTCATCAGAGAGCCATCTTAAACAACCTGGAGCTATTCTTGTACACGAACACGCAATTACCAGCTCCTGACGACAGTAGTTAAGAAGGGTATAAGTCAATAATGACTTAGATGTTCTATTTGGTTAGGTTAATTCTTTTCCCTTCAGTGGTATATTGTTTTGCTGCACAGCCCCAAGCTTCATGTAAATTAGCAAAGGATTTACAAATGCATTACCACCATGTAGATTAATATCGAACGCTCCATCTTGGAGCCACAATTACCCCATGATCTGAGCAAAAGCTCTCATTTCAGCTCAGATTAAATTCACATGGTCGAATTCAAAAATGAAATGACTGATGGGTTAGAACATGCACAAACTAATTGCACTCTATCTCACAGGCAACTGTGCCTTTGAGGGTTGTTATTATAGAACAGAGGTCTCATGACATTCCTGTGGAGGCCTCTATGTCAATGTTACAGTCCGGTGTCCAACGTGTCTGGATCGTCAGCTGCTCTTTGTGAGAGGACACACACTGTAATTATCAGGACGTGAATCACTCACACACTCCTCCCCAGCGCCATGCATTCCTGCCTGGGTGGCAAACCAGAGCAAAACACACACTCTGACCCAGAAGATCGCCGAGGGTTCCGCTAACAGGTGAGGGCCCGGATTTCAACACGCCACAGATCGAGTTTCTGAAGGAAACGTGGAGAGACTGGGAGAGCATTGATGACTGCTAATGGCTTAGGAGGTGTGTGTGCATGTGTTTGTGTGTGTATATACATGTGTGTGCGTGCGTGTGTATATGAGTGTGTGTGTGTGTGTGTGTGTGTGTGTGTGTGTGTGTGTGTGTACGTGTGTGTGTGTGTGTGTGTGTGTGTGTGTGTGTGTGTGTGTGTGTGTGTGTGTGTGTGTGTGTGTGTGTGCGTAAGCTCCGCTGTGGCCCAGAGCGAATTAGCCACACATCAAACCTCCCAGTGTGAGCGCCAGGCGTCGGGGAAATGTTACAGCAGGAATGATTAGCTCATATTTAAATGTGGCCTAACAGCTAACTTCCTGTGGATTTCACAGGGGTGAAGTGGTCAGCGGTCTTTAGGTATCCCTGAGCTAGCACGTCTTCCTGATTGCGTGGCTCTGGCCTTCCCTAATTACTGTGTTAACCGGGGGGATACTATACTCCTGGGAAGGGGGGACTGTATAACACTCTACAGTAACAGAATGTAGCAGAAATGTTCAAAGTCTTTTATGTGTTTTTTTAACTGTACTTGGAAACTGAATGGAAAAGAATCAGGTAGAGTATTTGTCCAGCATGTTTGTCAGTTCTCCCTTATGCCTTCATTGTTTTCTAACTACCCTCGTTATAAGTAGGTTAGTGTGAGTGTGTGTGTGTTATTTCAGAGGGTTAGACGAAACAGCAACATCCCCTATTCTTGTTGAAACCCTCCCCGACCTGTGAAGGTGCGGAGCGATGAGGAGACTTAGAGAGAGAAGAGGAGAAAGACAAAACCCGCGGAACAACCGACCTGCAGAGAGGGGATACCAGCGTAGGCCGCGCCGCTACGCTAAGCCTTGGCTGTCGCACCAGCACCCCCCCCTCCGCTGTCGGCCTCGCCTGGAAACGACGGCACCGTGGGCTTCCTCCTCTCCATCCCTCTGTCTCCGCACATGCACAGCCATCAGCAGGTTAATTAACTGTGAAAGCTGCTCACTTGAAACCTTAAATCACTCATTCAGCGCTCTGTCACGAGCCGCCAGCTTAGCCGCGCTGACGAGGGTTCCGCCTTGTTTACCCAACACAGGAGACACAGGAAGGTGGAGAGCGGATTTGAAGGGGTTCTGCTGGTGGAGCCGGTCGAGGGGCTGCATGGGCGTACAATAGGGCCCTGTTGTGACAGCAGAGGACGGCCTTTTAAGTGACGCATAGTGAAAACAAGAGAGGGAACGCAGAGGTTTGGATTAGGCACCTTTTTGCTCAATTTCATTTCTGCAATGACTGTCAACTGGATTTTACATGGACGGTGATCTGGGGATGCAGCTTGCCCCAAAACAGGTGATTTAGGAGTTTTGGAGATCAACCAATCCCGCCTACTCGTCTATGCTCCTCCCCCTCCTTTTATTCTGCATGTAATCCACACCACATGTTTAAGAACTGATAATGCTGTGTTTTGCCTGCACAGTGAGTATGCTGCTGTGGACCAAAAAAGGGAATAAAAAGCATTTTTTTCTTTGGTGTGTGTAAGTGACATAGATGTTTAAGAGTAAATCTCTTCGCCAGGCCGCTAGCCCCCAAACAGTGTTACTCTACTGCCGGCAGAACTGCCTGTCGGTCTCTGTGGGTCATCCATAACACTCCAAATGTGTTTTCATAGAGAAGACTGGGAAGTCGGGTCTGTTTTCTCCCATTAGTCAAACGACTGTGGCAGCGTAGGCCTTCCTTTCAACCCGGGGCGCGATTGAGGGCCCTGCTCAGGTCTGATTGTTTGTCCTTATAACCGGTCAGACATCTCCGAGGCGCTGGCTCATTTTGTTCTCACTGCTGGAGTATTGACCAGTAATGGGCCCCTGGGGAGAGATAGGCTAACACTGCATGGAAGAGCTTTCAGCAGCCGGGCATGTCTGACTGGGGCAGGTAGGATTCTTACTCCCTTTGTTTGTGAAATGACGAGAAGAATCAATTTATTTATAAAGGAAACTAAATGAATATGTGCCTGGTAAATGTGTATCTACTTTCTTGTTGATGGGTAAAGTGTTGACAGTATAGACCGTGAACAAAGGGACTGGTCAGGCAGCTACTGGGAGGATCCCTGCATCTCCCTGCTCCTCAGTGACGTCTATTGTCCTTCCTATGAAACTTTACCGGCAAATTTCACATCCATAAATCAAAGCGTTCATTCCAAATAATCTCATAAACTTTTCACAGTGTAAGTCATGTTGCTCATCAGCATTCTTTGTTTAACATTTATGTTTATTGATAAATGAAGATGGGTTTAAATAATTCAGAGAAAACATTAGCTGTGAGCTGAGAGATTAATAATTGATGGGGTGTGTGGAGGGCTGGGCCACTCTGGGAATAGATAATATTAGCTTAATGTAGGGCCAGGCAAGCAGGGAAAGTGTAATGGACCCACCACCTCAAACAGATGATGGTTATTGTGGCCTGAAAGTTGCTACAAAAGGAAGAAAAAACGTCCCAGAGTTGGGTGGAGGAGGGTCGTGGGGTGATTTGGCTCATAGGAGCTGACAGTGCAAATTGTGGTTTTAATAGCAGGAGGTTTACACATTCTACAGAGAGGCCCTAATGGCCTGGCTCTGTGCTCAGTGCAAAGGGAGAAAAATGGCCCTGCACTATTAAAACGAAACCCGAGAAGGCACTCGCTCTTGGCCTTGTGTTTTCTCTCTTTTTTTCCCCCTCTTTTTCTTTTTCGCTTAAACTCCTTGTCCAGGCTCATTTTGATCCCCTCCTGTCCATTTCCTGCTTAGGGTCTCCCTGAAGTTCGCCCACGCACCCCCACAGGGCCGCAACCCCCAAAGCCACCCCGTGCCCTGGCCTTGTGTGGGGCAGGCAGCCTAGTCCACTCACATGGTTCTCTAGACAGCACTGCCAGCTCACCTAGGAGGAAGCAGAGTAGCGGGCAGCTGGGGGTCAAGAAGACTGTCCAACATTCACACACAATGCTGCGGTTAATAATGCTGCCATGTACATACTGTACAGGGCAGATTATAATGAGGAATACGTAGAGCCAAATTGAGTATGAGGACACTTTTCACAATGCCATAGGCAACACCATGGCTTATGCATAATATCCCAGGCTATGAAGTTGGACAATCACTCTTGGCTTGCACATGTGCCCGCGCTGCAATCCCGTGGAGAAACACACAACAGTATGGAACGTGGAGACAGACCATAATAATACCAGCATCATCATTTCTTATGCACAAAAGCACAAGGCAGCAATGCTAGCTATCACCCATATGCTTATGCTAATGTCTGCTGAGCGCCTGCAGGTCAGCCTGCAACAAAAGGGCCTCGTTTGCTCTCTAAGGGATAGCTGCCTTGTTGTGCCGGGCTAAGGGGGGGGTAAAATGTACAGTATCAAAGGCAACGAAGGACCCATCGTTCCATGTTGCTATCACAGCAGCATATTAGCATGTAAACAAAGGAGGAAGAATACCCCGTGGCACAGCAGTGTTTCAACTGGTCACTCTCAACCCCTTAGTTATTTCCCAATCTGACGCTTTTTTTTATGCTGAGCATAGCGGGATTCTTTAGACGGCCCCGACTTCCCCCCAAAAAAGAAAAAACTGTTCTTCTGTTTTCAGCACAAAAGTATTAAATTTGCTGCTTCTTCTCTTTTTCCCTCTTGCCTTCTCTCTTTTTTTGTGTGTGTGTGCGTGTGTGTGTGTGTGCGTGTGTTTGACTTTATCGCGGAGCTATGACAGCTGTCATCGCTCCTCTGCAAGCTTTAGATCTGCATTTCAAGGTCTGCAGGTTCACCGGTTCGCCAGGGTTCTGCTTGGGTAGACAACAAGGAGGGCTCATCTGAGGAACCCCTCTGCCAATGCAGCCGTCCTGAAGACAACTTAGGCCACTACAGAATTCACATTACAAACAACAACAACATTGAATAGCTTGTCTTACCTCTTTTTTATATCTGGTTTCAAGGAAGATATATTAAAAATTGTACACCATTTACAGTATAATTTAAAGTACAGTGTGCTGTTTTTGTTGCTTAAAGAAAAGTGGGTTGACAAGTTCGCCCCATATATATTTTTCACGAAGACTCAATCCTCACACGACTATGTGATACTGTTACATGATCCATTCTTGGATTCCTCTCATTTCCTTGTGAAACCTGCATGCAGAGTAAATTGACAGTGATGGATGTTAAAAGGATTTTTTTCAGACTTCAAAAACATGATACTTCACAGATTAATGTATCAATATATATATAAAAAAAATGCAGAAAAACAGCAGAGATAAAACTTTTGCAAGATTGGGCAAGATCTCTCCAAGTGAAAATAACTTATAACAGTGTTATGGTACTGGACACCTGCAAGAGCTGGCCAAATGGACGTAGTGGAGGAATGGATATGAAAAATTGAAAATGAGGGGAGGAAAGCAGAGAAGTGGTGGGAAAGCGGGATGAAGGGGAAGAACAGACGGGTCTTTTCGGAGGGTCTCTCTCTCTCTCTGATGTTAGTGCTTGAACTCTAACGGGGGGAGGGATGCCGGAATCGAGAAGGGTGGGGAAGAGGAGACTATGGGTGGCTCGATGGCTTTCATCACAGACTGTCTCCTCCCCAGAGAGTTTGATGGGCATTTGTCTGTCACCAGGACTATCAGGCTGATTCTACCCCGCTAGGCTTCTAGGTCTATGGTATGTTGTGACGCAGGCCTCTGCCTTCTACAGCCAGGGCGTAAACACTGTTGTCTGTCATCCTGGATAATTGCCCTCCACTCGAGCGAAATACCCTCACAATAACAAGGTAGAGCGCTCCAACCGAGGTTGAATTCAACCTTTCAATGCAGGGGCGCTCACATTCAAAGATTGACACGTATTAGACAGAAGTGCAGTCAATCTTTCTTTTTCTTTTTTTTTCTCTTTTTTTTTTTTTTTAACAGAAAGGGGGCTTTTTTTGTATTTAGATATGAAATGGCAGGGTTATTGAAAGGGCAATCAGGGGAGAAGGAGCTGGCTCCATTCACATCACTGCTACATCAGACCCAGGCCTGCCTGCTTTCTGGCGACCTGCTCAGGCTGTCAAAGTTGAAATGCCCTTTATCACAGAGACTGTGAACGCTCAGTGGTCTCCCCCCGCCCTCCTCCAGAACATTGGAGGCACAACATGTTGAGGCCCTAACCAGTAACTAGTAACTGTGCAGAGCGGATTCCAAAACGAAGAGCGGCCAAGGGTATGGACAAATGCCTGTCAAGAGACTTCCCAACTTCTTTCCAAGCAGAAAGTGTGGGCATCCATGGGAATACATAATAACAATATATAATAAACAGAGAGGAGCATGTGGAGGGAAGGACAATGAAAAGAGTTACAGTGTTACTCGTGCAACTGTGGTGGGGTTGAGCGGAAAGCGTGCGTCTGTCCCGTAAAACAAAATTAAAGGAGTGTAAAAAAGAAGACCTCTCTCGTGTGTGAGTCTGCTGTCCAGGCGTAAACATTTTCAACCATGTCTGATTTATGTCACCATGCTAGTCTTTGAGCTATCGCACATCCTCTGGGCAGAGGGAGTCCTGTGCATATGTAACCTGGCTAATTTACACAGCCCTCCGAGAAGGCTTTACTCAATAATTCACACGCTTCCCTCGTTTGAACCCCCCCCCCCCCCCCCCCCCCCCCCCCCCCCCCCCCCCCCCCCCACTGTCTGAGGGCCTAGGTCGGGGTTTGCACACAACTCCAACACCCAGGCCCATCTGAATAGCTGGAGGCCTAGTCAGAGAGAGAGATAATAGACCAAAGGTACAAAGGGGCACATCTCAATACATGCATGGGAGCAAACTGCGGGGTCGTTAAGGGCAGCCAGACTAGGCCCCACGCCCGTACCCTCCTCTGATGTGTGTGTTAAAGGGCATCGTATCATTGTCACTGTCCTCATATCTAAAATAATGCAGGGCGCCTCTTGTTATCGTCTCTGAATACACAAGTGCCACTTGCCTGCACTTCCCAACCGAGGATGAGGCAATAACAGACAAAAGCACTTGAGTGTATTTCAAACCTTTGTAAAGCGCTTATGTAACTATGTATACACTACACTTATTAGCCTTGCTGTGCAGTTCATTTTCCTATGATCAACCACAAATCATTGCAACATTTACTGATGCAATAATGAATAAGACTTTTGGTTCATTTTCAAATTAAATATACTTTATAGATCAATTTGAACACATTCCTTTTTTATGTTTATCCATTGTTTTCGTCCCCAGTAACATGCTAAGGCTGAATAGCAAATCTGAAAACATTGTCTGTTGGCCATTACCTAATAAAACCCTGGCACAAACAACCAACAAGCATGAAACGAGTTCATTTGCCTTCTCAACTACAAATGGGAGCACATTCAGAAGATTTAAACTTTTGGTATGCCAGACCAAAAGAAAAGCCTAGGTTTCAGATTATCAGCGCTACTTTCTCCTACCCTTCAAAACAAACTTCAGTGCCGCTAAATCTGAGCAATGATATGCCCAGCTCCTCTGTTCCTCAGTGAGAGTATGACGAGCAGCCCTTCTGAGCGCTAATGGTGGCTGTGGAAGGCAGAGGCACCGAGTCACAGGCTGGCAGGAGCGTGCTCAGAGCACTACACTTGTCACAGCCCATCATATGAGAACTCCTCTGAACTACAGCCGTGAATAATTCCTTCGAGATCCAAAAAGACCTTCTATCTCTTTTTTTCCCCCATTTCTTCTTCTTTTTTGGGGGGCTTTTACTTTATAGCGCCAACCACCCAGTCCTTGCAACTATTTCAATACTTGCGCTGTAGAAATTAAAGAGAGATGGAAGACGGTCGTCTTTCTTTGTTTAACAGAATAGTGTCAGCACAGAAAGTTTGCAAAACTGGGCTCAGAACTCCGAGATACAAGAGGAGCTGATAGAGGAAGAGCACTCTGACAGACAGGGTAGCTTTGGAAAACATTGTTGGTATGAGTTCATTCAGATTATTCTAAACAAGCAGAAGAGTCTGTGGACACTCATCCCGCCGTTGTCAAAACATGGCCGCCTCTGACTCCGTTTGATGGCCGCTGTTCGGCTGTTTACCCGAGGTTGTGTTTACTCACAAGCTGCCCTTCTTTGTGATTTCGGTTTGAAATGGTGATTGTGCCAATTACTTTCACACGGATGCTGTCTTGGAAACGATAACCACCCAAAGAGGGAATTGGTTACTGGCTCTTTTAATGTATTGCCTCACTCACTTGCCTCTGTGCCAGGCATTTATCTGTGGTCCTAGATACAGTAAGCCCTTTCATTCATGACCTAATACACACACAATACAATCGGTGTTGATGTAATTATTTCGTCTCATCAAGCGCTCAAAAGGGACGATGAAGGAGGTGTGTGTGTGTGTGTGTGTGTGCGTGCTTGCGTGCGTGCGTGCGTGCGTGCGTGCGTGCGTGGTGTGTTTTGGGTGCGCATACGTGTTTACCAGTGTGATTCCATTGCTCCTGGTGATACCCTCTGTTAATGCGAGGAGAGGAATGTGACCGTGGAAGGGAGGGCGAGAGCCGGCAGATGGGCAAAGGGCTCCAGGGCTCATGTTGCTCTTGGTTCCAACGGGGAGGACTCCGGGGCAAGCCCCCACACACAGATGTTCACAAGCTGCTGTAGGGCAGGGAAAATGTCAGGGGTTCACAGAATCTCTCCACAGAGCAGACAAATAGTTCTGAAGGTATGGATGGTAAACATTGAACTGACAACAATCAGCGCGTCCTCATACATCATGCCGAACAGTATTCTTTTTATCCGTTGGTTTAAAATACAAGTTTTGGATTATATTTTATAAACCAAATACAATGACTTTAATGAGCCAGGTTTCACTGGCTTTATGAGGGTCAAAGGTGAACTTTAGGGAAGGAAAAGGCCATCTGCTTTTCTGCACAACATAAATCTCCGGATAGATGCATTTTCCAAGAGTCAGCAGCAGATCACATGCAGATGGAAACCACTAGTGTGATTGTTTGCTAATGTTTATGCTTGTGGCCACATGCATTATCTGTTCAACATAGCAACATATTTATAACAACTTCTTTTCATTTGTGTTCCAGAAGAAAACAATTTGCTTGACAGTACTGTTTTTTTAGGGGGGGGGGGGGAGGCACATCTCTATTAATGCAATAAGGCATTAATGTCAAGCAAAGTCTGACAAATCTTTCATTGGTTTCTGTGGCTTTGAGCATTAAAACTCGATGCTCTCTAAATGCCTGTGGACTTCTTAATGTGTTCACCAAATGCCCTGCTGGGTTGAATTGGCCGGAATGGATTGAGTCCAACAACAGATACTTAGCACGCATAACATTGATTTGATCTCGTGAGAGACACCGTCAGATGATATTTAAATTGATATGTCAATGGAAGAAGGTCCACAGCAGATGATATTAAAGTAAAGCCAAATTGCCATTTCAAAGAAAATCTTAATGATTGCATTTATTTGATTTATATGACCAATATCATTCAAACCAATTACCTCTATTTCCAGATAAACATTGTTATTGTATATTTTTTTAGGACAAGTTTACATCTTGGACATTATGCAAAATATATTGTTAACAGGTGCTCAAGACAATGTTGTAACCGATACAATTGTTGTTAACCATAAATGTTTTTAAATAAAATACAATAAACTATAATTATTATGATTGATTACTATCGGGTTTCATTTTCAAAAACAGTCCCTCGGTCAGCCAAGTGTTGTGTTGCTCATAAATTCTGCATCGAATCAAGTGATCAGATTACATTAAATGCATTTTTTTTTGTAGCTGCAGCCTCATGCCATAAATTAAAGCCATCTGAAGCGTCTGGAGTGCATTTCATTTAGCTGTTGATTCATGCGCTGTAATATAAGCCCTCTCTGATTCCCCCGCGCGGCACAGGACGGCTAGCCCGGTGAACTCAATGCGTCAGGAGATTAAAACCTAACCATGAGACTGGGCCTGGGATGGAGCCATCAGATAATGTCGTAGAGATGTAATGAAAGTGTAAACAAAAACCTGGTGCAAGACAAACGGCTGCTCATGAAATCTCTCTCCTCTGTCTTTTGCACAAAGGCGATTTCACAAGCCTGGCGCCCTGCGAGTTATTAACAGTTGACCAAATTTCACAGTTCAAAACTTGAACTGATTGGATTTATCCACTTACAAAATAGTCTAGCGGGGTTAGTTGAGGAATACTCTTTGTGGACAAGGAACTACAGTTGGCAAGGGAAAAGATAATCCCTCCCCTACATCTATGTGAACATTCAAGTCTTTTTTTTTATGTATTACCTATTATGAAGACATCATTCATGAGGCTTTGTGCCTGCATGGTCCCACTCAGCCCGGACACTGTGGAAATGGCAATTATAAAGTACTTTACACACAGCTCACCCCTGGGACAGTGATGTAAAGCCCTTACAGACCGCTAAGCCCCTTCCTCGATCCAGGCTACGTTTACACCTTTGTGTTACGGTGTGCCCGGCTGCCATGGTGATAGATTGGCCGCCGCCGTGAGGTTGGGAGTGGTGCTGAGTGACACGACAGTGAAGACAGCTGTGTTGGTACGGACTGCCATGCAGGCTGCCAAGTCCTGGAGACCCCCCCCCCCCCCCAGGCTCACCCTGGGCACTGCTCAGTGCTTACCCTTAGTCCGTTGCTGCTGTGCCACAGCCACGAAAACAAACGTCATGCTTTTAACAACTCACTCTCCACTGGCCTAGGTGCCCAGTTTCTATCGGTGTGAGGTTACTAGGTAGTGATATACTGTAACCTGCTATCCACAGTAGACAGAGACAAAGTTCAAAGCACAGACAAGAATAGTATTGTATCTGTGGCATGTGCCGACTTTTGGGTCAACACCATGAAAGAAAACAAAATTAAAAACTATTTAGATATGGATCAATCCTTGTGTTGCCATAGCGGGGGAAATGATTGAGGAAAAATTAAAGATTGTAATCAAAAGAAATTTGTTTGGGTTAAAAATACAAAATAAGATTTAGTGTAGCAGTCAGATTAACAGTGTAGAGATTTTGCCAGATACTGGGGACTCAAGTGCAACTGTGTAGTCACTCAACTGAGTGACTACACAGTAGAAAAGCAGGCAGATTAGGTGAGTAACGTAAATATTCTTTTACTAGTTTATGAAATGCTCCTTTACAACGTAACTCAATAATGCAAGGCAACACAGCCAGGCTTAAATAGGGAAGAAAAATAAACAGGTGCAAACAATAAGAGTCATTAGGATGGCTGCTGCTGTGTGCCATGGTGACAAGCACCAAGGACACTAGGCACGGGACAAAAAGACCTTGAATCAAGACACTTTCTTTGTTGCAGTAATTGAAGAGCTTAACATAACAATGGCAGTGAGATATAAGGCGTGATTAGCCTTTTGTACTGGCACCAGTCCGTACAGTATTAATAAGAGATGAGAAATCGATAGCAGTTCTTATACCTCAATAGGAGATGAAATATTCACTAGTTTGGAAACAGACCTGGAGCGGATTTCATTCCCCATAACGTTCTAACAGGGTTATTGGTAATAAACACCCTCAGTGGTGCAAGTCAACTAGCTGGGGAAATATCATATTCATTAATGAACTGTGGAAAGATTAGCAGTTAACCTTGAATTTAATCTGGCTGACCTGCTGCCCTAAATCTGTGGTGGAAAGATAGAGTTGTCCATGAAAAGTAGATATCAGGCACTTGGCACTGTCACACTTGCATTGATTCCAGACCTAAAAAAAATGTATGTATCTCAAAACTATCACAGTGTTGTGGAAACATCTGTCAGTGTCATAGTGTATGGTATCATATGAATTTAGTTGCTTTGATCAATCCAAGCCACTATCAAGTGTGAATGTACAATCAGTTTTATATGCGCTGTTATGATTCACTTTCAGATGTATGAGAGGCTTAAGTCTCAAACAGGAAGCAGATGATGTCATTAACCAGACTCTCCATACATTGTTTCCCTGCTCACTGTAGTCATCCGCCCACAACTCCCTCCGAGTCGCCTGCTCCGTTTTGTGAATGGATTCCCAGTGGGAAGATCGACAAGGATTTCACAAACAATTTATCCCAAATTGCAGGAAAATTGGCTGCAGATCTGAAAAGAATCGGGGGGAAGCAGTGGGGAAAAAGAAGAATGAGGATAAGATGATGCCTAGGTATTTATTCACTAAGGCTCTCATGGCCGTACCACAGGGTTCTCCCCTTTCAAAATACCCCCCCTCCCCCTCCCCTCCCCAGGCCCGGCAGGCCCCCATTCATTTGCCGTTTCAAATGTATTAATGGGCCGGAACCATCCTGGATGATCTTGGCCCTCTCCCTAATGAAAACGCTCTGCGGCCTGGTCCCAGCACGGTAATCAGGGCCTGGCCTCCAGAGCTCTGGGGCTGCAGCATGCAGAGCAGGAAGAGCCCTAGCGTGACCCACACTATGTCCTTCTATCACCCCGTGTTGCCCTCCCTCCCTCTATGGCCTCTGGCTCTCCTCTTCTGGGGCCCCCCCGAGGCCAGCGGGCTGCAGGCTCGGAGCCCATCAGGCTGGGGGAGGATCCAGTGGCTGATGGACTGGAAACATCACCTTTCAACACGTTCACTGTTTATGTGAACTCAATGATTTGTAAAACCCTGCTGTAGCCTACAGTATGTTACGTTCTTTTTTTTCCAGAGGCAGTGTTCCCCACTGGCAGGACCAAGCTCGGTTTAAAGTAAACTTCAAAGCTATAAAAAATATATATAATTGTTTGTATTTAGACTGTTATAGACAGACTGGTCCCCTTAGCATGTTTGGTGTGTATTTATTTTTGTTTGTAATAATATAAAATATTTTGACACATTTGACAATGTTTGAATGGGTCATTTTCTTTTCCCATACAGCTTTCTCTTCCCACCAATTTCAAGCTATTACATCACATTTGGCATCAAAGTAGCATGGGACTCCACCCCCCCCCCCCCCCCCCCCCCCCCCCCCCCACACCCCCACCCCCCCCACCTCCAGAATCTCAGATTCTTCCACGTGTCAACAACCTCGGCTTCCGGTAAAAGGACACCAGCCCCTTACCACTGTCCTCCTTCCATGCTGTCTTTTCAAATGTTCTTTTGAAAGGTCGACGGGACAAAGGAGGGAAAAAGAAACATGTTCTGCTCGCCCTCCCGTGTGGTCAGCCTGCCGCTCGGCGCGCCCCTTTGTTTGCTCTGCTCTGACAGGCCTCCTGTTTGGCTCCTCTGTGCCCTCAGGGCCCTGCCCCTCAGCCTCCAGGTGAGCCTGGCCAGATGTGGCAACCCCAGGATCCTTTGCAGCTGCACGCGAGGCCGAGGCAACGGAGGGACGGGGCGGTCGCCGTGACTCACATCATCTGTTTTAACTTGTCCATCTTCTCTGACAGACCCACTGAGTGCTGTTTTCATTCCCTTTGGATAATATCTTTTACAGTTCCGCAGAACTGTCAGCGTTCCGCCACTGCTGAGCCCCCACCTGCCTGCATTCTCCCCGGCAGCCCATCACTCCTAATCACAAGCAGACACCCCTAAAGGCGGGGTACAGAGGTGCTAACTAACCCCACAGAGCTGCAGGCCTAGCTAACGTTTTCCTATTCGAGTCTAATGGGCCCACTTTCCCTAGATCATTTTAGGTGGTTGAAACATATACTGTAGAATTGCCATTGCTTCTTATATGTATATAAAAAATCCTCTTAAAGTTAAGTATACCCATTTCGGCTTTGTTTTATCACGTTAAAATTGTTCTATATTTTCAGGGCTGCTCTTTACACAAGATCTGAAAATTGTTCTCATGAAAAGTTGATGTCACTCAAGGTGAAATGTCAATGTAGTGTTCTCAGATCATACAAAATGAACTTTCTTACTTCAATTGATACGGTTCACATTTAAGTGAGAGCACTTCTTCGCCCAATTCATGTGTGAATAAAAGAGGGTGCAGCCTTCAGATGTATTTTCCAGAGCTCTGTTAAAAGACTGCTAGGGTATGTGACAACTGCACTATGGTCTGCATTTGTTTTTCTTGGGCACCTCCATTTTCTCTCTGACCTTGGGGAACAAGGACCAGCGGGCAATTGTCTGGTGTCTCGACTACTTAAGTCAGACATTTCCCTGCTCCAAAAAGAACCACAACCTCTTTCATCCACTGACAAAATTACGGTGGGCGGATAATAAAAGAAAAAATGTCACATCCGAAGAAGTCTCGGACTTTCAGTGTCAATGCTTAGCCAAGCATAAAACGCGCCATTAAAAAGTCTCCTCCCGAAACAAAGCACTGAAGCCATCTTCACAGGTAATGATTGTCTGGAAACGTCAAAAAATATCTCCATTTTCATGCCAACCCCCCCCTTTTTTCCTCTCTCTTTCTTTTCTTTAATGTCCTATTCCAAACCTCAGATGACAATACTCAGCTATCCAGGCTGGTGTTAAGCATCAGATTTGGTGAAAAACAGCGGGGGATGAATCTCTTTATGTCCCCCTGAACCACATAAAACAGCCAGGGCCTCCATTATTCAGGGCTCTGAGCTGCTTGTTTACAGTGGAGTGGACCCACACCTGCACCTGCACTCCGCACGGCCTGACAGCTTGATGGGCCCTTTAATGGTGATTCACCGGCCAGGTCTGGCGGCATAAAAATGGAATTCTGGGAGAGCAATCTAATAAGAAAATAGGGTGTTGAACGGTTGCCATGGTCGTCGGGTGGGGCTTGTTGGGCCATGTTTGGCCATGGTCTCTGGAATCGAATCCAAACTTTGATCACTTGGTTTTAGGGCCCGCTATCGCTTTGGCTGGGGGGATCTAGGGATGCTGTGCTGTAAGGGTTGAATAGGTTGTGATTCAGTTTTCCGTTTAAAACTTGGGCCTAACCTCCACGCTTTCCCCTAAACACAGACTTCATTCAAGCAGTAGACGGTGTCGTCATTTCGATACTATCGATGCCCCTCTTTTGAACTGCACGCTCTCTCCTTAACCACTGTATGTTCATGTGTGTGTGTGTGTGTGCGCAACCATTAGCCACGTAAGCTGTTACATCAACTGGGTATGGTCTCAACCTTCCTTTCCCCACAGCGAAGTGTAATGTATCCAGAGGCAGACAGACTAGTATGATGTCCAACAGCATGTATCCATTAAAGGCAACGCACGGCACACACACATGCAAGTGTGCATGCACAAACAGACACACACAGTCACACACACTCTCTCTTTCACGCACACAGACAAATACACAGAGAGAGAGAGAGAGAGGGAGGGGGGGGGAGGGGGGGCTTTAACCTAGAGTCTTCATTGATCTCCCCTGTCATATATCATTAATGAGGGGATTAAATCCATGTTTAGGAAGCACACGGCTGGGCTTAAGTGGGGTTTGCTGGAGCGACTCATAACGCCAAAGAAGCCCCGACGTAACCTCCCCTAGGCCGAGGCTGCTGAGGGGCGGTGTCGGGGGGATGATAGCAGTGGCACACCCTCTCTCAGGCCCGGGATGTTAATGGAGTGATGTCATGGCGGCTCGTATCACTGATGCTGCCCAGGGACGTCACAATCAACAACGTGAGGCCCGGGGAGCTCAGTCAACTGGACTACAAAAGAATAGACACATTTTATAAGGGGTTGTGTTCCACCAATTCATTTCTGTGTTCGATTTGCAAATGGTTGGAAGTCCTTTAATCAGGTGGCTGCTCTATCCGCCCACAGCGTAGAGAGTGGGACGGTTCTGTCCTGTTGGAGCCCTAGTCACCATGGACACCAGCGCTATTGATCAGTCGAAAAAAAATCTCCCCTCTGCGTATCACCCACAGGTTATCATAGCATCATCACCATCCGGAGTTTGGGATGCAGTTATGATACGCGCAAATGGACCCGCTATTGATTTTGCAGGGCGGGAGGGAGAATGGCAGATGGAGGAGGAGGAGAGGGGGAACACATGGAAGGGGACAAAGAGGAAGGGGTGTGTGAAGGGCTAGGGGTGTCACATGATACAGGAACGCAGTCCTCAGGGCACAGGCCGCATAATGTGAAGATCACCTGCCCCTCTCACTGGTTAACTCCAGCATAAGGTATGGCCAGGCATATTACAGATGAGTCTAAAAAAGACAAAGAAAAACAGACTCTAAAGCACAAAATCAACACTTCAATTCGTCCACTGTTCACACTTTGAGAACTTAATAAATTGAACTGTGACCATTATTCTGTGGGTTATGATTCACTTTCAATGACCTGTGAGGCTTTAGAGCACATTTTCTTCTTGCACAGTAAGAGAACAACAACGTTGCTCTAACTTGAATAATTCCATTCTGAGAATGAGCTTTTGCTTTGGACTGCTATGGAGGTGTTAATGTGATGAAAGGCGTGAGCATTGAAAAAAGAAAAAGAACAAAAAAAAGTTACAGGCAATCCTTCCTTTCAGGAAAGGGATATCCTGAGGCACAACTATATAGACCCTTAGTGCTGACAAAGAAGATATTCTATTGTTCCAGTAATCCTGCAGACCAAAAAGACTGCAGGCCAAAACACTTGCAGTTCATTACAGTTTAAAGAGTAATACAACTTCAACAGTTGATTGATATAGCACTCCTTCTATGGTGACATATCACTAGCATAGATTTAGACATGATGATGATGACCATCTACAGCGTGTTTCAGCAGAGACATTTGTTCTGATAATAAGGAAAGGCTCTTTTCTGAATTCTGCTGTCCACATGCCAAACAAAGGCCTGTTCTTTTTCTGTTTCTTCCCGCTGGCTTGGTTTGCTTTGTTCTGCTTGATTAGCCGGGAATGCTGGAAACTGTATGTATTATTTCCGCGCCGTGAACAGTGTCTCAAATATTTGTAGTGCATTAAATACTTTAGCACACCATCCAAAGCCTTTCAGCACTCCGCGTTCCCATGAATAGGCTTAGGGGGAAATAATGTGGCGGGCATGCCGGTTACGGAAAACATCCGCTATTCATCCCCTGCAGAGGTCCCAACTGCGAGGTAGGCAGAGCTTACTAGGGGCTACGATTAGGACGGATTTGTGTGATGCACCATAACCTTGACGCTGAACTGTGAAAGGGCTTCACGCAACATTCCGAAGCCCCCGTCAATCAATCCACACCAACCTAGACAAGTTTCCATCTGCCAAGGTGTGCCGGGCACTGGGAGTACGACTGCGCTGTATTATTTACACGGCGCTTCGGGGATTAAATAGCACGAAAGGTTGTTATTCCACTGCCGACACTGTGATGGTGCATCGACAACGCCGACGCTTGTCAAGCAGAGGCCTCAGCTTTACCATTAGGGATTGCTTAGGAGGAGTGAGGAGGACTTGAACACGAAGCCAGGCAGAACCGAGCACTCGATATTTAATTTCCATTTCCTTCGGGGAAATCACCTTCCTCGACCAGGACCTTGAGAACAGGCCATGTCCAAACTCGGCAGCCAGCTGCATCGGATGTTGGCAGGCCGGGTCCTCATCCAGAAATCGTCTGCTCTGACTCCCTTCTCATTACCGGCAAGCACAGGTGGATCCTCAGTCTCCTCAGGGGCTGTTTTTCATGGCCTGTCTGTCCAGAGAGAAAGATCCAATCTGACCCCTTTTTTTCTTCCTGCAACGAGAGAGTGCCATTAGCAAGTGAGCAATAGGGGTTATGTGAAATACGAGCGAAGCCAGGAAACACATTTTTCAATACATTAAATTTGGGGAAGCATCTTTCACAAATGTCTCCGCTATTAGTTGACCTTTGGGGAAGGGGTCGTACGTGTTTCACCCAGCGTTCAAGGTAGGGTAAAAGTACTTAGGAAGGGCGTGGGTCAAGGAGCACTCACTGCCTTTCATAAAACTCAGACTTTAATTATCCTCCCGTGTCACAGACGCTGTCGGTGAACTCTGTGGTTGTGTGAGTGTGTCAGTATGTTAAAGAGGGAGAGAGAGAGATTTGTACTTGACCATTCACACCTTAGTTTCCCCAACGCTTTCAATCTTAAATGTAAAAGTCCTACAACAACATTGCTCTCTAATTAAAGGCCATAGAGATATTCTACAGTAGCAAAAGGAAATAAAAAATGTAAATAAAAAGCTGATATAGTGTACTTTACTCACCCCAATAGTAGGAATAGGTGATTTGTCATGAGGCGAGAGATTCAGGAAGTGTGCATGCTCTGCTAGCGGAAACCAGGGGCGTCACGGGGGAAGTCGGGGCCACGAGCCGGGAGGCACCCTACTGGGAGGAAAGATGGGCTGAGGAGGTGTGGCCTTATGGTCGGGTCACATCCCAGGAGAGTGAAAAGGATTTCACACCACTTGTGGTCAGTCTTTTAGCCTTAGCTTAGCAGTAACAAAAGGGTTGTTAAAACTCCACCTTAACATTGGCACGGGTGTGAGGAAGTAAAACAAACCAAAGGCCAATTCCAGGTCACTTACTAGAGGCATATTCTACATGAACATTTCTCCTTTCTTTTGGATAAGTTGAATGAAAAAAGTGCAAACATGCTTACTGTACACCTGAACACAAAATATGGGCTACCCTTCCCCACCATGTTGTCCTGGGAGCAAACAGGATCACAATGGCCCCTCTCCACACCATTCCTGCTGGATTAAGGCTTTGGCAGAGCCAAGGGGCTGTCAGTCACTGACAGGCCAGGACTCGTCATCCAGTAATCATCAGAGTTTATAAAAGTCCTCCTGTCAGACATGTGAGGATGACTGATAACTCACAGCAACTCGCATCCACTGCCTCAACACGCCGTCCAAATCCTATCAACAGACTCCCTATCAAAACAAGGATGAAATGGCCACTTTGGAATGGCTCAGAGTTAAAAGAACCATTCCCCCTCTGGGCAACCTAATGAATATTTGCTTGGCTGGTTTGAGCTGTGATGGCAGTGACAATGTAGACGCTGGAAAAAGCCGGGCGTTTTCTTTGACACCTCACCAAGGCCCCTCTGAGCCATGGGGGCCCTGAAGGGCAGCCGATGAGTGACGTGATTAGAAACACACACACCCACCGGTCTGATGGGAGGGCAGTGTTTATGCCACATCATAAATATGCATGCTGTTTTATGCTATATGGGGCATTCATGTCGGCGGAGTGACAGTGTTTCTCCACTTTTCTGGGGTCATGTACCTGTCAGCCAGTTTGACGGTGAAGGACGAGCCAGCGAGAAGATAACCAGACATCGTGTCAAGTGGATGGGGAGCCACTCAAAGCACTTGTATGCATGGCATTAATGGGGTTGGTTCGCAGGGACATCCACGCTTGACTTTTTTCCAATGTGTTTTTTCATGAGTTGTACGCATATTTTAAAACTTCGAATGCGCGGTGGAAGTTTTCCTGGAGTGATAAAACATGACGTAGGAGTCACGTGGGACACACACACACAGACACACCACTACAAAGGCCATTTTAACGTTTCGCCTTAAAGTGCTTGCGCCCCCTCTGGGAGAACTCCTGGACCACTGGCGCTCAGGATCAGGTCCAAGGGAGGTTCTCAGATGTGGAGACCAAAGAGAGGTCAGGAGACGAACAGGAAAAGAAGAAGTCTGGAGGAGGGAACAGATGAAAAAAAAGTTAGTCTGTCAAGCATTCAGAATTCTGGCCCCAGGAGTATCAGAGTACACATCGTAAAAAGCAACCAATCAAAAGTAAATCACCCGAGAGTGGCAGGAATTCGGGGCATGCGGAGGAGTGCTCCCTGCTCTTCACTATCTCCTCTTCTTCCTTTCTCTCACTCCCTGTCTTTGTCATTTTTCTTTCTTTCTCCCTCTCAACTCCCTCTCTCACTCCAGGATGCCGTCCCTAAGCTGATTGGGGTTAATGCACCGGACAATGAGCGAAACGTTGCCCTTCTGTTCCACATTAGCGTCCTCTTTGTGACTGTGTACGCCGCTGCTCTGGAGGGTACACCAGCCCTCGCCTCAAAATAATATTTCCCAGACCCCAGCAGCACCGGGCCGAGCAGCATGTGGTATCACTCTCTGAGGGGGGCGAGCAGCTCGGCTGATATCACTCCACAGACTTCAGGCCTGTTGTTGTACGAGACCATTACAGAGCTCTCTGAACTACAGTGCAGGCTCAATGACATGGGCTGTCTGCCCTCTATGAAATGTCTTACACAGTGAAATTCTGTGAAAAAAAAGAATACAAAAAAAGTTAAGAGTTCAAGTTTTAGCTGTGATGTCATCGCGTAGCAGAGCGGTCTGAGGAGAGATGGATGATCTTCTTCCGGGGTCACCACATGGACATTTTGGGAGGTGTTCCTTAGTCAGGATGTCCTTTGGACAGCATGGCTGCCTGCCTCCGCCCCCCTCTCTTTCCTTAGCCCGCTGCAGACAGGCCATGTGATGTGCCGAGCTATGTCAAAAAGAACACAGGTGCGTTGATTCGTCCTGCATGTTCCGGCACAAATCCAGGCATCCAGGGAATCACCTCCTCCTCAGAACACCATATGCCCGTCGGGAGACAGTGATCCTTGGGCTCCGATGACAGCACCAAGAGGGTGTTATGGAGCAGCACTGGAATCCATGGTATTGAGTTGGGAGAATGGGTGTGGAGAGGAAACAGGGCCAACCTGCACTAAATGGGAGTGTTGTTTATTTGGATTTACACGCCCAGTCCAAGAAATCACACATCGGTTTTTAACACTGACCAAATAACTACATTTGATAAAACACCAACAACATGCTAAAGTATTGGATAAATTGTTTACGATAACAAACAACCAAAAATCTTTTCCCAAATGATCTAAATCTGTATCTTTTGACTGCAAAAAGAAATATATTCAGAAAAAAAAGACACAACTCATAGATACTCCTATAAAATACGAACACATAGTTGAAGCATATGAAAGGAGTAAAGCTCTCAGTGCACTACCAATCACACGTGCCTGTTCCTGGTAATGCAGCTGAGAAAATGACAGAGAGCTACAGAAATAACCCCCGACCGTGCGGAGACTCACAAAAGCTCAGTGTTTCACGTCTTAAATACATGTCTCAACGTTTTCCTCTGCTGGTGTCAGAAGGGTTGCGTGGCACAAGCCCAAACACAGCCAGACAGTCCTCCCCGGCTAAACAGAGAGGAGGGCCTTAATCCTCAAACCCGACAGGGTTGGAAGAGAGAAGGTTTGGTTTAGACCCTCTCACCTCCCCTTTCCCACTTCTCTCTCGCTCTCTCTTTCTCTCTCTGAGGGGCGGAAACGTTGAGTTGATGTCCTCATGTACGATGGGCTAGATTTATCTCAAAGCTTTGGCCCCCTTTCCCTCTGTGCTCTCCGGCATGCCCCTTGACCCCAAACCCCCCCACCCCCACTACTCCATTCCGCCGCAGTATCCAGTATTGCTTCTCGCTAACTTTAAAGTTGATTTGGAAGAGCAAAGCACTGCTTGGCCACTTGAACCTGATCTCCAGCACAGTTGGAAACATTTAGATGCTGTTGTTTCCCTTTCTAGCGCTTCACGTTTGGAAGGAGTGAATAATGGTCTCTAGCTCTCGTAGACTTATAATCTATGTCTTAGATAGTTCATGTGGACATTAAAATATGCACAAAAAGGCTTGAAGCCAATTGTGTGTGTGTGTGTGTGTGTGTGTGTGTGTGTGTGTGTGTGTGTGCGTGTGCGCGCATATTAGAGAGTGTGTGTGTATTTCACATACATTATTTTGTTATATACAGCAAAAAAAAAAAAAAAAAAGCATTTGTCAGAGACAGCACCCTCCTCCTGCCTAAGCCTAAGGCAGAGCTGTCACTGCCACGGACCCACTGGTCTCTGGGTGTTCTTTACTCACTGTAAACTCAGTGGAGCAACACTCACAACCCAAAGCTTATCGGTCTGGGTAATAAATAAAAGTCCATCATCACTCAGCTGAAAGAAGCAATAGGGCTAGAAGGCCACAGTAATGATGAAGTGCTCGGAAGAGGGATTTGTTAGCAAGGGAATGTGTGTAAGCGAAAGAGAGAGAGAGAGAGAGAGAGAGAGAGAGAGAGAGAGAGAGAGAGAGAGAGCAAAATGAAGGGCAGAGGAAATGGTACTGGGCTGTAAAAAGAGTGGATGATTATTTTCTTTCGACTCATCACTATAAATGGACAAGGGCCCTGAAATGCTGCTACTGCCTCGGAAGTGACCGTCTCTAAAAATAATCCTCTCACCCACTTTGAACGTCATTGTCTGAGTTCTGCCTCGAGTAAAGATAGTTCCTAGGAGGTCAGGGTCCCGAGAGTTGGATACTTCCCTTCTGTCCATAATCTTCACTTGGGGAAGGAAAAAGACAGGAACACAACACCCTCAGACGTCTGCATCTGCCCTGCTTGTTCAGACTGTTTCCTGTCCAAAGCTCCCAGACCGGGGCTAGCCACGGAGAGAGAGCCATGTGCAGAGCCTGCCCCTACAGTACCTGCTCCCGAGTGCCTGCTTAAGCAGCACCCCGAGCGAAAAAAGAGAGAGAGTGATGGAAAACAAGGAAGTGGCAGACATCAAACCCGAGCGTCAGTTTATCTACGGCGTCTCCATAAACTGCTAGATGCAGACAAGCCCTGCATGAGGCCTGGGCTCTGGGTCTGCGGACCGTACCACTGTAGCGAGGCCCAGGGGGGAGGCCAGAGGCCCAGGTAAATGACTATCCCAGGCATGCGATGGTTCTATCTGATGCTGCTCTGCCCTTGCTGAGGAGACAGACCTCCTCCACCACTGTCTCTCACCGCCATTTACAACCTTCACTCATCAAGATTTACAACCTCATAATAAATGGGTGTGAGTCTAAATACAATAAAGACACTTCCAAGGATAACAGTTTACTTTAGTCCAAATCTGGATAACTCATTCTTCAATGAGTATAATTATACAATTTTCAATTTGAGGGAAAGGGGAAGACAGCTAGCAAGATAGCAAGAACAAAAAAGTTCTGCACCGAAATGAATCTTGGTTTATGGTTTATGTTGGTATGGCAAAGGTAGCTGCACAGACTCCTTGCAATGCAGAGAGGATAGTAAAATGAATGGTAAACTGTAGAAATGCTCAGACTCAAACACACACACACACACACACACACACACACACACACACACACACACACACACACACACACACACACACACACACACACACACGCACACACACACACGCACACACACACGGCATGCAATCTGGCAAGCAGCCAAGTGGTGGGCTGCTTAAATGGCAGTGCTGCCTTCAGGGCCTGCTAAACACTGTTCCCCTGAATGAAGCCCTAGAGAGGGTGAAGGAAGGCGAATCAGAGCCGGCCCTGCAGCCTGGGTTAATACCAGGCCTGGCTCTCTCCTCCCCACATAGCTCTGCGTGTGTGTTGAGCTGGCCCCCACCCAGAGCAGAGTGTGTCCTCTGTCTGATGCATGTTCCCATCATATCTGATCTATCTATTCAGAATATACAGCATTCCCTTGGTTTCCTTATGGAATTTTGATATTTTTGTCCCTTCTATTGCACTTCCCTCTCTTTCTCCCAGCCACCCTCTCGTTATCTCATAATTTCTTCCAGTCCTGCAGCCCTGTCTACTCCAACTGCGTCGGGATCACAAGTTTTAGCCCCAGCCTTGCTCTTACCATTAATCCCAACATTCCCATCCGTGTTGAGGTGAGATCATCTGATTGCTCTCTGGCTTTAGAGGGAGGAGATATGTTCGGATGAGAGACCACTCATCTCTCCTTCCAACCCCCTTTGATCTCCCACCTTTATGGACTAAAGAACTAGGATGGTGAAGTAAGGGGGAGAAGGAGAGAGAGAGAGAGAGAGAGAGAGAGAGAGAGAGAGAGAGAGAGAGAGAGAGAGAGGGGGGGGGTTGCTTTGTCAAACTCCACCATACATCTCCAGGAAGTAGGCCATGCTGTAATTCCTGCAGGGAGAGTCAAACAAAAACACTGAGGAAGTAGGAATCTTCCACAATTTAGTTTAAAGGACTGTTGTATTGCATCACTTGTTCATTGTTAGCAAGCTGGCATTTGCTCTAAAATGCAAAAGGCCATTCTTTGTTGTACGTCGCTGGCTGGGTATGCTGTAAGTCAGAGTGGTGTTGCTAGTGCCAATTCCCTGTGGAGATATCCGTTACGGCGCTGGATGCGTCGTACTGTGGGGACCACAGTGTTTAGTCGGAATCACATCTCACATTTGCAGCACAGGGAATTGCATCAACAGTGAAAGGGAAAGAAAAGAAAATAATGATTTGCGCACGCTCACATCAGCTTACAAGCGAATAGCATTGTTTCCCTTATCCTCTAAGGTTGGAATACAAAGAAGTTGGGGGAATAGGGAGTTATAGTAGAAAGAAAAGCATGGCGGGGTGTGCTGACCGGACCAAAAGATAAATGGCAGGCAGATTGCACCCCTCACACACAGAGAAAGAAAATGCAAAACCCAGCCAGACACTTTGGTTAACGATGGAGGGATTGGAGAAGGAATGGAGAAGAAGGAGAGGACTGAAGGGACTGGAGAGAGGTGCAGTTCAATTGCTTGATATTTGTCTTTGTCCCCACTTCACAGTAGGAATGGACTCCCAAATGTACGGGTGTGTTTGAGGAAACAGATAAGAAGGATTTTCTGTGACCGACTGATTCTGCAGCGATTGTTTCGGTGAAATGCACAGGGCAGACTCAGAAGAGGCACAGATCGTCCATGGCCGGGCCACCTGCATTTGTGAGGTGCATGTCTTTATCGAATTTTCTTGATCATTTTCAGAAAACAAACAAACATTTGACATAAATACTTTACGATACCTATATTTACTAAGGAACATAACGTGTTCACGTCATCTATACTTTTCTACAGTGAGTAGATGTTTAGTGGGGCCATATTTTATGAAACCACAGTCAAAGTCCAACTCTTTTTTTTTGCCTTATATTTAAATGTACTGCACATGATTCAGACCAAACGCACATATAAGAGGCCTCTGAATGTGCACTCTCTGACTCAATTAGGCCCTTTTGCTGAACCCCAGCAAATAAATCACTTTGCTGATCAATGTCTTCAATAATTAAATGCTGGGCAATAGCTTTTCTGTTTGGCTGCTGTCAATGGCAGTGAAATTTATTTCGAAGGCACTACAGAAAGTCAATTTTTACGGTTGTTCGATTTTCGTCTGGGAAAGCAAATAATTTGAATGCGCTTGTGAGGGAGGCTTAGAGAAGCCAGCAGTGTAACTGCCGACACTGATGTCTTTAGGTTTTTTTCTTTTTTTCCTTTTTTTTTGCTGCAGGGGTTAATCAATATGTGAATATAGACATGCCCTGCAGTCTTAAAATTCATATTATTTATTATTTTTCAAAATAAAAAAAAAGAAAGGAAGATACAAGGATATGATATACTGTCGCGATTAGAAACGTGGTGCTTTCCCCAGCTAGCTAACATGATGAATTACATCCGCACAATCCAACTCTTTTCTGCATGGAGTTGATTGTGTCTCTAGCATGAGTGTCCCCTTGGACAGTGCTGCATATTATTATTTTTTCTCTAACCTGGGGCTATTTATTGCTCTTCAGATGGAGGAAATAACTTACTTTAAATCGACAGCCCCTGTGCCCCCTTTGTAAGGTAATTTCCCATGCTGGGAACCCCGTAACCAGAGGAGGAAGCATAGGGACAAATTATCCTCTGTGTGTCTAGACAAGGGTACGTACAACGGGCAACAACAAAGACTAACCTCAACAGAGCACAAATCTAAAGAACAAGCATACACAGTAACACTTCAGTAATGAGTCGTCGCCTGGATCTTACACAAGGACCAAATAAGAAACTCTGTTCCCAAAACACTGCTATGGCAAGACAATGTCAACAAAAAAATTATTAAATAAATCGTGAAGTTGTCAGAGGCTGTAAAGAGAAGTGGATGGAGAAAGAGACGGTTGGGGGGGTTTGATGGTTTGATAGAATGCAGCCATGTGGGTTTGGCTCTGTGGACTTTCCAGGGAGGAAGAATGTAGATCTATTGCCACTTTGTTACTGTGTATTCCAGATCCTGTGATTACTTCTGGGGAATACATAGACCCTGTTCACCCTTCCTATTTTCTTGACCCAAGCCTCACTACAACCTCGCCACTCCTTACCTCCAAATCTTCTTTAAAGAAACATCTCAAAAAGAAGGGGGAAAAAAACAGCAACTTACAGATTCCAGGGCCAGGGTCAGGTTTCCTTTTAATGTCCGTTTACATGTGGGTGGTGGCTGGGCGGATGGGGTTAAGGGGAGTTCCCCGTGGCAGCCACCCGTTCTGCAGACGTGCTCCAGCTGATGTCACAAACAGCCCCAGAGCTAGCGGCATGACGAGAAGCAGCGTTCTGCCAACTGCCACTGAAATGCCCTTATTCATCCCCCACCTCTCTATCCACTGTTGACCAAAGCTTCTACAAAATACCTTTAGCTTTCAGAGCGTGTGACAGACAAGACAAACAGGGCACCCCTGATAGCAGGGCCGAGACGCCAGAGACATGCAGACAAAAGGAATCAGGTTTCTGTGCCGCGCTCCAAATGAGAGACGGCTGATTAGAACCAGATAACGTTCTAGAATGGAACTGTTAGGTCCAGTAATGAGATTCCCCCAGTGTATGTTTGGATTAGGTGATTACAGACCTGGCCTCACACCCTCCCTAGTCTCCTACACACACACGCACGCACGCACGCTCGCACATACGCACGCACGCACGCACGCACGCACGCACGCACGCACGCACGCACGCACGCACACACACACACACACACACACACACACAACCCCCCCCCCCCCCACACACACACACACACACACACACACACAGCAGCACGCACTAGGCCACGGGCGGGTTAAGTTCATAAAATGGGGAAATATAACTCTTTCTTTCTCTCTGTACTTTTTATTAAGGAGGTGCAGTATAACAAAAGGAAAATGGGTTATGAAAATATACACAGCTGGCAGATCCTAAACAATGGGGCAGCTGGTTCTTCTTGGGAGTAATGATCCTCGCAGATTTCACAGACTAGTCGGGGTTAGCCGCGTTCCTGTTCTAGCAAAAGTACAATCAAAATAAAAAGAGGAGCAGAACATAAAAGCAGAGGCCCCCTGGTCTAAACCTACACCTGGTTTGACAGAGGTCACCATCAAGTTGAGGGTGCAAACCTTGAATAGGGCTGGATATGCAAGCATTCAAATTATTCCCTCTCTTACTAACAAAACTACATATGCTAGTGAAACGTGAGGGGACGCAGTTTATAATATAAGGATTTTGACATTTCAAAATGTACCGTTGCCTCAGAGGAATCAATTGGCACTCTTTCTCCTAATGCCACAGAAAGAAGACACCCAGACACAATTGGAAAAAGTACAGTATGTTGACATAAGTTGAAAGTTTGTAGACACAAGCAGGCAGCGGTATACGGCATGCATAATTAGGTGAGGTTTACATATTTTTAACTGCAGGGACAACATCGCCTGAGAGGAGCAGCTCGCTTCAGTATCGGTGTGCAGGCGCATTGTTCCTTTGAAAAGTTTGTCAGGGTGACAGCGTCACTGGGGTTTCTTGACATGGCCTGTCATTCTGGAGATCTCTGCTGCCTCTGTTGCTGTCACTCCTTATCACTACTCATTTCTAAAGTTTACGCTTGCACATATTCAAGCCGCACATTACCATACCCAGCGCTGCCAGGGGGGCACAAATGAAAGGCAGGCAATAATCTCTCTCTTCCATTTCTTTATCTGCGAGCTATCCTTCAGCAAAGTACTCAACATCAGGAATTTTCAAGCAGCGGCTTATGAGAGGGAGAAGGATATTAATGTTTTGATTTCCAACTTAATTTATTTATTTTTTTGCCATATGAACCAGCCTGTGTTCTCTAAGACACTTTTTAAGTTATTCTTTTAATATTGCTCTAAATTATTCTATTTTACCCCAGGTTAAATGGCGCTGCCACAAAAGAAGAAAAAGAAAAAAAAATGAAATGCCACACACAATAGTTTGGGGAGCGTGGAGGCGGCTTACATGCACATTTGATTGCATTACAAGACAAACACTTAGCAGCATAATGCAAAATCACAGCGGTACAATTTCACAGGGCTTCCACACAAAAACGCAGTGCCTGGCATACATTTTGGCATATCCATCACAATACCCCTATCTGCAAGGTGCAGGGTAACTTGATTTAAGGGCAACTTATTGGATTTGTGGGAGGGACGGCGAAGGATGGAGAGGAGAAAAGGAAAACAAAAGGCAGGGATTAATCACCATGCGCTGCTATGTCAGTGTCTACAAAGGCAGCAGTAAAACAGTTGCTTGACGAGGGAATGATTGCAGGATCTGCAAGTAACCGGCTGCCACTGGCGATGTTCTCCCTCCAACTCAACTTGTCAGGTGTAATCATTTTGTTCGGTTTAATGTTTTATGCAAATGCACTCGGGGAGAGTTTTGTCAGGGGGTTGTTGTTTCTTTTCCTTCTCTGTAGTGTGAAGTGAGTGTGTGTGTGGGTGTGTGAGTGTGTTGGGGGGCAGTGTGCTATGCGGGAAGGGATGGGAGGGCTTTCTGTTGTTGACATGTGTGTATTTGTGTGCGCGCGTGTGTGTGTGTGTGTGTGTATGTGTGTGTGTGTCGTTGTATTGTTTTTTAAGCACTTTGGTAATATTTGCATTCCTCTGAAGGCTGCCTGTCTTGCCCTGATTAATTCCTGTATGCATCAGGGCTTTCTCTGGAGCAGATCACACAGCTAAAGTCACATCACACAGGCTGCCTGGAGTGCTGGGGCCAGCTTGCACTGGGGCTTGCTCCACAGAGATTCATTTTGGATAGGAGGAAAATAGAAGAGTAGGGAGGTAATGGTATGGTAGGACGGAAGATAACAAATCAGAGCATCATGGCGAGGTCAACAGATGCAGTGCATATTACACAGCTACCTGGCTGTGGTTCCAAGTTGAACTACTGAGACAAAACTAAATGCATTGACAACTTCTCCCGGTAACACATGGAGACATGTCATCCATTTGTATTTTTGGACTTCGATTGAAACGAGCGCAAGGACAGACCTTCAAGGTGACCAGAAAAAAAAGGAAAACGAACAATTATCTCATTTGTCTTTTCAATCAATTGACCAATATCTGTCAGTTCGCCAATAGTGCAGCCAATATTTATTTTTCTTTAGGTATTTCATTGTTATTATACTGTGTGAAGTCCACCTTAACTATTCTTCTAGTTAGAGTGGAACTGCACGTTAAAGACAGTAACTACAAACACCACTGAGCCTCACGTGTCTAGACAAAGCCTCAACCCATACTGTGTCCAACCGAACACTTTTCTATATAAATACCTTTGGTTATCTTCTCTCAATGCCAAGGAAAGGCAAAAGAGACACAAACCAAACTTGAAGTTGCCCTGAGGTCTTTTTCCTTAACGTACACCTTGTTGTACTTTTATGTAGCTGTAGGATTATTATTCTTTTTATGGTTCATCATCAGAGAAGCTCATGCACAAATCAAAGACTAATGGCAGTCTTGAGGGATACATCCTTAGTTCCCAGAATTCATTTTCAATCGTTTCCCCTCTTTATAATACATGCCTTAATTTTCTGCCAGCTGCAATAAAAGCACTATAGCCTGCGAAGCAACGGTTTTATCTGCAGCATGCTAGTCTCTGCTATGCCTTTTTATTACCTTTAAAACCCACTCAGACTTTTATGCCGCTTTAGAACAGGTAAACTCTTCCTCACTTCCAGTGAAGAGACATGAAGGAGGTTTGAGTGAGGAGAGTATGCCATCGCTATGAAACTCAGACATACTGAAATGATTTTTTCAGACGTTTTCACATCGATTTTTTTTATTCTTATTCTTCTAACAGTCCACAAACAAATTATGAAATGCGCTACCTCTCTTCAACTTTTCCACTTTGTCATCACAAAGCAAGTCCTTATTTTGTTTTTGCATGAAGGTTAAAAAAAAGAGAGAAGGAAATGCCTTTCAACCTCATGTTCTACAGTGCATATCCTTCCCATGTGTCCGTGTGAGTCATGGACAAAACCTCTGTGCAAGGAATAAAGAGCCAACTGCACTGGAAAGGTGGGAGGGAAAGGGAGGTGAAAGGGGAGAGAGAGAAAGACAGAGAGAGAGAGAGAGAGAGAGAGAGAGAGAGAGAGAGAGAGAGAGAGAGAGAGAGAGAGAGAGAGAGCGGACAGGAGCTGTTTCTGTCCATTGATCTTTCAGCCTGTAATACTCCACGCTTCACGCCCCACACATTCCTCATTTCCATACAATCCCCGTCATCCCACCACCAAATATACAGCCATCTGGTGCATTCTCATCAATAGTACAGTCTACAGTACAAAATCAGATAAACACACTTTCTATTAGGCTGCCATGCTTCCAATAAAACCTACTACTGTAGCTATGCTTCCAAAAGGTTAGCCTTGAGCTAGCAACGTAATCCAGTAGTGGCAGTTTTGGGCAATAGCATTATGTTTACCAAATCAAAAATACTTCCAGCATATGATATTCTTCACACATGCCTGGGACAAGCCTGTCTAACAAAAGACGTGAAGCTGTTGAACCAGTGACTGGAGGTGGGCATGAGTAGAAATTGAAGTTGCCCTAATGAGAGGGCAGTTTTTTTAGGATAACCGCACATGGTGGTCAGGTGCTGTCAGTGAGTCAGTCATCGGATCAGCATGACTGACTGAGAGGGATACTCAGGGACGGAACTGGAGGGGATGATGGGTCACATGTTAAGATAATGCAGTTTTCCCCCAAAAGAACATTTAAATGATTCAAATCTCCATGGCCATTTACAGTAATCGACTGGGCTTTAATTCTTAAAGACCGTATCTAGTAGAGATCAGCATCAAAAATCTAAACTGTGATTTAGACTGTCTCAATCCTTAATGTAGTATCAATATGAATGTAGAACTGCACGCTTAGGGTTCAGCCTGAGGCAGACTCTGGACACAAATACAAACACATACGCGTGCACGCACAAATTCAGGGGCCCACACACACACACACACACACAAATGCTCAAACATTTCCACAGTGTCCTTGCTTCTTCCTGCCATGTTGGTGTGTATGCTGTTTAACATTGATCTTTCGTGCTGGCTGGCTCTGATGTCCCTCCACCCATAAGTAAGCAATGAATAAACTGTAGCTTCCAATAAACACCACATGCACTGGGAAGTGGAGCTGAAGTTTGGTAATATTGGCGCATGTGTGGGGCTATGTGTGTGTGCGTGTGGCTATGTGTGTCCGCGTGTGTGTGTGTGTGTGTGTGTGTGTGTGTGTGTGTGTGTGTGTGTGTGTGTGTGTGTGTGTGAGTGAGTGTGTGTGTGTGTGGTTGTGTGTGTGTGTGTATGTGCCCTTTCCTCATACATCTCAAATCACACTTCAGGGCAAACAAAATATCACAGAACACAAGCCACGTTTCAAAATGACAACAATACACCTCCATAGCATGCCGGCAAGGAAATAACACATGGACAATTACAAAGTGACCAGAGTGGTGCTCATACGCTAGCTCATTAGAATTGCACCCCTGGTTCACCACACAGCAAGTTGAAACCTATTAAGATGACCTTCACTCATACACTGCTCATTAGAGAATCCTGAAATGCCGCTTTTTTCCATCCGTGGCCGTTCTAATGAGGGGACCCAGAGTACACAGGAGTCCTATCAGGAAGGGGCCCCGGCTGCAATTATGAGGACCTTTTCAAAGTTCACTTCCATTATGGCCCTCAACCACCGGTAATAACATTGAGGCTGCGATTTCTCCAGCAGTAAGTTAATATCAAATATGAAACTAGATATTAATGTCCCTCGAGAGTGAGCTGTAATCTGCACTGTCTTGCAGTACGTCTATAATCTTTTGATATTACAAGCCATTCATCATTCCTTTCTGACATGTTCATAAAAAGAACATACAGTAATTAATTTTGTTTGAGAGAGAGAGAGAGAGAGAGAGAGAGAGAGAGAGAGAGAGAGAGAGAGAGAGAGAGAGAGAGAGAGATGGGGGTTATAAAGTTGGGGTTTGAAACTTTAGTATCAAGTTCTATTTGAGAAGGAAAAAAAAAGATTGCTGTCATGAAAGCTTTGGCATTTTATCTGCTAAGATTAGCTACCTCTGAAATAAAATTATTTTTCAATTATGGATGTGTCAAGTTATTGGAAGTGCTGTTGCAATGCAGTTGGTGGTTAACATCGACAGATCTACTGATCTGCACTTTAATACGATTTTTTTTGGTACCAACAGCTGAATTTACTACATCGTATACTGATAGCGTATTAACGCTCCACCAAGACCCTAGACAGTCTGACAAGATTATTCTGCTTCAGATATGTTACAATAAGGATAAAGTTAATGACTAAAAACATGTATTTCATACTCCCTGAATCTCACCCAATAGTTATGTGTTTAACAGTTTATCATACGACATGGGGAAATGCAACACACATAATAATATATGAAAAGAACAGTAAATGAAGTAAAAAAAGAACAAATTATCAAGAAACATCAGGTAAATTCTCTCCCTCTCTCTCTCAAAAAAAAACAGCATGGTGACTTGGTGAAGCATTACTTTTTCATACCGTTTCTGTTTGACATTTGCCGGGTTTGCAGAGGCTTGTTTCAGCGGTTCTACCTCGGCTCGGCCGGGGCGTCCGTCTAACCGTGCTGTAGAGAGTGGAGACGGATGCTTTACACACGGTGGAGATGCTGGAATTAAAAGGCGACGTCACCGTAATTGACAGCAGCTACCTCAGGACAGCACAGGGAGAAAGGATTCCACTGGCATGTGATGCGATAGTGGAGGTTAGATGGATACGTGCTGTTCATTCAGTCTAGCAGTTTGAGATGGGATTTCATGGTATTGTGGGCATTGTTGAACTTGTGCTGAAGGTGCTTTGTGTTTGGAAAAGCGCTATATAAACTTAATGTATTATTGGTATTAATATTATTGTGATTTAAATTGTTTTTGCACAAACCGTTTATATAGGAAGGATTAGGAGAATTTAAATATATTTTTCTTTGGGATAATGTCACGCAAATGAGGTAAAACTGAATGATCAACTGTAGAAAACTGTTAAATATCTGCGATGCCGTGTTAAAAGAGCCGAGTTTAAACCTTTCTTCCTATTGCTTAGAGTGCAGTGTTGCATGAACGTTACATCTGCAGACCAACCCCGCAGGCTGGAGCCTCCAACCATGATATTTCACAATTTGACAAGACCAGTTTTCCATGAAAGATTAAAAAAAAAAAGTTTTTCATTCCACTTTCATATCAAACGTCGCAGCTTTACCAGCTAGAGGGATGGCTATAGGGGGTCAAATGTTTCTAATCAAAATATCTGAGAGCCAGTGCATCCAAAAGTCAGAATCCAAATCAGCTAGGGAAAAACTGATCCATTTCCCTCCCTTGTAGAATGGTCTATAATACTGCAAGAGACAGCACTTTTTAACTTCTAAACCAGAAGCAAAGAACTTGGCTCCAAAACACAGGTTACTTGAATAAGAGGGATCTCTCAGTGTAGATTGAGTGTACAACTGCTCCATTATTGCTGTTTCAGAGCCAATTTCCAACTCAGATCGTTTGATATGGGATGAAAACAGATTTGTTTGAGTGCCTTTATCATCAGAAAAGCTCAGGGAAAAGGCTACATGAACCCAAAAATCCATTCCAAGAAATGTTAGCCCAATATTTTAAATTGAACTGTGTGTTGACGGCAGTTCAAACATTTAGCCATGTTACCTAAGTTCATATGGGTTATAGTACTACGTTACTCCTAATACTATTAAAATAAGATAAGGAAATAATACGTTTACCACAAACTTAATTGATGAGATGCGATCAATTTGCCATTAGCTTAAGATACAGGGACATACTTACCCGATCTAGGTGAGATGGTTAAACATAGAGAACATAGCTACAAAAAGCCTTGGAGAGATCTACTGTTGATTCACTAATGTTGCATTTCAATCTATAGCCTAGTAGTGGCTGATTGCCTGACTGGTTCTGGATGGATAGCGCTACATATTCCTTATCTG
>CM030175.1:7740067-7830067 GCA_017639675.1 Aplochiton taeniatus
CAGACAGGGGGAAACTCTGGCAGGTGCTTCATCATCTGCTTAGGCATTCTCAGGCCGACCGTAAACAGTCGCTGGGCCTCTCGGGGGAGTGAGCTGCTCCGTAACTAGCACAGGTATAAATCTGACTCTTCCCACACTAAATTAGACACATTCTTGAGAGTCTCGATCTGCACATTCGGCACAAATCTAAAGAGAAAGGGGGGGAAAAAAGAGGGCAGACAATTAAGGCAATCCACTGAGACTGCTGAGGCAGGTGTATGCAGGAAGGTAAAATCTGAGGGTTTGACCAGATGGCTACTAAGATTCAAAACAACAATGTTTCATATTTTCCTCTAGGAACATGTTGTGAATGGCTCCTATACATGGGGATATTAAAAAGTTTGCTGCAGGAATTTTTATGAGCTGTCATTGTATCTTTTTTGACGGCCTGCGTTGGCTCCGTGTTGGGTTCCAGTGCAAAGCCTGGATTCAGTCAAAATGTCATAATATTTATCTTAGAAAACGACTTCAAAAATAAATGTCACGTGTGTGTCAATATTTGTAATGAATCTTTATAAGGCGTGAAGCTGTGACATTGTGTGACAACACTGTACTTACTATATACATATCGCTCCTACACCTGTAGGTGTTGGTTTATATAAAACACCGAAAGTTTTGGGCCCGATTCTATTCCTAACTAGTGGTTTGACACGGCTCTGTTTTGATTGCAGTGTTATTTATTGCACGTATGCTTTTGATTCAAATCCCTGTTCAGGACAGAAAGCTTGAAGCACGTAAGGGCTTGGCTATATATAGATTAAAGACATCCCAGCGAGACTGATGTCAAACAAATGAAAAACAGGTGTAAATAATAAAATAATTTATGACAAGATCTGAAATAAATGCCTTTTCCTTACTGTCTCTTTCACAAACTGACAAACACACACACACACACACACACACACACATACACACGATCTTGTTCTATGCAACAACAAAAAAAGGATTTGCATTTAGGCCGAGCAAAATAAATAAATGGAAATTGGTACTTCAAAAGTTTCCAGATAAAGAAGGGGAAATGTTTACATGGAGTATATTTACACTTCGTATCTGCAGCACTGAATGCTATCGGCTGCTTTGAACAACACTTTTGAGGTTGGAGGTGAGCACTGTCATCTATTGGAAAGTCTTGCATACACAGCGCTGAAGTGTGCTGTGAGTGCTGACACAGGATGCTAATCTCCTCAACAGTCAATCCGTGTTTGCTAAAGTGTAGCTCTATCTACCTCGGTCTTACGGCAGTACTGGGTATGGCACAGACCGAACGCAAATCATTTTAATGTGTATTAGCCACAATTTCAGAATGTACTACATATCTTTTTTTGTTGTTGATTTAGTGTTTTCTGTGAATATTAGCAAATAGTCCTTTTGACAAGACTAGCCTTTTTAAATCAAAAACAGATAATAATTGGTAGATTCAGTTAATTATAGACAATGGTATAATGGCACTACCAATTAATTTACATCAAGCATTAAGTGCATACTAGTTTGATTTGCTTAATTCATTTGAATAATGTTAAAAACGAATGATGAGAATATTGAAGTTAAACACATACTAAATATAATGTCGGATACATTCAATTAAACGTTCATGTATTTTGACAGTGGAAACAGGCCGGTAGATGTTTGAACTATTCTAAACTACTTTGACCAAGGCCTCAGCTAGTCCTTCAGTCTGACCAGGCAAGCCCTGCTCAAAGAAGTCTCTCTCCAAATCCCCCAAGGCCTTTTTAACATTCCAATAAAAGGATTCTACAGAGTTGAGGAGTGGAGGATTCTCGAGGTGTTGCCATGAAGAAAGGACAACACTCACGAGAGAGAGAGAGAGAGAGAGAGAGAGAGAGAGAGAGAGAGAGAGAGAGAGAGAGAGAGAGAGAGAGAGAGAGAGAGAGAGAGAGAGAGAGAGAGAGAGAGAGAGAGAGAGAGAGAGAGAGAGAGAGAGAGAGAAAGAAAGAGGAAGAGAGAGCTGGAGTGAGTGGCAGGGAGAATATACTCAAGGAGGTGAAAGTCTTTTACTCATAAATCACACTGGAGCAGTTCAACCACAGCCGTGGATCAAAAAGTGGTATGCATACACAGAAAAACAAAACTGTAAATATTTATAAGTGAGATATTGAGATATTAGAGATTTACTTAAAATCGTTAATAGTAGATAAGCCTTAACTTTGAAAAAATGTTTACGTTGTGACAATTAAATGGATCCTAATATAAGCACAAACATAAAACACACACACAAAATACACTAAAAACAAAATCAAGTAGGACATTATCACCCTTTGATACAATAAGCCAAACACTGACAGACCTAATCCACTGGCCGCCTTCTCAATGAATAATAGATGGGCATCTTAGTGGGCTAATGAATGAATGTGGTATGGGTTTGAGTGATAGGCCTCTGGTTGGAGAGCCATCCCATGAGGCGTGGGGCACTGGAGACAGAGATGCCATCCTCTATAACAGCTCTAATTGGTCATTTGACATGAGTGACTTGACTGTGTGTCCGTGCACTGGCAGTGAAGGCTGACCCTTTCCCCCCATCATTTACCACCTTGATCCCAGGTAATCACACCAATTAAGGCTGCAAAAGCAATGATCAGGATGATAAAAAAAAACTAAAAAACAATGAGTTTAAAAATCAGTTATCGGGAGAGATCTCATCTCACAGTGGCAGAACATTTAACTTCCGTAGTTAGGCTTTAAAAAAATTGCAGACAAAAAAAGGGAGTGCTGTAAAATTAGAATTAAACGTTTTTTCAGATTATCTTGAAAATACTATGCTATATTACGCTGTGCATATTTATACCAAACAATACAAACTGTATAGAGTTGAGAAGGTTCAAGGGCTGTTCCCTGCGTGCATTTGCATTGGGCTTGTCCAAACAATCATACTTAAATCTTGGCCCTATTATGTGCACACCCTTTTCCACAGGTCTGATAACATTCTTGCCGCAGTATTGGTGTGGCACTTTGTCGAAACAATGCCTTATTGACACAAGCTTCAGACCTTACAATGGCCACTAAGCATCAGGGTTCCTGTTTTTGTTGACACTGTTAAGGTCCTGCATTGAAAGCCAAGCCACTGTGGACACAGCAATGCATAATTTGAGCTTTCTGTCACACAATACAACAAATCAGCTTTTTAAATGTTTGAGTATGATAAGCCAGAGAGAAGGCACACAGAGGGAGGTAGAGGAGAGAGGGAGAGAGAGAGAGTGAGAGAGAGAGAGAGAGAAAGAGAGAGAGCAGGTGAATAGAAGTTGAATTAAGAGGGCTTAGTAAACAGGATAGGTACAGGGACTAGGGGAGTAATCCACCACTAGGGGACACTAGTAAGTCACGGACGGCAGAGGTGTGTGCGGCAAACTGTGAACAAAAGACTTTCTTTGTTGCACTCGCAGATAATAAAATAATTCAGAAATAGCTACTTGACTGCTTTACAAAAGATCTTGACAATGCGTTGGCCCATAATGCACAGGAGCAGCTCCAGATTTGCATAATCACATGAAATGTAAACCACAAAGCACCAGCATGGCCAACAAACAAACAGGCAGGCAGGAGGGAGGATAAGGTATCTACTTTCCCTCCCGGATTTAATATACTCACTAAAAGTACATTTTACATTATCTACCTGCTCACAACAAAAGAACACCATTTGCACATTTACAGTGTCGCCCTGCCTGTTATTCACAACACAAAAAGCTCTTCAGCCTATTGTACATTACAGTCTGTGGATGTTAATCACACTGTGTTGTGAAAAATAACTTGATATTGCAGCTTTTAGAAAAACAATTCCAATAAGAAGCAAAAACACAGTGTAACGTGAATGCAGCACTTAAATACCCACATAGATATAGTGGAGCATCACCAAAGAAAAAATATTAACACAGTATCATAGGTAAAGTAGTGTGCAGCTGACTTACATGTTCCTTATCTATATTAGACTACAATTAGTGATTTCCTTATGAAGATGCATGCATATCAAGACGCAATAGGACTTAATACATTTGATTCTTTCTTTAAGATGCAAATGTTTAAAAAATGGTTGATACTCTGTAGCTAACTAGGTTAAGATAAAAGCCAGATAAAACTGTCAGGAAAGAAACCAGTGTTGCTTTTTTGCTATGGCAACGGAGAACATACACTGAGCATATGTCTCCTCCCCGCGCAATTAAAAGCCAAACAATAAAATTCACCAATGATGACGTTTGTAGTTATGGCCCTCGTTAGTTTCACAATTCTCCTCATGAATTAGTTAAAGTTGTTAATTGCACATTTATTACACTGAAGACATTAGAGAAATGCATTCAAATGGATAAGCAAAAAAAATTTTTTTAAAAAGAATCAAAAAGATACATATTATCCATAAAAATGATTAAGCCTTAAGATTGGAATTTTACCTTGCTAGAAATTCAAAAAAAATAAGCCACGCCATTAATTAATTAATGCACCTTAAGGTGTGAGTTTCTTTCTTAACTAGAGACCACAATAACTTTAAACAGCCAATCAGGTGAGTAAATGTAACCGTGTAAATACAAAATGGAAATTATAGTTGCATTACTCCGTAAGACCTTTTTGTAAAGGCTCTAGATATATTTAGAAAGAAACGAAAAAAAAAAAAAAATTCTCCAAACCTCTCACACTATAGCTGTTTACATTTCCTCTCGAAACCATGCACGCAAACAACCCCGATTTGTACAGCGACTAAGAAAAAGACACATATTAAAATAATCTAGTGGCGCGATCTTCTAATGTTTGCACTCTGTGGTTGCCTTTTGAGATGCTGCAGCAGTGCGTTTCATTATGGTGTGACATGTTTGAGTGACACGGAGCCCGGCGTCTGTCTGTGCCATGTGCCGAGGTTCACTCTCATTCTCAACATTAATAATGACTATTCTAATGCTTGCCCCAGTGTGTGTGTGTTATTGTTGTGGAGTGTCAAACGCAGGCCCTGACGTTTGCTGTGCTATCAGCGGGAGTGTACAAATACAAACACATTTGTCAGAGTTATTGACCTTTATCTCTCCACTTTCTTGACAGCCTTCTCCAGTTATTGACAGTACAAACACACAGGGCAAAGCATAACCTTTCATTTACAGAGCTCTTTCTCTCTCCCTCTCTCTCTCTCTCTCTCTCTCTCTTTCTCCCTCTCGCTCTGTCGTCCTCTGTCTTTCTTACTCTATTTCTCTCCTCTATTTCAATTTGTTTAAATAAGACTGCAGACAATGATACTGTTCATTTCTGCCATTTTTCTTTCACTCTAAATTTCAGAGGCTAATGTCATTAGACAGATACAATGGCTGCTATTCAGGCCAAGATACACAGATATTTCAACTATTCAATATAGCTTTGACATGCTGACATTATAGAAGACTGTTGTTTCCCTATTTGTTTGCTTACAATGGCAATAGAATCATAAATCGAATACTGCTAAGGCAAGATATCCCGCAATGGCTGCTAATGAAAAAAAAAAACGTATTGAAAACAAACATATTCTCATTATATATATAAAACAGAGTGTGTGTAATATAAATGGCACTATGGTTGAAAGATCTAATAAATAATTCAGAAGAGTTGGTCATATATATTTTAATTGTAAAACATCCATAATTTTATAAATCTCCAGAACGAGGCACAAAAATTATTTGCTTGATAACCATACATAGGACATGGAGATGGACTAATGTATTACACATAAAAGCAGAGTTGAATAGCAATGTCCATAAAAAAGACTCCCTCCTTTTGTAATTCTTTTTTCCTAGAAGATTCACAGGGCTTTCAATGTGTGTCCTTTCGCATCTCAGCAAGAAAAATAGCATTCATAAAATATGGGTGTGCCCACCAGTTAGCCACTCACCAGGCTTATCAGAGCACCAGAAATACATTTTTAAACAATCCAGGCCAGCATTTGGTGACCACAGTTAACCATCAAGAAACAAAGACATCAAACAATATCTGATAATGAGAAAAATGCCTGCAGGATATTAGGGATGGAGACTGAGAGCACAGTGTGAGCCATCGCAGCAGAGCAATAGGTAGGGAGGCAGACCAGACACAAGTCTGCATGAGCGTGGCTTGTGTTTGTGTGTGTTCTGCTCCCTAAACCCCCGAGCATGGAGAACATACACACATACACACACAGACGGAGGCAAACACACGAACATGCACACGCACACGTACACGCACAAACAGACACACACAGAATCACAAATGTTCTTATGGAGTTAAAAAGCCATTAAAACATTGTTTCTTTTTTTAAAGATCATGACAAGATAATTAGAATTCAGTGAGTGGAGCCAGTGGTGAGATTACAGCTTTGTGAAAATTTGCTTCATTTTGAACTTCACTGCATCACGATTGAACCCAATTATCTACTGTTAAAATGGTTCTCTGAGGCTTGAAGCATTGGAGTAAAAGACAACCCAAATCTAAACACTAAAAGTAGACTTTTCAACAACAACAAAAAAATGGATTATAATAATTTAATTATGAATTTTGTACTAAATACAAATGTTTATTTAAAACACATATCAATGTCAATTTGTAGGCAGTGTAACACAATGCAATAAGGTTGCTCTAAATTATAATTGTCTGCTTACTGAACATTTTAAGTAAGAAACAGTATGTCTATTATCCTCTTTCAAAAGACAGAAATTCTAACATATCACTATTATTTTCTGTGATATAGTTATATTGGTGTTACTTTTCATTTCTTACAAGTGATAATCATTTTGTGATTATTGAAAAAGTATACAACTCATAAGACTATGGGGCGATTTTAGGGGTTCCTTTCTAAGGCAGAGTATTACAGGGTTATTCTTGATTGACATGACGTTAACAGTTTTGCCAAATCGAGGCAGATCCAGCTTTAGCAACCTGGGCCCGAACGGCAGCATGTGCCGCCACCTCCGTCATGCAAATTGCACCCGGGCAGCCGGTTGACTATGATTAATGAGCTTGGGCTGCTGCCTTTGTTTCCATGTGCAGCCGTTAAGTGTGAAATACAATCCCAAAATATTATCTATCCCCTTTTAATCCAGTAAATTTGTTCACACCACACATGTTGTTTAGGGCAATTTACAAGTAGAAAGGGGGGGCTGAAAGATCACAATTGCGTTTAATTACGTGCCTTTTAATTAAATTCATTAACAGATAATAAAATAAATGAAAGAAACAGATTTGAAAGCTGGAGTGAAACACATGTGTCTTGTCTTCCTTGATGTAAAAAATGGATGTGGGATTTTTAGGTGTAGTCATGCTGTTCAGAGGATCCCCCCACCCTCCCTCCCCCATCCCTCCAAAGAACCTATGAATCCGATACCTTGCTAATACTACAGGCATTTCCTGGATAGGGTTTGCCTAATGTTAAAACTGTGATTTTTAAAGCTGAGAGGCAAGGCTCCCTGAAGATTAGAGAGCAATTGTGTGAAGCAGAAGAGTGAAGTCACTGGCTAAACCAATATTGAAAAAAATACTTATTATGACAGAACTACTGGTGTTCTCCTGTTACAAAAAGCGTTCTTTGTTCAGTGGGTAATATCTCTGAAGCTAGTGAGGAAAGCCAATGTGTCAGAATATGGGGCGAGAGTGCAATTTCCTTGAACACCGTGTGACGTGTAGGGGAAATTACGTAACAAGTCCTACGTATTAAAAAGTCATACGCTGATACGATCAATAAAGTACAATATCATAGCCGCAGTTTATCCTGCTCGCTCGCAAACACACACACACACACACACACACACACACACACACACACACACACACACACACACACACACACACACACACACACACACATACACAGAGAGAGCTCCATACTCTTCTTTCCTCTGAAAGCTGAATGCAAATGTTTCCAAGGCATTAAGGTATACAAGTGCCATTAGTGGTGCGGTGCTTAGCACTACAATGGTGTGCTGAGAGCAGCGGAGCAGAGATCACTGCAGTGTCTCCTGATATCAGAGGGAAGCGTCCTTTGTAAATTCATCCCCCACTGTGCACAGGCTTCACAGCTGGTTAACGGCACAGTGCGTGCCGCTGCCCTGTTTACACGGCGCCTCCATAGCTCTTCCCTCCTCTCCTCTCTGCATCCCCTCTATCCCCTCCACCGCGTTGCTATCCCCTTCAGCTCTCATCACAGCCTGCTGCGGCTCTCACAGCCGTTGTGCACACAGCAAGACGCACACCCACAAACACACACGGAGATTCATCTACAATCAGCCACTGCTTCCCCTTGCAACCTCTGATCCCCCCCAGCCTGTGGAGCCATTACAGTACACTGCCTTTCCCTTCCCAAGCCCCTGGCTGATTTTTATCTTTTTATACCATCACATTACACTGATCCTTTTATACCTATTACACACGCGGCTCGCCACCAAAAGCCCTGATCCTTTGATACCAAGATGGGTAAACTGCTCTGGATGCCCCTGACCTCCGCCTTTTATACCAATCAGAGCAGACTGCCTCAGAGGTACTGATCTTATCTGGTCCAGCCAATCCTAGTACACTGCTCTCTTTTGTGTCCATCAGAGCATGAGCTCCTTTGGATGGGAGGACCAGGCAGGCCAGGGAACACCGAGCCCCGGACCTCGACTCATCTCAGTCATCATACTACACTGCCCCACAACAATAGAGGTCTATTTTTCTGATGCTCCCCTGGTCAGATAGGCTATTCCTAACAACAGATGCTTTGTTCTTCAACAAAGGGATGTTGGTGTCAAGGAAATCATTATTTTACAATGCATGTATTAATAGAGCCATACAGATGCTTTATTCAAGGATAAATGGTTCTGGTTGTAAAATGCATGTAATATAAATATATCATCTATAACATAAGTATATATAATTAATATATATATATATATATAACTCTATATTTTGTGTTTGTTTGTATATGTTTGTATGAGTTAATTTTCTAGATTTTAATGTTTAAAGGTAAGTGTTACTGCTTTGTGAACAATACAATTGTGCATACCTAAACTATAAATTACTTGATAGTGAAACTCACCTAGGAATTATGTTCAAGGAGATTCTTCTTCAGGTGACTGTAAATAGATAAGAGAAGACAGAAAATGATATGAAGCCAGACTATAAGATTAAATAGTGGGTGGAGAGTAATTGCATATTATACTACTGGAATATTACTAGAAAACAATACTGATCTGCCAAAAACATAATGTAAAATAGTCCAAATCATGAATACCTAAATTATTTAATAATATATTAAAATATTTATTGTTAATATGACTGCATATTTAGGTGAGATTTTTAAATCTTTAACAATTTCTTATTTATTGGCTAATTAGGTATATTATTTATCATGTAAACACAGCTTTTTTTATGCATGCGACTGTGTATTAAAATTCATGCCAAGGCCTACGCTAGCACTAAACTCTTAAACCACTTAAAGCATCGTTAAAGGTTTGTGAACTAGGTTTATATAATTTTGCCCCCTCAAAACCATATACTTGATTATGCAGGGTTAGGCAGAGTATAAACTATCACAAGCTGAAATAAGATATCCAACACATCCATTAATTAATGATCGTCCAGTGGACGAACTCCATTTCTTTCTTTTTCATAAGCCCTGACAGATACTTTCGAGGAGGCACAGGCTACCTACATTTTTGTAAATTTTTCTACATTGGTTTTTAGAAAGTTAGTTGGTGGATATTGATTCAGTTTGTAAAGCAAACTATTGTTTTGACATTTGATGGCTATTGAAAAATACCCAATTTACAAATTCCTACTATAGGCCTACTATGAAAGAAAATTAGCGGAAATATTGGTCAAGCCAAAGCAGCGCATTTCAGGAGACTTGTGGGGTTATCCTAATAAACAACAACAAATAATAATAATAATTAAAAAAAAAGTCTGTTTGGAGTATGGGCCACGTGCGCACAAACACGAAAACACTCACACAAACACTTTGTCTCTCTAAACCTCTCTATCTCTCTCTATCGATCGATCTGACGGCAAGTTTTCCCGGGGAAAGAAATCTTTGTTTTCATATTTTTTATATTTAAAAACTGATTTTGAAGTTAAAATACCAGTTTTGTGTGCATCATTTCACAGCCAAACAGTAGTAGACTGCACGACGTATTGGGGGATCTGCGCATTGCAGCTATAGCCCTCCCACTTCTGCCCGCTAAGCCTATTGCTTTCCGCTATACTGAAATCCTAAGATTCTCTAGCCAATCGGAACACTGGTCACGCTGAGGCTTGTGCTTCAAGTTGATCGCGGGAAGCTACCAGGAAACTGTTTCGTACACCTGACGTAAGTGGTAAAAGCATGCATTTTTTGTTCACGTTTTGTGGCAAGTGTACATTCAAGCGCAATTGTCTGGGGTACACTTACTCATATGTAATGTAAATACAGTATTTTACAAGTTAAGTGGCTCAATTTCAGTAGGCTGTGATGCTGGACTAAGATAAGCTAACAGTTAGCTTCCTGCTGTAAAACAGCTGACGCTGATTTTGACAGCTGTCATCAGTCAATGTTGACCACAAATCAGCTGATTCATTTTCTTTACATGGTACACATTCAGCCTACAGATGAACAAAGATGAAGCTGTCTCGTGCTGAGTATAAAGAGATTGTGAGATGCACTGAAAAACTGAAACCTACGCGTCAGTGCATGAACACTCTGCGGCAGAGGTTTCCAAAGTAAGCATCTTTACATTCAAAATACAGTGGTTGCGATAAGGCTATTTGCATGCTTGCGTGCGTGTGCTCGCGCTCGTGCGTGCGTGTGCGTGCGTGTAGGCCTATGTGTATTTTTCAAGGGGTGGGATAGTGGCTAGTGCGTTTACACATGAATATTATTGTATTTTACTAATTGATTCCTGTAGCCTGACGACATAGACAGTTTGAACTAGGCATAACATTATAGCTACATCATATTTTATTTCCATGTAGCATTGTTTATTCTAAATATTTTGAGTCATTAGCTTTATTGTGTTTTAGGTTTTAGGTAGATGTGAAAAAATGCTGGCAAAAATTTGAAAGCAAAGAGTGGTCACAGCAAATGTTGTTTGATTTAGATTGATCATTTGTTCACTTTGCATTTAGTTAATTGATAAAGATAAACTATTAACACTTTGATTTTTGAAAGCATTCTTACTTTACACACCTGCCTAAAACGTTTGCACAGTACTGTATTTATATATATATATATATATATATATATATATATATATATATATATATATATATATATATATATATATATATATATATATATATATATTTCATATTTGTTTCTGCCTAATGTCTTACCATACAGTCAATTGTTAGACTACTTTTTCTTAACAAAACTGAAAAATGGCAATATTATGTTTTTATTTATTTTTCGTCAACGGTCCTCATGCGGCTGCACCTTCAGAAATTGAATCAGAGGTTAATGGTTGTGTTTGCGTTTCTCCTTGACACTGAGGGCCCACTCTTTATTGAATATAACACGTGTAATCCCCCAAGGCCACAAGGACACCGCCACTGATCCGGGGTCACTTACAAAGTCACATGAATTTGGAGGTTCCTACTACCATTTTGCCCTAATCACAGCGATAGAAGAAGGTACCAGGTCCCTCTGGGAGGCACATCCCATGCCTTGAGCTTGCCTTTGTTCTCTGTGTCAGCGTTTTACAGAATGTATTAGGCGACATTGTCAAGCTCATCCACTCCGCGTTTAGGTTCCTTGTTGTCCATTGCTTGCAGGGTTACTATAATAGAACTCTGTTGCGAGATCTTTTCAACATGTTGTTTGTTTCCCAACCAAACCATTTGACCCAAACAGTATTCTTCCCTCAATCATTTTTTTTGGTAGGCGATAATTAAAAGAAAACATTTGAAAATCTTTGTTTCAATAATTCTGCATTGCCTCGTCATCCCAGTGGTGCTGGATCTTTTGTTAGTCTTGCCCGCTATTGTTATTATTTCCTCTCGGTGTAACCGATCTTTGGGAGGCCCCTGCTCTTTACAAAATCCAAGTCTCGTCACCGGGCCTGACAGACAGGCACGGCAGCAGTGTTTTCACAGCCTGCAAAATTATTCTGCTTGTCCAATCAGCTGAGCCGGGCTCTGGAGGGTTAGTGATTGGACTGGCAGGAAATCAGGCTCTTAAGACATAACATATCGACTGGGCCATCCATCATCTCTTAGCATGCGCTCAGCCACGGCAGTCAACCCCATCCCCCTCCCCTCGGACTGTGTGGGAGCCCGGCTACTGGGTAAATACTGGCCAGGCTACCACCAGGACTGGCAAGGGGGGCAGGGGGGTAAGAGGGGGAGTGGTGGCGGTGGACACACATACGCACACACACACACACACAAATGAACTGAGGGTTGCGTAAGGGGGGATGGGGACATATACAGGTAACTAATCACTGTGTATCAAATCATTTTATATTACATTGGATAATTTCTTGGAGACAGAATGCCACAATGAATAATGTGTTGATTCAAGTGCTCCTTGAGTTTTTAAGTTGGACTTTCTATGAGTCTTCTGCTCTAAGCTATTCTAATGAATAGGAGAATATCTAATATTTCTTTGATGTGTAGTCCCATGACTGGCTGATCTGTCATTGTTACGTAGTTTTAGTACTGGATATTTGTATTTAGCATTTGCTAGATAATGCATCAGAGAGTTTATTCAGCCCCAACATTAAAACACCAGATATTGTGCCCACTTCCAAACCATTGTTCGAGTATGAAAGTCATTTGTAATCATTGCTTTTGAACGAGGAGTCCATGGGAGGAGGGTCAAACCTCTAAACCCTAATGATTGTGATAGGCCCTTTCAAGGTAATTTTCACGGGAGGTCTGTCCGTCTGCCTCTCTGCTCTGGAGATCAGTATGAGTGACTAAAGGGTGGAGAGTAGGAGGGGCACACTGAGTAAAAGAGAAAGACAGAGGGAGGGACAGATATATATATATAGAGAGAGAGAGAGAGAGAGAGAGAGAGAGAGAGAGAGAGAGAGAGAGAGAGAGAGAGAGAGAGAGAGAGAGAGAGAGAGAGAGAGAGAGAGAGAGAGAGAGAGAGAGAGAGAGAGAGAGAGAGAGAGAGAGAGAGAGAGAGAGAGAGAGAGAGAGAGAGAGAGAGAGAGAGAGAGAGAGAGAGAGAGAGAGAGATGCGCGGCCCCTCATCTGTATCGCCTGCATAACACAGATGTTGGGAGTCATCTGTCAGCCCCCGGCCTCTCCTGCAGGGCCGAGGCTTCTCTGAGGGGAAAAGAATTGGACACGGTGCTGTCACTTTTTACCCCCGCTCACAATAGAGGGACATGCAAATATCAACCCCTCATTCTTACCCCTCCTTCCCTCCCGCCCCCTCCCACTCAGCTAGCCAGCGTGTCCTGCCCAGCGTCTGGGCTGGAACTAGCCGATACAATGAGACCCAGGCAGTCGGCTTCGTGCGGGAGGGAGGAAGGGCGCGTCGCAGGCCGGCATGGGGAGGAATGTGACATCGGTCCCATCAGGCCTTTCCCTCGACCACATATTAGAATTGGAAATGATTGGCTGGGGTTGCAGTGGCGTCGCCTGGCTCCCTCTGTTCCAGAGGGGACCTCGGTCTCATAGCTCTCTTTGTCCCGAGAGAGAGAGAGAGAGAGAGAGAGAGAGAGAGAGAGAGAGAGAGAGAGAGAGAGAGAGAGAGAGAGAGAGAGAGAGAGAGAGAGAGAGAGAGAGAGAGAGAGAGAGAGAGAGAGAGAGAGAGAGAGAGAGAGAGAGAGAGAGAGAGAGAGAGAGAGAGAGAGAGAGAGAGAGAGAGAGAGAGAGAGAGAGAGAGAGAGAGAGAGAGAGAGAGAGAGAGAGAGAGAGAGAGAGAGAGAGAGAGAGAGAGAGAGAGAGAGAGAGAGAGAGGTACTCCTCGTGTCCCCTCTGTTCTACCTTATGAATGAATTTGGATGTAATGATCACTCCCCTCCTTTAAACGCCATTGAGCTCATTCGGCATATGGCCCTCCAGAGTTTAAGGGGACGGGTGTGTGGGAGGGTGTGTAGAATGGGACAGACAGATGCTTCTGTTTTGAGAATGTGAAGAACACCCTTTCTGTAACACACACACACACACACACACACACACACACAATCAGCTGCCTGGCAAGGAGTCCCTGACCGTTTCCTGAATCAGGCCCTAATGTGCCGTTTTCATCAGCACTGAGGCGGGCTGCAATATGGTGCCGGTGGCTCGCTAGGGGAATATGAATGTTGATTAAGCATGCGTTCAACCTTTTGAAATTCTGAAGAAGTGTCAGAATAATGGATGTTGAGCAAATGTCAAGCATTTGTTAATTTCTCCGTTATTTGGGGTTTATCTAGCGTGATCTGGGGGAGGAAAACAGAGGCCAGCCTTGTTGTGGCATGTGCCATTGATATGGTGATTTCTTGGCTGCAGACACTTTGTTTTTGATGGTAATATTCAGTTGAGGAGCAACCAGAGGGGCTCACTCATTGATTATTTATTGCAGTAATGGTGTTTATCTATCTATTAAATGACATTTAAACCCAAGGATTTGGTATAGGCCTACATTTGTTTGGGAAACAACTTTTGTGTTTTATTTCTGGTGAGATTTAGGCTACATTAAGTTCATAAAGAAAAATAGTGTACTTTATTGTGCTTTTTTGCAGCCTTTTATACTTATTTTTAGAGTCTGTGCCTTAAGTAAACTTTTGGTTACCTACCTACTTACCTACCTACCTACCAAAATTGTTCAATGGAGTAAGTTAACCCTTTTTTATTTTGCTATCACATCAGTGCCTCAGGCAGTATTTGTCTTTCTACATTTTTGCATAAAGTTCCCCATCACAGTAACAAGGCACATTAAGACTTGAATGTGACTTTTCCCAGACTAGTAGTTAGTGCGTTGTGAAGAGGTTGCGTCAAGGCCATGTTTTGGGGGTGTCATTTCCTTGAAGTGACAATAACATTAGCCAGGGACTGTTGTAGGTCTGGGTCTGGTGGGCCAGCCAGCAACAAGGGTTAGTGGCTCCAACAGCTTTCCCTGTATGACCACACTAGTGGCTCTCTACACAGACCAAAACGTAAGCTGGCAGCCGGGGTTTGTGGGTTCAGCCCCCTCAGCCAATCGCAACGCTGCAGCTGCCGGCTTGTGTGGTCATTGGAGTAGAGGGGGGGGGTGAGGGATAGACGGGTGAAAGGAGCGAGGGAGGGAGAGATGGTGGTGGGTGTAGGAAAAAAGGAGGAGGAGGAGAGAAGGCTATGCTGAGTTTATAACTTCATGTCAGGTTGAGAAGTTCATGAATAATAGATGTGATCAATTACTTGATTAGGAAGCGAAGGAATGATCGGCTTCCTCCTCATATTGTAGGGGTGTCTAAGCACAGCGTTCAAACCGTAAAGTGTCGGCTCTTGGGCTAAAAAACACTGAGGTAAGCTTACGTCTGGCCATCTGAGTAAGGTTTGTTTGCACTGATTGCAAGGGACAGTAGCCTACATAATGTGCAAGGTTCAGGTTAAAAAACCTGCATATGTTTTAAAACAGGATGATGGTATGATCTGATTTCCAGTGGGGGAGAAACATGAACTTACAATGGAGCCATAGTCATAGAAAAAAGTATTGCTATTTAAAAACATAAAACAAAAAAATGCATCAAATTCTAAATACAAAACGCTGGATTTTTGAATGATAGATTAAGTATTTTGCTGTACCCCTCAGTTTACCTCTAGACACTCATACACCAAAAACATCCTTAAGGAGATGAGTTGCTCAGCATACTACAGTACAGCTGGACAGCGAGGCAGGAGCCTCTAGCCCCAGGTTCTCTTTGCATACTGGGATCAATTGAAGGAAAAGAATGGAACAAATTGCCCAGAATGGTACAAGCATTCTAGCTGCGCTTGAGGGAGTAGGCAGTTGGTCAGTGTAATGTGTTCTCTTGCCAAGCCAAGGGACGTCCACTGCATGATGGATAATGGAGGCTTCATTTTCAATTTTCTGTGAGAGTTTGTAGAGACAGCAATGTTAGTAATTATACTGTAACAATAGTAACACACCATAATAGCTGTAACGTGTTTTGTCACCGACAGTGTCATGAGGACCACTACCCTTCAGTAGGAATCACAATTAGGACCGTGACTTTGCAGTGGGGCCTGGTGTCTTTACCACAGTTCAAATTAAAGTCTTGGATACCTCTGAAGAGACGTTCTTTTTAAAGATGGTAATAAAGTGCGGGGGGAGTTATATTTTAAGTTGTCAGGACAGTTGGAGGCAGTGAGATGCCTTGTTGGGTTTCTGCTAAAGCCATCTCTGTCCACACTCCCCCGCAGGCTGGTAAGATATGATAGAGCAAAGAGAAGAATGAAATAGAGTCCCAGACTATAGTTTACAGCTGTAGTTCACAGTAATGGACCCTGTGCGTATGGGAGTTCGGGAATCTAGCCTGGCTGTTCACACACACACACACGAAAAACCTGTCAACAAATGTTATGATCCAGCGCATTGTTGCATAGGGAAAAAAAACAAGAGTTAAATTGTAAATATTGTGTTAATAGTGCGAACTGTTTGTTTGAAGCTGCATGACTTGTTCATGTGTTTGTTTCTTTAGATTTCTCTCTAAATGTATCACAGTCAGTCTATACGTTAAAGCCAGCAGTAAGCTTTTTTTCCATTCATCTTGCTGATGTTGATGGTAGACGAAGCAGAGAGACAGATGTTTGCCTGCTCATACCAGTATGTATAATTAGAGACATTTGCATATGCTGAGTATTTAACCAAAGTTAATCAATTGTTTTTCTTCATATTGCGTTGTGTGTTCAAGATAATGCTTTTGAAACTGATAACACAATTTCTGGTGCTTTAGTCCATATTTAAACCATGTTTATTTATTTTGATTACCTGGATTTAACCAATATATTATTAAAGCCAACTCCAATAAATTCCCTCAGTCTACTAGTAACCCCCATTACAGAAGACAGACCAAGAGCCTAAAATGAAGAACACTACAAAGAGGCCAAACTACAATGCTAGGAGTCATCGCTCCCTTTTTTTCTTTCCCTTAAAACGTCCTTAAAGTCATTAGTAAAAAAAAAAAAATGTGCCATGCCTCAATTAGTTCCATGCCCTGAAGAGTCGCGACATGCACCACTCTCTCAACATCCGACCCGCCAAATGCTAAGTACTGTCGCAGCATATGATACCCATGCTATTAGCCAGGTGGCTTTCATTAGGTAAATTAGTGCTATCGTTTATAATTAATTATTTGTAAATAGGAAGATTCTGAAAATAATTGATAGCATGTAGATACCCCCTCCTCCCCCCAATTAATTAGCCTAGCCAGTGTGGCGATTCAAAGTAGTCATTTTGCTGCGGATCTTTTTATATCGCGTTGGATGTAACAGCTTGCCTTTTTCGTGTCACCATTCAGACGATGTATTTCTGTGGCTTACTCAATTTTCGATATAGCTGCAGCACAGTGCTCGAAACCCAGTAGCGTGGTCTAAGTGACATATGAAAGTCCTAATTGTTTTAATGAAATCTGCTTCTTGACTATTTTGGGCCCCATGCATATTAATGTACTGTCTTAGGTTGTAGCGTAGGGTAATTAGGTTGAGAGTGAATGATTCCCTAACCACTCGTCTGTTTCCTAACCTTCTGTCTCCATGTTCTCATTTGGAGGCAAGAGGGATTGAAACATTTTCAGCTTTTCCCCCCTTTGTTTTTTCGCAGAAAAGTCAATGTGTTCGCTGCTAAAGTTTTGTTAATTCAATTGAAGGTCAGAAACAGTGATCTTGTTATCATAACTTATATTTTCATCATATTTTAGTTTAACTTGGATAACTCGGTATGGTGAAGGTGTTTTTATACATTGATGCATTGGATTTACCACAACAAGGCAAACGTGCTACTGTTTGTAGGTTCATCTTTTAATATTGAAATCACATGCCATCCTTGTCGTGGCAGCTGCAAATCTTGCAAGCTTAGCTATTTTGTTACCTTTATGTTGACATTTGGTACACAGTATTGAATACAATGCACTGTCTTAGTACTCGGTAATGTTACTCTGCTAGATAAGGACCCACGCTAGGTAAGGTTTAGAAAAGGGATATCTATCAGAATGCTTACATGAACCTGCTTGTTTTCACTGACAAACATATATATCTCCCTTAATCCTTGTCTTATAAAGCTGTGGATCATATGTGTATGATATATGAAATATCATATAATGAAAATATAAAGCCCCTATTTTGCGAACAAGCAGATCAGACCTCAGTTGTAAGACTCTAGGCGTTGCTCCATATTTTAGCATGAATTGAGCGCAGTGCACCGAGGAGAACACAGGCGGAATATACATTATTGTAAAGCCTGCAATAACTTACTATTGATGTCTGTTCAATGGAATGGGGGGAATTATACCAATATGGCCATGGTGCAAAACCTTGACAGACGCCATAAAGCGCGGGCAACATTTGGTTGGAAACAACTATTCGAGTGCCCTTATAATATTGCCCAACAACACACAATTCGCCACCAATTTGTATCTTTTCCACTCTCAGGTATGACACTATCCATAGTTGTGGTTTGTCTTGGTTCATTCAGCATTTCCCTGTTAGGGAAATACAGTGAAGAAGCGTGAAGGAAGAACACCAAAGGTCCCCGGCCATCAAGTTCTTCTCCCGCTGTATGAAACAGATATGTTTTCACAGATATTAGAAGCAGTTTGTGTCCCTTTAAAGTTAACAGGGTAAAGATTTAGCAATTAGGCTGTAATCATGCTCATTATACAGAGTAATCCATTTAAAACCTAACAGATGTCTGTTCCAGCAGGAGGAAGGCGGTGGTCCCACTCTTACTATAGTGCAGTAATGTTGTTGAAATGCTCAGGTGCAAGGTTGAAGTGGGGAAAAAAGTTTTTTCTTTTCTTCATCCCCCTAAGTGTCTACATGTTGAAAGTTGACCGTTTAATGGCCCACTTAATTGCAGTGGCCCCTCGGCCCCAACGTATCATTGTAAATTAACGCTGAGGCGGTCATGTTTTTTGTATAAGCAAACTTGGTTTTCTGTTTGTTTCTTCAGATATGAGCCATGCATATTTATTTAAATGCTTTACTTATTTATGATTTTTTTTTTTACTTGGTGTTTGGTTCGCCCCACATGACAGGTCCAGTCACTAGAGACTTGCATTGTTGGGCATTAGTTCTTCCGCAGCCAAAGCAGTAAATCTGTTTACAACTAACATCTGGAGAAGCTAGCATTTGAGGATATTGTGGGGTTAAGTCATTATAAACTACTAAGCTATTCCAGTGGTTGTAATTATTGTATTAAGATTCAGCTTAGACTAGACTATACCTAGAAAAAAAAATCAATAGCTAGGAGGTCTCTGTCTTTGTTTACATGTCACATAGTTTTTTCACAGTCTGCAGTGATTGATGTGGAAAGCCTATATGGACTCAATATTCCAATGGAGATAGGAAGCTGGGGGTTCCCGTCAGTATTTACATACCACTCTCAGGTGACTTGTAAAGAAAAGTCCATTAAATTTAACAATCAAATGTACTGAGAGTAGTACATGGAGACATAAACCCTTTGGAGACCACCGTAGCTGTGTGTGTGTGTGTGTGTGTGTGTATAATATGCCTGTGTTTGTTTGTTGAAGTATGGGATATGTGTGTGTGTGTGTGTGTGTGTGTGTGTGTGTGTGTGTGTGTGTGTGTGTGTGTGTGTGTGTGTGTGTGTGTGTGTGTGTGTACTATCCAATTAGAACTAAATCTGTCACTGCTTTAAATATTTTCCATTCAAAGTAAGCTTGGGGGTCTTTGGGGGAGGGGGTGTGGGCATCGGAGAGGCTGTGAATCCCCGTCGGAGCAGCCTGTTTTCCAGGTTTCCCTCTGCCAGGTGTTTGACATTGACTGGAGCTGGAGATGAATGTAGCTTATGGCAACCCATGGAATTGACCGACTCATGGGAGCCCCAGCTTCCTGCAGTGAAAGTTTCCATTTTCAAAGCCCATCAGCTGCAGTGGGAGGGTTCCAGAGCTACCCATATGCCAGTACTGACAGTGAGGCAGGCAGGAAAACTTTCTCTCATCCCAAACAGCCCCCTCCTTCCTACACACACACACACACACACACTCAGACACACTCATACGCACACAGGCACACACCATACCACCAGTGTAGATTTCCTACAATACATACATGAACAAACACACCCATACTTTGCCAAGCCCCTTTTGCCGAAAAACATCCCCTGAAAGAAGGCTCCCTCCTTGCTAACAAACTGCACTCAGTGACAACATATTGAAATACAGTATTCCCTACAGCTAATGGAACTGAACCCCATCAATTATTAACATGCATTTGCTTTGTTTCTCCCCCATGTTTGTTCCTTTTGGCTCGGTTACAAGGTAGCAGTTCTCTTAGCTTTTTTTTCCACCCCAGTGATGCTCCATTGATGCACATTTGCAGCAGTGCTGGATATGTCTATACCGTTTGCTTTTGAGATAAGATGGGGTTGGAGGAAGATTATATGGGTGAGGGCATAAAAAAGAAAATCCCAGCTGTCTATTCTCTCTGTCAGCATATACCACACACACCAACCACCCCTCTCCATAGTGGACTATTGCGGCAGGAATCCTTTGTCGGAGGTGTTCATCTGGAACAACTTTGCCACACTTGTTTTCATGTTCTTTTAGATTAAAGGGCAGCCGGGTCCGGCTTTGAAGCTCCTCTCTCCCTTTGTCTCCATGCAATGCACTCTGGTAATTAACTTTGTCCTTCTTTTATTTGTTCCAGTCACTCGCAGTCCACTCTTCTGAGCATCTTCTCCCTGGAGTACCAGGTTAGAAGTTTTCTTCCTTTGTGAGCCTTGACAGGTGCCTAATTGAATGATGAATGTCCCTTTATTTCTTTGTAATTGAACTGCCAGCTCTCTGATTGGTTTGGAGGATGTCCCTCCTTCTCTCCACCTCCCCCCCTCCCCCGTTTTACTCCCTCTCTCACGTCGAGAGAGCCTTTGCCTGAGTCTCGGTGGAAGTCTGCCAAGCTTTCCCATCCATCTGTCTAATAACATCTAGCCCCTGCTTATTTGGTGGACCTGTAATAAATTATGCTAAACCATTATTATTCTGACAATAATAATTTCCCTGTGTAGTGCGGCTGCGTGTGCTAAATGTTTGCTGACTCGCACTGTCACTGCTGCTTTCCACGGCTGACAGGGGATGATGATAAATGGCCGCTGCCGCCGGTGGCAGAAGGCAACACAGGCAGAAAATGGAGTCATTTATCATCCCCCTGACAGGTGTCACTCATGCCGCCCGTCTCTGCGGAATTAGATTTCTTTTTTTTTATGTGTAGTAGCTTTTAAATAAGTAGTTTTTTAACCAATGCTCTTGCTCTCTATCCCCCTCCTCCACACTCCCGGTTAAGATGGCAATTGAATTGCATGGAAATTCGTTGTCGGGGTGCGGGAGTGGAATGGGGTCGTTGTTTGATCGAAAAAGGGGAAATGAATACAAGGCTGGAGTAAGGGGGGTTGAACAAGGTTGCCGTGACTCCATGTGACCCTGGGCAAACTTATAGAGATTCAATTACTGTGACCCCCTTGCCTGCGCCTGTTTATATGCGATAGAGTGGCCACGGCCAAGCACCTCCATGTATTCAAGTATCGTATTCTTTTTTTTTTTACCTGAATTTGTTTTTGTTAAACTGGCCATAGCTTTAATTTTGTTTACTGTACCTTTTAGAAAAGGACCAAAAGAACAATTTCAAGGCACCATGCACCAGACGTCATCGAGAGCCACTACCAAAGGTACACCCTCTCTATCTCTGCCTCTCTCTCTCTCTCTCTCTCTCTCTCTCTCTCTCTCTCTCTCTCTCTCTCTCTCTCTCTCTCTCTCTCTCTCTCTCTCTCTCTCTCAATCTATCTGCCTCTCTCTTTGCCTCTCTCTCTTACATATATATATATATATATATATATACACAGTATATGTATATATAAAGAATCTCTGTCTCTCTATCTCTCTCTCTCTCTCTCTCTCTCGCTCGCTCGCTCTCTCTCTCTCTGCCTCTCTCTCTCTCTGCCTCTCTCTCTCTCTGCCTCTCTCTATCTCTCCCTCTATCTTTCTTTCTTTCCTTCTTTCTTTTTCTTGCTCTGTTCCTTGTTCCTACCTCTCACTATACCTCTCTCTAACGGGAGAGATCGCTCACTTCACACAACAGGAAATGGACAGGGCTGAGAGTAGGTGAGCTACCATGACAGATATAATCTTCTTCAAACAAATCACCACCCTCAGGATTCCTCCCAGACCTCTATGTGCACCTGCTAAGCCTTCACAATCACCAGACTGTTTTTTTTCTCCCTAAACGAATACAAGACTCAAAGCAGCAGTTGGACATTTGCCTCACACAGGCTTATGATGGGGTGATTATCTGTAATTCATTTGTATCAAATAAATAAGGAAAAAAGGAAAAAACAAGCTGCAGGCCAAAAGCTTTCTTTGGAAAGCTTCTTTGCATATTGCAATTAGCCTTTATCTGGCTTATTAAGCCATTGTTCTGTAGAAAGGAGGCTGGATAATGCACTTATAATCCACTTATATAACAACCAACCTCAGAGATGATCTGGGAAAGATCTGAAGGAGCTTTGGTGGTTTTGGTTGGCGAGGGAACAAATATTTTTTTGGCGTGAGTGGGTGGGGGGGGGGGGTTAACTAACCAACTATCAAGCTTGTCTGGCTTTGAAGAAATCTGAAGCTTTTAAGCTCTGCTGTTTTAACCACACCAAGCCTGCCATATGCCACTGAGGGCAGAGTCATCAGGGGCATGAACATGTCCTGACTGGCCTGATCTTGTGCCCTCTTCCCTTCTGTCTGCTTTTTCTTTTCTTTTTTATTTTTTTCTTTCTTTTTTCTCTGCTGCCTTTCTCCTTTGTTTTAACCAAGGTACCTCAGTGAATCCAAGGCACGTCCATCTGACCCAGTCCTGTTGGAGCTGGCAAATGAGGTAATGATGTGGTCTCTTTTCATTACATAGTTTTATTCCTGTGCCTAACTAAGTCATATTCTTTATATTTCAGTGTAAATACTCTATACGTCTTGCAAGCAAAGCAATACAAGCAAATGAATCATTTGAATACCATTTTTCGTCCAAATGCCCTTGCAGTTTTAGATTGTTCTCCCTGTCTGTTAGTCATTAAGAAAATTGGTCAAATGGTCTGGTCAATTAACCAATCATTTAATGCTATTAACATTTATTCTCTTTAAGCAGATGTGAAAATACCATTGGAGTTATATTATGTCATTTTCAAAATTGCGATTCTATCCACCCAGTTTGTTCAAACTGTGGACAGGTGATCAGGTCAAAGTTCAACTACAGAGTCCATCATAATTGTTAACAACTGTTATTTAGTCAGGCCCTGCATATTACTTATAAAATGAAAAATTCGAATTTGCTTTTTAGCTATACGATATGTTGCTATAAAGATACATAGTGACGGTATGTAAAGAGACACTTCTTTGTAAATAAGAATAATATTATTAAATTGTCTGATGCATAGAGTCTTTCATCATATATGTTATCTCCTGGACACGTTTCTAGATATTATATAATAAGAATGAATGTGCTCTTTGTTACCTCTTACTCTCTGGAGCATTTAAGCTTGTCAGCAAATTAGCAATTACCACCAGGTTAAACCCAAGGTTTAATGAGTTGTGAAAATGATGCCGGAGTCCTCATTAATGTTAGTTACTTTGAAACCCTTCTGACTTCTGACTGAGAGATGTCATGAACAAAATCCTAAAATCCTAGCTTGCATTGTAAAAATAATACAAATATTATTTTATGTTCATTCAAGTCACTCATATAAGTTGTTACTTTTACATTTTGATCATATGAACACTTCATATATTTTAAAAGGCAATTAAACAATTTGTGTACTGTTTTTAACTTAGGCAATATAATTCCTAACCTGTTCTAAACTTCTAATCTAAATTGTTCACAAGCTTCAGTATTACCTCAAAGCTATCTGTCATTACTCATTCACCATTTAATTGACATATGTTTTTTTTTTGTATTAAACTCCGCTTGAAGATAACTGTCCATGAGCCATTTAACTGTCATTTTAATATGCTACTTAACATTTAAACTAGGCACTCGTGTTCTCACAGACAGCTAATTGATGTAGTCTTATTCCTTTATGAGACAATATATCTCCAACGTTAGGGAATTGTCCACTAGGATAACTATTCTGGTGTTATGTTTGACCATTGAGAACTACTGTTATGTTTTAATTATCATAAATGTTATTATTATGTTGCATTTGTTATGAGACTATTTTATTGGTTGAACAGATAGAGACATATAGATACAAATTATTTCCGAGTGGGTGTAATTACCAGATATAACTGATCATTTTGTTGGTCGAACGGACCCAGATATAGATGTACTGCCTCCCTACAAAGAGTCATTTTTATTTGTATATACGTAGGCCCTACATGTGTGGGTACCGAAAATATCGCCCCACGCACCCCTCCCCCCCTGCCACCACCACCATTTCCACCCGTTGAGCCTAATAAAACCCAGCCTGGAGTTTTCTCTTGAGTAATAATTTTTTTAGGAGGCATTCATGGGTCTGTGAATCTTAGTTACACATTAAACTCATGAAGTGCTTCAAATCTGATTTGAGGGAGATGGACTCATGATTAATATGAAAATTAGCGAGATGCAAGTACCTGAACTAATCAGGTGGTCCTTATTCAGGCAGGGGAAGCAACGGTAATGTCGCCATTTTTCATGTGTCAGCCCTGATGTGGGTTACTGGGAATGCAGTGCACTCCTGTTATCCAGGGGTTTATGTGAATTGAGTACATGGAAAGAGCAGAGGAAGAGATGGATAGTGGGTAAAAAAAGATCAAGAGAGAGAGAGAGAAGGATAGGGAAAGAGCACGTGAGAGAGTATCTCAGGCTTGTCTAACGTAGTCTGCAGCTTTCTTTCTCTGGGACCCTTAATGAAGACTAAGATTGCCTCTTAAGCTTGTAATAATTGTAGACATTTGTGTTTGGTATTTTGCTTGCTGCTTTCTGTATGCAGAATTATGGAGATGTTAACAAATAACACTGCAAGAAAAAAAAAGACTGTTCAAAGAGCTCACTGCTGCTAGCAGTACTAGGAAGCATCACAGAGGAGATAAAACAGTGCAATCTCACTACAAGCTGAGGGCAAATTCACTTTCGGGTCCCAATTATGCTAACAAGAGAGAACAAATGTTCACCGGCTGCCAGAACACTGTGTTCCATAACAAAGTAGCAGGGAAGTCTACTAGGGCTGCATTTCTTGTTGTTTTAATTTGATTTTTTTATATTTTTTATCTGCATTGAAGCGTCTGTGGAATTTACATTTGCTCACAATCTACTTAGATCCACTCTAAAGAAATACCTCTAGTTTCGCTCACGCATCATAGCAAATGTAAATCATAGCAAGAAGTTTAAACCATAAATCACCTTTCTTTTTTAAGAGACTTACCATGTATTTTAAGTGAGTGTGATTTTTTTTTTTACTAAGCATTTTTTACTAAGCAGACCTTCAGATTCTGTACCATCTAAAGCCCATCCAAAATTGGTTTCCGGATCAAAAAGCTGTTTCTCGGTTTATATAATACATTTTTTATTTTTAAAGAAAGATTGTAGCATGTTGTGCGGAATTTGTATATGTATTATCTTTCTTTTGTGTAGCCCATCCTTTTGTATTTTCTTTAGATGCTTTAGGTGCCGGTTCATGGTCTGAAAGTAAGTGAATCTGTTGGGAAAGTTCTGTTGGGCAACTAGAACAACTTCTAAATCATACATTATGCATAGTTTTAACACTGGGCTGCTGTATAATGAGCATAGAAGCCCAGGTGTGGAACGTCTTGTACTGTAGGCTTGAAGATTGGTTACCTGTTACTGTAGCATGTTGCCAGGGCCAGACGCTCGCTGGCAATCAGTCAGTCGGAACATCCACATCAGTCATTAGTGTTCCTCTACCTGTCAAAGATCCCCCTTGATCTCCCACCGAGCAACTCTCCCTTCTCAAGGTGTCTTGGTGTTCAAAGACACAGCTCCAGCCACAGCTCCACCACTCCTCCTCGTTCACTTACTTCTTCCTCTTGTGATATGAGGCATTGCGGTTCCTACAGTCCCTCTGGTGTGTCCTGTCCTGTGGTTTTGCCTAGGTGATCTTCATATGATTAAAGCTCTGTGTCTCTTGGTCGAGCCCATTCTTGCGCTTCTCATATCGGATGAAAGACTAGGGGCCCACATTATTGTCTTGGGCAGAGGTGGAAGCGTTTCAACTGGGCTAGCCTGGCTATAATATGAGCACTCGTGTCCCCACGGGAACGTTTGGGGAGAAGCCAGGCACACAAAGGCTTATTTACTTGAAGCTTGTTGAAAGTTGGGTGAAGGTTTTAAAACATCACAATATAATTGGAAAACATTATTATCATCATACTTTTTTTTTCTATTGCCAAAGGTGAACTGATAATGTTATTCTAGCAAAAAAAGATGGGCTGCTTATATTGTGACTATACTTCGGTATCTATAGGAAGAAATTCTTCCATCTTTATTGAACAAATGTTTTCCCATTGCACATTCCTCGATGCCCAGACTGCTCCTTTGTCACCTTTATTTGTAAATAATTGTATTCTTCCACTCTGTACACAGGTCGACGTGTCTCCTGCCCTCATGGCTCGCATCTTGCTAGACAGGTTTCTTCAGGGCCAGGAGGGTGCAGTGCGTAAGTACCACCTTTGTATCTGTCTGTCCTCTCTGGCGTTCATTCTATCAGTCCTAATTCTCCTTTCAGAGAGAGAGCTCCTGTCTCTTGTCTGCTAGGTGCTGTTCAGTCCAGCCAGGCTTAATAAGAGACAGGCTACTACTAGTATTACTACCTGGGGCACAAGACTGACAATTAAGCACTAGTAGGACCACCCACCTCTTAACTGCTGTTTGGATCAATGCGACCTCACTTCATCAGTGTTATTTATAGCCCCCTGATTTCTCCTCTTCCACTCCATCACCCCCCTTCTCTTTACCCTTCGCTATTGGGATCTACTATGGAAATGGAATTGAGAAGGGTGGCAGAAAAAGCAAACTGTTTCTAAGCAGTGTGGAAAGATAGATGGTCAAGAGTGAAACAAAAGACAGACATATGTATATATATATATATATATATATATATATATATATATATATATATATATATATATATATATATATATATAAAGATATGGTACAGAAATTGATTACTATTAAGTTTACTTTTTCAATAAATTCTAGTTCTAGTTCTATTTCATGAAAGTTTTGATATCTTGTTATTTCATATGCATAGTATGCTGAAAATCATTTATATATAATATATATATTTATAAATATCACAAATAAAACTTTACATGGCAGTACTAATGCCCCTCCATGCTTTTTTGTTTTTAGCGTTTAGTTTTTGTCTTATACAGTTTACTCTTATACTTCTCATATTATTATTCCAAAGCTACTAGAATGTACACACAGTAATGGGTGCCTAATGAGTTGCATAATGTCAAGAAGACGTACCTTTGACTTAATAAAAAAAAAGAGAGATTAAAGTGGATATGTGTTATTTTAAACTTTGCCACGGCACTGCCATTTGTCAAAGTCAAGGATGTGATTGCTTTGGACCCACCCCTATCCAGGGCCTGTCAAAATAGTAGTCTGAGCACCGTGTAGAACAAGGCGTTCATCCAGGAGGAGCACTCTATATGAGGTGCAAGTAGACTGTTCCTCCATTCATAGGGAGTGACTTTTATTGTTGCTTAGAGTAGATATACCTGCACGTAAAACGCCTTTTATGGTCCATCTCACAATAATGTGTAAGAAATGTGTTTACTTGGATGGGTGCAGATCTAATGCAACAATAATAGGTAATATTTTGTGAAGGAGCCATTTTTTAAGACATATTGTATGATTTCCTCTAATATTTTTTGGGTTTAGTTATTTTGTACTGTGAATAATGTTATCTCTGTGTTTTAAATGATTTTAGAAAGCACATGTCATTTTCTTTTTCTTCATTGTTGATTGTAGCCATGGTGTTGTGTTGGTCTATTTTCATGTATGTATGGGCAGAGTGTATGTTCTTTGCTGCTAGCAAGTGGAGTCTGTGAGGTCACTTTGTTAAAGCAAATTTCCCTGCTTTCCCTCTCAACGGTGACCTGCCTGGCCTTATAGCAATGAAATGCTGCTCCATGGTCAAACCATCCAATCTTCCTGTGTGTATATTAGACTTTTGTAATGTGTTTCCATTATCAAACAATGCAAGGATAATTGTCTTTGCTTGCAATTAGCTAACAGGTTTATTCAGTGCTATTGGCAGGCATATCCATCATTTGCTCCCCCGCTGGACTTTGGTCTTTTGTGTGTGTGTGTGTGTGTGTGTATATAGTGTGTATATCCAGCGGGAGGGCAGGCAGGCGCACAGCTAAGATCAATAGACTTCTATATAAGGGACATTACCCCCAACTGGGTGAGCAACTCCCCTTTGCCTAGCACCATCGTTTTACTTTGCCTTCTCTTCCCCTTTGCATTTAAGAAACACAGGAATAGGGCCTTCGGGACCATGGAATATATGTACAATCACTAAACTTGGATCAATACCTAGTTTTAAATTGTTTTCTGTCTTTTCCTTGTTTTGTTTTGCTGGCTGTTTGTAGAACCCCCCTCCCGTTTTCCGCCAAAGCTTTAAAGAGAGCATCAGTCAGGCCGAACGAAAGGCAAGGATATCTAGAGGTGCATGTAAATAAATCAATACATTCATAGCAGTTTTATCACATATTGACTATGATATCAGCATCCATAATGCTCCTTGTCTCATGAAGACAGACTGGGCTGCAGGGATGGGCCATCACCCTCATTCACTCAGTATTCCTAAAGCAATCAACACTCTACTTAATACATTTATTTCATTAATGGTACGTAATAATATCATCTAGTCACTGCATCGTACATTTGTTCAATTAATTAAAATGTTTTAAGAAATGAAACCTTTTATTTTAGCATTGTATCTCTTATGTTGTTTTGGCTGAGGGATAATAGTAATAATTATAAAAAGTATACACACTGCATGTTAAATACAGTTGTATTGCCACATGTAGATGGTTTTAGAAACTAAAGAGCTGCTTTTCTTTTAAAACTCCCTCCACCCCCATCTTAAGATCATTCAGTTAAGTCTCTCTCGATGCTGCCTCTGACACAAGTAGACGTGGTTCTAGATTTAGATACTCTTTTTTTGAGGAGGCAATCTTTCTAGGCAATTTGACCTTTTCCATTTTCCCAAGGCCCAACTCCAGATTAGATTTCTGCTGCGTGTTTTGTAACTACGCCGTTGGTCCACCGTGAGATTTATTGTCACATTCCTCTGCCAACGTCATGTAGGCAAGGTTATATGTCGCCTATGTTTGATGTGAACACTCACGTTGTTGATTCACAACGCTTTGGGTGTTTTGCTAGATCGGTGGCTTTGATCTTAAGTAATAGAAATGCTGTATTATGTTGTTGCTAGTAGATAGACAAATCAGCTCAAGAGACTCCATATTGGTGGTGTTGGTCTTCCCCTTTGTGCCTTAACTGCGCCTTTCTTCCTCATCTCGCTTTTTCCAACCTGGCAGATTTGGAGTGCATATACAGTCCTTCAGATAATAAGGTTAAGGGCACTTCATTAGCAAATAAAAAGTAGGAAGATAAGTGTGTGTGTGTGTGTGTGTGTGTGTGTGTGTGTGTGTGTGTGTGTGTGTGTGTGTGTGTGTGTGTGTGTGAGAGTGTGATGGGCCGGGTGGGGGATGCGTGCAAGGGGAGGATGCAGATGAGGTAAGCAGCAGCGTGGCACTTCACTTGACAAGTACACTAATTACTCCTTTTCAGCAGAGGAGCTCGAGTCAGCCCCTGCTCCAGTCTAATGGCCTGACCCGGGGAGCGTTCCTGTATGACGGAGCCGCCCTAGCCCTGCTATTACTATCGCTATGGTGCTCGCACAAACACGCAGACACACACACACACACACACACACACACACACACACACACACACACACACACACACACATGCGCACACACACCACACTCATTTCACTGCTATCAGGAAGAATCAGGTGGAAGCAGATCAGTTCCGCTCCACTAACCTCCCATCATCGACTAGCATCACCAACATCACAGACAGCAGTTTAAAAAAAGGAGAAGAGAAATAACACTTTTTTTCCCCCCTTCCCATTCTTGTTTCCTCCTTTTTTTTCAAAGAATGGGGATACATTTAAAAGGAATAAATTGGAAAATCAAATGAGTGCTTTAGGCAGCCGCAGAGATTTGCAGAGCTGTCGGCCGGTATCTGAGAGGCTCATCCATCATGTCCCACAAGTAGTCAATTCCTCTAGTAACTGTAAATGTTTTCAGATATTAGCCAATTTATATGCTCCGAGATTCATCATGGAAAATCAGCTTTAGAGACGCGCATTATCAGGACCCGTCTCTCCCTTGCTCCATGAAGTTTGATGAACGAGCACCTCTCCACAGCTCACTAGCTTGTGCATGGGAACGGGGGGCGGGGGTGGGGGTGTGGGGGGGGAGGTCTTACTGGTGTATATGTAGCTGGGTAAGCCCCAGCCCCCCACCCCCTCGAAAAAGTGGGTTTTTAATTAATAAACAAACTTACAGAGGAGCTCATCAGTGTCAAGGGCAATAACGACAGTCGTTCGTTACTGTTTATTACGGTCCTCCCTCAACAAATGTTGCCCTCTAATGAGGTTTCTGCTCATTTTTTCCCCCCTTCTCTCTTTGAGATAATGACTTTTTTTTTTACTCTAGTGAAGAAGAAAAAAAGCAAATCATGCAAGGTTTGGTGGTTGTTACCTCTCCTTGTGCTGTTGATCTCTTTTTATAAGGATGCAAGAAACATTGTGTTCTGTTTTGTTTGCACTAGGTTGACTGTTTTCTTTAGCAAATCCCAATGGAGGCTTAGCGCTCCCCATCTATTTTCTTTCTCTCTGTTTCTCTTCAGATGTTGACAATGTGATAGCTCAGTCAACATTTATGCCAACATGGGACAATTACAATACATTTCCTGTATGTTTACAAGGTGTAAAGTTGTGCTGCAGGGCTTTGTTCTCTGCATGTGAGGCTCCATGAATTTTTTTTCTTCAATTTTTCTTCAGTGTTCGTGCGTGTGCATTTTGCATTTGTGCACATTTCTTTGTTGGTTGTGTGTCTATCTGTGTGTCTGTGTGTGTGTGTGTGTGTGTGTGTGTGTGTCTGTCTGTGTGTCTGTGTTTGTGTGTGTGTGTGTGTGTGTGTGTGTGTCTGTGTCCTTGTGTGTTTACGGCTGGGTAGAGCTTAGGGCGGCGTGGTGGAGTGTTGCTGTGCAAGGCAAGGCACATCTTTAATAAATGCATGTTGATGTCGGAGGCTGCAGCGATGCGAGGGATGCAGGAACCCTGTTGTTATTTACTGCGGTGTTTGCGCATGGCGGCGAATGCCGGCCTGCAAATGGCATTACAGCGTGTGATGAATGAGCATTAGGGTAAACTCATTTTAAAAGCAGCCTGATTTATTAGTGGTCTGGCCTTCCATTTTCATCAGGTCAGTGCTTGGCTGGAACTCCACAATGTCATTGTCAAGGTCACCCTCTTTATGGCTATTTTTAACCGCGTCCCTGCTCACAAAGGAAGCAGGAGGAAGAGCCTTATCACCTGCAATGGCCGTATCCCAAAAATGTCGAACAGATGGAAAGATGGATGGAAAGCAGCCTAGCCTGTGTGTGTGTGTGTGTGTGTGTGTGTGTGTGTGTGTGTGTGTGTGTGTCTGGGTTTGTTATGTGAGAGACCAAAATGTGGTAGTGGTCAACCTCCAATTATTAGTGCTAGTAAGACAAGAGTTTTAATGGAGGCCGTTGCCTTGAGGGAGGTTTATTACACACTACTGTTTTGCAGAAGCAGCGTCAAATCTATAAAACTACCATTAGGCGGGGAAAAAATCTATCAAAATGTCATTAAAGTGGAATAAGTTGCCAATATTGCTGATGTGGTTGTGGGTCCTTTGATTTTCCTTCAGATTATTAGGCACAGTCGAGTAGTGACTTTGTTAAGGGAAACGAGTGTTGTTGGGAAGTAATATGTCTCCTGGCTTCATAAAGTTTGCAGCCTCATATTCCCCAGTTTATGGATTATCCATTATCATTTGTCATGAGTTGTCCTAACTCAGGGGGAAAATATAACCCTCTTTCTTCATCTCTGCTCCAGCTGCACGGGAGCAGGATATGTATCTCTGCGAAGATACCAATCTCTGAGAAAAATGAGCAGTGAAAAAAACAAAAACACAACCATGTGCCTTGCAGCTCTTATAAAGAATGAGAGGGAGAGAGTGGGATGTGAAGTAAGATGGAAGCCATGGTATATGAGACGAGCGCCAACAGACCAACATGGTAGAAAGGGAGAGAAATACAAAGAAATCAACTAAAATACAGAGAACGAGAAGCCAGCGCCGATCAGGCTTAGTTCTGCGTCCACCATCTTGTCTCGTTCTCACGACAACAGAAGAGGAGGCATCACAGCACCCTATTTGTTCTTCCACTGCTATGGGTTTGATAGTCGTCACCAGGAGCCACTGCTATGAAAGGAATAAAGGAGGGGGAGGAGGAAGAGGAAGAGGAAGAAGAGGAAGTGGAAGTGGAAGTGTGGTGCTTGAACCTAGAGGGAGGTTCTTAGAATTGTATGTGTTCAGGCAAAGGTCTCTTCATAATGAGCCTGTAGCTTTAACAGTGGCTCTACTATAAGTCAGGCCGTATAAAATCAACTTGGTCAATATTTTGGTTGACTTTCTTGCATTAGAGTCTTTTTTTCCCCGTATCCGATCCGTATTGGTTAAACACTAAATAAAGTCTGCTATATTTCTGCTATTTTGACCAGGAGATTTCAGGACACTGTCTTATCTCAAGTCTTTAGGTACAAAATCCATCCAAAATGTGGATATAAATATTTGTCACTCAATGATACAATCCATTTAATCTGGGTCTTTTTTTATGATTCAAAATTTTGCTGTTACCGTAAATGACAATCAATGCAGCGGCTTGCCGGGGTGATTTATAATGTTGGTGGAGCTGGAACGGGGATGAGCGTGGCAAAATAGGCATCATTCATAACGTAGATAAACTACATGGCGCTCTTGTGCTCAGTACTGAAACATCTATCTATAAAGAATCTCATAGAAGCCAGCCAATGGACTGGGATAGGAATAGCTCACTAATAGTGGCATCATGGCACATTTATTATGCGAACCCCATCTCTGCTGTCCGACGTGGATTGTCTCTGTTTCTGCTCTTTGGTTTCTCACTAGTCGCCCAAATGTCTACTATCACCGGAAGTAGACCTACTGTGCTGATCTGTACTGTCTCTGATACCAGCCGTTAAAACCAGAAGGAATGCCAAAATGTTGTGAATCGTTATTGACAAGTTACAAGGTAACTTGGCTGTTCTAATATTTGATTTAGTATAGGTGTTGTTAATCTTGTTCGTTCTCTTTCTCTGTCTGTCCTGCCCTCAGCCTCCAAGTCCGTTCTCAACAGCATGCTGCGGGAACCAACACTGATTCCGGACCCAGCTTTGGCCAACCACGTCTATCAGGCAAGTGTGTATGCCCCTTTCCATATTCAGATCTGTATTTTTCACTTTAATGTATGGAGTTAGCAACTAGTTAGCTCCTTTTTAGCCTTTAAGTTGTTCTTCGTTCACAGGGAGCCATAGCCAGTTTTTAGCACCTGTCTGGCAGGCTGAGCATCGGGCTGATGTTTAGTGATGAGGTCACGTGAGAGCATGCGGTCACGCCTGCCAATCCTCCGCCGTCTCCGGTGTTTTCTCCCCCCATGCCGCTGTTTAAAAAGGTTGTGTGGGCTTCCAACCCACCTCCCTTGCGTGCCGTAATATTTCTCCCCCCTCTTTTCAGTGCACAATAAATGACTGCTGTTATGGACCGCTGGTAGACTGCATCAAACAGTATCCTTCCCCATAAAATGTTAAGCCTGGAATTGACGAGGAGCTATTGAAGGGGATGAGATGTGTCTGGCTTCACCTGACATAAAAGTTCTGCTTCACAGAGGAAGTGTTTCATCCTGCCTGCCGCCCCGCCATCCCCATCACAGGGGGTGAGAGGCAATGGAGGGTAGAGGAGGAGAAGGATGAGGAGGAGAAGGAGGAGAGAAGGATGGAAGAAGAGGAGAAGGGAGAAGGAGGCTGATCTGAATAGATCTCCATGCTCACAGAGTGAATCAGGCCCAATGTTCTGTAACACAAAATGTGGAATAAGCAATCCATGGAGACGTGTGCCACTCCCATCAATTTAATGTTTTTTGAATTTCTTGATTTTATATTACCCTTTGTACTGTATTTTTAATGATACACTGGTAAATAGATGATACTGAAATATGTATGAAATGTAGATTTTGAGATCAATTCACAACTAGAGTGTGCCGCTTAAAAACGGGATGAATTTACACATTTGGGGGAATGTGAAAGTGATCAGCACCATGGAGAGCTCTTGCCAATATCAGAACAACTGCATCTATGAAAATAATAATAGAAGGTATATTTCAGTTCTGTGTCACCCCCTGGCCCTCTTTCCCTCTGTCCTTCACTCCTCCTCCCCTCCCTCCCTGGCTGGAGTGGCGTCCGGGCTATTTTAGGGCAAGTAGCTGGGAACTACACTTGAAGCCTTGGATCGGTTATGTTTGCACAAGAGTGGGCCTTGGTGTGTCTGTTTGTGTGTGTGTTTGTGTGTCTTTGGGATTCCTCTGTTCCTGAGCAGTCGACCCTGTCCCACTCTGTCCCCTACCCTCATCCCCCCTCTTTACCTTCCTTTCACACTCCTCCCTCCAGAGCCAACTCACTTTCACTCACTCTGCTAAAAGGAGGGTATGAACACCGCCCCACTATCTGCTTTGGAAGAACTCCATCCCATATTATCATAAGATTGGCTCTTCTACCTGTGTGTGTGTGTGTGTGTGTGTGTGTGTGTGTGTGTGTGTGTGTGTGTGTGTGTGTGTGTGTGTGTGTGTGTGTGTGTGTGTGTGTGTGTGTGTGTGTGTGTGTGTGTGTGTGTGCGCGCGCGCGCGCGTGTTTGCGGCCCAGAGTATACATGCATTAGTTTCTTGTTCCGTCGACTGATTTGTGTTTTATGGGGGTGGCATAATGCTTCAAGGAGTTTTATTTTCTTTCCCCAAAAGATAATTATGCACACGTTATCTGGCCATCATGATTGCACAGGTCTGTCCATCATTGGCATCTGCTGTAAGGCCTCTTGATGGATGGCTATTGCTTTTGCGTTTTCTTGTTTTTTGAATGAAATGAGGGGTGTAGTCCAGGGTGTAGACTATTTGCAGTTTGCCAATTTTGCATTTGTACCGTTTTTGTTTTTATATAATCCTCTTAAACTCATGTCTGTCTCATTTGGATAATGTTCTCTTATGAGATGTGTTCTGAAAGTTTAGGTCTGATGTAACTCAAAACGACCTACTCTGATTGTGCTCAGACTGTGTACTGTAAGGAACGGTGGCGTGCCTCATTCATACCAAGAAAACGTCACAGCTTAGTGACATACTGTTTTATCCAGTCTCTCTCACACACCCCACACACTTACCCATGTTCGGCTCTGCTTCCTTACTTGGTTGCCACAGCAACCTGTAAGGTAATGTTGAGGTTTCCATAGCAACCCCTTTTACAGGTACGACTTTTCCTTAGGAGAGAAAGATTCTAAAGGGAACTTTCTCCCGTTGTTCCAGTCATATTTCAATGGATACGCTGCCAAGCCTGTGCAATTGGCAGTGTGCAGCCCACTGTACAAGCTGTTTCTTTAGAATGTGAAGGTATGCCTTTGGAATCCTTAATTCATCACCCAGCGCCATTGGTCAGGAGCATGAGGTGCTGCTACGTGACAAACTGAATGAGAGGAACTTGTCCTTCTTAGGTAAGCCACTCCCTTCTGACATCACAGCATTCAAATCTAACCACACCTATTTGTAGGAGATCTACACCAAAACTTTGAAATGAATTATGTTGTGGGTTTTATCTCCCATTGATTTACTACGGTCCAGACATTGTGCTATCAGAAGACTATTGAAGACTATTGAATACTTAATGAAATAAGAGCTTCAAATGCAGGCTTTGATTTTGCTGGTTGTGGTGGTACAGTGGTCTCCCACTGTAAGGATGCTTGCTATTAGCTTTTCAATCGCTATTGTCTGGTCCTGAGATGGTAGGTCAAGGTAGAGTGTGTCCAGGTGTGAAATTGTAAAGGGACATTGTTACCCCCCCCCCCCCCCTTCCTTTCCTCGTCCCTGTCCTTGTTTCATCTTCTCCCCTCGGTCAGATGAGTGATGAAGAATAAAAGTCATTCCGCCTGTCATTAAGACCACATCATTTATTTGGGCCCCAAGTGCTGACCTTTCTGCAGGGCTGCACCAAGGACTGTTCTAAAACTGTCACAGAGTTCGAGGGCCACGCGGGCCACCGAGGCAGGTCTCACCCTGCCTGATAAATGGATTGGAAATAAGCTCCCCAACAGTGGGGACGGCCCATTAATTTTAATCAAAGGTGATGTAAAAAGGCGATCGGCACCGCATGACAATGTCAACAGCCTGGTAGGTGTGAGGAGAGAGGCCACACAGCCCCCCCTCGCCACAGGCCTCAGTCTGGCACATTGATACCTTCGACTCTCTCTCTCTCTCTCTCTCTCTCTCTCTCTCTCTCTCTCTCTCTCCACCCCCCTTGCCTCTCCCACCGCCAGCCGACCACCTCTCCTCTGTCCCCCTCCATGCCCCATTAGTCGAGCCTGGCTGGAGACAAAGAGGTAGGCCCCCGGAATTGAATGACCTGGTCAGGCCGAGATTTAATGGAGAAATCAGGTGTTGTGGGGATAATGGCCGAAGCGCGCCAGGAGTCAAGGACAATGGCTGCGGCCCGTGCAGGCCGGGGTCAGGCTTACAGAGGCTATAATGCCAACCTTGTCCCCGCTCCACATGCTTTATGAAGCCCACCACACTGGAGATGTAGCAGCACAGTAACTGAGCTTCACACATTTTTGTGCAGTGCCAGCAAATAAGTGGCAGGTGTAGCTAATGGTTTCACTGTTGCCGGCGTCCTCCCGGTCTTTTGGTTTTGCAACAATGGCGTTTTGTTGTTGTTGCCTGGGTAAAGGCTGTCCAGTTTAAAGGGAGTTTGTGGGCTGTTGCAGTGCTATGTCCAGCAGGCTTTGGGGCCAAATTCATAAAAACACACAATCAAAGAAAATGCTCCTCATTTAAAAATGAAAATGTCTTCTGTTCTGCCCTCAGATGAAAACCAACTAAGAGCAAAGGGCTACGACAAAACTCCTGACATAATCCTGGAGGTGCCCATTGGTATGTTTTAGATATTATAAATGTGAACGTTTTATATTTGATAGAATGCAAGTCTTCGTCAGCTTTGATTTCTAGTCCATCATCATCTTCTACGTACAAGGTTTCTCAAGCGTCAAGCCTTTATAGATACACATAGATGCATAGTCAGCATTTAATTTACTGTTGCAATTTTGTAGATATATCAGCTTATGGTAACATTTTAGCTTAAAAATATCATCATTAAAGTGATAGTGCGAGGGCAACTAATGAATTCATAGTTTGGTCTTTTGGGGGTTTTATGTTTGATGTTTTTTCTCCTAAGGTGTCTCGACATGTGCAGATAGTTTTTATATTCAAGTGCAATTTCATTTCTCCATTAAGCGACATGCCAACAGTTTGATTAGAAGCCTGTGCACTTCAGCTCAAGTCAAAAACACACCTAAATACCTTCCAACCATGTTCATAATGATTCAGTTAGCCAATATAGATGGGGCTATATATTAAGGGGCTGCACATATTACATACTACTATACCTGCTTACTAAAATACTGAAAATACCCTTTTCTAAACAATATATTTTCTCATTGTGTTCTACGTCATGAACAGCGGTTGAGGGTCACATTGTAAACTGGATTGAGAGCAAGGCCTCGTTCGGGGACGATTACAGCCATCGCACTTACCTGAACGAGCAGTTCTGGAGCTATTGGAACAGGTAAAGGATATATGTCAAATTGTCAACATGACACTATTTCCCATAAATGCTGCTTTATGTCTTATTGTTTTATCCATCTTTTTTTTTTTTTTTACTGTTTTGGTTTTACTTTTGTTACCATATGCAATTATTTGGACGTGGTGGCTGTAATCCTATAATCTTATTTTATCAACAAGTTGGCCATATCTAAATACAACTACTCCCCTGCAATACAGACCTTACCGTCCCAAACTTCCACATTGTGAAACATCACACCACACAGTGCTTCCTCCCTGTCTCTACGTGTAAAACAGCATCCTAGAGCCTCCATTCGGCTCTTGGTGGCCCTCGAGAGGTTGAGTGGCGGTCTCTGAGCTGGATTGTTTTCAGAGTACACACATTGTTTTGGGAAGGAAAATGGGGAAACGGGTGATTAATCCTTTACATCTGTTGTCATGAGAACCCCTGGACAGGAACGAGCCTGCATGCTCCCACGCTGGGAGAACACAGGCATGCTGCTGGACGTGTGTGTGTGTGTGTGTGTGTGTGTGTGTGTGTGTGTGTGTGTGTGTGTGTGTGTGTGTGTGTGTGTGTGTGTGTGTGTGTCTGTGCGCCTGTGTTTTTCTGTTTGTGTGTGTGTGTGTGTGTGTCTGTGTGTGGGTGTGCGACGCATGCGTGTGTGTGTGTGTGTGTGTTTGTCTGTGTGTCGAGCCTCACATGCAAGCCCCTCTCATTGTCTCTGAAAGCACTTACACTCCAGGCATCTGCTGTGGAGTAACTTTGAGGGAAGCTACAATGTGTCCCTGATGAGAATACAAAGTTTCATAACATTTCAAAACAACATTATATCAGCTGAAGAGAGGAAGAGAGGCTGGAGGAGAGGAAGTGAAGAATGGGGGAGTGTAAACAGCTGTTTGTGGATTCAACTCTCTGGGTATTTTCTTTATCTTTTAACTCTCAGTTAATGTGGACAAATTCTGCTTCTTGGCAAGAAAAACTAAAGTTGTCTTGCATATAATAAAAACAAAGGACATATTTTGTTTACCTTTTTTACATTTTTTATAATACTCTTCATTCTAAAATAACTGAGTATGTTTTTGCCTTTTACATTGGCATGTTTCCAATGTTAACTATTCTACGTTTCATTCTATAGGGCTTAGGTTTTAGGTTTTTAAGACTAACATTTAAGATGATGATACCTGTGAAAATACATTTACATTTATATGGGCTATCTTTAACGAGTATCGCCTGCATTTTGATTTATTCATCAAACTGTTCTTCACAGTGCCCCATGTTTCCCCCCCAATTGCTAAGGACAGCAACGTTCTCCATCTACATTGCCCAGTAAGTTGCCCTGTGTATCATGACTTTTACACAGTCAGTCTAGCAATATACGCCGTGACGTGGGGTGCCATGGAGACCGTACCTCACAGATTTGGTAACCAGTGGGAGAGTGTCCGAGTGTGTTTGTGTCAGGCCATGGCAGAAGCAAAGGGAGAAAGAGAAATGGGAATGTAATAGGGAAGAGTGCGCTCACGCGTGACCCCTCCATCCTTCCCTCCACCCCTCTCTGTCGGCCTCGGCCGGGGCTTGTAGAGCCAGACGCACCGAGCTGAAAGGTCACCCCCACTGCCTCCACCTCGCTCGCTGCCGCCCAGGCCCCCCTCAGCCTTGACGGCCAGCTGACACATTGTGACATGGGGCTGGAGTGCCGGAAGGTTCCCGGCCCCCTGACGCTGTGTCCACAGACCAGGCACAGCCAGGCTGTTGTCTTTCTGTCTGTCTCCTCTCCTCTCTGGGGTTTTGTCTCAGGAGATATGCAACGAATGAATCATTATCATAATTTTTATGCAAGGCTATGGAATTACACATGGATTTGAATAGTTGACAGGTATATTGTTGTTCCGAGAGACAGCTTTTTTTGTAATTTACTTTTCCTAGTTTATGAAATTGTATCATGTTTATGCTATCCCTGATGTTATTATCACTAATTAAATACATAATTGAGGTAAAAAGCAGATAATCCTTTATCACAGTGGGAGTATGCTAAGCATGTTTGTAGATTAATTACTTTCTGATTCATTTACCAGATTCTATCCAACAAAACGCCTGCCTTCCAGGAAGGACAATTTTGGAAATACGTTGCAGTGGAAAGAAAGAAGTCAGCAATGCCAAGGTTGAAATCAACAGTGTGTTTTATTGTCTTAGTCTAGTATAGTTTTATTTGGAAATGGTGGTCGGGGGAAACTCTGTGTAGTGTGTGATTACATTTGGCGACCCAGGAGATCCTGTCACTGGAGTGTGACTCTAAAGAGGGCCATCTTTGATGGCTGCCATCTTAAGCAGGCCTCATCAAAGCCTTAGAGAAAGTTGTTGACCAGAAATCAGCTTGGCCCAGGTTTCCGGAACATTCCTAGACCATGAGGAACGTGTCTGGCGTTTAATAAGAAAACACTTGAATGAGAAGTGTCTCAGTCAATCAAACCTGACATAATATACGAGTTATGTTTGAGAGAAGGAATGTTTTAGCCACATTAGGACTTGTGATTAGCACCGCCGGCATTGTGTCCCATAGCCATGCCTTCACGGGGTTCAAGCTTTATCCAAGGCCGAGTGCTCTCTGCACTGCTTGGGACTGAGTCAATTCATCTATCTATCTATATCTGCTCCTACAGAGGCTGTTGGTATTAGATTAGAGTCTCAGACATAAACCGATTGACTGATTGGAGGATGGCTGGACTAAGCCTGTGATGCGTGCGCTGCCCATTGGTTTGTCTGATTGGTATTCACCGGGGCGGCCTTGTCCGAGGATGTTAAGGAACTGACAGCCTAGATCCTATCATGTCAGCCAACGGCCCGGTCAGATAAACGCCGCCGTGTCAAAAAAATGTCAGTCCCTTCAGACCCCACCTTTAGCAGCACCCTTGTAATTTTTAATTGACATTTACTGCTGACATTTCAAATCTGCTCTCTCCCCCTCGTATTGTTAGGCCAGCATTGCAGTCTTGAGAGGCAAAAAAACGCCCCTACACTCTGTATGCATGTGTGTGTGTGTGTGTGTGTGTGTGTGTGTGTGTGTGTGTGTGTGTGTGTGTGCACGTGTGTGTGCGTGGTTTGCATGTGGGAAGAGAGATCTGAAGGCAATGAATTTGGGGTCACTGCATTGTTTGCAGTTACAACGATGTCAAGCCAGGGAAAAAAAGGAGAGGGAGTGAGAGAACGATGGGGTGACATCACTCACCCTTCTCCTCTCATTAGCGGTACTGTTTCATTTGACGGGTCCTGGAGGGCTGAGGGCCCGACCTGTTGGTGTCCATTCCTTCGTCTTCCAATTCCTCAACGACACATTTCCCTGCTGCGTTCCCAACCTCTTGGCTACCCTTCCCGCTGACCTTGTAATGCCACTGTGATATTTGGAATGACTTCATTGCCTCTGATTGACATTAACAATGATTTGCTTATTTTTTCGCGATTCTCCCTTTGCTTGAACCAAACTCCATTGCACCCACAGCTCGCGTTAATTGTTCTTGGTTTGCCCTCAAGCCTTACGAAGTGAGCAATGGCGACATGTCTCCTTCAAGAGAGGCAGAGAGAGCGGGAGTGAGGGATGAAAAAACACACACTCCAAGACATAACTAATTTTCCCTCCAAAGCCCTCACCAACTACATTTATCATTCAAACAATAGTCTTGCCAACACACTAACCTCATAATAAACCCCTCTTGAGCGGAGTGTGGGGTAATGACGCTTTGCCGTAGAGGCACCCGCTCGCAAAAAAAAAGAAGAGAGAAAAACGGTCCCCTGTCTGGTAAAACAGCGTGTTCAGGCCCAGTGCCTGGATGAGATGGCGGACGGCAGCCATTGGTGTGTCTCTGTTACCCATCAATCTTAGCTAGTGGCGCTTCAGTGCCAGCCAGCCTTCCGCTCTGACGGATGTTCACATAATTGAGTTATCCATCTCGCACAACCATCAGAGTTGCATAAAAATTATTCACCTGCCGGTGAATATTAAACACATAACGAGCGTCTTGTGTGTTTTAGGAGAATTTAGTACGATTATAGGCGGTTTGTCATGAAATATGGCCTCTGGCATTGTTGCCCAGCTGACCCTTCATCGTGATGGGCACACGTAAATCAATTTTTGGTTGGCAGCGGTGCCCTCATAACTCTTGTTAGGACAGGCCAAGTAATACCCTTGTATTTTTCTAATCACATTAAGTTTTTAGACTTTTCATAGCTTCTAGCTAGACAGTATCTACATTAGACAAATATCTTCCACCATACAATGGGAGGCCGATTAGCTTTATGATTCTACAGTATGTCCCTTGTTGTCAATCATTGCATTGTTGATGGTCTAAGGATTATCTTGCTGATGATCTTGGTAGGCAGTGATGCTGTGGGCAGTCCTCTCTAGAGATCTGTCTGAATGGATGACATAATGCAGTGCAGTCCAGTTGGTGTTACAGCCAAATCAACTTCCATTCGATTATAATGCTCTACTGTAGGTTTTCTCCCATTGTAGTGGCAGCTTGAGGGGTAAAAGTTGAACATATTTTCTCGAAGTTGAGCCAGGGGTTTATTTGGGTAGAAAGATCGTTTGCACCATCTGCGGGTCGTTTGTCCATCAATATTGTAAATAATTGTGAGTTGTTTATACAATAATGTATAAACTAAAAAAATATTATATTCCCATTCAACTTTATTATATTCTAACGTATTAAAAAACACAAGTGCAGCTCTAAATAATTAGATTCCGTTTGCATTCCCACACCTCCAACTTGCAGCCCAAAACGATGGACGGCCTTTGTGGAAATGAGCGTGGTCGCCAGTTCGCCCCCGCCCAAAGTTAATCAGCTGTGAGATTCGTAAACTGCAAATGTGTCAGAGTTGAAAATGTTAGCGCTCCTAATGGAGGCTTGAAAAGGTTAGATCTGATAAAAAGCTGTCAGACGTCTACAAAAAATGATTTATGGCAATATAATGGGACAATATGGCTCATTTCTTCTCTGTATGAAATGGGGGTTAAGACTTTTTGGGTTTGCCGTATACATCATCTTGCTTGACCATTTTGAATTTTTTTTTAAATATGGATGCACTTGCACAAATTGAGTAGTTGTATTTGGCTGTCTTTGTTCTCAAGATTATGGTATGTTTCTGATATGTTTGTAGTTTTATGACAAATACACATAATTTAGTCTCACGTTTGCAAGTCAATTTGGGCTCAAATCTGAGCCAATTAAGAGCAAATTACATTATTGTGTTTAATATATGTTGAGCATGTTAAATGTGCACGTTGAATACTTAGGGGTAGTTAGAGCCATTATTTTCTAACAGTCAAGCTGGACATTTCCTAGGAGGTTGCTTTTGTGCAGCCTGACAAACAAAGTAATGCTAGTTAAGCAGCAGAAACTGCATTATAATTTTGTTAAAAGTCTCAGTCAAGCTGAACGGCGTGAGTGTGGCATGAAACACTGAGATTTAACACAACACTGTGATTCAGGCTGAACATTTTGAATGTATATGTCCATTTGTATATGTTTAGCATACTAAAAGTTGTAGGGCAGGTACCATTTGATTAATGTTAAGTAGTTAACACTGCATTTTATTTAGTTTTGAGAGCAGGAAACACTATGAAAGTAAGAATACAATAAAGCGATACATATACATATGGCCAGTTGGAAGATTTTTTTTTTCTTCATATATCTGGTTTGTGTTTTTGTGGTTATGGGGGGTAGGTATCCCCATTGGCAGTAGCAGCAGCAGCAGCAGCAGTGGTGTGGCCATCATACAGATAGAGCAGATAGGGGGTGTCACCTGAGAGAGGAGGCCTAGGGGCCACCTCCACCGCTGATCCAATGAGGCTGGACATTACCGGGCCGCCCTTTGGGTGAGGCGCCACTGGAGCCTCTGGGGTGGCGTGGTGACACCTCTAAGACCTGAACCCTGCCACAACAAGCCTCACCTCGCCTCACCGTCACACTTGGGTTTTGTGGAGAGAAAGGGTTGTAGTAAGGGCCTTGTTTTTCTTTTTAACAAGAAGGAAATAACTTTTCACAAGAAAAACTAAACATTTGGCTGTGTTACAGTGTATAAGAGATGCTTATGTGGTTTTCACAAAATATCAAATCCATATACCCTTCTGTTCTTTTTTTATTTATTTTGAGGCCAGGCTTTGACAACTGCTGAGGTGTGTAAGGAAATTCAAGGTGCTAGCATCTTAATTTGGCCTATTCATTTGAGAATGTGGGCATCAGCTTTTCTGTGACATTGTCTTTTCCTGCGATTCATAATGTTATGGATACCCCATGTCGTGAGGGAACGTGGCCCCTTTTATTGTTTCCTTTGTTATGACATCCTCCTGTAGAATATTCTACAGCTAGAAAAATAGATATCCACAATGGAGGCTCCCCTGGGGCTTTGCAAGTGTGTCTCCTAGGCCGCGCCGGAACACGGAGGTGTGTTGTCGACCCCGCAGCGCAGGCAACTTTAAAATACTAACGGCAAATGACAAGCTGGGCGGATGCTTCGAGGATTTCATGCTTTTAAGGACGCCCATTTGAGGGCATTGTTTAAGGCGTCTGGGGAGTAATCCGCACACTTCAGGTCTCCTGCAGCCCGAGGATTTAGCGCGCGCTAAGCCGCCTTGTCACCTATTTATTTTAGTGGGGTTTGTGCCGGCGCATTATCCACATTTGTCGTTTAACGTTGAGTCTGAGTGCGGCTGCTGACACGGCTGTGGCGTGCGTCAACGAGGAGCGGGACACAAAGAGGCACCCCAGCGATGTGTTAACCCCCGTCCACACGCCCGTCTGTGACATTCCCAGATGGAAATTAAAGCCAACTGTAAACTAAAGCAGGAGCTTGACTTTTCCTTGAAATCCTTTTTTTTGGGGGGGTGAAAATGTGTTGGTTGAAATTGACTCTTAAATTAGTGACTTTACATTGTGAAAGTTGACAAAAAATGTTTGTCATCAGACTTGAGAAGGCACACGCTTGTTTTTCTTTGCGTCTGCAACTCACTCTCCCTCTCTACTTCGCTCTTTTTTATTTTGGTTGACCTTCCGGGTTTCATTCCAAGCCGAAGTCTGCATCGTTTGTCATCCCTGCAAGATCCTGTCTAGGGGCACAGAGAGAAGTGGGCTGGATTAGAATGGCTCTTTGTAAAACCCAATTTAACAGGATAATTTTGATGACTGGAATGGTTTTGAACACACACAGGCCCCTGACCCCCCAAAGACATTTGGACCCCTGTTATACCCAAAGTGACAGGAGACCGCCTGGGTTATTTTCCTGACACAAAGATCGCCTTGTGACAAATAAAGTGCATGTGGACTGAGCTGGATGCATGCTGTAAATCGCACACAGACGTGTCTGTATGCACACATATAGCTGTTAGGCCCGTCCACGTGTAAAGCAACTTCCAAAAGAGATGACTGAAGATAGGAGGATAATTGTTGGGTTCGGTTGTTATCATATGAAGGCTGTACTTTTCTAGCTTGTTGACTCGGGTTATTGTATTGAAGGGTAAAGCCAGAAACAAAGTACACATAGTCAGAGCTTCTATCAGAGTCATCTGTAACAACATCATGCTGATAAACACACACACACACACACACACACACACTCACACACACACACACACATTTAGGCCTATGCCTTTATTTAGCAGACATATATACAGTATAGCTACAGGAACCATAACTACTGATTCATTTAGGTATTTATCATCTTCAAAGCCATTTCAATAGCTACTCTAAAGAAGCCTATGAAGCATCTTTATTCCACGGGGCTTGAGATCATCGTTAAAGCTGGGGAGCAGGCCAGCCGTAATCAAATGATGCCTTTATTGCACATAGAGTCCGAGGTAGAAACACCAAACCATGGGTCTCATTGCCTGTCCCAGTAAATGACCCAAACAGGGCATTCATATTCTCTGCCTCTGTATGGCTTTGCTGCTAATAATATGTCCAATTGAATGGAGATCGTCTAAGCTTTTGTTCCTCAGTCAAGCAACATGGTTGTGATATTTGGCTTTTAAGGAGGGAAAGGGTATTTGTTTCTCCCGGTTAAGATGGGGTAAAAAAGGAATGCATATTTTAGTTCTGCTGGAGTTGGCTTCATGACATGGCAAGTGTTTAACAGCTTTTTGGGGAGGATTACTTTCCCCCTTGGTATTTTTCTGATTTATTGATCTTTCCGTCGAGGCATTAAACACACACTTGAGTACCGTTTTCCGGCTCTGGATAGTACAGGCTACTCTGTATTCCTCTTAATGGTACATTTGCTTCCGATTACACAAATCTGGCTAAAGCTTTTCTGAGTTACACATATGAAAGACAATGATCCTATGCAGTATACTAATGAAGAGGGTCAACAGTATAGCATAGTTTTAATATAGTTAAAGTAGCTTATTAGGAATACCAGGTAGTTTATGTAACTGAAATTCATTTATTTATTTAACTATTTAATTTAAAACACAGACTGCAATTATACATTGCCGCATTCAATACATTCACCAAGTGACATCCCTAAAAAAAGAACAAAAAACTTTATATTTTCTTCTTTGTATTTAAAGAACACCTCTGTGTCTACCAGATAGCTTGGCGATACTCCTGGTCTGTGGAGACCCATCAGTCACAGTGGGGCTGGGCACTAGTGATAAGTGGTTTCTTGTAGATAACCCAGACTGCTCGCTTTTTACAGGCCCACTATATAGCGCAACCTTGTCCTTTTCCTGTACAGGTTTTCACTCGTCCTTCTATCGCTCTCGGTTTATTTATTTTTTATTACCTTGTATGTCTCGCCTTATCACTTTTATTCTGTTTGCTGTTAGTTGTACGTTATATTTTCGTACGTTAAAAATCGTTTTTTGTTGCCATCTAATCGAGCCTAATGAAAAGGTTTCACTCATTTCAGTGATCTAAAAAAATAATAATAATTATAATAGTAATACATAAGAAGAAAAATGTATTCCATGATAATTTTCTCACTAAATGGTCACCCAAAATCAACCAGCATGGTGGGATTTTCTGTGTTTCTAAAAGAATGCCTCTGGTGCTCCACTATCTTGCCGGATTCATTGGAATTAGTTCTGCCGCTTGCTCACCAAGTCACACAGAGGCTGAGCTATGTTTAGTCTACACTAAGGTTTTTATGCATATCCCAGCATTGCTTGAAGTGGTATGTCAGGATTTTTTTTCACTTTCTCATTGCTGTTTTTTTTCGTTATTGTATATATACAATATATATATATACAATATATATTCGATATTGTATTTCGTTAATTGTTGCTTTCATTTAATAGTTATCATTGGATCATACATTATTTGTTATTTGTTATGGGTACATCTCAGAATGGATAATATGTACTGTGTGCTAATGCACTTTTCTTCTACATCTTAGTGTTATTTCACTTCACTAATATTATCTATGACTGCCAAAAAGCACAGAAAGAGATACAACTATGGAGCACAAAGCACTCCCTAACTGGCTGTAAAATCTCAGCGAGATCCCTCTCCCCCATCCCTGCGCTCAGGCAGCCCTCTCCCAGCTCTGGTTTGAGTTTCACGTCTCTCGGCGGTCTGATTGCCTGATAGCTTAAACATCTCTGCCCGCGTAGCCGGCGGTGGGAGTGTGTAATCAAAGACACATGGGGAGCCTGCGTCCGAGCTCTGCCCTTCTGATTTCACTCATCAATTCTGGGGGCTAATGTACGCGATCTATTGGGTCAACAAATCCGTCTCTTTAAGCCATCACACATATATAAGCGATTAGAGAAGAGGCATTGGGCCACTAATCTAAACCTCTTATGATAAATGGCGCCCTGGAACCAAAAGTCCTTGACTGCTAATGGGGTCCAGCATCTCCAGTGTTGTGTTTTTTTTTTTTTTTTTTTCTTTCCTGTGTGCGATAAAGGAGGGCCCACTGCATAGACCTTTGTGACCAGGGCCTGGAAAGGGTTAACCATGGGAATGGCATGATACACATTCCAGCTCTGTCTGCCGTAGATGTAATGTTTCATCGTAGGCGGGAAGTTGAAACAGACGATACCCCATCCTCTCCTTTGGACTGATGGAAGATAAGAGGGGCGGACATTTTTGAACAAGTGAAACATAAACTCTGCCCGTAGTTTGGGCTTCGAGCCACCCCTTTTGTATGGCGGCGGCCGTCGAGACGTCAAAGAAATTCATTCCTCATTTTGAGGGATATCTCTATCAGCCGGCGTGTTCACGTCGTGAATCTTACCCCCCGTGTTCAAACCGCGCCTCTGTCTCTTCAATGAAGGACGTATGTTTTAAATGACCACTCTTATTTTTATTATGGGTGTCTGTGTGTCAGGGAGGTTAGAAATGAGAGGGCAGAATAGAGTTGTCTGGTGAAAGGCCTCTGATAGAAAGTGCCACTTCAATTTGAGCGCAGCTGCAGCCGCTGCCGAGGCTGGCTCACTGTCCGGCCTGGCTCTTCACATTCTCTTCTCCTCCAACTAGAAGGGATGTGAAAACTATTAACTCCAGACAAGAGTTTGGCCCTGTCCGTTTCTGATTCCAGCAGCAGCAAAACCCCCCTTTTCTCGGCCCTTGTTCATAGTTTCTTCCTGTTGTTTTTGTTTTGTTTTGCTAACTCCTGTTCCAAAAACTCCACTTCCAGAAACGTTTAGGTTTTGTTGATTTTACTGATTCAGTACTTTCTTATTCAAGCTTGTCATAAAACCCCAAGCATTTTTCTGTTACTATCAATCAAACCAAATGTCACCATGATGACCATGGCTATTATAGATTTCTTTTTTTTTTTGCACAATTAACTTAAATTATATTTAATAACTAAATCGTTTGTGTTTATTGACAGTGGTGAGGCCAGTTTACTGCACCACTCCTAATTTGGCGATGAGGGGGTTTAGTAGCTAGGGCAACTCTATCCCCTGAGTCGCTGACAGTTTTCAGTCCCAAGAGTCCCCTGCAAGGAGGTAGCTCTCTCACTGAGAAAAAATACTACCAACTATGTTTAGAGCAATTATTGTGGTCTGAATTAGAAAGGAGATAAATTCTCTTAATAATGATCTCAAAACATTTTGCTTTCGCTGCCCTACTGAAACTAAACACGCTCGCTTAAATCCTTAAAGCTCTTTTTTTCCAGTTTTGTTTTTATATCGCGCGACTAAGTTCATGGGAAACTCGCTCTGAGGTTACCTGCGCCCCTGCAAAGTGATGGAAAAAATTGTCATGGCCTCAAGAATGTTTTTTCAGTTAGTTGAAATATTGCTAACCTTGTCAAATGTCATTTTGAATGAGAAAGCAAACATATTTTAATCAAGGTTTTCGAAGCAGGACTTTTCAAACCGTTGACTCCGGCAGAAAGAGGTCAGCTAATTGCAACGTTTGATGTCATGTTTGGTCTCTCTCCCTATTTTAGATCTACTCTGTGGAAAGTTACCCTCCTCTCAAGCTCCCTCTCGCCCTCCATCTCTTTTTCGTTCTCTCTCTCTCTATCTCTCTCGCACGCACACATACACACACGCACACACACACAGGCAAATGAAAAACTACTGAAAGGTCTTAACGTGCTCAATGCCGTAATCTTCCCAAAGTGTTTGCTGCTCTTTCCTGTCGGCCCTCCTCTCAACTTCAACCTCCAACCCCTCCCTGCATGGATCACTACCGCTGAGCCCGTCCCACACAGCCCTGACAGGCCTGAGAGGGTGGTCATCTAACTCACAAAACTGTGTGTGTGTGTGTGTGTGTGTGTGTGTGTGTGTGTGTGTGTGTGTGTGTGTGTGTGTGTGTGTGTGTGTGTGTGTGTGTGTGTGTGTGTGTGTGTGTGTGTGTATGTCTGTGTATTGCTGTTGTTGATATCCCTCAGGGCTTAGTCCAGTGTTTCTCACTGGCTGCACACCACTACTGGATCCCAAAGAGACGTTCTGCAAAGGACTCCCACCATGCTCTCCAGCAGGCTTAGCCTCTAAGCACACCATCCCATGTCCCTTTGGTTCTCATAATTACTGTTTTTTTAACAGCACCAGAGGAGGAGGGCTGGTGAAAGGGGAACATACATAGTAAATTGTGTTTGGCAAGGTAGTTTTAGTGGTTTTGTCGTGGCTTGTCTTTAATTATTACTCAGACTTCCTCCTGCCGCAGATAAGCTCTGCTGCTGAACATACCACCGTGAGCATTGTAGGAGTGAGCATTCTTATCGCTCGCATTGATTTAGGGCAAGAACTCTATGACAGAGGTCATTGTGCACTAAAGCTATCCATCATATAGGTTTGATTTTTTTTGTCTGCTCAGACCTGTCTCCAGGTTGTCTACGTGTAGGCGGGTAGGGAGTGGAGGCCAGGGGCGGCCTGGGGGGGGGGGGGGGGGTTGAAGAAACACTTATGGCATAAGTCAAAGGGTCTGTGTTGAAATGAGGAGTCAGGAGTTGACTTAGGATGTGCAATTAGTTGTTTTAGATTGGTGTATTGTGATTTAGACCATGACGGGCTGTCTGGTTAGTCCGTTTGTCCTAGCACCACAGTGGTCCACAAGCTATTGGACTCTCTTTACAATAGCTTGTCTTATTTAGCAAAACTCTTCCATAATCCTTTGAATTTTTTAAATCAATTTTTTTAGTAGTTATGTCTTTTATTGCTCTTCATATACTTGGATGTGAATGTACCGTACTTGAACAGGCATTGCATATAGATTTAAATGATTATGTTTTTTTTACCAAAGGGATATAAATAAACACTCATAAACTGATGGGATTAGTATTTTTCTGAGATGAGATATTTTCATAGCAGTTTGAAGATGGGTATTTATTGCCGGTAACATCGTTCAGGGCCAGACTTGTAACTCTTGGCTTTAATGTTATGTTTTCCTTGGCATTGAATTGAGGAAAACACAGTTTTGAAAATACCGTGGTGCATTATATTCATTTGTCATTTTGGTTATTTATTGCAATTTTTCCTTCCACAGTTTCTTTTGCAGAATTTAGAAGCTCTCAGTGAATCACCAGGAAAGATTTGTGTGTTTTTTACATTTTCTTTCCCTCAAAATGTTGACTTTTGAAATGGTTCTTAGGAAACTGGTTGTGGAGAAAGTAATGGGGCTGTTGGCTGGGTTGAGATGCCTGTGTGACCGTCGTGGCGTAACTCACTCTTCAGAAGATGCCTTAAGTAATTACACTTTACTGTTTAATCAAAGCCGTGTCAGTTAGTCTGAGAGCCCTGGATTTGTGTGCTGGATTTCTGTTCAATGCAATGGCGGCTTAGAAGATTTGTATGGTTCTCCCCTCACATTATAGTTTATTCCCCAGCCCCTCTAAAATATGTCACATCCCATTACACAAATTTGGATATGCTAAATTAGCAAGGAGGGTGCTTACGCTGTAAATACCCCCCCCCATCCTTCTTTTAAACTGTGTGTTGAGGCTTGCTGAGTGGAAATGTAGGTCTTTAACTGGAAAGTTGTCTCCAATGTTCTCCGTTTGGAAGAGGATGTGTTTTTGCAATTCAAATATTGGCTCATTCTCCTCTCCAATGTAAAGCCCCCTCCCCCCTCCCCCTCTTTGAAGCAGTAGGTTCTATCAGGACCAATGACAGTATGAGTGTGCAGCGTGACAGCGCGGGACGCAGCCCTGCACTATTTCTAACCGCATATTTAAACGGCTAGAAATCAAAAATCTAAAATGCATGCAAATGTGTGGATGTTTTGCATGCTGATATTTTTGTGAGTTGGAGGGCTTGCATATTCAGGTGGTTTTCTCTACGTGCCCAGCTTTACTAACATTAATCAGACTCACTTAATGTGCTCACCATGTCCTTGATCTAGTTCTAAACAAACATTTCTGCTGGTAAGGGGGGTGAGCAGTTTGGCAGATTTACTTTTGATGAAAGGGTCGGTTAATGTTTTTTATGGCCTGTTTGACGTGGAAAGACATATCTTAAGTCATAGGCTTTGCATGAAATTGAGAAGATGGGTGAAGGCAAAAACATTTCATCTGGTTTTCCTGTTTCTTGCAAATGATGGGCCTGGTCACACCTGATCTTGTCAAGATTAATCAATGCAAAAATGCAGGATTCTTAAGTTTATGTGGGGATGTTAAAACTGTTATAAATATATGTATTTATTTGAATATTTTCTATCCAGGTCTGTGCCTGGTAGATTTTAGAACTCCCAGTAGAACTGTCTGTACTTTATTTATCCTTGTTGTTTGTGCAATGTGCATAACAAGAAACCAAGATGGAACCTTCAAAACTTGCCTTAAGCCCTGCTCCTGCTCTCCTTCCTGAAGGTACAGAAAATATAAAATATTAATCGAGTTGTCATCTCAATGAGTAGTCATGGCACTGCACACTCTATAATTCCAACCTCTTTCTCCCCCTTCCCCCCCCTTTTTTTTTCTTTTGCCCTCTTTTTTTTTTCCTAAACAGCAATTAATCTCATTTTTTTTGTCCAATTTCCACCCTGCTCCTGGAGTCAGAGTGAGTCCCCTGTTTTGTTCCTATTTGGCTTGGTTCCTCTGCATAGTCATTATGGGCCCAATTAATGTCACCCTTTAGCTGAAGAGTGCTCATTTTTATTGGGGAGCTGACAGTCGCCGCCATGAGTGCCGCAGTGTAATATGCATTAATTGCCCCGTAACACTGGTAATTACCAGTTCTTCAAGCCTCTCAGTAAACTGTCATGCCCAGACACGACTGCTTTGAAATAGATTACTCATTAGGGGAACCTGCCCTGTTTTCCAATGGGGTCTCGTTGGGTTGGCATGACAAAAAAAACAAAAAAAATTAAATTGGTGCTCGAACAAATAGTTGCCAGGAGCAATTTCCTATTACAACTTCCCGATGACAGGTTTTCTTCTTCTTTTTTTTCTTTTTTCGGACGGCGTTCCAGCCGTCATTTGAGGTGATAGGGTCAGAAGAGTAGACAGAGTTTCAAAGGATATCTTTAAGGAAACAGTCAGCTTTCTTTTCTTCACGTTGACTAATGCTGTGGTTCCTTTAATGGCGGGATATCTCCTTGGTTTAGCAGAATTTACTGTCCTTAAATATATCTATGTCTTCCCTGACATTGCAAGAGACTATAATCCCAAAGGATCATAGACATCATACCTGTGGAAAATGTAGAAAGCCCTCGTTTAAACTACGGTAATTATTTCTAGTTTATAAGCAAGACCGAGGCAGTGTTAATACAGAAATGTCTCTTAAGACTTGTCAGTATATTGCTAGTATGTTCACTTATACATTTCACGTTTCCCCTCGCGACTTTAATTGAGGAAACTGATAAGTGTGTGTAAATAAATGAATTAAAAGCCGGTTACAGGACAAAACAGGACTGGAGGTAAGCGTGGGTGTCGGCGTTGTTCTATGGTAAGATAGTGTGTCAAGGAGAGAGCAAATCAAACAGTGCTAGCTATCACACATCCTCCTCAGAGAAGGTGTTGGCCTGTTTAGTCATGCTAGAAACAATATTTAGATTTCACTAGAGCCTTGTAAACTCTCCAAGTGTGCGCTGGGTGGATTTTCTCTTGTGTCCCCATTCTCTTTTCTTTCTTTCTTTCTTTTTTTTTTTTTTTTTTTTTTTTTTTTAAATCACCTTTTTGTCGTTATTCATTTACCTCAGCAAGAGGAAGAACAGTATGTGAAGACGGGAGGAAAAGCCTCACACACACACACACACACAGACATCCCCTTTTACTCTCACACACACAACCGCTTTTGTTTTATCTCCCTTATAGCACCTGCTTCAGGCAATCTGCTCTCACTCGTCTTAAATTAATTTTGTCACAGCCCTTCAGATTCTCAGCCAGCAATGCGCTAATGAAAGGAGATGGTACAATTTGAACTGACCAGGTAGCGGCCAGCAGTGCACAGCTGAGCAGAGGAAGGGCACACACTCTGCGGCGGAACAAAAGACAAGTCAACCGTCCTATCGCTGATATACCCATTACGCTCCTCATTAATACCCCCCAAGACCTAGCAGTGTGTGTTTGTGTGTGTGTGTGTGTGTGTGTGTATATGGTTTATCTGTTTGCGTTGGTCGAGCACTTATCGAATTGTTTATGACAGGCCTAATTGGGCTAATTGAAGACATTAAGATTACCTGTCAGCTATGTGTTTCCAGACTCCCCATCCATCTGACAACTCTTGACAAGTGAGGGCCCCCGTAGCATCCGTCATGATGGCCTCTTCCCAAGCCATAATCGAGACAATAGGGCCACACTAATTTGATGTGGACAGCCTCGGCCATGTGTGGCAGCGCGGGCGCGGGCGCGGGTGTGTGTGTGTGTGTGTGTGTGTGTGTGTGTGTGTGTGTGTGTGTGTGTGTGTGTGTGGAAGAGTAGAGACACAGGGCTTTAGGCTAGGTCGGGCTAATGGAGTCCCCTTTGGCACCCTGACAGACCGATGAGGCAATTTTAGGGGAAAAGTGAAAGGGCCACAGCGTTTTCAAGTGTTTAGGGACACCAGAGAGGAGACGCTCGGGGCTACGGCCTTAACACAGTGAGAGGCTGAGCAGAGGAACTGACACGGCTCTGTGTTAAGAGTGTCTGTGGTAAGATAGCAGCGGACCACCCACACAAGTGCAGGGATGTGTGCCATTTGTTCAGACACAAAACAGCCAGTGTATTTTTAAATTGAGACATGGGATCCCTGTTTGGTGCCAGCTATAGAGATAAGAAAAAAGTGTCTTGAATTGAAGTGCTTGAAGTGGTAATGGCGATGCATGTTTTTCCGGTGTGTATTTATCGTTCTGTTTGAGACAAGGTGCCCTTATTCCTCGCGAGGGGGGGGGGGAGGGGGGGGGGGGGGCTTGTTGTCTGGACCAATGTGCTGCCCTGTGGTCTGAGGCTTAGGGAATGTGCCCGTGCATATCTGTCCCGCCTGCCCGCCCGCCCTGCCTCCATTCCCCTCCTGTGTGGGCATTTGGAGGGGCTTTGCAGTGTCATCGCTACGACAGATCAACGCTGTCAGCCCGGGAGATCCCTCTGTTTGTTTTTGCTGCTCCAAAAGGGGTTAAACTGTCAAGCTGACAACTCGCTAGACCCCTCAGACCTTCTCCCACCACTCCACCCCTCCCACCCCCCTTCTCCCTTCATCCCTCCCTCCGTCCCCTTGTTCACCTTCATCCCCAAACGAGTGAAAATCAATAGCAGATTGCCTGAGGAGCGGTGTGTGTTTGGCACGGGGCTGACCCCTGCATGTCCCCCTCTCTGCCTCTTTCATTACACGGAGGCCCGTATTTAACTTCCAGCCTGATCCCTCGCCTAATTAGTTTCGTCGGGTCCCCATGTCGCCAATCCAGCTTTAGTCTCTCTCTCTCTCTCTCTCTCTCTCTCTCTCTCTCTCTCACAAATATACACAGACACATTGTACAAACACACTCACTCAGAACGTACACACATCCTCTCCGGCCCTTTGAAGGGACACTCACGGCTGGGAATAATAAAAGGCTAAGCCCCACCCCCACCACCCCACCCCCCACCACCCCCTCCTAGTCTACACACAGAGAAGCCCCTGGTGAGGCTTGAGTGGGGATCATTGTTTTGTTTGGTTAGCAAATTTTTTAAAACTACAATGAAATTTGATTTGCACCCCAGATCATCAGAGAAAACACCGGCGGTGTCCCATGCAAGTGTAACACCGCTAATGGAGTGCTGCGGTCGGCCTGTTTCTAGGCCCCCTCCTCCTCCCTCCCGCCCCTGTCTGGGAGGCCGGTCTTCCCCATCACCTCAGGTCTGTCTCTGTGGCTCCATGTGGGCCCGACACCTACAGAGGAGCCAAGGTCACTGTGACACCGAAGCCATTTATTGCATGTTGCAGGGTTAGATATTCAGTCCTGTCTCAGATTTGTTTTGGGCTACTCTTTTTTTTTTCTCTTTTTTTTCGTTCTAAACCTGGTATCAGGTTGTTTGTTGTAGACTCGTACCTGGTGAATAATTGATTGGCTAAGCCACAGATATTGGAGCACTTTCTGTGGTTTGTCTGCTGGAGGCCGTGTGTGTGTGTGTGTGTGTGTGTGTGTGTGTGTGTGTGTGTGTGTGTGTGTGTGTGTGTGTGTGTGTGTGTGTGTGTGTGTGTGTGTGTGTGTGTGTGTGTGTACCACCCACATGTCCAGGTGCCGCCACCGCGCCGGCCGGTCGGTCGACCGCTGACAAGCCCCAACGACATGGCGGCCCCCTGCCCTGTTCCCCCCGGGGCTAAAATTACCCCCAGGAATGTAAACAAACTGCGGAGTAAGCACAGCGCTTTCTGTGGCCTGCGACCGTCTTCCAATACAATCCCTGACCAGAGACACTTCAGCTGGGGAATCAGAAGTTTTAGATCTTAAAAGTTTAAGAAACAAACAAAGATGTATGTATGCGTAGCAATAATAAAAGGCAAAGTCCCTCTTTTCTACTTTTCTATTTGTTTAACGTAAGGGACTGGGCCCTAGCACCGATTCATTAGGTGTGTGGAGTACTTGTAAGCAATAGGGTCTGGGAGGAGAGGTTCACAGGGCAGGGTGCTGACATGTTGATTTAGTGGTGGTAACGCGACTGTGCACTTCCAAAGGTGCTGACTTGGACGAAAGCCAGGCCTGTTTTCTCCCAGGGATAGTTGGGGGCTATACTCTAATTTTGGGCCCTGCCCTGTGAGAGATGCAGACTTTAGAGGTCTGGGGGCCCCTGACAACAAACATTCACACCTCCCTCTATGCCCTGCTATTGATTCAGCCTTGGTGGAGGAAATGCATTAAAGATATGTCATTCTACTCCTTGATTTTTGACACTTGATTTGTTAGTGTGGTGCAAACTGCATATTGTTTTTGGATTGAAAAAATACTTTCGGAGCCAACTAAGGGTGTGTTGAGTATGATTTGTTCCGTGTGTATCATTTGCTTGGAATTTTGTTTTATATTGTACTATATTTATCAGTGGGAGGAATGAGGGTGAGGCTATTGTGTGTGTATGTGTTTGCATAATGCTGCATGAATAAGTTCATTATTACAGATTAGCAAGATTTGAAAGACGCACACACACGAGCATGATCTCATGTACAGAGGGATCTGCCTTTTACACACACACAGACACACACACACATCCTCTGCTGGACACATCAGTGTTCAGGCGCCTAAGCAGGGCCAGCTAGGGTTACAGTCCAAACTGTTGTTGATTAGTGCCATGGCTGCATAGGGGGCTCATCCCCAAATTGAAAACACATTAGCCGGCGGGGTTAAGGGCAGGATTAGGACTGGGGCTAGCGCCAAGGCACAGCCGACACAAAATGGACGCGCCTTTGCCTGGCTCTGACTGGGTTTCCCCTGAGACGGGAGGGGAGGGGGGGGGGGGTAATTATCGGCCGGGGCTGCTGGGAGTTCACAATAACAGGTTAGAGGAGCGTGTATCCCCCTGACGCCGTCGTCCTCTCCGTCTGCTGAGCCCACCACCACCACAGGGAGCTTCCTGTCTCCACGCAGGCCCTGCAGACATGGGGATTCATCAAAGGCCGAAGGGGCCTTCTGCGTGTATCTCCAAATTAGCACCAGGGCCAGGGTTTGGCTTCCGAGACTAATAGGCCTCCTCGGAAAACATTGAAAGCCAACCGAGATGGGTTTCATTTAGTACCAGCTATCTTTGTGTCCACCCTTGTTTTCTTTCTCACTTCAAACGTACTTTGGGCAAGTCATTTTAACAGAACGTTTGCCATGATTTCATTGACAAGGTACTACCATTACTTAAAATGTGCTTAACACGATCATGACCACGTCAGTCTTCCTCTTAGACGGTTGTACTGGTGGTCAGTTGAGTTGAAGACAAGGCGGACACCATTTGTGGTCAACGCAGTTCGCTAATAAAATTACTTTAGCATCTGCAGGTTAACCAAATGAATTCCCACTCATTGTGCCCTAATGGTAGAGGGCGGCCCATAGCGATGATGTAGAGGGCCATTCAGGAGGATGGGAAAGAGATATCTGAGGGAAACTGGATTGGCTGACCGGGCACAGTGCTATGGAGAGCGGAGAAGGAAAGGGATGAATGGAGACTGACCGGGACAGAAGAAACGGTTGAAAACAAAAACAAAGTCATCTGAATCTAATGTAAAACAAAGGATTCGTGGTAGAGAGAAAACAAATTGACTTTGGGGTGGAAAACGTTCCAAGAGGGCCTGGTTAAATTGCAGTCTGGACTCCGCTACGTCTGAGGTGCTCATTCTCCGTACCCCCTTCCTTAACAGCCTGCCTGCTGTGGTGTGCTTCAGCTATAAGAGATCGTGCTGGAGGAGGCTTGTCGCTGCGTTGGCCCTGAGTCTTTAGGGCCGGTTAAGGCCCCACGTCATGCTGCTCTCCGCGCCAAACACACCGAGCCAGGGCCAGGCCAGGGCCGTGTTTAGGTTCTGCTCCACATCCAAAACAGCCCTGTGTGTGTCAGAGCATGTCAGACCGTGGCACGCCAGATCTAAGAGGGACGGTTACACACCTAACCACACACACACACACACACGGGTCGCCGTGATATGCGGCGCTAATTCAGTGAGGGACACAGCGAGTTAACAGGCTCACCAAGTACCAAACCTTGCCCCGAGGCCTCTGTGTAGTTGGGTCGTCGATGTGAGGTAACCATAATATTTTACACACGGATTGTAACTGAGACCAAATGCAGGCATATGTTATGTTTTTACACGGTACTGTGCTGCAGACTTGTGAAAAATCATCAAATGTTATTACATTATAACAGCAGTGCCCTACAGAAATTAACAAGTCAAACGGGTCACCAATAGATGTTATCTACATAAGGATAGTAAAGAGGTTTGGACAGATAACTTTGTTGATTGGTGTGAAAAGGTTTTTTTTTTCTCCACTGAGAGCCGAAGCAGGCCTGTGTCTTGGGGATCTGGTGATAATATGAGCAGAGGGCACTATCGCGAGGGACAGTGCTAATGTGGCCAAAGTGTGATAGAGTTTGTGAAGGCGTCAAGCTCGAAGGAGGCTGATAGTGTGGCAGAGGTGTTGGAGAGGATGAAGAGGAGCACTGGAGGAAGATAGGGCAACCACCAGAACGGGGTGCTCATAGATAGATGATCTATTTCAATTGTCTGTTTTGAATCATTATCTGTTTTTAATATGCCTTGTAAAGTGTCCTTGGGTTTTAGAAAGGCGCTCTTGAATTAAAGTTATTATTATTATTATTATTATTATTATTATTATCTAGCAGGTAGAGAAGTCAAGGAAGGTATGTGACTTGTGAAGTTGCACGTTTATTTGTTTTAAACGCAGCACTGCTGCCACTGCCATGTTCTGACACAGTAGGCCTTGAAGTAAATGTGTAGACAGCAGGTGTTGGTAAAAGAGACATTAGTTGTCTACATCGAAACATAACAAATGCAGTAGTCGAATCTTTGAAGCCCTTTCTTGACAAGCAAATAAAAGGAAGAATCTACTCATACTTTTTCTCTCCTCATGAATACGTTTTTGACCAATGAGGTGCAAGGTCAGAGGGCTTAGGGCAGGGCCTGGCCTCAGTCACAGGGGTTACCATGGTTCCCAGATAAAACACTGTAATCCCCTCTAATCTCTCTGCTCCGATCGGCATCCTGCTCCGGTGGGCGTAAATTACCTACCTACACACACCCGCACACACACACACACGGACGCGTGTGCGCAAGGTACACTCCCTCAACTTGACCTACCACGTCACTCATGCTTACACGTTACACCTAAGTCACCCCTCCCACACTCAAATACAGAACACACATAATGCTCTCTCTCTCTCTCTCTCTCTCTCTCTCTCTCTCTCTCTCTCTCTCTCTCTCTCTCATTCATCCTTTCTTTCTACTGCAGTCGTGTATGAAGGAAAACCACATCCATGTCACGTCCCATTTCCAAACCCCAACGACGGAACAAGAGAGAGAAGGCATTAAAATGTCCAGGAGAGTTACGCCTGGGGCGGAAGACGTTTTATTCTTTATTACCCTCTATTCCGCCTTAATTGCAGTGCTTGTGTAGGGATGAGGGACACATTGGCCTGCAATCGGTGGCTATGGCAGCCGTGTATTTGTGTTTTACATACCTGAGCGGAATTGAACTTTCCTTGGCCGTAAAGAAGGAGGAGGAAGGAGATGGGGGGCTATTCTTAGCCTGACTGATGTTAATAACTAGTCTGAGGGTGGCTGACTCCTCGGTTCACCTCCTGTTATTTAGGAACAGTGGGACGCAGCCGTGGCTCCTTATTTACTTCCCTGTTGGAGGCCAACCCCTATGGGCAGAATCCGCCTTTAAATATCCCCTGTGTGTGTGTGTGTGTGTGTGTGTGTGTGTGTGTGTGTGTGTGCCTGCCTGCCTGCGTGCGTGCGTGCGTGCGTGTGTGTGTGTATTATCAGCACCCTTATCATGGCACAGGCTGATGTACCGTAGGCCCACAGACTGGAGGGCCATTGAAATATGCAGGCTGGATTGTACAGACACCATGTCCTGAGGTCCGTATCGCCTGCCGTGCAGGCCCGAGTCCCACCCTCCCTCCGCCCTCCCTCTGCCACCCCCCCACCCGCCCTGCTTCTCTCAGCCAGGCCCCCAGCCACCCGCCACCCAGTTCAAGCCCTATAAATAAACACCTATTAATCAGCCCCCCACAGCTAGGCCTGACCAATGCTGGGACAGCGAGGACCTGGCCATCTCTCACCCAGACTCGTGCTCTTAAAACAAATCACACACACACAAACACACCTGCGCATACACATAAACACGTAAACAAATAAAAACCAATCACAAACCCACCACAATAAGACGTGCTCTGTCTCTGTTCCAATATGTTTTTATTTGTATTTTTCCAAATCATACTACATTAAACTATTAACTATCCATCCATGTCTTTTCTTGTGCTCTATGCCCTCTGTTATGTCTCACGTTCTCCACTTCTCACCTATTCCCCGGCTGACTCTACTCTAGAAAGAAGTTGAGCAGGTTCCAGACTTGTGTAAGAGAGAGAGAGAGAGAGAGAGAGAGAGAGAGAGAGAGAGAGAGAGAGAGAGAGAGAGAGAGAGAGAGAGAGAGAGAGAGAGAGAGAGAGAGAGAGAGAGAGAGAGAGAGAGAGAGAGAGAGAGAGAGAGAGAGAGAGAGAGAGAGAGAGAGAGAGAGAGAGAGAGAGAGAGAGAGAGAGAGAGAGAGAGAGAGAGAGAGAGAGAGAGAGAGAGAGAGAGAGACTAATCTCCAGCTAATGTTTGGCAGCGCTTCACCGGTTTACCTTGCGACCTGATGCATGGACCCATGAAACAAAGAGGTCTTTGTAGAGACACCTCAGACACACAGAGTTCACCGGCATGTAGAGGCTTATATGAGTGGAATCATTTCTTGGCCGTTTGTTTAAAAGGATTCCTGTGCTATGTAGAATGAGGTGAGAGTGTTGTAAAGTCAAGCATAAATTCGTTTTGATGTTATTGATAATCCATCACGGGGTAATGCGGTTTGGCAGAAATGTTCACCCCACGGTTTTACTAAAGCCCTTTCTCACCAAAATGTGACACATGAAATTAACCTGGATCTGTCTTTTGCTCCTGAAATGTTAAATGCCGAGTTTATAGAACTTGCTCCGTTTGGCATCCGTGGAAACGCTCCAGAGCGGTGAATAATTATGCCAAAAAATGGAGCTCATAATACAAATGTAGGGAATTTTCAAGCATTACACATTCATGATCTGAATGATTTTGCCTCTGTTTGTGTGTGAGAATGTTGCGATTTTCCTCAGTTCTAAGTGCATTTATATGTTTAAAAGATAGTTTTTTACGGTGTGTGTGTGTGTGTGTGTGTGTGTGTGTGTGTGTGTGTGTGTGTATGTGTGTGTGTGTGTGTGTGTGCGTGCGTGCGTGCGTGTGCACGCGTGCACGCGCCCTTTCGAGTCCTTTTGTGTAGCTGCTGTCAGTGTGTGTGCAGGGAGGCACTAATAATGGTCTTTCCATTTTTTTTTTTTTTTTTTTGCTTCTAAGTGCCTTGCTCTCATTAAGCTGCCGTGGTAACCAGCATGGCACCTGCTTTAAGGGAGACCACCACCCTCTCGTTAGCGCTAACGACAGCGCGTCTGGCAGCCACAATCCCCACCCAGGCTCGCTGAGCGGCCCCCTCGCCCAAATTACCTACATTTCACAAACAATTTCACCAACTCGTTACGCCGTTAGGTGTTTATTGGAAGATGGCTGACTTTGACTGTGAGTGGTGTGTATAATATGCACCCGCCAGGTTAAGACGAGCCAGCCCACATAATAAGCCACAATTACAAACTCAAACCGAGCCTCCATTCACTTTGTCAGCCCGTTACCTCGCGCAAACACCTTCAAAAGGAGGTCTATACGACCCTTTATATCAGACACAGCGCTGCCTGTTGATAGTTCCTCAGTGTGGGGAGGGCTTTCTTTAGTTTCTCATAGCATGGAGGGGCTCAGCCTTGACCCCATGACCTTACCCTATACCTTTCACCTCCCCCCCCCCCCCCAAAAGTCAACACTGTTATTATTTCTGGACCCCGACGCTGTGATTTTTACCTCAAGGTCCCAGCGGTATTGACTTGTATTAATTCTGAGGAGGATTCAAAGCCCCATTTATTTCCTTTGCGTTATGGAAAGGCCTTGGTGACACTGCTCCCCTGTGTTTATAATTTTGCTTGTTTCAATTTGTGCCTGGCCTCCCCTGACAAGCCCAGGACATGATGTATCGTACACCGCCGCCTTATCTGTTGATGTACAGTTTTAACCTTTTCAGAAGGTTGCCTCTTCCCTTCTCCACGAATGGCTCCCCCCCGCCCTCTCTCCTCCCTCAAACTCACCCCCACCCTCGGGGTGCAGGGAGTACATACAGCATGGTGCGGCAAAGCAGTGGAATACAAAGAGGAGCATAACCCCTTTTCCAAAGTCATCTAATGTAAATGTTTAGGTTTTGTTTCCATAACATTTCCATATTAAGAGTGTGGTCCTTGTGCATTGGTATGGAGGGTTGGGGAGAGTTGAAAAGGGGCTGGAGTCTTGTGCAGGCGGTGCTCCGAGGCTGAGCTGTGTGTGTGTGTGTGTGTGTGTGTGTGTGTGTGTGTGTGTGTGTGTGTGTGTGTGACTTTGTGGTGAACTTGCTGTGTGCATCTGTGGGCTTTCTCCTGGGCTGTTAGCTTTGGCGGTTCGCTCTCAGATACAACACCGTAAATCACACACTGTAAAACAGAGAATGTCGGAGAGGGGGTGCAGGACTATGTACTGCTTTAAAGGCCTGCAGGAGAGGGGAGGTGTGTGCCTGTGCTTCCTATGTGTATGTGCATATTTTCTTGTTCATGTATGTCTGTGCATGTGTACTGTATGTACTGTGTACTTGTCAGGTAGTTAAATAGCTTGAGGGCGAGTACATTCACTGCCTCAAGGCCAATTTGAAGAGGTGACCTGTTTGTTTGTGTACATATAAGCATGCACATGTGTGATTTTCTAACCCCTGAGATTTGCTCAGTGTTTGGTTATTTCTGTTGTCAAAATGGCTTGTCACAGGTCAAGCAGCATATCATTTCTAATCAGTCTGTAAACTCTTGCTTTAGTGGCCTGAGTTATATCTACGGTAATATTTGTAGTGTTTGTGTTAGTATTTTTTGATGGAATGTGATTTCTTTTACTGGCGGTTTAATGAAGTGTACCTTTAGGCTGAACTTCCTGCTGTTCTCCATAGCTCTTTGGTCCACTTCCCCAGTTGGTCCTCAGAGACCCAGGAACATAGTTAACGGTCGTCGGATAGTGTGTCTCTAGAACCAGACTGCATTTGGCTTTTTTCTTTTTTGTGTGTGTTGTAGGAATGCTCTCTCCACTCAAAGTTCAACTGTGACATGACTTTATGCATGGCAGCTAAAGTTCAAAGAATAGGTATGATCTGTGCTGAGGTGGAAGGGGGCCACTAGCGGATCTTTGGGGTGTAATAAATAGTTTGAAAGATGATTTATAACCTATGTCAGGTGAAGTAGTGAAATAACGCAGAGTTGACCCGGTGGAAAAAAAAAACTCCTCCATTTTAATTGCTTCTGCTCTTTTTCAATAAGACTCAAGACATATGATGGGTCCCATAAAACACCCCCCAAAAATGCGGAAGAGATGGGCCAAGACAAGAGGGGATCGGGGGGGTGGGGTGGGGGGTGGGGGGGGGGGGGCAGGCACACACCGTACATTTGAATACTGTTTGAAGTTGACTTTGATTCTGTCGCCCTGGCAAGTCATTGTTTACAGCACTTTGCAACGGCAGCGTGTGCCAACTCCTGAGTGGCTGCGGCTTCCGAGAGTGGAGTAGAATAAAACAGCTGGACCCTGCTGGACGGGCTGACACTGACAGATGCCGTGTGTTTGGGACCAGGCCTGGCCTCTCCTGTTCCCTCAGCCTCCCCTCCCGCCGAACGTCTCCCCGCCTGCGCTCCTCAGCCCTGGGCTTTGTGCGTTTGGCGACTGCTGTTGTTTCGGTGCCATCGCGCGGTGATCCGCTGCGTATATCACTGGGTCAGACTGATCTTATCGCTGTGGCAGCTCACTGTTTGATTCAGCTCTTCCTGGAGGAGGATTAAAGGAATGCGCTCTGCCAAACGTATCGCTTAGTATCTCTCAATCAGCCTCTCTCCCTCCTTCTCTCTCTTGATGTCCGCCCTCACATCCTGCTGCTCCTCTTAATTCATAGCCAATATGTCTCCCTCTGCCTATCAATCCTCTGTTTGTCAGCGTGCCTCTGTCTCTGTGTCCTTTCAACTACAAAGTAAACAGCCATACGCGTGGTGTCAAATGAAAAAGCTACTTCTTCTGTATGATGACACCGTTGATGAATGCCTTTTTTTCCTCCGCTGTGCTTCAGGTTTGGACCAGGCCTGGTCATCTACTGGCATGGGTTCATCGGGGAGCTTGACTGCCATAGAGACAGAGGCATCCTCCTCAAAGACTGCTTCCCCACGGACATCGTCACCCTGGGCCAAGGCGGGGACAGCCACCACTGACACTCACGCCAGCCCCGGGACTGGGAGAAGGGCGAACAAAAGAAAAAGAAGGAGGGATGAAGAAAGGAGCAAAGGAAAGGGAAGAGGGCCGTAATGAGGGTAAAGCAAAGGACAAGGGGAGGTAAAGGAAGGCTGACACAGGCCATTGTAAGGGTGAGATGAGAGGGGGATAGGAAGGGCAACACCAAGCAGTGCGGGGTTGGATACGTGGATCCGGAAGCAATTTAGCTTTCCTGCAGCGTGAGACTACTGGCAAACATCTGCCCTGAACTCCACATGACCCTCCGCTGTGTGTATCTGTGTATCACTGTGTGATGGCATGTGTGCGTGCTCTTTCTCCTTTTTCCCCCTCACGTCTCTCTTGCCTACTCTCTCTCTCTCTCTCTTTGTTCTTGCTTGTTCTATTGGGTAGAGTCAGTCTCGTACCCCAATGTGAAAGCTTGGCATCCAGCCCCTCACCTCTCCTGGCCGATGGTCAGCCCCCCGGTTGACCCCTGGCCCACGTGGCCCCCTTAAGTCGTGGAGCAGCTGAAGGGCCAGAGGCAGGCCAGGGCAGGACACGCAGCCCTTTTCCTTATCACACCCAGGGCCCTGGCCCTAGTCTCTCCTTCCTCCTGGGTTCGCAGAGCAGATAAGAGAGGTGGTTCTGGAGAAGAGGAGGTGGAGGTCTGAGGTCCACCTGCGTCACTCGCTGCCCTCTCAGTCACTCGGCAGGGGGGCTACGGGATCGTCTGTTATCAAGGCTGGACCTCTCTTTGACCTCTTTTTTTTCACTCTCTTGCTCTCTGTATGTCTCTGTCCCAGATTTTTTTAGTTTTGGAAACGTTTGGAGGAAAGGCCTTTAGTCAAGTGGTCATGTTACTAACGCAATGTTTCTATACGTGCCAAACAATTAGATACAGTGTATAAATGAAATTGATAATGATGCTTCAGTTCTTGGTAAATATGTTTAAGTATAACATGCACATTTGATACATAAAATAAAAAAAATCAACAAAAATTGCAATTGTTTGCGCATCTTTTATCAACAAAAACAGCCAATGTGATTATCATTATTTTTTAAGTATAATTTAAAATGTTGTCTCCGCTCCCCTGGTTGATCTGTGTTTTCAGTCTATTGTCTTGACGTCCTGCTGAGCCACCAAAGCAACAGGCCTCCCTTCGAAATAGGATAGGAAGAGGGCTCTACTCCTCTCTCTGCCTAATCATCTCCAGTCCCAGTCTGCCTGGTCCTCATTGCTGCTGATGCTATTGCCAAGAGGAGGAATACTCTTCTATAGTTGGACAGCAATGTAGTGTGGCCATGGTGGTGTGTGTGTGTGTGTGTGTGTGTGTGCGCGTGTGTGTGTTCGACCTCTGTATGCATATGCGTGCGTGCATGTTTGGTGTGTCCGTGAATATTCAGAATGAAGGAGGTAGAGTGGTGGAGTGTGTGGGGGTGGAGTGAAATCGTAGTAAAGTGTTGCATGATTTGTTACCCTTAAACCTCTAACCTTTAGCCGGCTCCCATTTAGGCCTTGATCCCTCCGTGAGGAGGCCGGCGGGTCACTAGAGGGTCGCCATGCGGCCATGGCTTCCTCAGTCAAGCCCCCTGCTCCAACTGGTACAAAACAACTGTCCCAGTGAGTCCAGTTAAACTCAGCCCTATTGCCTGGCTGTGGAATGCTTAGACATCACTTTACTGCTCCTCTTAGACCCCCCTAAAAAATAGTTTTTTTTTTTTTTTTTTTGCGTGGGAGGGGAAATTCAGCATTGAATTAGTAAGAGAGAGAGGGAAAAAATGGTAAACAGCAGAATCAGTTCCTCTCAGGTTTCAAGCCTTCCTGCCATTGTTTTCCAAGATGGCTGTTGCACAAAAGAGGAGCCAGGGTCAACCCCTATAAATTAGTTTCTGCACACAATGCAAACCAAGTAGAGCTTTTTTTAAAACCCACTTCAAAGGCATCAGCGTCAGCTGGCAAGATTTCCATGATGCACACACACATTTGGAAATAAAAGGTTCTATCAGATGTTTTTGAAAAGTCAAACGTTTTTATTTTGTATTTTCCTTGTCCTTGTCTGCCTCTCTTTTTAGATTCATTGTTCTTGTCACAACAATGAGGCAGTCAAAGTGCTCTCTAAATAGAAAGGTTTGGAGAGGCCGCTTCCCGGGTCCAGAGACCCCTGGACTGTGGTAATGTGATCCACTAGGGAAACAGAGCATCCACTGCACATGATTGGCATGAGGGAAACAGCAGCACAACATCAAGTGAGAGAGTTAAGAAAATAAATAAAAAATGATTGCATTAAAGCAGAAGGGGTTGGTTAGGTTGACAAAACTTTTGTTATCAAAAGTGTGTGTATGTGTATGTATATGTGTGTGTTTTTGTGTGTGTGTGTGTGTGTGTGTGTGTGTGTGTGTGTGTGTGTGTGTGTGTGTGTGTGTGTATACATACATTGTTTCCCTTTTCTTCTAATAATTGAAAAATTATTTACATATGTGGAAACGTGAACATTTTAAATCAATCATGCGCATTTCCACACAAACATTTAATATAATGAACAAAATATTTGTTAAACATACGACTTATACATTCGTGTCTAGCCAAACCTGTATAGGTACTCCTGTCTGTTAGATCACTGTGGTCTTTCTCACAGCTGCCCAGTTGGTCTGGCTTGTCCCGGAGGCTATTGGAAGTCTACTACCGACTCGGGTGTACGTCTTGACCAAATCTCTTCCAAGTCCCACTGTTCTATCCCTCTTCATAGCAGCAGCCAGACAGACCACTGAGGCCAAGAGATGGAGATAGATAAGGGTAGGTTCCATCCCTACAGCAGACCACCAAACAAACTTCCTTCTTGGTCCCGTGTTATTTATGGTCAGGGAGCCCCGGCCTGTTTCTGCCTCAGGCTACAGGCTACTCCTCTCAGGCTACCCCGGCCAGCCAGACGTCGATGTGTGGAAGTAAATAAAAGAGAAGTTCTCCTAGAAGAGTTAAAAACGAGGCCACGGCAGTTTGAGATTAAAAAGTCGTTTTTTTTCAGATGGGTCAAATAGCAAGCAGCAAGAGAAAACAGTAGACGTTCCATACAGAGCTAAAGTGGCAGCTGATATGTTAAGTGCTTTCTTTCTCTCTTTTTTTTCTTTCTCTTTTTAAGCAACAGTCAGACAGTGGCCACTAATCAAAAATCGTATTCAAAGAACAACAATGGATCATGGGAAAATGGAATGGGGGCTTTTGACTGGGAGAGAACTCCCAGGTTGATTGACGTGGGGTGGGGTGGGGGCTCATTGTACGTTACCATGTGGAAGGGAAACTCCAACTGCAGCAGATCCAGGCAAATGGGTGGAGATAGGAGGAAGAAAAAGTAGGCCGAGAAGTGGTGGGCAGTACGTAGTATATTTTACTGCACGAGTCACTGACAGCGCAGGACAAGCAGAGACGTTGCTGTGAGCTTCAGCAAGCAGAAACGTCAGATGTCTAAGCACCTTAAAAAAATTCCTTCTGACACCGATGTGACACCAGATCACATGGACCCAATGCTCAGCCACTGAAATATCCCTGTTTTTCTGACAGCCTTAAATGAGTGGCTTAGAGTATCAGTTGAAGACCCTCTGGTAACACAAGTCACTCCCCATTAAAAATGAGTTGCCAGTTAGTGGAAACCCAAATATCTTTGATGGGATGCTATGTGGGAAGGTTGAAAGGTGTTGACTGGACTGGCCGCTAACTGAGATATTGCGTTTAAAGTCGGGTCACCATTTGTAAAAACAGTGCTCTTGAGGTATAGCCATCCCTTCAAATAAATCCAGTGTGCATGCTTAGAGTTTCTGTGTGTGAGATGTGATACACTCCTGTCTGTGGTCATCGTTAGGAGCTATGACGTTCCAGGGTCAAGCTGATATGCTATACATCAGCCATATTTACAGTGGCTATATTTGCTTGTCGGCTTTGATTTGCCCCTTTTGCCGTAAATTCTGTTGACGTGCAGGAGGGTGGAGGGTAAAATGGAGGAACTGGGAGGGAGGGGGGGTGAAAGAAAGAGACCGTTGAGTAGAATCCAGGGAGTGTGTGTGTCTGTTGTGGAGACGATGGAGAAATCGGTGGGGGCGGCAGGCTGCATGGAGGTGGCTCCGACTTGGCTCATTGGAAAGGTCAGCCCTCCTGAGTGGCATTTGGACTGTGACAGAGGCGACCCCGATACCGTGTCATCTCTCATTCCCAGCGTGGGTTCAGACCCAACCCCGATCACATCGTGGGAGGGGGGTTGTACAAGGGAGCCAGAAGGCTAGAAAGGGGTATGGCACAGGGCTTTGTGGAGGCAGAGGGTGCCTGGTAGAAGTATGGCTCGCACATGCTTATTTCAGATAAGAAATATGTGTGAGGAGAATTTAATTCTGGAGGTAGTTGTCTAGGGAGGCAGTTTAAAGAGGCGGAGGGAGAACTTGATATAGGAAAAACAAGCGGCACCTCACCCTGCCACTAGCCCTCCATTTGTGAGTGTGATGGCCTGATGAGAGCTGTCACAAGCTTGTTATTATAAAATAAATGTACTAAGAAGGGGGGGGGGGTGGGGCCACAGCTTGAAGTTGGTGGTGGCCATGGAGACAGGGAAATTGACATTGTGGGATACCTCAACCATAGCATTTTATTGGTGCTGAGCGCTGAACACAGGTCTGAGGCACAATCAGAACCACTAATCCAGTTGATATCAGCGGGTTTGGCACTGCTTGCTGCGCCGGTCTTGAGCTCATTCATAAATTCCCCTGCTTTTGTCAAAACAAGCCCAATGATCATTTATCACAGTGCAATGAATCCTGGCCTGAAAACCCAACACACTTATGAGAAGACTTCTCCATTATGGACGGCCTGCCCTGCTTCATTTTGGAAAATGTTTTGAAAAGGCAGATGTGATTGGTTATTTTATTAAATAGTTGCCATGGGCAACATAATATTTTTGTGCTGGAAAACTGGGGAGAGCACGGGTGGAGGCGCTAGACTAGCCGGAGGAGAGAGAGGGAGGAAGAGAGGGAGGGAGGGTGGACTGACTTGTCTTTTTTTGTGTGTGTGTGATGTTTTATGAGCATTTTGTTGAGCCTTTCCTGTGCTGAGCAATTAACTGTTTGGCTGCAAGCGTGTTGTCGACTGCCGTACTCCCAGTCTGAGAGATGTGGGCAGTTTGTCACTTTTACAACTCATTTTCAGCCCAAAAACACTTCACTTCTGGGGCTAGATTCAACCTCGCCGCCGTGTCCTTGAGCCCTGTGTGACAGGTAAATATACACCTCCATACAAACACATCTTGTATCTACTATATTTGACTTATGGGAGGTCGGCCTGCGAGGGGATCGAAGGCGCACTTCATTTTTAGAGCACCGATCATGTCATGTCGCGGTGCACCCTGGGTTATGGTTCTAGGTGACTCTAGGCCTGTGAACTTGTGGCTGAACAGAATCAAGAACGTATCATCTATTTCTCAACAAGGGTCCGGATGGAGCTTGCTGTCAGGGGGTGGAGGGGGGGGGGGGGGGGGGGGGGGGACGACTAAATAAGGATTCAATACTTTGATGTGACGTTTGCCTTTCAAATGTAATGGCTCACTTGAACCCCATTGCCCTGTTGTAATGACACTGTGTAAAGACTTGTAATGTGGTTCTCCCATTGGGTTACGGAAACCCAAGCCAGGGCATTCAGGTGTGCAGTAAAGTGCTTTTCACTTTCTGAAGACTTCCTGTCTCCAGTGGCGTCCCCATTTTACCCTGCGCAGCCGAACAACAGGCTGTCTATTGGTCCAGACCCTTTTTATCTCTGCAGGCTATTCCCTCAGGTGTGACGCTACCTATGGTCTCAGATAAGATAACTCACATTATTGGCAGAAAGAAAGGCTAAATGTATATGGACAGCAGTTGATACTCCTTGTTGAGATACAAGCCGGACTTGTTTGACAATCAACCTGCCTTTACCTAGTGTAGGAGTTTTGAAAACCTTTTGCCCCAGTGGCCCCGGTCCACGTACCCAAATAGCCTCATGTCACAGCATGCACATCCCCTGATGCTATTTATGCCTACCAGCTGTGGTGATGGGCTAAAAAAGTTTTTGACACCAGCTATTGCTTTTCAGCACTGGGGAATCCGCCTGCTAACTGGGCCCCTGATCTCTGTCTCTGCTGGCCCTTCCTCCCTCACCCCAGGATACTGGTTGTGGATATGGATATGCACACTCACACACATTTAGTAAACACATGCTTACTTGAAGGGCAGTAGTATGAATCAAGCACTTTCACTCTCTCTCACTCTCTCTCTCTCTCACACACACACACACACACACACACACACACACACACACACACACACACACACACACACATAACTGCAGGCACACTCCCAACTTTGCAGTGAATCAATTGATTAGAAATCATTGAACCAATATAGAATATCATAGCTTGCACAGTCATCCCTACTTAAATGATTTTTCCTCAAAATGATTCATTACAGTATATTAATTCTTGAGCCATATGTTAAAAATGTTTGCTACTATGTATGTTAAATATAGACCTTTTGAATTTCCTTAAATGTCCATTATTATATTTATTTATTTTTGCGAATATGGACAATATTATTATCATGACATCATTTTTATTTGATTTTCTTCCAGAAATAAGACTATGCTATACCAATTTCCTAACACATTTTTTATCGTATTTCTGCAAAGAAGTTTTCATTAACATTTACAGTTAACTCATGTACCATTTATTATTTATATTTGGTTCTAACTCTTTCTACAGGGTTTAGAAATTGTTAGAAGAAACGTCTTACATATTTTTTACATACACTTTTTTTCTCGAATCGGTCTATCTTTCTTACTTGATTCAGTAAATAAACATTGGGTTATGCACATATTTTGTTTAATTTATATTTTTTAACTAAATAGGAAAAAGAGAAAAGTTCTTTAACATCCGTGATAAAATATGAATTTGTATTTTCCATTTGCAGTATTTGCTAGTATTTGTATATGCTTAGTTTTGTCCTTATAGGCTACCAACTGATTAGATCAATCCCCTTCACTTTGTCACGTCGTATACTTTATGGATTTTCCTCATTGTGTAAATGAAAACTAAATAGCCACGTCATTTCGCCCTATTTTTCCCTTGCCTTGATCTGCCCTTTAAGTCGTCCCATGCTGTATTTTGTTTTGAAAAACAAGAAGTGTTCCTTACTGTCATCTGAGACGATAATGGTTACTGATTCCATACTTTCAGTCATAATCTTAAAAGTGGACCAAGATTAATGACTTCAACAGTCTAAGGGTCCTTAAGACTCATGGATGACATCAGCCTTTACCGTGGGCTCCTTGTGATGGTAGCTCCTCCAGTCAATGGAAATTATGTCTAGGCTGGCGCTTAGATTCACGCTCACTAGGCCACGCAAGGCAGCATGTACACACAGGAAAGAAACTCTCAACGGGTCAATATATATTGACCCTAAAATCCACTTTTATTGATTATACCATCAATGATCCGACCGATGCATGCATAATGAGATATACCTGAGCATAAATACAGGATTTAGTGTTTATAGGTCAGCTTATGTTAACGGTTAAACTGAATATGTTTATATGGGGGGACGCGATGATTAGCCTATATTTAGTGTGAAAGCACACGCAACCAAATGGGGTGTATTTTTTCAACCTATTTCTGTATTTAAATCCAAAATTCCAATATTAAAATCCTATTAAAATACAGGTGATAAAAGGTAATGTAGCAGTGTTTTCAGCTGTGTATTTTTAGACTCTGCTTCACGTTTACTTTAGCCTCCAGAAGGGGTCGCTATGATGTAATAACAGTATGCCCAGAGGTACGTTTATAAGCTCTGTTGAAGATAGGATAAAGAATATCCTTCTCTCTGCCCCTCTGCGCCTCTCCCTTCTCTCTCTCTCTCTCTCTCTCTCTCTCTCTCTTTGACTCTATGTGTGTGTGTGTGTGTGTGTGTGTGTGTGTATATATATATATATATATATATATATATATATATATATATATATATATATATATATATATATATATATATATGTATATATATATGACTTCCTCTCTTTCTGTCCTTCTTGCTTTCCTTACGGCCAGCAACTACTATATCGCCAGCAATTTCTGTTATTTACTTTTCTCGTGAAATGTCTCACTTTGCTGTCCTGAGCCAGGTCTATGTGTAACTTGTCTCGGATTTTTCGGGGTTCAAAGAATTGTGAGAGTTATGCAAAAATTCAAGTTAGGGCCAATTTTGTACAATTTAGTTCCGTCAGATTTATCTGATCTTTCGAGTCCTCGAGCTAAGAACCAAGGCTGCCCTCAGTGTAGAACCGGTCAAAAGTTGACAACCTTTAATCCAATCTAACACTCAGCATTGAAGAAGGCAACATAATGAGAAAATATCCGATCGTCCTGCCCGAGGCTTTGTTAATTAAATCTTGACTGATTGAAATATTAAGGCTCAACTACCTTGCGGCTTGACTAAACTCCAAGCTATTTCCTTTTATTGCGCTTTATTTATTCTGCAGCGAGGCCCATTGCTTTTCAGCTCACCAACTGACCGCTTGCAACAAACAAAAAAAAGTTGCCAATTCTACACCCTTTAGCTATGTACGATTCGACTAAGTATAAATTTAACATCATTAAGATAAAGAGAGCAAAGGACGGGTGGGGGTTGGGGGGACACATTTGTGAATAATTTTTTGGGAGATGGGCACCATTGGAGTGTGAAGAAATCGACTTAAATATGCGACCAAGCACAAAAATCGTAACATCATCCTTCTAGTTATTATCTGTTGTTATTTTTATTTTTAAATTTTTTTATTTCAGTTTGCCTCTTTTTTAATGTTATCTTTGAAATATTTCATTGGACTGGGCTATGTTGACAGTTTTATTGATGAGCAGGCAAGGTTGGGTGTGCATGTTTTGTTCTAATTTAGACCCAAATGAAATTGACCTGCTCTATTTTAATTGAAAATAAACTGTTTAGTCACCTACCTTAATTAGATGTCTGGTTTTATGTTAGCGGTATGTCTGTCCTAGTATGCCTTTAAATCGCTATATTTAATAATGTGTTGTGGACTACATTCAAGTTATTTTCAAAGGTGCGATCATTTTTATTTGTATCTTTCATCGAAAATGGGAACTTTGACTTGTATACAGTTGTCTGTAGAAACGCTTTTCTTCAAATTATTGCGTAAACATATCATAAATGATAAATATACAATGGAGCTGTCTCCTGTAGCGGCGTTCATTAGGGGCAAATGGGAGCTGGCATGGAGTACCACAGAGAATTAGGCGAAAGAGTTAGTAACATTCCTGCAGGGGATAAGTTGTTGACAATTAAAGAACACACACACACACACGCGCGCGCGCTTATAGGCTATAAAGAAAAACAAACATTGGTAGTGTCAGCAAGTGATACAGACCGATTGACTTATTTAAACCCTTACATTTTCAAGTATCGTTTCAAGGTATATAAGTCATGTATTTAAAACACGTAGGCCGAACCATTTCAAAAATACCCGATTTCGCATTGTAAAACTGGATATATGTTTCACCGCTATATATGTATATATATATATATATATATATATATATATATATATATATATATATATATATATATATATATATATATATATATATGGGCCTATATATTTCTTTTACATGTCTTAGAGCGGTTTTATTATTATTATCATTTTGTAAAGCATATATGAGATTCTGTTCAAGTGGTTTACTTTTTGCTTGTATGATACTGTAAGTGATTAAACAATATTGCCTCCTTCATTTAGGATAATAAATAATATCTAAAATGTTTTTTGACAAAATATTTGTTGCTATTTTGTAGCCTATTTAAAATCTTTGTTTCAAGCAGGTATAGGCAACTGCAAGGGCTTCAAGGATATACCTTTTTTAAACAAACATAAATGGTTTAAGAAATATAAACTGTCTTTAAAAAAAATTCAATGCAATAGCTCAAACAATGAGTTAGGTAAAAACAATACACCAAATCAATTCTCAAACGGTACGTCAAAGTAAAGTTTCTCCTTGCTCCTGTACCGTGCACGATTCCCACTAAAACAGGTTTATAAAGCAAAACAACAGCCCTCCCCTCCAGAAAGCCTTTTCTGTGTGCTATAATAAACCATTTTCCCTGGGCTTTATTGATCAGTCAGTCTGAGCTAATGTAATTATCCTCATCAATAGGGGACTGCAGGGAGAATCATTATGCGGTTGACATTGATAAATGATCACCCAAATGCGGCCTTTTCTCCCAGGGACCCCCGCCTCTGACCCACTCACATGGGTCTACATAACGTAGCCATAGAAACACCTTATGGCAAGAGGAGAGAAAACTGCTTAAATGCGGAAAAAAAGACAGCAACACAAAATCGAAAGTACACACATAGGCAGCAACCAGCCAAGAAATAAAACAAAACAAAAAACTCCACCTTAGCTAGCAAATTTGTAAGGGCCAGCTGCAACGCCTAGGACGCAAGATGCCTCCATTGTAGCCATTTAAAAGGAAAATAAACTAGGCCTATCCGTTCGCGTGTATTAAAAAATATAGGAACTTGTGCGGTATCCTCATCTCCTTTCCGAATCGAATAACCTACTTTACCATGGTACTTTTCAGTCTCCATAAGAGCCGATATGATCATAAGGTTTATTAACATGTTGCCTCTGTACACACACCGAGGTGTCGTGTTCTACTGGGTATGTGGACATTTAATTTAGTTTCAGGCGAACCGTCTGGGTCTTGAAATGAATGGGGAAAAGGGGGGCTCGGAAAACCGGGGTGCATTGTGTAGAAGTGCAGGGGGAATATTCCTTATTTTATTCCTGCAGCAGTACCCGAAGTAGCTTTGACAGGGAGGAGATGAAGGGGAGGAGTTGTTTAGCTCGGCTGGATCATCCATCATTCCTGTCACACTGAATCGGCAAAGGGAAGCAGCAGAGGCAATCTACCGTCTGTCTCCTCGAAAGGGTGAACGGAATAACAGAAAAAAAAACTATTAATATTAAAATCCCCCATCAACAATAATCCTGGCGTTTTCTCTGCTTTTCATCAGATAATCTCCACACAAAACGGAAGGCTTCTTCTTCCATTTTATGCACATAATAGGATGATGTAAAAACGAACATTTCAATTTTAAGGTAACTTATTCAAATAGTTTGTTAATAATGGAGAATAAGCAGATACAGTCTTTCATGCATCACAACCTACTGAAGACCACACAATCTCAGACATTCCCAGTTAAACTCTAGTCTGCGTTTTTTGGAGACCTACGTACATAAATTGATGAACTGTATTTTGGAAAATTATTTGTGTATTTACTATAGTTTATAATCATTTAGTTAAAAGTAGCTAATCGTTTGATGTAAATAAAATTCCACCTAAATACATTACAAATACACATGGGCTACAAAAACTTGATATGTATGAGGTATATTCTTAGATTTGAAAGCAGATATGGCAACAAGGCTCAACTTGGCAAATCAGTTATCAATATAGGCTAGATATAGCCTTGATAATTGAGATAATTTTACATCTCAGTAATAACAGCCTACATGTTTTGTTAATATCCCGGCACACTAGGGCCTGTAGCCATAATAAGTGCAATACGTGGAGTTTATACATTTTCTCTACAATTGCCGAAATAAATCACTTAAAAGATGTTATAAGACATTTTTAACAGAGTCGTATTCCTAATGACAGGACAAAAATAATATACAAAATGGCATCTGTATCATTATTAATATTATTGTTTTTATCCTAAATATATATTATTTATATGGCATACAATAGTTGTTCATTAAGGCCTGCGGTATTTTGTATATTTATATATATTTATAGGCCTACATCCGTTGTTGGGAAGATATTAATTACACGAATGAGATAAGCCGTCTAAACGGTCTATTCTTAAACACTGAAGCACAAAAAAAATATAATATTGCGGCCAGGTATTGATGCTGTCATTTTTGGTTGGACTTAACTATTACCGCGGGGTAACTGCCTTATAGTTCGATGGGTAACACAAGCAAAAAGATTTCAAAGATAGTTATAACCTTTCGGGTTTGTAAGATTGCGACGGCAGGGGTCGCTGTAAAGCGGTAAACTCTCGACGGCTTCCAGTGCCTTTCATAATGACTTTGTTGGATCAGCCGTAGCACAGGAGACAAATCCATGGCCTATTGTCTGAAGCTAATATATTGGCCTGTGATTGAACTGAGGTTATTGCAAATCAGCTGCATGTTTTTGTAACCAATTATATGTCATAGCCATATATGCCATAGCCACTGTGAGGTAAACGCAAATGCTTCATACCTATTTGCACATTATTTGCAAATGCTATGATCGGTTTGATGACATTTGTATAGCATGAAAGTATTGCCCATCAGCCATTTCTCAACCCTGCGTTTAGAATACCATCAAATTCAGTTTGGTTGCAATAGCAGGACGTCTGAAAAATAACTAAAATATGTAATATAATATTGCATTCTTTTTCATTTACCCCAAGATGTAAAACATGTTAAACCCTCACATAAAACCAGTGTGATCATTATCCAGGATTCTGTTAAAAAAAATCAATATAATTCTTATAGCTGCTACCCGTCATTGCAAGTTGCTTTGATGGTAGAGACATTTTGACTTATAAAACAGTTAATCACACAAACGTCTAACAAAAATCAAAAATGAAATATTTATTACAGCATTTGTGACTGAACACCTTTTAAACATTACGTCACAGTCCTCATACAAGTATTTAATGTAATTTTGACAAAGCTTAAGGGAGACGGCATTTTATCATCTAGTGAGGAACACGTGCTGAAAAAGGAAGGAATTCATGGACATACAATATCAATGCCACAGCAGATCTGAAACTAGCAAAAACATTCTTTTTCAATTGAGGTAAACACATAAAATATCTAACATGAAACAATTAATAGACTGAACTCTGTACGAAGTTTGTTACAATATTCTCTTAGCTTTTTCCCAAAAGCTTTGAGTTCATAATTTAAGTTCTTTTTTTCTTCTTTTTTGTGTTTTTGTTTTAGGTTTTTTGGTGCATCAACCATCATTTGCTTATCAAGTGCCACAGAATCCACCATTGTGTCGGTATTGTCCTTATGGCAAGTACGTTGATCCAAAGGCAAAGAAGCGCTGTAGGATGTTGCTTTTCCACTATTAAGCTTCCTTCAATAGGCTCTGAGCAGTGAGAGTCCAGGATACAAAAAATAAAATAATAATAAAATAAAAATGTATAAAACCAACACAATCCAGTGCTTGGGCATTTCCAACTAAGAACTTTTTTCTTTTTAAACCTACAGGGCAACATTCATTCATGAACCAACAAAAAAGAAAGGGGGCATGAAAAATGTTCAAACTGAATCTTCTGGAGAAATCAGGTATCATTTAGCAGCCTATCCCATTATTCCCTGTTCTTACGGGGAGACAGGTTCGGATTGCCCTCTGTCATTCGGAGCTTTTTTGAGTTCCATCTTTTTTTTATAGTGCTGCGCCGCCGAGACAGTTTCTCCTCCAGGAAGGAGCACACACAGTGTGAGAGAAAGGGTTAACCTTTAATTCTAGAACTAGCTCAGGAAACATAAATGGTGTGATCAACAAAAATGCACAAGTTTTAACTTAGTTTCTATACTTTTTATACTACAGTAGTTATAACTCTTGGAGTCTTTTGTCTTTTCTTTTTTAAATCTTCCAGAGTGATTTCAGTTTCGAAGCGTTCAAACGCATCACATGAGAGTACACGGAACAGGTGTGTGTGTAAGTGTGTAGATGTGATTTTTTAATTGCGTGCGCGTGTCCATTTTGTGCACACTTGTACGTTGAAACATCCTGTTGATCTTTAACAAAAGCCCAAGACTTTACAAAGTGTTTTTGTCAGCTTGGTCCTCCATTGGATGAAAGTAACAAAATTGACAAGTTAAAAAAGAGAATCAACACAGCCCATCTGAAATTCTGTTTCTTTAGTGTCTAATTCTGGCCAAAAGGGTTCGCTTGTGGGTTGCTGTAGTTGTTGACGTTTCTTAATTATGATTTTTTCTTAGTTGCTGCTGCTGTTGTCATCGTGGTAATAAAGTTCCCTTATACTATTGGGCGTGAATGTCCAGGCCTTGTCCTCCAGCGCTTGGGTCAATGGGGGTCAGCAAGGGGGGGCTCTGTGCAGACATGGTCATTCCTGGGTGTGAGGGGGGTCCTCCGTGCATCAGCATGGCTGGGTGGTGGTGGTGGTGGTGGTGGTGGTGGGGATGGTGGGTGTGAGGGGGGTGTCCGGACAGGTAGGGATGTAGTGGGGGTCCGTGTCTGAGCTTAGAGGGGTGGGGGCTCATCTGGGGAGGGGTGTAACTGGGCGGGGCCATGCTCATGCCCATAGGACCACACTGAGGTACGTACTCCCCTGGCATGCCTGGTAGACCTGAGAGAGAAAGAGAGAGAGAGAGGGAGAGAGAGAGAAATATGTATAAGTATTGGTATAAACTAATTAGCTAAGCTTGGAACCATAGCTTTCTCATAATACTCACCCTCTATTTAATTCAGATCATGGTCAGTGGACCAGTGGATATAAACCCTACATTCCACAAGGTTATTCACCGAACACCTTTTGTCTCTGCGAGCAAAATAACAAAGTCACTGCTTTGGGCTATTTTAGGTGCTGAGGAGTGGTTTACAACGTCCAATGGAGTTGTGGTCAGTCGTCAGGTTGGAATGTGATGCAAAGTCGTCCACAGACACTGCAGGGAAACCCAGCAGCGCCTGGTATTGACTTGGAACAGCACTAGCTAATACTTTTACAAGCGGAACACTCAATTCCCCCGCTGAATGTATTGAAAAACCCAATAGGCATTCTCTCATGGGGATGTGCTTCTGTGAACATATTTGATTTAGAGCCCTTTAAAGAAGTTATTAAATAATTTAGGCCTCGGTTAACTATCACAACACGCCCGCCACATCTAAGAATAGAGTTCCACAGCTTGCTTTTCTGCCTCAATAAGAGCACTTTTTTCAAAAGAAAAGTGCAGCGCTGGATTTGAAGGAGTGTAGATTTGGGAGACTAACGACAACAACAGCTCAAGCACAGAGACGGCCAGAAGTGGCATTGCCAGAAAAATAATGGGCGCTAAAAATAGTTAGAGAGAGATGTAGGGAGAGGAGGACCCAGAGAGATGCAAGGGGGGGGGGGAGTATTTTGATATCTCTTCAGGTGAAGACTAGGATGCCCTTCTTGATGTGTGGCGTGATCCCAGTGTGTTGTGTCACACTGTGCCAGGGCCATAGAACCACTGAACTGCTTGCCTGATGCAGTTAAACTAACCAGGAGGCTGATGGTTGTAAACAGTCTGTGGGGTGGATTGGGGGGATGGGGTTCCTGTAGCCTGGGACTGGAGTATGGGAACATGCCTGGCAGAGGGGCCTAGACCCTGGGGAAAGGCAGGGGAAAGCAGGCCCCTGGTCCTGCTGGAGCCAGGGGCCTGGGTTCGGGCTGGCCGGCTTTGTAATGTGAACCCCTGGGGGATTTCCCCCCCAAGCAAGGAGAAGGGGAAAGGTCGCGGCAAGGTCACCAGGCATGCTCACTCGCTGCATTCCTTCACCTTAGTACACCGCAATTAAGAAATTACACTGGAGGGCTCTGGTAAGGGGAGGAGGAAGAGAGAAGAAATGGACAGAGTGGCGAAGATTAATGACCAATCTCATTGGCTGAAAGCTGTCTCCTGTTGAAACGCACGGGCCCCTCCCCACGTCATGTTCATTTCCAATGCACATGTTTGTCGGGGGCGGTGTCTTAAAACCTCACTATCGGGGTCGTAAAACACGAGAATCTCTCCGGGCGTCGGGGCGCGAGCGGTCACCCTCACCTCCGTGTAACCTGGAGCGGCTCCCGTTAAAGAGGGCCGCAGCAGATGTTTTGGACACTGTAAGCTGGTAATCTCCTGTCTTGTAAGCTGTACTGCAGTCATTCTGTTTAGTAGATCTGCCCCCCCCCCCCACCCATGTCTCCCCTCCACTAGCACCCCCTTCTTTATTAACAGGAGTGGTAAAACCATCTGAAGACAATGACTGGGAACCTGCCGGGGCCTCTCCTCTCTCCCTGTCTGATCTGGGCTGCCGTGACACAGCACTCCTGCTCAATGGCTGGCCATAATGAAGTGGGGAATACCATATTGTGTGGCCGCGTAATCAAATCAAGAGAGGACGATATCCCTCCGTATTAGGCTATTAATGTAATTGGTCATGAAGCATAAAGTACAGTATGTTGCGTAATTAAATCGTCTCAAAACGATACGGCCTATGTTAAGAATTAGCCAAGCTGAGCAAATGTTGTCTCTGTGTGGCTGTTTTAGGGAACATTGCTTCTGACGCCATTAAAGCAGACATGGGGGATGAGAGAGAGAGGAAGACGGATAGAGAGAGGAAGAGAGAGAGAGAGAGAGAAGGAAAGAGAGGTGAAATGGCCTCTGTCGGCAGAATCGCTGAGCTGACCCCATTGGAGGATCCAGTGGGCATTAGCATATAAAGGGTTCTTTTAATCAACCTAAGTGTTATTATATTGTGCCTCATTGGGCATAGGAGTTTAGGTGTTAAATAAAATCTCTGGTGCCCTGCTGCCTTTGGGATGTGATATGTCTTGATTTCTCAAATGTCAGCACTGTGGCACTACCGGGAGGCCGGCTTAATCAGACCAGTGGCATTTAGATGGCCAGAGAGTGTTTCAGTGGTTCAATGTGTGTGTGTGTGTGTGTGTGTGTGTTCGCATGCGTGCCCGTGTGACTGTGAGGGAGGAAGGGTGGGAATCGAGTGTGAAAGAGAGCGAGAGATCCCGCTTCTTTTATACACTTCCATTCTTGAATCTATCTGGCCCCTTTAGATTTATCTGTCTCCCTGGTTTGGCCTGGGTGTCCTCTGGTAGGCTTTTAACGGTACCCTTTTACCTCTCTCCCTCTCTCTTTAAAGCGTCCCCCCTTCAGTAAAACATAATCAAAACACACGAAGCCACCCCACCCACCACCCCCACCCCCACCCCTTGCTCGACACGGCTCAACCCAAATCCCCCAGTGAAGGATCGGCCGTGTCACCCACAGCCTGTATATCTCGCCCAGGGACCATAATGTACTGCGGCGTTGCCGTCTTTGCATATAAGATAATTTGGGCATCAATCCTTGGCCAGACAGATTTATGTCACTCTGAGGACAGTTTCACTTCTCCTTCTTTATCGCTTCACTGGAGCCTGCTTAATTTCTCCCCGCCAGCCCTTGCCCCTGGAGATGTTATTTTTTCCCTAAATGTCCAACATTTGCATTGGCTGTCGGAGATGGGAAGAGCGATGGCGCTGTTGTGATAAATAAATTTGTGCACGCCATGCTGGGCTATGGGGAGGTATTTATTTATTTATTCCTCCCTTCTTTTCTTGTCGTTTTGTGTTTGTGTGGCACCACAAGTTGCCCCCCCCCTCCCCCCCCCCGCCTCCCCCTCCCCAGTTCTCCCAGGGCCACCAAGAGAAGGCCTCGCGGCATGCTGTACTGGCTCCCACTATTCCCAGGCTATCCATTCATCCTTCCCCAGCCAGCCAACCCCCCTGCCCCTTGCACAACCACAGTAAAGCAGACCTACAGGCCCGGTCACTTACGGGTGGGGACGACGCCTCTAGTAAAACCATGTTGAAGGTGGCCATGGGAATTGTGGTGAAGTGAAAAGGGAATGATGGCAGTGAAAAACCAAGGAAAAAGAGCCCAGTACTTACTTCCCCCTTTTTCTTTGCGTTTTGCTTTACAAGATGGAGGTTACATGTAGTGCCATTGCCCATCCATGCCCATATTCATCCCCATTCCACTCATAGGCCCTGGAAAGAGGAGATAAAGGCCAGAGACAGTTTAGCAGGATGTCAAATCACAGACAGACAGGACAGAAGACAGACAGACTACGAAGTGAAGTTGCTTATAAGATGAGAGGGAGGGGGGGCAGCAGGAGCAGCAACAACAGTGGTGGAGTGAAGAGTTCTGATAATGCAAGGCCCCAAGGATCCCACCAGTTACTATAAAGATGTGAGAAGCTAATTTTCCCCTCGTGATGGGGGAAGATAGGAAAGGCAGGCAAAGCGAGCAGCAGTCAAGGAGCGGTGCGGCGGAGGAACGCAGAAGGTTGGGATGGAGGGTGAAGGGAATGCACTGTACTAAGGTCTGGTGCTGTTGTCAGTAATCACGTGACATCGGTTAGTATTGGCTTGGTGATGCTGTCATTATGTCGTACTTGGGGGCTAGAGACAGGGGGGGTTGGTGCGTACTGGTTATTCAGTGATGGAAGGGGATCACGCTGGTGACTGGTATAGAGCTGGTATGACGGGGGTGGGGCTGGGGGGGGGGGGGGTCGGGGGCTGGGGGGAAGGGGCTTACCAGCTGGTCGGATCCCCATGTGTTGCTGGCCATCCAGCACGAAGCTGCCCATTGGCTGCCCCTCCGGACTGTACGCTGCTCCTTGGCTCACTGAAGGATCAAGAAGAAAACCTGATTGTAGTCAAAACGTGGACACGAAAGGGGGGGAAAGAAGAGAAGACACACCAGACAATCAGCAATTGTCCCAGCTCCAGCCCAAACATACTGCAAGACATTGTGCTCATGTTCATGGAAGCCAATGACTGATGCATGACATGCTAACACGCGTAGAGCATGCACACACTCTCTCACACACACATGCCCAGGATCACTCACAAACAGAATCACCCACACTTTGTTACATTAGAGAACAGATAAGATGCATTGTTCTCTAAAGGGTAACAGAAAGCATGCAGTTTAAAAGGGAATGGAAGATTCCTGCCAACACCACCATCAGTTATATCCCAACCAACACCCAGATCAGTGTGGCACAACATAGGGGGATATTTTACTCAGTTACATGTCAGTATTCCTGTATGTAAATAGATCCGATTGTATTAAGAGACAATTTCCTAATTCTCAAATAATGTGGATGCACAAAATCATTATCATCATCAAATCAAATCATTATTTGATGCCATTATAGAGATATCTACAGGAGTAATTACTTAGTTCAAGTGTGTTGTGTGTAGTGTATTATTAGGGCTATTGAAGTAATGCTCTTTGGAGTCTGCAGCAAACAGCATATTCCTGGCCTAAACAGTATTATCCAAAGTCTAATCTGTAAACCCTGAAGATTAGGAGAAGCTGTTATTCATGCTGCTGTCTTTAGGAAGATTGCTGATTGCCACACTTCGGAGGCACGCTACCAAATATTCCACCCAAACCATTGCCATTGTAGCAAGAGTCATCCCGATTTGGTAGCGCATCTCATTTCAATAATTGCTTAACTTCATTTGCACAATCTCCACCCCAATTTGTTGGATTTTCTAGAGACTGAGCTTGCTAATCAAGAAGAAAGCTTTTCCCTCTCAAAGACAAATTACTTGGCTTTTTTTGGGGTGTAATTCTACAGTCAATGCAGCTTAGGCTGGCTACATAAATATCCTGTAGGATTTTTTGCTCGATTCCAGAGTGGCATGTTTACGACTCAATCTTTCAGTGCTTTTTGTCGTCTGACGGTGGCAGATATAGAAAATCAATGCATTATCAATTTAAAATATGAGGCTTTCCATAATCCGTTTCAAAAGGATGAAAATCTTAAGCTTAAAGTCAGAAAATCAGAGATCAATGGATACTATTGAACTCATTCTAAGTGCATTTTTCATGAGTGAAAATGAATTATTTGCCACCAATTGCTTAAGTGAAATCATGACGTCCAGAAAGCACTGAACATGGTATGATATTTAAATGTGCTGAATATCAGCTGAATATCAATATTCAGGGCATTCATGCCTAAGGGAATAACATAAGGGTTGGTAAAGTAGTAATTAAGGGGAATCCCTCCCTTTCCTTCCACCAAATAAGGAACATATGAGAAAAAAACAGCTTAATAACGCAGATAGTGCAACTCCCCAAAAGGCTCCTAGCATTCCTGGAGCTCCTCTTGTGTCCAATTAGGGATTCACAGCAAGAGTGCTAATGTACCTCTCTCCTCAGTTAGATTGGGAAATCTCCAATTAGAGTCAATCAGCTAACAACACCGTGCACCATCGCCAAGCACATCCCATTGAGAAAATGGGAATGGGGGGGAGGGGTGAGATAGAGAGGAGGAGAACAGAAAAGAGGACGGCAGGAGGGGGTTTGGAGGAGAGAGGGTTTTCCCTTCAAAATTCAAGCTGCAGGCATGATATGCATGCCAGTAAAGGGTTTGGAAGGAGGCTTAGTGCTCTGGGAACAAGGGAAACATCCTGTACTGTAAGTCAATGTTTTTTTTGTTTTTTACCTGCTCGATTTGACTGGTCAATCATGGGCTGTACTATTCTTCTCCTGGCGTTGATAAACCTGGCAGGGAAAAGAGGAGGGAGAAGAAAACGAACGTTAAATCACAGAGCCTTCACTCACTGAGGCCTTCTTCACAGACCACTACAAAAAACCAAACACTTTTGCATGACTTAATAGCGACATTAGCCGCTGAGACCTTGGGAGAGGCATTCGAAACAGAAAAGCAACAACAAAAGAGCGATTGTGTGCCGATTTGGGAGCCGGGCGACGGGGTACGTTCAATTTGCCTTACGATCTATTCCCTTTCTGTAATAAAGCTTTTGATTACGCATGGTCGCTATGGAGACCAGGGAGACATTCCGCAGTCATTGAAGTGCAGCAAGGACAAGAAGCTGGAGCGTACACATTATGTTACATACAGTATGTCTTTATGCTCCCCTCCCCATACATACACATAATCCATAAAGCACTGTGAAGACCACAGAACCTTCACACACACACCATGTCCCCATAACACACACATACTATTTCTCAAGGGCTATCACACAATATAACCTTAAACCACAATGTGATATTAAAACAAGCCTTAGGTTCACCAGCAGTGTAAGATATAAATGGTTCCTTTCATTTACCCTCCATCCACCCCCCTGCCCCTGAGAACCCTACTCGGCGAGAGAGAGAGAGAGAGAGAGAGAGAGAGAGAGAGAGAGAGAGAGAGAGAGAGAGAGAGAGAGAGAGAGAGAGAGAGAGAGAGAGAGAGAGAAAGAGAGAGCGAGAGAGACCCCCACTCTGGCTCCATTGTAAGGGGGTTCTGCTCCCCTCCCAGCTGTCTATAAATGAGGACCAGGCATAGCAACTCCACGCTTTCACAAGGTATTGTTATGTCAGCAAGCCCATCAATTAGGATGTCTGAAGTTTTATCACCACCACAGTGGCGAATAAGTGCCGTTCCACCAACCCCTTCCCGCCCCACAGCTCTCTGACTCCTGGGGCTTTCCACTGTAAAGCCAGAGGTCATTTGAAGGTGACTGCTTGCCAGCGGCGAGCTTTTCAACTTAGAGCGCCCAGGGCCGTGTCAAAGACAAGCTGCTGGACTATCTGGACAGGCAGGAGCTTCTTTTTTTCTGTGTTTATATATTCCTTTTTTGTTGTTATATTCGTGTCTGTCTGTCTATCTCTTACTCTCACAAACATCCTACCTCTCTCTCTCTCTCTCTTTCTCTCTCTCTCTCTCTCTCTCTCTCTCTCTCTCTCTCTCTCTCTCTCTCTCTCTCTCTCTCTCTCTCTCTCTCTCTCTCTCTCTCTCTCTCTCTCTCTCTCTCTCTCTCTCTCGCTCCGTCTCTCACATGCTAAAAAGGCACTGAAGGCATAGCGCTACAGGTACCAACATGTGGTTGATATTAAAGCGAGGTTTTCAAATCATGGGGCTATCCAACATGGAGCCCGGTGCGGCTTCCATATCCAAAAGAGAAAGAAAGGAGAGAAAAAAAAAAAAAAGAGAGCCCCTCTTCTGAGAACATACAAGGGGGCACGGGAGGGCTGGCTATAGGACCGGTCATTAGAAGGAAGGGAGGGCTGGAACCAATTTGGGCTCCAAATCCCCCATGAAGCCCTGATACCTGCCCTTACCTTCTCCTATGAACTTAAACGCCTGTAATCTGGGCTGCTCAAAATGACATGGTTAAATGTACAAAACGCACGATTGGGAAAAGAGAGGAGCAGCACTTATTTTTATTTCTTTTTTTCTGCCAGGGGGCAGCCAGAGTGCAGGTAGGCAAGCCGGCATGCCGTGGGCCCCTGAAGGAGGGATGGGCCTTACCAGGGGAAAAGAGTTGATGGGAGCTGATCTGAATAAGATTTCCAATAAAAACCTAGGGTTTGCTATTCATTCGCGCTTCAGGTTTTACGTGGGAGAGAGTGGAGAGCAACGGAGCATCCTTGACTATCTTTGCTTTCAGAAATCCACCGTCCTCCAAAAGAACAGACGTCCGGCATCAAAACCAGCCGAGCCGGTCGACAGTGAGACATTCCTGCTGGAGCACTCCCTGGGTAAGCTCGAAGTGCAAGGCCTGCTAAAATACGGGTCCAGCTTTTTCCTCCCAAACATATCCTACTCAGGGGTTTAAAATCATAACCATGTGCATTTTAGCTATTCTGGGACATAACCATAAACACATTACAGTAGATGTGTTTCTGTGCCACGTGCTAAATATTAACTTGCTCTAATGGTGGATAAGGAGTAAATCCACAGTATGCAATTTATCGAAAATATACATATTCTTTATCTATTTTAAAGGTTTAAAGAAAGCTCTTAAAACAATGTTTTACCAGTCCAACTAAAAATATTTCTGACATACTGTAAATATAGATGGAAATTGTTTTATTTTAGGGTGTTTGGATGTCAATCAAAATTACAATTCAAGTATGACAAAACTGGTCTTTACGGCATATACATGGATATTCAAATATTCTCCCTGCAAGCACCTTCTGAGATTGACCCGCTTCATGTCAGCACTTTCCCTATTGCTCAACACACACAAGCACTCGCATGTGTGCACATTCACACACAGGCACACACACAGGCTCTGTTTGTATTTGCTAAACAAGTTGCCACAGTAACGCGGTTGGAGGGAGGCGCGGCCGGGCCCAGGGCCCCTCTCCAGACCCCAGAGCCCCCTTTTATCAGTTTGAGTAAAGCCAATTGAGATTATCAGAGCCGGGCCTGATAACACTGTTTTCTCTCGTCCCATGAGCTGCTAATGGTGTGTACTTAGAACAACACGGGCAGGAATCCTCCGGAGAGGAAGGCCAGACAACCGGGGATGGATAGATGGACGGAGCGATGAGGGATGTGTGGAGGGGTGCGAGGAAGGGTGGCCTGGAGGCGGGGGCAAAGCCACGGGGACCAAAACAGAGCGAAAGAGAGAGTGGCCGTTCTCGAGGAGGAACCCAGGGACGAAGAAATCTCTGACCACGTACCGAAACAGCATTACTGCCCATGCAGCCATACACACCATGGACACCACCACAGAAGCCCCTGACTTGGTGGCCCTGGGCCGGAGGAGGCTCACTGGGGACGGACTCCAACCTCCACAGCCTCCGAACAACTTTTATTATTTACATCTGGTGGTCTCCTTTATTAGTGCCAGCCCCTGCACAGTGTTAGAGAACAGGCACACACACACACACACACACACACACACACACACACACACGCACGGACACAGTGTACCTCTCGCTGCATGGGAACTCCATGCTGTCTTCAAACAAATAATTAAAGGCAAGGTTGGGGGGTCGCAGGGAGGTCATTTCTCTGGATACGGCTCAGAATGTGTACATTACCCCGGGAGAGAGAGGAGGGGGCGAGGTGGGGGGTGACAGACTGGCAGACTGTTGTTCAATGTGCTGGACAACCTGCGTCACCGCCACACAAAAAGTTCCAACAGCTACGATTGAAGTAAAAAACGCCCATAATTAAGGGGTTGGACCTGAGCGTTTGGATTTACTGAGTACATTACGGATTTTGAAGCGTACAGCGCTGTATGCAAAAGTCTGTTAATATTATGTGTGCGAACACATTCTTCACGCTGTGGTGTGAATGGGCCTGCACTTGCATTCGTTCCACCAGGACGACTTGAAAGACTGTGTATTTATGGATGTAGTATGTCTGTGTGTGTGTGTGTGTGTGTGTGTGTGTGTGTGTGTGTACAGTGGACACAAAAAGCCAGACAGGACCCTCCCTAAAACACTTTGGCCCCGGCGGATCGGGTTCCAGAGTGAGAAAGAGCCGAGTGGAGCAGAATTATCGGTGCTCCGTGCGCGTTACTGGACCGGACAGGAACCCGGAACACAATAACAGGTCGGGATGAGTGATGGAGCCTGACCAGCAGGAGTCCACTTGACCCAGGGCCTCCACTGAGCTGGATCAACACCGCCTCCCCGGCCACTCATATCTGCTCACTCAAACAGAGGGGAGCCTCGGCAGGCACCCGTTAAGGCGTTAAATGCCCCGGCAAGCACGCTTTACTGTGCTCCACTACCGCCAGACAGACAGACAGACGGCCAGCCAGGGGTAGACCACGGGGGGAGACAGAGGGAGCGTGGAAGGGAGGGGGCCTCCATAACAATGAGAGAAGCACCTCTTTGAGGAAGAGAGGCAGTTTCACCTTCACGGGGCCTTGGTGTCGGTATTCTCTTTCATCCTGCCATGTCAAGCACTCCACTGTGTCTTCATTGTAAACTACGAGGGCCAGCCTACAGTATACCAGTAAAATAGATAAAGGGAGATAGCGAGTTTGCACCGGAATCAGAGCAAACCAGTCTGGTGGAATTGTTGGGCCCGTTTCTCTGTTCTCTTGTTTCTGTCTCTACTGCTTCTTCTTCTTCTTCCTCCTCTCAATCTGTCAGAACGGCCTTGTTTCTGGCTCACTGACTCACGGCCACACCTGGTAACTCGCTCCTGTTGTCAGCATTCCTTCCCCGAGAAATCCTCACGCCAAACCACCCTCCCCTGGAGCGCAGCCAGGTGGCGGGCGGCCTCAGCGAGTCGGCCCGGGCCAATCGCAGCGCAGGCCTAAGGGAGCCCAGCCAATGAGGAGTGGGGTCACTTGCTTACGAGTTTGTGC
>CM030175.1:7842567-7925067 GCA_017639675.1 Aplochiton taeniatus
GAGGGGGGGCAAATAACCCCTACAAAGAGACATTTAGCTCCAACTCACCTCTCCGCCTAGTTTAACGGCATCCTGTCCGCGCCTCCAATGTCCCTGTGCCAGCTGACGACCTTCCCCCTGCGGTACCCAGCCCAGCAGGCTGTCTAAGCTGCTCCAATGACTTGGTTGGTGAAAACGCATCCCTGTTGTGTGTTCGTCCACGCAAATGTGACTGTATGCTCAAGTGACGGGCCCGGCCTCTGGCGAGTGTGTGTGTGTGTATGTGCAAGGCTGGGGGATGTGGTGCGTCCCACCAAGAGATTCTGTCAGTGTCTTTCTAAATGGATCTGAGTCTTTTCAGGGCAAGGCTTGAGTTTCATGGCCTACGAGATGGCTCCTGTGCTTCCTCTTCCCCTCTGTCCGTCTGTCCCTCTCTCCATCCCTCTCTCTTTCTCTCCTTCCCTGTCTTTCTCTCCACCCCCCCTCTCTTTCGCTGTCATATTTCTCTCAGGTTAGCAGACTATTTCTACATTAATCACCATGTCACAGGCAAGGCAACTCAATTTTCTGCTCCTGTAGGTAAGGTGCGTGGAGCCCGAAACGGCGGCGCGAGGCATGAAACAGGCAGGCGGGGGCTAATCTTTGGTTACTGGTGTAATTGAAATGCTATCCACACTGTAGGGTGCATTAAAGTCTGATAACAGCCGTTCCTGTGGCCAATTTAAGTAGCTTGACTTCCCTCGGCTAGAAGGGAGGGAAGAAGAAGAAAAAGAAGAGAGAGGGCTGAGGTAGAGCGAGCGAGAGAGAGAGAGAGAGAGAGAGAGAGAGAGAGAGAGAGAGAGAGAGAGAGAGAGAGAGAGAGAGACAGAGAGAGAGAGAGAGAGAGAGAGCGTCTGACAGATAAGGCAGACAAACCAGGCTAATTCTCCGGGCCTGTTTGTCATTGTGATGCAGGGTAAAAATGAGACGGAGGACGAGAGAGAGCGAGAGAAAAAAAAAAAAAATGAATCACGGAACCAAAAAATCAATTGACCCCGGGGTGGCTTGTCAGCCTGCGGCTCTGATAAACCTAAAAGCTCGGTTAATGTAGGCCCGCCTGTACCCAACAGATAGAGCACTTTGTAAATGAACCTGCTTTGATAAATATATTAAGGAAAGCTGCGAATAAAAGGCAGAGACTTCTCATTTGTAAATAGAACACCCGCTACACGGCATTAGAATGATAAAATGAGGTCCCATGTAATTAAGTTTGTGTAAGACCTGAAATCCGTGCAAATACCTTCCCGCGATGGTGAAAGGAAGCTGTCAGTTCAATTAATCTGAACATCACCCCGAGAATGTACGCCACAAAATTAAGCCTCCGATAACACCGGGGCTAGCATTTTGATAAGTAATTCCTGTATCATTTCTTTGCTTCTGTGATCATTTTCTTTAATCCACCTCCCCCAGTTGTGTGCTAAGCCATCTACAAAGGGCCTGCTGGCCAGACCAGCAGAACCTTAATCCACCGTATAGCGTGTGTAAAACGGGGAGGAGGTGGCAGCCTGCCTCGTGCGGTGGCGGCGGCGGCGGCGGCGGTAGTAGCATGTGATGGTTATGGGCAAAGAGACGCGGGGGGGGGGGTGGAGGAGGGGGGAGGGTGGAGGGTCTGCGTGTGATCTACCTCACTCCGTTAAGCGCGGCAAAAGTGAACGCGCGTGCATCAAACGGCTGAGATACGCCGACGTAGTGCCAGACACTTTGGCCGATAACGGCTGAACATCCGGATCGCTCCGGCATACAGTGATGCTACAAAGGTAGTGAGACTCTCTCTCTCTCTCTCTGTGTGTGTGTGTGTGTGTGGGGGGGGGGGGGGTCTGTACATAAACGGTTTTCACACTTTAGGAGTATTAGCAGTCTTGGCTGGCAGCGAGAGGGAGGGAGGGGAAGCCTTTTGAAACGGAAAGCCGGGCCGATGCTGGTGGCGGCAGATAGGAAAGGAGAGGGCCTTGACTCACCAGTTGTTGACTTGTAAGATGGTGAGGCCCGTGTCTTGGGCGAGTTGCTTCTTCTGCTCTTCGGAGGGGTACGGGTGCTGCCGGAGAGAGAGAGAGAACACACAGAGAGACCGCGATGTGAGTCAAGGGCATTAGCATAAATATATATCTGGCAATGTGAAGGCTTGTAATGAGGGGCGTTCGGTACGGTAAGCCGCGCGTGTGGCTTACAGCCATTCTCCTTTGCGACCATGTTCAGCATGGCTTTGTGTGTCCTATTGTGTGGCGGGTTGGTGTAACTGAAAGCCAACACCTTCTCATGACCTTCAGCAAACCCTGCCCCACCCCGGCACACACATGCAAAGCACACACATGTCCACCCACACGGGATCTCACAGGCACACGGGCGCACGTGCACGCACACACGCACGCACGCACGCACGCACGCACGCACGCACGCACGCACGCACACAAACACACACACCCATATCAGTGCAAACCTGTCAGAGGTGGCCAAACAAGTTTGTCAAAACTGCCAACTGTGATAACCCCTTTCCCCATCTCCGCCTACACACACACACACACACACACACACGCTCAACTGACTGACTGACTGACTGATAACACCTTCAAACACGGCTCACACACATCCCCCCCCCCTTCTCAATCTCTAGTGTCTAAGAAGCCTTTCATAATAGCAGGCAACAGAACGAGTGGGTGAAGATTTGCATTGAATCCATTTATCTTTCCTTGAACGTCTGAGGGGAAACATGTACCCTGGTGTCTCTTTCATCGAGAGCGGCGGCTGAGCACAGGCCAACTGGAAAAGAACAGAACGCTACAAAATGTCTCTCTCTCTCGCTCTCTCCCTCCCTCCGATGCTGCCAAGACCTCTCTACCTGAAAATGTAATTCGGCGACCACGGCTGCAATGATACCATTTGTGTCAGCTCCAATCTAAGGGGCCCCGGCTGATATAAATGGCAGACCTTGGGCGACTGGTTCCCCCCTCGGCCTGCTATGAGGCATGACAAAACAACAGTGATCGCTGGTGACAGATGTCTTTAAGGGGCAGATTAGGGAGCTGGGCAGCACGCAAACGAAACAAACGAGATGCTATACGTTCCATTCTCACGCACAGAACAAGGTAGACTCGCACACACACACACACACACACACACACACACACACACACACACACACACACACACACACACACACACACACACACACACACACACACACACACACATACACACACACGTAATTTTGTGCACGGCATTGACGCAGGCTTTTCCCTTTCTCTGAGGTGACGGCTTAACCTCCCTCATTTTGGAGGGGTTTTGTCTCTTGACAGACTCTCGTACCTTCCCCCACCTTTGGGAACAACCTTCACTTTGTCTCAGCCCAGCGACAGGAAGGAGAATGCGACAGAAACCCGCCAATGCCAGTGCGTCCCTGGCTAATTGAATTTAATGTAACCTGAAATGATAACACTTGCTCAAGAAGCATTTCCCCAATTAACGGTGGAGGAACGGACGTAACGGAGGTTTCATATCGGTAGTCGAAAGACATTTGCTTTCACGTCGCGCTGCCTGTCTCGATGTAGCCATTTTAATTAAAGCAAAGCAGGATAAAGAAGAAAAAAAAAGTGGAGTTTGAGGAATGTGCTCAATTAATAACTAACAAGGGTGGGATTGGTCAAATAATGAATCCAGCCCAAAGAGACGGATTAATCTGATTTCTACTTGTGTATGCAGTCTCTTTTAATATGCTAAAATCATTAACAAAGAAATATGATAATGCTTACATGGAAATACATTTTTTGATTGCCAGGTGCTGACATTTCCTTGGCTAAAGGAGAAAGAGCTCCTTTCGGTGTGCGTTATTGTACTGTGTGTGTGTGTGTGTGTGTGTGTGTGCGTGGCCAAACCAGTCGCCGTGTTTGCTCAGGCCCCTTTTCATTCCAAGACAACATGTAATAAGAGCAGAACCTTTCCTCCATGTTCCCTCGCTCCTCTCCCTGCTTACCAGGCTTCTTCCCATCAGCAATGACCTCGGCCTCCATCAAAACACACTTTTCACAAATAATCACAACACACACACACACACACACACACACTCACCCACTCAACGAGATGATGGGGAGCGGAGCTGAGAGGAGAGGAGCAGTCCCGATTGGAAATGGGAGTGGGTCATTTACATTGTATTAGGGCTTCCTCGGCCTCTCGGCCATCAATCCCCTCCTGTCAGGCAGGCGGAGGAGTGGCCACCGCGGCCGCCGGGTAGCCCGCTGATAAATATCAAGCGCACCACATAACGAATGGTCCCAACAAACAAGAAAGATGTCTCATCAAGGAGAGTGGGGATCTCAAAGCCCCCGTCGCTGCACAAAAGCCCTGAGTAAGGAGATTTACTCCGACCACATAGACAAGACACTAAAAAAATCCTGTTTAACTCACTCGCCCCCTTCTCCCTCTCTCTCCCTGTCTGTCTCTCTCTCTCTTGCTCTCTCTTTCTCTCTTTCTCTCTCGCCCTCCACACATATCCACATGTACACACTTATGCACCTGCACACATTTACACACACCATGTTTGTGTGCCTAGGTGTTATGGCCTAAACCCTCACCACCCCCCTCGCTCGCTCCGATCAAATCCATCTCTCTCTCTCTCTCTCTCTCTCTCTCTCTCTCTCTCTCTCTCTCTCTCTCTCTCTCTCTCTCTCTCTCTCTCTCTCTCTCTCTCTCTCTGTCTCTTTCTCTCTCTCTCTTATTCACCCCCGTTTTTTTATGGCTTTGACTGCCGGCCACCCACACTTTACGCGGTGGGAGCTTTCTTTAAAGCGCCGGGGCTCAGAAACCTCCACTGCACAAAATGGAGTGTATGCTGAGGTGCAGACGTACGTACGTAGACACACACACACACACACACACACACACACACACACTGACACAAGCACCAACTGGAAAACAGGGTGACAGGCAAAGAAGGCCAGCACGGTGGGCCTGGTGGTTGCACAGCTACAGCAGTCGTGAAACTGGAGAGCGGCCATTCAGACCTCAGAGCAACCTCTTAGCGTTAATTGCTTTGGTCAAAAAATATAAAAAAATCACAAAAAAACAGATATGAAAATAATTGAAATGGAGAAATCAACGAAGGCAAGTGGTCACTTAAAAGGAGGAGTCCTTCGTGATGTGGTTTTGGGGAGAGAGAGTTGGTGTGACATGATTACTTAAAGGACGGAACACAAACAGACCAGGGCCAGATCAAAGAGGTTATTGATAATCTCCTGGCTGGCTTTGTAACCGATCGATGCGGCGAGTTACAAACACCGAGACCAATATTCTTAAACTAGGATTGACCACAAAATGTAAAGCCGCTCCAGTCTATAAATAATTAGGCAGAAATGAGCGACTCCTTTTATTGCCCAGTTCTGCGCTGGCTACCGATCGAAACGGCCACGGCGTTAATTACGCGGAAGCCCGTTAATGGCACCGGCATGTGCTACCCCATCACGCTGGTCATGTAATTCCTACTATTGGACTTGCACACGCACGCGTGCACGCACACACTGACGCAGCCACTGAAATGCACATCAACACACTCGTGATGGAGATGTGCTGAGGTGGATCATGTTCTGCCAGACATCGACTGTGTGTGTGTGTGTGTGTGTGTGTGTGTGTGTGTGTGTGTGTGTGTGTGCGTGTGTGTGTTTGTGTGTGTGTGTGTGTGTGCGTGTGCGTGACTGCGCTGTTGGCTAAATTACAGGGTGCGATGTGCTCTCTCCTCTGATAGTGCTGGCTGTAATGGCTCCTGTGGTTGGGGAACATTACAAGCTGAGCAAGCTCCATCACCGTGCCTGTACACTCCTTGAACCCCCCTGAGTCCAGCCTGCAAGGCCAGCTATATAGCTGCCCACATCCAGTGCTCTATCACCACCCCGGAGCCCATATCGACTCCTACCTACCCATTCAAAGCTATTGGACAGTAAACGCCTGATACGGTACAGTATATCTGATTACGACCCTGTTATTCCACCTCCCAAAAAATCTATTCACTCCCACTGGCCCGCCATTACCATTTCATCTAGCTCCTTTTGCACCCCCACCCTCCGCTCCCTCCAAACCGGCCCTTTGTCCGAGCTGTGGACCCCGTTGATGAATGACATCATCAGTGTGTGACATGAGTTATAGAGCCAGGCCACAGGGTCGCAGTGTCCTGCAAACCCATTCCCTGCTAATGGCTCCCCAGGAAATCACAGGCCATTGGCTGTTTATCCCGGGCGCCATGGCAACATACAGGATTTTCGGGATATGATTGGAGCAAATCATCTTTTGTTGTAGTTAGAAAAAAAAGATATGCAATTATTTATTTTGCACATGTTGTAACATAACAGAGTATTATGTTACTAGCATTAAGTTAGCTAACTTATATCAAGTGTTCCTGTTTTTATTGAAAAATCTTTATTCTAATCCTTACATTTTATATGTGCATTTTCCAAATTGATTGCAATCTTATTTGTTTTTTAATCAAAGTGACTGGGGAATGATAATAATATTCACTGTCGCAAATAAAGGCAATCAAATATAGGCATGACATTTTAATATGTACTCTGCATAGCGCTTGGAGAAGATTGGCACATTTTAAATATCAAAAATCTGTTGTTAATAATATTACAGTTGTGGCTTTTCTGACTGATTGAATGAGATTGAATGCATATAGGCATTTCGTAAAGATCAAACAGATATGACATAAATATATCCAATTTGACTATTTGAATCTGTCATGAGTGATTACTATGCACGGAGTGATAGCGTAGGTTTTTAGCCTCGAGAATGAATTCCATGACAGCTCTATTTGTCCTAAATTGTCGTATACAGCTCATCAATCCGCAGTCTGCAAACATCAAATGGACTGACAATTGACAATTAATAAAAAGAAGAGATTCATATTTTTCATGACAGAAGGTTTTATCAAGAAATGATTTGATAGATGAAACAATTTCCCTTTTTAAGCATTGAGAATGTGTTGTACCCTCAAAGGCAAGGTTCTTTGGCACCCCCCTCTCCCTCTCTCTATGTGTCTTTGTATGTGTGTTTTTTGGGTGGGTGGGTGTAGGGGGGGGGGGTTGATGGTGTTTGTTTTATTTTTCCCGGGGACTAAGCTGCTTCCTGACAACAGGGTGAAAACAGGCAAGAATGCCACATGACTCAATGACTCAACCTTGCTGCTTTAATGCCTTGTACTGAGCCACACACACTCACACACGCACACACATCCAGCAGCTAACCAAAACATATTCCTATCGGTAAACAGCACAACCCCTGTGGAACACGTGAAGTGAGGGCACAAGGCGTCCTTCTACCATGAGTCTGCTGTCTCTCAGAGGACTGTCCTCTATGGCCGAAAACATTCACGTCTCCAACCGTCGCTCCTCAGGTCCACGGGCATGTGTTGTGGTACCTCTCTTTGTCTCTACTGTCTGTTTCTCTCTCTGTCTCTCTGTCTCTCTCTCCATCTCTCTCTGTTTCTCTCTCTCTCTCTCTCTCTCTCTCTCTCTCTCTCTCTCTCTCCCTCTCTCCCTAGTTCACATACACACACAAACACACACATAGACTCTCTTCTCTTTCTCTCACCACCAGCTGGCAGAGCTTCAGTGCGTCTACTGCGGCCCCCCACAACAATCCCTGGCTGGGCTCCTGAAGCTCGCTACTGGCCCCCATCCAGCGGCCTGTTTGCTCTACACCATTAATTTATGTTCACTGGAGATGGCGCAAGGTTCTAGTGCCGCTCTCCAGCGGGCTAGCTCGCCTGGCACCCTAACTGTTGCCTCTAAAGAAGGGGGGAGGGGGAGGGATGTGAGGAGGTGTGGGAGGAGGGAGGAGAGGCCCAGGAGGATGCGTGAGCTATGTGCTTGTGATTGTATCAACCTCCAGGAGGCTAAATAGCAATCACTCCCACACACTCCCAATGCACAAACAGTCTTCCCCGATCGACCAGTAGGAATTGAGAGACATTTTTAGGGAGGACTATTCCCTGGGGCGTTCCGTGTAATGAATCAACGGGATATCAATCTTAGCTGCCCAGCTATTCAATGGAGAAAATATGGCCAAATCTACACCAGGATTATTGAGGTCCTTCCTATGGATCTATTGGACTCCACCGACAGTGTTAGTGCACGCGTGTGTGTGTGCATGTCTGCGTGTGTGTGTGTGTGCATGTCTGCGTGTGTGTGTGTGTGCATGTCTGCGTGTGTGTGTGCGTGCGTGTGTGTGTGTCGGTCTGTGTTGTTTTCCGGAGACAGTCTCCGATGTGGCCCACAGCCATAGAGATGTGCCTGTTTAATCATCAGATCGGGTTCATGGCTTGTCTTTCCACCACATGGCCACCCCTCCGCTTTCAAGGAGAGCAATACGATCCCCCCCCAACCCATCCTTACAGTGGGGGCCTGATCTCTCTCTCTCTCTCTCTCTCTCTCTCTCTCTCTCTCTCTCTTTCCATCCCAATCGCACACACACCACACACCACACAGCCCCGAGCGGCGGCCCTGCTCTCGCTCCAGCCAGTATGGCCTCCTCTCCTTCTTTTCTTCACTCCTCCACTTCCCTTTCAAAGTTTTCCGCCGCAGCAATAAGCCAGGTCCTAGAGGGCAGGAATTTGGCCTGGTTTCTCCGACCAGGCTGCTGGCTTTGTTGTGGTAACGGGCTGCTTGGGGGCACCCAGCTCCGCGCTGCTGTGCTCCGCTCGGCTCTGCTCGGCTCTGCTCTGCATATCGTGTCAACACTCGGCCACAACGCACGGCCTCAACGTGCCCTTCACTCAAAAAAAGAAAAGAATCAATAAAGTCGCAATGGACTACAAAAGAGAGAGCGAGAGAATTTATTCTAGATTGACTTTAAATCTCCAGGCACTTCAATTTGAAGAAGTTACACATGATTAGTAATTTCTCTCTGCCTGTTCTTCTGTTAGTGTGGGTGTGAGGGGTCACGGTGGTCTGCTGTTTGCGAGCCTCTTTTAGGGCCTATGAGCGGATCATTAGAGGCCTGCATCTATGGCCGTGAGCCAGTGAAAGGGAAAGACTCTGGCCCTCCTCCTCCTCCTCCTCCTCCTCCTCCTCCTCCTCAGGACCCCCCTGTCCCAGCCACTTGTCCCTATTGCCTGTCATAAAGTCATCAGGAGTTCAGAGCAAGCATTCGCAACAGCCTGGACCTCTGGATAAACACCGACGCCACCTTAACGACCTCAACACACGTTGTAAAGCAATGATTCTCCAAACAGAGCAGACAGCCATACCCGTCGCACACACGATTTAGGGCTTTGTTGAGGTCTAGAGACTGAACAAAAAAACCAACGTGAAATGTTGTTGTTGTTGTTTTTGTAATATAAGTTTCAGTCATTCACTGACTACATTTAAACGCAACTGTTATCTAAGACCAAAACGGCCTGCTTGGTAGACTGGCAGTCCAAACTTCACAAAGACAATTTATGAGAGCATCAACTGCCAGGGATCATGTCATCCATCATCATCTCTTCGTCCTCCCTGTAGGGGCACCATTTTCCCTCCGCCATGCCTTAAAACAGGACGGGGAGACGGGGAGTGGGGGCACACTACCACTGGGCAGCAGTGTGCTTCAACCCTACAGCGTGGAGTCTGTGGATAAAGCCCTCTGGGTAAAGCGGCTTAGCGTTAGCATACAGGCTCTGACCGAGTCACCCTCTTTCTCTCTCGGCCCATTGTGTTCGTCGGAGATTGTTTAGCTTCCCAAGGAAAACGGGGACGGAACTTCAAGGGGAAAGAGGGCAGGTTAATCTAGTGGCTCCAAGTTAAATAGAGAGAGGGGTTGTTGTTTTCTTTTCTCCTCCCTTCTTTATCCCTCCTCTTCTGTGAACAGCCACTTGAGAGGTCTCCCCCTTTAGCCGGCGTATTAACTTAATGAGCGGGGAGCATTCAGAAAGGCAACCTGGCCCTCTGTGTTGGCTGTCCCCGCTGTCTCCGTCTGAAGCGCTCGGCGTCCTCCAGAGAGAGGGAGAGGGAGGGGGGGGGGGGGGGGGGGGGGGGGGGGGGGATGGGGGGGATGGGGGGGGGGGGGGGGGGCCTTGATACTCCGCTAGGCCGCCCGGAGACGCGGCGACGAGAGCGGCGACAATCACAGAGGACAAACACGAAGCCCCCGAGGCCGCCCGCGGAATGTCAAGCCCCGCGCGGAAGACATTAGAGAGCATTGGTCACGTCAATCCAGGCCTTTTCCAGGTCAAAAGAAACCAAAGGCAAACACGGAGGGCAACATTTGTCCATTAAATAGAGAGAGGGAGGGAGGGATGGGGGGGGGGGTAGCATTCCCACCTGAAAACAGCTGCAGGGGACACTTCCTGTCGGCTAATGACACTAAATGTGTTCAAGTCAACCATGTCAAGGTCTTTTTTTCTCTCTCTCTCTCTCCCTCTCTCCCTCTCCCTCTCCCTCTGAACGGACAAAGCACAGCTGGGGTGGAAGGAAAGGAGTCCATCTCCCCGCCATCCTCTGCGTGTGAGGGCGAGCTCTGGCGGAGCCGTGACAGACCCTCGCTTAGCGTTTAGGTCCGTGTCAGCGCCACGCGGTCACAGGTCCGTTCACCCGGACCCAAGCCACTCGGAGAGACTGACGAGGGAACAAAGGCGGCCCAGCCCCCGTCCGTCAACACCGTGCCCCCCTAGTACCTGTTGTGTCTGTTCCTTCTGAGAGGAACGCCCTCTCGGCCTCTCCGGGAAAATGCACGTCTTCCCCCTGCGCTCCTTTCATCTGGGCCGGGGCGAGTCAAGGAGATATCTCCTGTCGTTGCTCAACGGCCCGAGCCGCAAGGCGAAGACTGAGCCGTGCGGACTGACGCGCCCCCCTCCCCCCCCCCCCCCCCGGGGGACGTTTCCCTTTCTTCATCCTTCCCTCCTCCTCTTCCTCCGGCAGGAGATGTGAGGGAAAGTTAAAATGCCTTTATGAAGTGCCGAGGAGAGAGGAGTGCTGGAGCCGGGGCCTTCAGAGCTTTTAGAGTTGGGCTAACAGTGGTCGTTCTCTAAGTGCATTCTCCCATCCTCCATGTAGTGCTCTCGGGGCTCAATCCTGCCCCGAGGACAGTGCGACCTTTGACCCGGCTGGCCCGCCGTGGCTGCAGCTCTCTCGTTTCTTAGGGGCTTTATCCACTGACAAAGCAGGCAGGAAGTTGGCAGCCACCCAGCAGCCCCATGGGAGGATGACCATCAGCTAGCTCAGCTTACCGCTTATTACAGGAGGGTAGGGAGAGTGTGTATGTGTGTGTGTGTGTGTGTGGGGGGGGGGTATGCATTTCAGCAAGGGATTGTGTGAGAGTGTTTTCTGCGCATGTGTTTCCCCGTGTTTGGGAGCAAGGTCGTGTTTTGATTGAGTGAGTGTGTGCGAACGCGCACGTGTGCATTAGTGCGGACGCACACGCACTTTGAGTGTGCGCGCAAGCATTCCTCTGTGTGTGTTGGTGCAGCATCAAAAACATGGCTGACCTTTTTTTTCCACTCGTGTCAACGTTTCTTTTTTTTTTCTTTTTTCTAGCTAACTAATGAAACGCAAAGAATAAGCCTGGAAGCCATGGACGTCCCCGACTCCCGGCTAACCCGATCAGCTACGCATGTTAGCAACAATCAGGCAATCGTCCAGCCGCTGGACCCAGGGGAGCGCTAGCACACTTCAGCTCTGCATGCCCCGATCTCTCTCTCTCTCTCTCTCTCTCTCTCTCTCTCTCTCTCTCTCTCTCTCTCTCTCTCTCTCTCTCTCTCTCTCTCTCTCTCTCTCTCTCTCTCTCTCTTTCTGTCTGTCTGTCTCTCTTTCTCTCTCTGCCTCTCTCTCCGTCTAGCCTGTTCATCCAAGCAAGCAGCGCAGCTCACTAAAACACTAGATCATAAGACACTCCAGCTTCACGCTCGCCACTCCATAAAAGTCAGGTAATTCATACTTCATTTATATACCTTGCCATTAATAAAGCTGATGAACTTTTACTCCTTAAATCTAATGGGCCATTTTGCATGACCGCCGGCGGGAAGTTGCCATCTTAATCTCTCTCTCTCTCTCTCTCTCTCTCTCTCTCTCTCTCTCTCTCTCTCTCTCTCTCTCTCTCTCTCTCTCTCTCTCTCTCTCTCTCTCTCTCTCTCTCTCTCTCTCTCCCTCTCTCTCTCTCTCTCTCTCTCTCTCTCTCTCTCTCTCTCTCTCTCTCTCTCTCTACTTTTACTACAGCCCCAGAGAGAGCTATGCCGATCCACACCGGGTCTGAGCCAGCGACGAGACACTCCCGTACAGTGATTGAGGGGAGGAGGGACACAGAGAGGGATTTGGAGATTTCACAGGCTTCTCGACTGACCCCTGTCACAGACAAGCAGTGACACGTACTCCTGCATTGTTGGACTGGTGGGGCTTTTGGCGGTTAACCTCTTTCTCTTTGCTTTTCTTTCCTCCTTTCTTTCTCTCTTCTCCCTCCCTCCCTCCCTCCCTCCCCCTCTCGCGGAGGCAGAGCGCAGAAGAGGGTCATTAACCTCTGGGCCTAAAGCTAGGCATGATGGCTCCACAACTCGGGAGGCTGTTGACAAGCGTCTGTATTCTTTTTAACAACTCGTTGAGCAACCCCTCCACCCCCACTCTTCCTTCCCCCTCGCTCTCTTCTGCCTCTCTTACCCCTTCCCTTCTCAGGAATGTAACACAACTGCTTGCTGAGGTAACCCTAGTCCCTCCCCTACCGCATCACTCTTTTGCAGGAAGAGGGAAAGAAAGAGAGAGAGAGAGAGCAGAGAAAGAGAAAGAGAGGGCACGTCGTAAAACAGTTGTTATTTTCAATCCTGCCCTCCTCTCCATAAATCCATCCTTTTCTTTCTCTTTCGGCCTCCCCAGCATTTTATGCCACCCCTCTGCCTGCGGAATAATGAATGATGCAATCGAGACGGGGAGAGGAGAGTCTGACCAACAGGGACAGATCTTGTTATGGTAGATAGCCTAGATTATGGCGGCGGGGGAACGGAGAGAAAGGAGAGGGAGTGCGAAAAGGCAAAGAGAAAAATGGCAAAGCACAGACAGAGACCTTTTGTACTGGCCTTGACACGACACCGTGTCGTCCCCCCCCCCCCCCCCCCCCCACCGGCTCCAACCTGGTCTTCCTCTCTGCTTTTATCCCCTCCAGTCTATTCCTCTGTTCCCATCCCCCCCTGCTCTCCTCTCCTCCGTCCCGATGGCGGGATCGGGGAGGGGGCTTGACCTGTCTGGTGATTGATGGTAATGTCCCAGGAAGTCATTTTCCCCGCCGGCGCCCCGCCGCCTCTCACCGGGGCCCTCTGCAGAGGTGAGCCCATCACAGGGGAATCTTTTAAGTCTCCGCCGGCCGGCCTGCCTGCTCAGTGCCCCTACCTCAAAGACCCCCCCGACCACCCCCGACCACCCCATCCAGAAATCCCCCCAGGTTCAAAAGCAAGGGGCGGGACAATGACTCCAGTCAGTGCAACGTCCCAAAATGGAGCGGGGAGGAAGAGGATGCTTTGTGAGGCAGGGGGGGGGGTATGGAGATAGTGGATATCAATAAAAGAACAACAGCTGGATGGAGGGATGGAAAATCACGGAATAAAGAAGAGAGTCGTAAGGGAAAGTCTGAGGGCCAAGGCCCCGGCTGCCTGGCTGTGTTGTTTCAGCCAACGTGGGACATCTTGAAGCGGATGTGAGGAGCAGCCCCCTAATTCAGGGTGCCGGGGATGGTTCCCCACGACTCCATTACTGTCAGCGCTTACCACCTCCATTATGGCAATTAGGAGATGGTTCCAACACTGGGAATGCTATGCTACGCCGCTCCAATTGCTAACATCTGTGTGCCTGCATGTGTCGGAGGGGTTGTCTTTGCTTAAACACACATCTTTTTTTTTTCTTCATACAGTTGCTGACTTTTTCTTCTTTGCTTTCTTCTGCCTTTCCTCGCATCCCCCCACCCGCTCCACCCCCTCCACCCCTCCCTCTCGGCAAGGGCTCTCCACATTTATTTACTTAATTCCACTCAAACTGTGCCTTAAAGAGATCCCTCTCGGTTTGAGCCCAAATAACATAAAATGATCCGTGAAGAGGCTCGCCGCTCTCGTATTTTTCCATAGGCTTCATTACTTTTTAATATCTAACGCAGGAAGGGGAGGGTAGGGGGGGAAATGTGGCGTGGATATAATCAATGGAAAGGGACCGGTAGCCTATTAATCTCCCCAAAGGATTGCGGGCTAAACACGTGCTCTTTGCATAGGCAAACGGGGCTGTGTGGCGATACACATCTGTCTGCCTGGATGGGCTACTTAATGAAACCGCCAGCCTCTGGGAGCTGAGATGGATGCCGCTGCCTCAGTTGTAAAAAAGAAGAAAAAAAAAGAGTCCCATCTCTCCGGCCGGCCCGTCTCAACGGGCGCACGGGGGACAGGGCTGCGTTCCATTCAGAGGAGCCTCTCGCTGTGCTCCCCCCACCGTGGAGAGAGAGAGGGGGGATGCTGAACCATGAGGGTGCTGGGCAGGGCATGACCACCAGGGCGAGTACCCACTGAGATCCTATCAGGGGTTCCTACGGGCGAGAAAGACTCTTGACTGACGGATCTGGGAGAGCAACAGCAGGCCTTGAGGAACAGTGAAAGGGAATGACAGGGAGAAAACGGATTGGTACAGTAGAGAGATAAAGAAAGGGATGGGGTTAGGGAGGCGGGGGGGGGGGGGGGGGGGGGGGGGGGGGGGGGGGGGGGGGGGGGGGGGGGGGGACTGAGCCACCTGGACCCGATGATTAGAGCCTGTTTGCATGTGTGTGTATGCGTGTGTGTGTGTGTGTGTGTGTGTGTGTGTGTGTGTGTGTGTGTGTGTGTGTGTGTGTGTGTGTGTGAACCCGTGTGTGTCGGGCCGCTGTGTGTGAGAGGTGACCCCTGGTCAGGGAGTCCTGTAACAGGAGCTCACCTCCGGTTCTCTGAGCCCTCCTCTCAGTGTGCTAAACAGCCACCTGAAGACAGGATTAGCCATTGTGACCCAGCCCCAGAGGTAACGGAGATCCACCTCCGGGGGATGGCCCTGAAACACACACTGCCCCTCGCTGCCGCTAGTCAGGGCCCGGCCTCCGGACAGACAGACAGACAGGCAGCCGGACAGACAGGCAGCCGGACATAGAGACGGCCAGCTAGCCGGACAGACAGACAAACAGCCAAATAAACAGCCAGCCAGCCAGGCAGGAAGACAGCAATGGCTACAGCTACATAGACCAAAAGCCATCCTGCCAGATAGACAGCGATGGCTACAGCCACATAGACAGCCAGCCAGCCAGATAGACAGCGACGGCTACAGCCACATAGCCAGCCAGCCAGCCAGATAGACAGCGATGGCTGCAGCCACATAGACAGCCAGTCAGCCAGCCAGATTGACAGCTATGGCTACAGCCACATAGCCAGCCAGCCAGCCAGATTGACAGCTATGGCTACAGCCACATAGCCAGCCAGCCAGCCAGATAGACAGCGATGGCTACAGCCACATAGCCAGCCAGCCAGATCGACAGCGGTGGCCCAACAGGGAGAAGACTGGCGGGCAAGCAACCCGGGTGGGGAGGAAGGTAGGAAGGCACTGGGCAGTAAGAGGGAGGAGAGCAGAGAGGGTGGGAGGGTGGGAAGGTAAGGAGGACGGCTGGAGGGCCAGGCCACGGTATACCACTTCCTCTAGACTGAGCGGTGCACTGCTAGCTAAGCCAATGGGAAGACGGTTAGCATTGTGACAATTACACTGCAGTGGATAAGAGGATTCGGGGAGCCGAAACAAAGCCCTGGGGCAACTGAGAATGACGCCCGTGTGGAAATTGACGCCTGTCAGCAAGTACATGATTCGCAATGTGTGTGTGTGTGTGTGTGTGTGTGTGTGCTCTGCTGTGACGAATGAGTGGTGCTTAATTTGCTTCTGATTATGCGGGCTGCTGGTCCCCTAAACCCCTTTGAACTTGTAATTGCCGCTGGTTTCAATAATGAACATTAAGAGGGGGGGGATTCCAAAAAAGTATGGATAATTACAGGTTTTCCTCCCCTTTTCCATCTCCGGGGCTGGATGAGGAGCTGGAGGAGGAGAAGGAGTCGCAGTAGTAGTAGTAGTAGGAGGAGAAGGAGGAGGGAGGAGGAGTCGCGGTAGTAGTAGTAGGAGGAGGAGAAGGAGGAGGGAGGAGGAGTTGCGGTAGTAGTAGTAGTAGTAGTAGTAGTAGTAGGAGGAGGAGGAGAAGGAGGAGGGAGGAGGCTCAAGGTTGGGAGACGTTGAGTGATGTCGCGCCAGGTCCTCTTTATCTAAATAATTGTACAAGGCGGTTTATGGGCTTTAGAGACAGGGGCTTTTTTGTGTGAGTCGCTGTGGCCCCAGGGATACGAGGGGGACTAGTGCGCCCCACGATCAATACTCACACAGATTCACATCTGGAGCCAAGGCCTGCTCTGCTTGGATTTGGATTTATTTTCATTCTGCTCGATTTTTTTTTTTCACTTCCCATTCTTTTTTTTTACTCCACTGTTCTCTTCTTCCTCCATAACCCTTTATTAATGGATTTATTTATCTTATTTATTCCTTCCTTTATCGGCGGGCAGCTCTGCTAATTCTTTATTTTTTTTGTTGCATTTCGGCAGTCGGCACAGTCTCACACTCATCTGTGAGGCGAGGCAGGGAGGGAGCGGAGGTGGGGGGGGGGGGGTTGAATGAAACTAGCCCTGCTATGTGGACGACACCGAGCGGTGCTCCTGCTGGAGCAAAGGGGTGGGGGGGCCGCTGGGACAGTCCACACGGAGACAGAGCAGAGAGAGTCGGGGAGGGAGGAAACCACAACGTGTTGAGGCACTCAGCTTCAGGGTTTCGACACGGACTGCAGCACTGGCCGTGAGACAGAGGGAGAGAGAGACAGAGAGAGAGAGAGAGAGAGAGAGAGAGAGAGAGAGAGAGAGAGAGAGAGAGAGAGAGAGAGAGAGAGAGAGAGAGAGAGAGATGGGGGGGTGTTACTGAAAGATGAAGAGAAGACAAGAGGTGAGGCACCCGGTATTAAGGGCCCCACTGTGGAGGAACACGCCCCCCCCCCACCCCCCCCCACCTCGACCTGCTCCTGCAGTAAGTGGTGAGCAAAACAAAAGCAAGCATCAGAGAAGAAGAAGAGAGGTAGAGGGAGGAGTGGGGGAAACATCCCGCTATAAAATGGCTGGGATGGGGATTGGGTGCAGTCAGAATCCCAATGGCCCAAACCAAATAGAAAAACAGACGGCCTGTTTCTGATTTCTGTTCTCATGCCCACCATCCCTGAAGCTTTCATCTCCCCTCATCTGTTCCCTCTCCTTTTCCTTCTATATCCTGGCCAGCAACCGCCATGTTTGTGCTGTTTCCTTCTGCCTCCTCCCCTGAACCTCCACTATCTGGGCGTGAGATGAATATCAAAGGGGGTGGGGGTGGCAGCTCCGAGGCCTGAAGCCGAATCTCATTGGCCTCCATGGTCACCCGTACGGAGCAGGCCCTGGCTACAGCTAAACACCCAGCTCCAGCCATGGTGGATTGCCTCCAGGTTTATATATATATATATATATATATATATATATATATATATAATATCACCAGCCCCCTCTGGATGGTTGTGAGGAGTCTAAGGAAACCACCTTTCTGTATCTCATCCTGTAATGAGTCAGATAGCCACTACATGCACCGTGAGGACACAAAGGAATACCAAAATCAGTCGCTACCATCTTAATGGAGCTATTTTTTGCACCGGGGGGGATATACATGGTATCATATGGAGCAGCCATGTTGCTCCCCCAAAGGGGATGACATCATACAGTAGGGCCTGTTTCACAAAGACCCGGCTCAGCCTGGCCTCAGCCAATGGATCGATGTTATGACTGCAGCACTGGGTTGGGTTGCTGCTCTGCTGGCCTGCTGGCTGTGTGTGTCTGTGTGTGTGTGTGTGTGTGTGAGTGTGTGTGTGGGGGGGGAGGGCGGGTGGGTGGGTTAGGGAAGGCTGTCTGTCTGGGGTCTGTTCTCGTTGGAGCATGGAGGTCCTTGAAGGGAGTCTCTCCCCGCCAGGAGCTGCTCCTCGTGAGTTTATAAAGCCGACTGGCCTCCACAGGCCCGGCTTTGTTTGTGTTCGGCTCAGGTCAGGGCACGTGCAGTCACCTCTGCAGGGGCCAGGCGGTGCCTCACGCTGGGCCCCTGGATCTCTCACCAGGAGACCCCACGGCCCTGTCTACCAGAAAGAGAGGCCGCAGAGACCTTACATGCTCTACGGGAGGAAATACTCAGTTCTGGGTTCACTGGCTGCGAGTGGGGTTCGCACCATATGTGCGCTGCGCCTGGCTTAGCACTGCTTTCTCTTCATTGTTGTTGGGGTGGTGGTGGTGGTTGTTGTTGTTGTTGTTGTTGTTGTTGCGTTATCGGCCAACACGTCGTGGGTTGCTCTTTTTGGCAAGCGCTGTGGAGTTCCACGCCGCGTAATCACCTCCGCAACAGCGTGAACGCCTTGTAAACAGCCCCTTAGCGAGAGCACTCATTTCTGCTACTTCATTAAACAACCGGCGTTAGGGTGTGAACAGCAGGCATTGGGCATTAACAAGGAGCGACGGAGAGGGAAAGGAGGGGGGGGGGGGGGGGGGGGGGGGGGCGTGGCGACATGCCGACATCACAAGTGCCCGTGAATACCAGGTATCCTTAGAGGGACGTAAGCAGAGGGAACGCCGTTTACTTACTCCAGCGGAGAGAAGAATGAGTGGAACAGCAAACGAGCTCAGGTGAAAAGATGGAACGCGAGGAGAATAAAAGACAGGACGAGGAGCTACTGTAGTCTCACTACACACACACACACACACACACACACACACACACACACACACACACGCACGCATACTTTGTGCTTTATATTTCAGTGTGTGTGAGGGCCACCCTGGCATGGCTGACTGAAGTGGAACTCTGACAGATCTGGATTAAGAGGGGGAAGTGAAAAGGTGCAGGGCGTGAAATAGTTCCTTGCTATTATGTTCTAATGCCCCACTAAACCTCTGGAACAGCCACTGACAATGTGCCAAGCCTAATTGTAAACAAGGCTTTGGCAATCCCAGAACCCCCGCTACACACTAACACCACTGGGAATTACTGTACAAAAAGGCTCTAACAGGAGATGCCAAAGGTTGATGTGGCTTGTTATATAATCATACAGCTCACCAGAAAAGAGGCACTTGACACCGCCCTATAAACTTTCAGGTTGTTTTCTTTTTCTTTTTTTCCCGGCTCAGACTTGCTTCAAAAAGCTTACAATGATTCCAAATAAATCAAATAAAAAAATACCCCAAAAATGAATGCAAGAAATAATTTGAATTTTTACTATTATTTTGTTTTGTTTTTGGGGGGGGGCTACAGCCACATAGTCCTCGCTGTTTGAGTCTGTGTCGTGAGCCTGGCCCTGTTGCATTTGCCTCCCTCACCAGCCCCGGAGAGCGACTAGGCTAGCAGGGGGGAGAACAGATGGCAGGCGGAGGTGACTTGTGTCTCTGTTTTCCAGGGTCGCTGAGCAGCCAGCCTCAGAACACCCTGTCAGACAATAGACCCCCCCCCCCCCCCTCCCCCTAGTCCCTCTTCACAGTCATTATCAATGAGTGACTCCTTGATTCCTCTAAACATCATCGCTCTCTATTCATATAGTCACTTACTTCTGTTTTGTAAACTCACGTGCATACACACACACACATGCCCATAGGTGTATTTAGAAGGGGACTCTCTCTTTCTAACACGCACACACACACACACGCACGCACGCATGCACGCACACACACACACACACACACACACACACACACACATGAAAAGAGAAGGCACTTTGTGACACAGACATGGGCAGTGGCAGTGAACCGAACTGTCGCCGGGGTTGCTACGGGTGACTGGAGGGCTGACTTCTGGGCTCCGAGGCAAACGAGCACATGACAGATTAGTGTGTGGGCCTCCTACCGGCCTGAACCTCCACGACCCCTCAGGATCCCTCTCTTTACCCCTTTCCCACCCCCACTGTGTTACCCCCCACTTACCCGTCCTTTTAAACCTCCCCCACCTACCATTAACCCTCCCCCCCCCATCTCATCCCACTACCTCCTACTCTCACGGACCAATCAGAAGAGAGAAGATAAAACTACCACCTCTATGTCCAATCAAGGCCACAAACAGTGTTTACTAAACACAACAGCTAACAATAAGCACACATATAGTCAGCCGAGGGCAACTTCATAAAAGAGAAGGCGACGAGGATAAAGACCTATTAGTCATGATATTCACTACAAAACAAGGGGGAAAAAATACTCTCGGCAGCTGAAACACAGCATTGGTATTTTCTCCATTGTGAGCGTAAATGTGGTGGGAGTTGTGTGTTGGGAATTGCTTTCAGATGTGCCTCCACCAGGGCAGCGTCCCTGGCAGAGGGATGAGAAGGAGTCGGAGAGCCCCCAGTGAGCCATCGAGAAGAGGACAGACCTGATGTTAAGACAAATGACTGAGTTGTTGTTTTCTGTCGGAGCACGCAGGCTTGCCAACTTGTTCACGGATGGGGAGAAATATCCGTGGCTAGGGCTGGACCCAGCGCTGCGGCCCTGTCTTTTGGAACGACCCAGGCCTGCTCCTTTATGTCGCTCCGTGAGGGGCGGATGGAGGGAGAACAACTCCCACGGGGGGGACTCGACCTGAAAATGACACCCTGTTGTCATGGAGACTAATGCTATGTCGAGGGGGTGGGGGGGGGTGGGGGGGTGTGTGTGTGTGGGGGGGGGGGGGTTGTGAATCAAGGCTAATGGTGTTTGTGGCGCCATGCTCTCCCACCTCCTCACAAAGTGTGACGCGGCATCACTCTCATTAACCCTCGCATTAACAGGGTTCACATACAAGCCACAGGGACATCCTTTGGCTGCCGTTGCCTGTGTTACTATTGACCGGGATGTTTGGGTAGCCAATTGACTCCCTCTCAAATTCCATTTGACAATGCTTTTCAATGAGGCGCTGGCATTACAGTCTTCAACAGCATACAACATGCCAGATGTATGTCTTCAAATAGTCGATTAAGTCATTCAGGAACTACATAAGACTTAAAATACCAAATTAATAAATTCACAGTGGCTTCTATTACGGAAAATACAACATTACATCACATACCTGAGAGGAAACATAAAGATGCTCTCATAGTTATTAATTATCTGGATTGAGAATACCGTCCACACACTTCTGAAACAGTTGTTTGGCCTTTGGTCCAAAGAGCCCCAGAACGGCAACAGGGCTATATCACTTCCCTTTCAGAGAGCCCAGGGGAGCAATGCACCTGGCTTAGCAGCTTAACAGCGTTTCCCCAAACACCCCAGCCAAAGGGTGGCCCAGCACACAACCTGAGACGCTTGATGGCTGAGAAGTAGTTTCACCTCCTTACCTACCGTTCTCTTCACACACGCACACACACGCACACACACACACACACACACACACACACACACACACACACACACACACACACACACACACACACACACACACACACACAGAGGGACACACACAGCCGCTAAGACTCCCACCATAGCCCTGGCTTGCTCCTGAGGTCCCCTATTTATTTTCATAGGTGTTTGAGGGGTTTGCCTTCGTCAGAAAAACAAGCCCTGGGCCCCGAGCGGTATCTTTGCATCAGAGTGCTTCCTGTTTTCATTGCTGACCCGACCCTTGTCTTTATAAGGCTGGCAGGGGGGCTGGCCGGGAGGAAAGCTTGGGGCGCCAAGAGGCTAATAGAGAGATCTCAGAGTTTGTCTTCGCCCCACCAAAGGGCATCCCCTCCAGCTCCATAGGAAAACAGCTGGAGGAGCGTCACCCCAAAGCCTCTCTCTCTCTCTCTCTCTCTCTCTCTCTCTCTCTCTCTCTCTCTCTCTCTCTCTCTCTCTCTCTCTCCGTCCTTCCATGGCTATGTCTCTTTCATCTGTCCTTATCTACGCCTTAACCTCCGGCAACTTCTTTTCTTTTTTTTTTTTTTTTTTTCTTGCGCTCCATTCGTCTATCACTGTCCACCTCTCCTCTTTGACCCCCTGCTTTCGAAGGGCTGTGTCGAACATTTTACCCCTTAACAGTGAAGTTTACCTTTCTGATAACATAATCTCCCTGTAGTATTGAAAAAGCTTATACCAACAGTCTGGGATTTCCCTTCGCCTAATGGGTCTGGAAGACGTCCAGCGACTCCGAGAGGGAGAAGAAAAGAGGGAGAGAAAGAGAGATTCGGACGGAGAGGCGGAAATTCAGACGGAGAGAGGTAGAACGTAAGAGAGGAATTCAAAGAGAGCGAGCGAGAGAGAGAGAGAGAGAGGGGGTCGGACAGCCTGTTGCCCTCTCGTCCTGATTTGTCCACTGCCAGGTAGCACGCCAGGCTATTCAAAGATGTCAGCTCACATCCTTTCCAACACCCCAGTGAGAGCGGACCCCACGTTAAATTGGCCCGGACATCATCGCCCCTCCGTAGAGTGATTCTGCATTCATTAGTCTTAAGACATGAGATCTCTGCGGTGCAGAGGAGGGATGTGTTTCCCCCTGAGCGGACCCACAGAGAGAAGCCTGGCGGCGGGGCTGAAGTGCCAATTGAGGCCAGGCTATTTTCCATATCTGATTGTGACGAAGAAAGCCGCCCTGCGATTTCTCCCATGAGAGTGTGAGGTCAGGGTGAATTCAGGGAGAGGGCAGAGGAGGAACAGGAGGGTGGGGGTGGAGAGGGCGATTTTGTTATAATGAATCCAAAAGCCAACAATTGTTACTGTTGGCCTGTGTTGTTTTTCTCTGTGTGAAGAGAGGGGTGATGGGGGGCTCTCTGGGGTTGGGTAGGGAGGGTGGTGGGGGTGGGGGGTCCTTTCCTTTTGAGCCTTTCAGAATAGGTGACAATGGCCTGGATGTTGAGAACATATGTAGAGAGAACCCTGTGGCAGTGGAAGAGGAGCGCCATGCTGGCCCTCGCTGTGGGAGAAAAGACAAGGCCACTCCTTTCACTCCTCACCCCTCCTCGCGTGGTGAATGACCGAACGCTGCTATAGGCCATTCAGGGGCCAAAGACCCCAGAAGAATTCACCCCCTTTGCACCCCGCAAAGGAAAATACATTTGCTTAACGAATTAAAAGAAAGGGACATGGGTAATGGTGTGTGTCTGTGTGTGTGTGTGTGTGTGTGTGTGTGTGTGTGGGGGGGGGGGGGGTAGTAAGAGTGGTTTATGTCTGTATGTGTGTGTGCGCTCGTGCATGTGTGTTTGTGTATGTTCGTGTGTGCGTGTGTGTGTGTGTGTGTGTGTGTGTGTGTGTGTGTGTGTGTGTGTGTGTGTGTGTGTGTGTGTGTGTGTTTGTGTGTGTCTATTGGTGGAGAACTGGATTGTGAGAAGAAGGGGGATAATTCAATTAGTCCTCTTTTTCAGGGGACAAAAAAATGAAGGTAGGTTAAAAGGGAGGGATTATTGCCTATGCCAGACTGGCCCGGGCTCTTCACAAAGCAGACAAATAGATAGGGGGAAACATCTAAAAGCAGGGGAGGCGATAAAGGAGCGGGAGAAAGAGAGAGGGTTTGAATTAGAGGAACGCTCTATGACTGCCCCTCTGCCAAATCCGTGGGGCCTTTTGCTCCAGCTCTCTTTTCCACTCGTTCAATGCAATTTTAAAACAATTCTAAAGAAAATTGGTGGCGACGCTGCGCTGCACAGTGTGCGCCTCATTTTGTCACTCTCTCCCTCTTTGGAGCGCGGAGTGGCGGGGCTGAGAGAGGCCTGCTAAAAGGAATTCCTCCAGTCGCCAGGAAACAAGCCTAATGAACGCCTCAGTAAAGCGACGCATTTCTCACCAAGTATAAGCACACTGATGTGTGTGCAAGTGCGTGCGTGTGTGTGTGTGTGTGTGCGTGTGGGTGTGGACGTATATTAGCATGTCTGCAAGAAAATAACCACCGTGGTCAGGAGACAAGCACATTTGCCCAATTTCCTCTTTTTTTCCTCCTTCACACAGAAACCAACTGTACAACTCCCAGCTCGGGGCTGGAGTACAAAACGAAACCGGGGGGGGTGGGGAGGGCTTGTGGCGGGGGGGGGGGGGGGGGGATAAGAATCCTCCCCCAAAGCATAAAGAGTGAGCGAGACCAGCTTTTTGGTTTTGTTTTCACCCTCCTCTCCCTCCTTCCCTAAGCCTCCGAACGCAAACGCCTGTTCTGCGGGACTTGGCGAGAATCTCCAGCCGGGGCGCGGCGTTAGCTGTGAACAGCTGTGAACAGCTGTGAAGTCATTTTGATAATGATGGGAATAATAAGAGGGCGTGCTGGCGAGGCCCGCGGAGCCCGCTAAGGCCTGCGAGGCTCAGTCGGAGCTTTGCCGCTGAGGCTCCACTGCTCCTGAATAGATAAAAGTGATTAAAGCACTCCTGATTATCCCCCCACCAATATGTAATGGATTTAGGGCCCTTTCAATTAGGCAGCGTTTGCCGGCCACTCATTACTTGGGCTTTGGGATGTGTAAGCAGGGGGCCGTGGCGTAGGGGCAGACAGCGGGCACGGGGCCGGGGACACACAGGGCACCTGACCTTCTTAAGGGAGGGGATGATCCGCCGCGGCTGAGGCTGGGACTTGACCCACCTGGCCCGTCACCTCTGCCACTTCTCCTCAGGCTGGCTCTCCCTCTCTCTCCCGCCCTCCCTTCCTCCTATTTCTTCCTCCGCCCCTCCGTCTATAGGACAGTTGGCCACGTGATCAGAGGCGGCAGCTTGTGTCCCCCCCCCCCCCCCATCACCACCAACACCACCACCCACCCCCCGAGGAAACCTGACCTGCTCCTCCAAATCAATACACACATAATGTCCTGATATTAGAGAGGGGCGTAGGACATGTCCGGCCCGCCGCCCTCAGGTTACAGGACAGACACACTCACACACACACACACACACACACACGCACACACTTACAAACACACAAGCACAAACATACATCGCCGCACAAACTGAGATCGTGTGCCAGGATGTTTGAATTAATGTGGCTGTTGAATATTTCATCTGTGGCCCCACCAGCGTTACTCTGCTTACTGAAGTGAATGAGCCATTGTCAGCTGTTGTCTGCTTGAGATGTTTGGCAAACAAACAAGCTCCTCTGAGCTATGGAGGGGGAGACATCTTCACAAGCGCCCTCTCAACCTCAAACACCAGAGAGAATACCATTAACTCCTAGTCAAATATCGGTGTCTATGTCACTGTACATTAAGCTGGGAGCCATGGTAAACTTTAAAGTTATACTTTTAGATACACAACGAGTGCACGGTATCTTGACAAATGCTTCCTATGTCAAAGACACTGAGAGGGTGATTCCTTACACAGACACACACACACACACACCAACATATGAACAGAGTAATACTGCAGACATTCCGCATAGATGCAATTATACAACTTTCCAAAAAAGCTCTTCTCTCCTCACTGCTGTGAGATCAGCATGGATAACCTTCCCTGGCCTGGATGTGCAGTGGTAGGTGTCCATGAATGCTGATCCCAGTCTAGGTGTCAGTGCTGTCTAGCGTCTCGGAGTGTGTGATGCCGAGCGTTTGGTTTGTTCAGCAGAGTGAGCTGGACAGGCTGATTAGCTTGACCTGGTCACACGGGCCCCTCTGACAGCTGACTGACGGGTCAGCGTCTCGGGCCCAGCCGTCAGTCACTGAGTGACGAGGCAGTGACAAGCGTGTGCTGCTCGGATGTGTGAGGGAGTGCGTGCGATAGGGCGCTATCGTTTATGGAGAGTGGTGTCTTTGGATTTTGTGCATACCTGTGCGTGCTTTAAGTGTGCGTGCGGTTTCTTCGTGGATGTGTGTGTGTGTGTGTGTGTGTGTGTGTGTGTGTGTGTGTGTGTGTGTGTGTGTGTGTGTGTGCGTGTGCCCGCACATGTGTGTGAAAAGGCGGATAACAGAAGCCTGCTCACCGTGAGATGCTGGAAGAGCCACGCCCTCATGATGTTGGTGGCCACCTTGGGGAAGATGCCCCTCTTCTTCTGCCTCTTCTTGTCCTTGTCCGGGTCGTCGTCGTCTCCCGTGCCGGGGGACGCCACGCTGTTGTCTAGCCCGTCGCCTGGAGAGAAAGGAGGGCGACACATTCAAACACACGCCTAACACGCACCACGCTCCAAGCAAACAGTCCACTAGTGTAAGACAGACAATGCCAAGGGGGAAGCTTACAGGGCTAAAGCTAACCCGCGATGGGCTGATGGATAACAGTGGATTTAAAGCAAAGCCTGAATCCCTGTGCTATTAAAGTGAGGCCTATAGGCACAGATATGAAGCCACGATGTGAACCATATCCAATGGCGGGGAGGTTGTAATCCAGAGGTGGAAAGATTTGGAGTCCTTGGACAAAGGCCCAATACAGAAGCAGAGGGCTGTATTGGGAGGCCTGGTACACGTCCTCCATACCCCCTAGCAGCAGTGAGGGGAATGGAGGTTAATGACTGTGTGATACGGTCAGAACGCCGCAACACTGGGCTCCTCGTTTCACCCCCCCGCCCCCCCCCCCCCCCCCCCCCCCCCCCCCCCACACCCCCCCCCCCACCCCCCACCTCCGCTACGAATCACCAAGGAGAGAAAGAAAGGAAAGAAGGAGGGGAGGAAGCGGAGGGGGAGAGGCCAAGAAGGCTTGAAGTACGGAATTGGACTTGGATTCATGTCATTATTTCAATTAAATTTGCATGCTTGACATAATGTAGTGGTTTTTTTTTTTAAGAGGGCCAAAAGGGATGGGAAGGACGGAGGAGACGAACCTGGGAGAGCACGCTCACGCATGCCTGCGTGATGTACAGACACACGTTAGCACGCTAACGCACACACGCACGCGCGCACGCAGAAACGCGCAAAGAAACGCGCGAAGAAACACGCAGAGACTGTTAATGCAGGACACCCAACGGAGTATTCAAGTATTGAAGTAGGGATTTGAATTGGGGGTAGTTCATTGTTGCACTTCGATGCACATAATGGGCTCGAGTCGAACTCCCCAAACCCCACCCGACCCAGCCCCCGAATACTTTGCCCTGCTTCCCTCCCCTCAAAGCGCCGCCCTCCCCCTTCCGCTACGAGATTAGCATGACAGGCTAGCGGCAGCTTCGCTTGCATTAACGTCCGTCAGCGTTTGATTTCAGGGAGGAAAACACGCACGTAGCAAACTGAAGTTCCATCTGTGGACGTTTCCTTTTTTCTTTCTTTCCTCCTCTCGGCCATTAATTGTGCATTAGCAAAAATGATTTACTTTTAACAGTCATGGTTATTTTTTCTTGCCCCCGGGCACGAATGCCTTGAAAGCCTTCCTTGAGGGCATCTAAATTATGTATTTGAAAAAATCCAGCACTAAGGCAGAGAAGGACCCCGACATTCTTAAAATTCAGACTTGCATGCCTTCCTGTTTTGGGGAGACATCAATCATCAGTACCTATACTAGGCCTAATCTTGCATAAATATTTGAACTAATAACTATTAAAAAGTGGGAAAGAAAACGGATCCGACTTAGATGCAAAATTAATGAAGAACACAAGGACAGGATAAAGGCCAAAGTACCACTACTATTTTGAAATCCCTTCTTTTTTTCCTCGCTTTTTAACTCTTCCCTTCCCTTCTCTCTCTCTCTCTCTCTCTCTCTCTCTCTCTCCCTCTCTCCCTCTCCCTCTCCCTCTCTCTCTCTCTCTCTCTCTCTCTCTCTCTCTCTCTCTCTCTCTCTCTCTCTCTCTCTCTCTCTCTCTCTCTCTCTCTCTCTCTCTCTCTGTCTATGTGCAGTGTTTTCCCTACACATCACTAGTGTTCCCTGTCCATGCGGAGTTCAAGAAACAGAAGCCTTTCTGAGAAGCGCGTGGAACAGGGACGCGGACCGACTGAGCCCCTTGTAATAGTAGAACGGGCCTTCATCAGCGGCAAATACCATCAATCCCAGACTAAGTAGAAGTACTTGTTCAGGAAAGCCTAAAACAATAAACGGGGGCCTCGCCGTAGCCGTGCTCCGACCGTCGGGGGCTTCCTGAGAAATGCGACCCTAGCGTGAGACAAGCGGACTCCCACCCTGCAACCACAACACACCCACCGGAGCCGCGGATCCCCCCCTCCCTCCCCGGCCTCCGCTCCGGAGGCCCCCTGAATAGTGTTGTTCCACACGTCGGCCTGTTTGTTTGTGTTTGGCCGCCATGTTTTGTGTTGACTTCTTCCAGCTAGTCTTCAAATCGCTCTCCTGCTGAGAGTGACTGGCCTCTTCCCATGGCAGCAGAGCCAGTGGCCAAAAGGCTGGCGATACATTTTATTGACGTTTCCATTTTCACTGCAATGCGATAGCCTCCCCCTGGCCGTGGCTGGGGCGACCCCGCGTATTTACAGACTGACCTGTCACTTCATTACCCAGCGTACTCGCTCCCTCCAACCCCTGCCTGCGAGGGTGAAACCAGACTCCAAGGCTTTCAGTTCCTCCCTCTCTCCCTCTCTCTCTCTCCCTCTCTCTCTGACACGCGGACATGAGCACACACTTCACGGACATACTGTACATGTATGTAGAGGGTGAGTGAGTCATACGCAAACAGGGATCTTATGCAGTTTAAAGTATCAGCCGTTCTTTAGGACTTTAGTCTACGTACGTACACACGCAAAAGTAGAGTTAAGATATGTACACAAACGCATTTTAATGATCAAAAGAGAAAAGAGAAAAGGAGAACGCTGAGCAAAGAGATGGAAATAATAATGATAATTCATTATTAATGATATTTGCGAAGGGAAGGGTGTAAAGAAAAAAAAAAGAAAGAAATCAAGAAAGTGAAAAAGAAAGAAAGAGGAGAAAGGAAGACTGGCGAGGAGAAAGGCAAAGAAAGAAGGGTCCGACTTGCACAACCTCATTACATCTAAAGGCGAGCTGGTGATTTACATCCGCCCCCAGCCCTTTCTTACGAGCCAGAGAAGGAACGCTGCAGGGCAAATTGTCCCAAACACTAATGGCTTCTGACTGTTCCTTGGCAACTCTGCCATTCCAACCTGTGTGGATGTGCACTGTGAAGGGGGGGGGGGGGGGAATTGGGAAGGAGAAGAAAAAAAAGAAAAAGGCAAGCCAGGCCGGGTCGGGCAGCGGGAAGCGTCCCATCCTCTGGCCATGTGACACAGATGGGGGATGGCTATTAGGAGCTGGGCTCTGGGCCTCAGGGAGGCGAGGTGCTGGTGTGTAGCCTCGGGCACTTTTTGGAAAAGCAGTGCCCTTGGAGACAGAAAAAAAAGAAGAAAAAAAAAAAAGAGACAGCCCCCTCTCACTCCATTCCTTCTCTCTCTTCCTCTCTCCTTCTCCTCTTCTCTCCCATCCCAACCTCTCCTCTACCTTTCTCCATTTGGAATTTGAACGTGCAAACAATAACAATTATAAGTGAATGTTTTGGTTTTACCGAATGGGGAGGAGAAGCAGAAGTTGGCAGGAATGAATGGATGCAATGAAAACAAACAGAAAAAGAGCACAGTACAAAAAAATAAAAATAAAAACACGAAGCAGTCAGCCACAGAGCGCATTACACTCACAACTGTGGGTCTCCCCTCACCAATGGATGGTTATTAAAAATGCATTCAGATATTTTCTCCCTGTGAGTAAATTGGTCTCAGGGCTGAGCTCATTAGCGAGCAGAGAATATAAATATGCTGGCTAGCTCAACACCGGCTCCATGATGGTATGTGCAACACCATCTAACGGTCAGTCAACTCACCAGATCTTAAACGGCATTAACACGGGCAGTGCTCTGGTGGCGGTCACATTGTGCACCACCTCCAATGCTCTGGTGGACCACGGTGAACCTCGGTGGACCCAGGTCAGCCCTACTGACCCCAGACGGATCACGCCGTAGCTAGCGGGCATTGTGCTCTGGGGGGTGGGGGACTCAGTAAGGGCCGGAGCGAGGAGCCCTCTGGATAGTGGCCACGTGTTACACAGGCTGCGGTTCTATCAAGGGTGTACTGCAAGAATGTCCCGTGTTAGTCCACACTCTCTGTTTTCATCGTAGACAGGGGCGAGAGGCTGGCAGTGTACTTCCTCAGATGTGGGTGTGCAGCGGAGAGTGGGGGTTGGGTGGGTTGAGGGGGGGGGGGGGGGCACCCGGCGTTTGTTTCAGGGTAATGGGGCATGAGGAGGGTGGAGGCAGTGGCTTAGAGAGCCACTGGTTAAAGGGACTAATTACAGCGGACCCCCGCACACGCCCCCCCCCACCCCCCCACGCCCCCCCCACCCTGTCACAGCCGACCACTCAGGCATGCTCACCCTAACTCACCCACGAGAGGAGTTTGAGAAGGGGGAGATAGAAAGAGAGATGGACACAGAGAAAAAGGCTCAGATGGAGAGAGAAGGGGGGGGGGGGGTCGGTAAGACCTCCACCCCGGTTGGAACACCCTTCCAACAGCACCTACAGCTTCAGAGAGAAAGGAGAGAAAAGAAAGGGTGATTTAGAGCCTCCCTTTCCCCTCTTTTTCTCCTCAACTTTTCAGCCGACATAAGCGCCGTTTAGCACATTCAGTCCCCCAAATGGCAGCCACCAAGGGAAGCAGTGGGGGCTCCTCTTTTGTCCGGCCTTTTCCCTCTTTTATTTACTCAGGATTTACGCCGGGGTCTTTGCCTGCTCTGGGACCACATGTTCCTGTTGTGCGCGCACGCACACACACACACACACACACACACACACACACACACACACACACACACACAAACACACGCAGAGACTCTATTCACACTCCAGCAGGCAGGGGAATGGCTGGCCCTCTGTTGCTCTGTGCCTCCCCAAGGGATTACAGGTCCTCTGCCCCTAACCACATGCTAGCAATATGCTAAGCCCTCACGTAACAAAACATAAACACACACACACACACACACACACACACACACACACACACACACACACACACACACACACACACACACACAAACACACACACACACCAACTCTGACTGACCATCAATACAATCACATGCAAAGCTAACATCCATTTATGCCAATCCCTCACAGAGCAACGTAGCCTCAACAAAATGCGGAGCATCTAAAAGTAACCACTGTTAATCTCTGTCTTTCTGCGCTCTCCGATCCCCCTGCTTCCCATGCAGTAGACGAGGGGCCTTGAGTGGGATGGTGTCAGGGCTACTGAGCCACTAGGTGGACGTTTTACGCTGATTATTTCCTGATCTGTGCTTAAACAAGCAGCGGCCCCGCCACTGAACCGTAAAACAACAGCTTAGTAAACAGCGAGCACGCTGACAAATTGGAAGCGCAACGTCGGCAGTCATTAACGGCCCTAAAACCTGTCGGTGGAATTACCCCCCCACCATGCTCCCCATGCCCACAGTCAGGTGTTGCCCACCACCCCACCAGAAGGACCCTGGCTAGCTAGCCAGTGGGTGAGAGAGGAGTCTCCCCTGCAGCCAGAGGAGCCGGCCTCCATCTTAACACAGCTGCATCTACATCCTGGATGTTATGACTGACTGAGTGGGTCCTTTTGCATGAGGAGTAATGTGTAGTTGTCTCCCCTGAAAAACACATCATTAAGTGTTCCCTTAAATGAAGTGGAATAAGAGCTTATAATTAGATGGCTTTTTCTCTCTCTGTCTCTTTCTCTCTCTCTCTCTCTCTCTTTCTCTCCTGCATGTGTGGAATAGAGTCAGTCAGGCAGCAAGGCAGGCTAGGAGAGAGGGAGGGAGGGGAGAAAGAAAGAAAGAAAGAAAGAAAGAAAGAAAGAAAGAAAGAAAGAAAGAAAGAAAGAAAGAAAGAAAGAAAGAAAGAGGCAGGCCCGGCGGATAGTTGCTCAATAACTCCTGCCCCTCCCCTCCTTCTCGGGCCATCCCCTCCCTCCCTCTATGCGCCTCCTCCTCCCCCCAGCCTCTAACCCTGCCATCAGGCAGATATCTCTGTGTTATCCTAGGAATGCTGGAGATAACTATCGCCTCTCCTCTCCACCGATACAAGGCCCCTCTCCTCTCAGGCCTAGCACTGACCCCAGCAGGCTCATCCCTGCTCCTCTGGAGGGCTGGACAGGGAGGGAGGCGGGGCAGCGGAGAAGGTGGAACGTAAGAACAAGAGGGTGGTGAAATGGAAAAGTTAAGGAATACAGAGAGAGCTGGGGAAAAACAAAACATAAGGGAGGGGGGGTAGAGGCCAAACTTGTTTTTAGAAGCAGTCCAAAATCTTTAAACCCAAAATAGGACCTGAAGGCGGCCTCCCTCCCCTCACCGCCTAGCCCCTGGAGCCACAGAGGAGTAGCCCGACAGGGAGAGAGTGGAGAGGGGAGTCTCCCAGGTCTCTACCCCTCCCCGCGCTCTGGGGCTCCCTGCTCCCAGGCAATAATCATCTGCCAATAAGCCAGATGTTGGCTAGCTCGTTGTGCTATCAAAGGCTGGGAGGTAATTACCTCAGTAATTAACCTGCTACCTGTAACAACATTTAAGTCATTAGACCATAAATAGGGCCTTTGAGGGCCCCTCAATGGCTGTTTTAGTATGATTAGGCCTCTTGATTTTAAGGCCCTCCCACAAACACAGACAAGCAATATGGACTTTGGTTATCACTTTGTGGTATTGACGTTTAAACCACTAAATCACTAAACCAAACCCATTTGCTATCTATTGAGAAAAATGCAATGAAAATGCATTCATAGAAATATAGATTTGTGATTTTCCTTCAATCTTTCTGCCTAACTTCTAATACAGCTATTAACCAGTGCACTTTGTTACACTATCAAATGGTAATTGCCTTTTGTAACGGCGTGATTCCAAGTAACCTACTGAAAGATTCTTTGTTGACTATAGTGCTGAGTGAAGTGTGTATACTGTGCTTGCTGAAGCTTCACCCTGCAATCTGGCCAGTAAGTAGAAGGAACATCATTTGCAGCCGGCCTCAGAAAAAAAAAAAAAGATCCAAAGAAAGGAGATGGAATAAAGATGTGAAAAAGAAAAGAGGCAGGCTGTTGCAGATGTCAGGACCCAATTTGCATGAATAGCAAAGGACTAAATTGCAGGGGACGGGGGGACGGGGGGACGGGGGTTCGACTCCCATGCACACCCTCCGCCTCCTTTCTCTGATTTGGGGGAGAGGGAGAACTAAAAGGGTGTCGTGATGCCCATGACTGCCCTCCGCTAGGCAGACAAGGATCAGCGGCTAATGAAGGGCCCTGTGTCTCCGCCAGGCATTTCACACTCTCTGCCTCACTGACAACTCCACCCAGCTCCTCACCACGGTGTGCATTGGAGACGCGGAGGGGAACCCACTCTGATCGGCCTCCCGTCTCCATATCAAGTGGTGGTCGGTCGCGGAGGTTATCTGGGTGAATCCCCGGGTAAATTAGATGCTTTTTCGGTCGGATGTCTTTCCACTCAATCTGATGCTCAGCCCTCTCTTTCCCCTTTGGAACAATGGAGCCATTGTCTTCCTTCGCTGGTTAAAATGACATACAGTATGTCCCCTTTGGCCCCTTGGTGCACGCTTACAACTTTATTGCTATGGCAAAATACAAGCTAATGAGGTCTGTTTTCTTGAGAGGGGACCTCGTCCTCTTGTAGATTGACTTAGTTACCCTATTAGAAGGTAGCTAAAACCCCAAAGCTAATCTGGGTCATGCTGAATGAATTGGAATGGGCATGAAAATTAGCAGCGCTAACTGCATCCATTTTCCCTTTCCATAAAAAGCGGTCTGTTGCTTCCCTTATGGAGCTCTGAGTGAGACTCTGGAAGGAGGGAACAGAGGAGACGAGATCAAATCCAACGAAAGGAAGGGAAGAAGGAAGCTCACAACGTAGCTCCGTCTTGCATATGGATTTGTCAACGCCTGCCGTGCCACGTCAAGGTCTTCTCATCCACTCACAGCGACGCACTTCAAGTTGCAGCTATGCTTTACGTAGAAAGCAGAGACCGTGAATGAAAACAGCTTCGGTAGTTATTCCCCACCCTCACCCACCTTCTCAGAATCAAACAAACCAATGACCTTTGACTCAATACGGTGTAGTCTGCCGCACCATCAGGGCAGGGCCTGTATTACGAAGAGACGAGGCTTGGTGGACATACGGGGACGAAGGCTAGCCTCCGAAATCAATTAAAAAGGTTTATAAATCAACAAGTCAACCATCAGACTGGAGCCTCCGCTCGGCGGTCCTCTCATCAGCCGGCTGCCATGAAGTTTTTTTCCCCCCCCTCTCTTTTCTCCTTTTTTTTTTCATTCCTTCTCTTTCTCCGTTTTTTTTTCTTCACACAAATGTCCTGGAGGCAGGGAACAAAGCGAGCAGAACTGATTACTGTGCCGCTGCCCCGCTTCACCAGTCTAAACTCTGTTTGGCTTCCTAATGAGCTCACTAAAACCCCAATTCATCACCCATAACCCCTTCTCAACCCGCCTTGAAATTCCCTATTAGGTGGAGTCGAGGGTGCCCGTTTACTAGGCCTGGGCTGGGGTCGGGGTGGGTGAAAGGGTGGGGGCGGGGGGGAGGAGAGGGTAGAAGGTAATGCTATGGCTAGGGGTGCCATGACACCAAAGGTGCCTTACTAATGCGCCTCTTGTAATTCTCGGGAACAGATGGCATTTTACACCCCTTTCCCCAATACCAGGGGTGTCCCAGCCTGAGTGCAGGAATGTCCGGCGCGATGATTCCAACAGCAGGAACGTCCCGTTCCCGTCGGCTTACACGCCGGAGATCTCCACTTTAATACCCTCTCCGTCCCATCCCCGGGAAGACAGGAATTTGGTGGGAAGGGAATGCAGGGGGATGGAGAGGAAGGGAAAGAGGAAGAGGGGGGTTGGCGGAGGGTACAGTCTATGAGTTGGACATTGGGAGGGAGGGTGGGGGGGTAGACGTATAGGTAGAGAGAGATAGAGGGGGCAAAGAGGCATGGATGACAACCAGCTAAGGAAGAGAGCAATTGTGAATTCCTCACCATGTGGACCAGAGGTGGTAGAGGATAAGAGAGAACGAGGGAGTAGAGACGAAGGGGGGGAAAGAGGTTCGGGGGGGGGGGGGGGGGGGGGAGTCAGGGGGGAGTAAGGAGGGAGAAGGAGGAGGGGTTAAACTCCCACAGTTCCTCATTACATGGAGTTGGAATGATCCTCCTGGCACCTGAGCTGTAACCCAGAGATTACAGAATTGATGAATCCTCGGTTTAAAATGCAGCTGTTTTATTCTGCTTTAGTAATTAATTCTTTTTCCAATAGTGTATTGATTAAGCGTAGCCCCTGATAAAGTTCAAACTGAGAGGAATCCCCCCAAGGCTTTGGCCTGGCCTGCTCAGTCAGAGTCAATGAAAACTTCCTCCTATTCCACCTGCCCCCCCCCCCCCCCTCTCCCTCTCTCTCTCGCTCTCTCTCTCTCTCTCTCTCTCTCTCTCTCTCTCTCTCTCTCTCTCTCTCTCTCTCTCTCTCCTCTTTTATCTTGTACATTCTTTCTCGCTATCCATCCCACCGCTGCATCGTTTGCCCTCATAAATGAATCAGGCCTGTGAGGAGCTCTGTTAGTTGATCGCTGCTTTTGTTTCCCCTCACGCTGACTACCATGTCTCTCTCACATGTGGCATATACCGTATGAGACACCACTAACACACACGAACACACAGCCACAACAACAGGGAAATGAATAAAGGGTTCTGGTGACGTACCAAAACATTCATATATTCAGTGCGCCCAAGAATACAGTCGGCACAGTGACACTCACACACACACACACACACACGCACAAACACACGAGGTGGTACGGTTCTTCCTTTTACCCCCTCATCCCTCCTCCTCCTCCTCTTCCCTCGCTCTCTGATTCTGAATCTCCATACTAACAGGGAATCACAGTACTCAGACTAGGGCTGTCTCTTTCATAAAACTACTCTTTCATTCTTTTCATGGCTGTTTTTTTTTTTTTTTTTTGCTCTCTCTCTCTCTCTTCCATACAGCCGTGAGTGAGTGTGTGATCAACAGAGAGTCCCGCCGCCTCCCTGGGGACCCAACTAGCAGGGAAATCAGATCCCGCTCTGCAGGCAAGGGGTGCCACTCAGTTGGCGTCAGAAGCCCTCACCTAGTGGCTCCTTTACAAGTCAATAAGCAGGGCTGCTAGTGCCGTCCTCCACTGGGCCTTGGCACACATTCGTTTAGCCCCGTGTCTACTGGTAGGGGGGAGCCTGGGACGGGGGAAGGGGTAAGGCTAGCATGCAGTGCGCCGACTACACATCACTGGCTTGACATTCAAGCAAAGCGGAAAGAGGAAGATCCTCTCACCCCCCCCCCCCCCCACCCCCACCCCCCACCCCACCCCACCCATCCCCCCACCCTACGCCCCAAAAAATAAAAAGAAAACACCCGTACTGTACTGTCCTACAGCTCCTAAAAGAAGCGACACTTTGGTGCTGGAATGCTAAAAATAGAAGTGTTCATTTGTAGATGGAAATGAGGTGTGTCTGCCATCGGTGCTCACACCTAGCGCTGTTCCCATGGAGCGCTCTGGTAATATCATATGACACGGGGACCCACATGACCCACGCACAGGCAGCGTTCCACTTAGAGCAGGCCTCTCTGATATAAGGAATTAATGAAAGAGTGAATGAATTAATGAATGGCGAGGGGGGGAAATATAATTGGAAGGCGTAGGCAGTGCTTAATGCATTTACTGGAGACTATTTCCGCGCGCTAATAGGACTGTGAGACTGTAGGAGTGTGTGTGTGTGTGTGTGTGGGTCGGGGGGGGGCTGGGGGTTGACAAGTGCTGTATCGACTGTCTTTCCTGCTCCATCAGGTAAATTCAGCCGGTCATTTCATTAAAGCCCAATTCCATGGCACTAATTTTGATTTTAGGGCCTTGACAGTTGTTGGCAGTGGAAATTGCCATGGAAAGTCGGTAGGTGAGAAGCCCATTACCGCGGCGAGAAATACGACTTTCCCAAGGACTGAGGGTTCAAATTACTGCCACCCTGCCTCGCCGACCTATCCAAATAGGAGTTCCATCACATTCCCGGACCCCATCCTCCTGTCTGATTAAGTGGCTGGAACAGGACCGACTAGAATTCACACACAGCCAGACACACCCTCGCGCTCCGCTCAGGCGATGTGTTGTGGTTGACAGCCGGCGACGAACAGTACGCCGCATTCATACACACCCACACACACACACACACACACACACACACACACACACACCCCTTACCCTACCCTACCTAGTCACCTGACACGTGTTTCACGGGCTCAGCATTGATCCCTCATTGCCACACAGTGCAGACCTGTGCGAAACAAGTCGGCTAGGTGTGCACACAGGGCAGTGGAACAGGCCTTTGTCTATGGAACGATTGCCTCGTGAGTGGATGTGGGGCCTTTGAGTTCCAGCAGTGTTGGAGGAGGAAAGAAAACCCCAGAAAGCCTCCTCTGATGCCATTAATTACCGCGCTTTATGCCTCTCAGCTTTTTGAAGCTCGCCGTCTCCTTTTGTTTCGTGGCTTTTCTTTTTTTCTTTCTCTCTTTTTTTTTTCCCTTCTAAAAAAGCCTTTCATTATTGACTTTTCAATTCTCCCCTTGCATCCACCCCCTGCGCTAACGCTCGCGCCCGAGCCTCAGCAGCCAGCCAGGCGGTTACCCGGGCCCGGCGTTACCCCCAAGCCCACTCGCTGAGGTGTCGGCTGGGGAGCCCTGGGAGCAGGGGCCTGCCCCAAAGCTCCAACCAGCCCGGCACTCCCCAGGAGGCCCAAATCAAAGAGAAGGACCCCTCTACAAAAAAATAAAAAAGAATCTAACCGTGGGTAATGAGGGTGCTCTGCTCCCGAAACAATAAGCATAAACAACAAGTGTAAGGAGGGAGAGAGTGGGTGGAAGAAAGGCAAGAGGGGAGCAGAGACATACGTGATTATCCCGGGCCGGGGCTGGGTATGGAGATACAACAGAGCGCGGAGAAGAAAGGAGGGGAGCTAGCTAGCGTGTGAGGGAGGGAAAGAGAGAGAGGGAGAGGGAAGGAGAGAGAGGGCAAAGGGCAACAGCCAGTAGTGTTGGTAGCCGTGGCCTCGCATCCCACCCCGGTGCGTATCTGAGCCCCAAAACAACAAGGGGGTCCGCCGCATGCCACTGGATCTGAAGGCAGCCAAAGGGAGCACGACTAATTTCTGCCCAACAATGGGCCTGGATAGGCGCCCACACAAAGGCAGGTGCTTTGAATAGCAACAGGGCCCTTGCAGCGGGGAGCTTCTCCCTCTCCTCTCAGCTCTCCAGCGAGGACCCCGACTCTGGCTTGCGTAACCTTTCATTTTCAACTGGGATTCCTTTTGACTTATAAAGGATGAAAACGATCTCATGGGTGTGTGTGTGTGTGGGGGGGGGGGGGGCAAAGGAGGTACAGACAGCCTGGCCTGTGGGCAAAATTCAGACCAAGTTCTTCTGCTCTCTCTATCTTTTATTTTCTCTCACTCTATTTTGTTCTCTGTCTCTCTTCTATCTCTCTAACTCTCTTTCTCTCTCTCTCTTTCGCGTTCTCTTCTCTGTCGTTCTCTCTCTCTCTCTTTCTATCTCCTCTCTCTAGCACAGCCCCCCCTCCACCTCCAGTCTTTTTTTGGTGTTGCTGTTATGCTCCTAAAGAGCAGTGGAGTTGTTGTGTTGCTGTGGGCCTGTCCTGTGGGCCAGGTTGTGTTAAAGGCAATGCTCCCCCCAACTTAAGAGCATTCTTCCTGGGGTCAGCGGGTCAGCCTCCACAGATGTCTCCTGCAGACTCTCAGTTGTCTAAGGACTGCATCCCAGGGAGCAGGCATTCGTTCCAAACAATGCAGCTTTTCCCCCTCATTTAGGAGAAATGTTCAAATGTTACTTTTTTTTGTTGTTGTTTTTTGTCTCCTTCACTGTCTAATTTTTTCTCTTTTGTGTTCAGCAGAAGCACGCTGTTGTTTTTCCAATGGGGAGGATTTTTTTTCTTTTTTTTCTTAGTTTCTAGATAATAAATTGAAAGGGGCTGGTTATTGCAAGATAGTACTGTTTTCTTGTTGCTCTCATACTGTTAAAAAAAACCCTTTTCCTTAGTTTCCTCCAATTGTTCTAATGGAGTCTTAGTCATCGCTGCCTGATGGCGAGGGGAAAGATGCCTTTTAAAGGTATTTTTTTCCCCCCAATCATCGGTTGCCAGGGGAGAAAAATGAAAACAAGTAGTAACTGCTCCGCAACACCCACTACGCTCACACAAAGAACCCCTTGACTAAGCAAGGCAAAAGCCAAACAATCCTCAACCCCAAACCCCACGCTAAGACAATATTTGAAGTACAACATAGCAAACCCAACTAGACGGTAGAAAAGCAACTTTCAATAAAGCAAAACAAAGCTTCTGCTTTGGAGAGGGCGGAGCACGTGACTGGAGAGGGGAAAGGATTGCAGCATTCAGACGTGCGTATTCCGCCTCAGAACATGGGAAGCTGTGTAATCGGAACGACCCTTTTTTAAAAAGCTACCCTGAAATAGCTTGTTCTTTTTTTATCCCTCTCTCTCTCTCTCTCTCTCTCTCTCTCTCTCTCTCTCTCTCTCTCTCTCTCTCTCTCTCTCTCTCTCTCTCTCTCTCTCTCTCTCTCTCTCTCTCTCTCTCTCTCTCTCTCTCTCTCTTCCTCTTCTCCTGTTTGATATGGTGCGTTTTCCTTTCCTCCCCTCCAAACATATCCTGTATTCTGAATTGATAACCTTTCCAAATGAATTATGGTAAATGCATAATGACGTTTTTTCTAACCCTCAGCCCTCTAGCCAGCCTGGCTGGTGCGGCTTGTTTGCCATGTTTGGTTTGGTTTTGTTGCACATTTAGCCCCTCTGTTCCTGAAGAGAGCGCACCGCTCGGGGCATGTAAATAAGAAATTATCCTTGCTGACTAACATGCCTAATACCTCCTCTGGGGTAATCAGAAATTATTAGACGCTCGCTTCCCATAAACATTAGAGCTCATGGCTACAAACCGATGTCAAACGTCTCCCCCTGTTCTGCTCCCCCTACCCATAAAATAGCTGAACAATAGTGATCAGGTGTAGAAAAAACAAACACTCTGGCTGTGTGTAAACCCCGAAAGCTGAAGGAAGACTATTAAAGCGCTGCAAAGCACCCCTCAGCTTTAAGACTCATTAAAGCGTGTACCGGAGTGGAAATCCAACTAGAAAATGAGCTTATCTTGCATAAAGCCCTCGAAAGCTTTGCATAAACGTCGAGGGATGCGCGCGTGGAAATCGAGACGCGAGGAGGGAAGCGGGAACGCAACACACGTCCTTTATCACCCTCCCACTCTCTTGGACGACGGCAGCGTGGTTAAGAGCCCCTACCTGTAGGGTATAGCTGCTCCACTGAGCTCCAAACACTCGTACGGCGTGTAAGCTCACTTCTACAAGACCACGCCACCACACTCGCTAGACTAAGCTGCGAGGTGAATGCCCCAGAGTCTCCTAAAGACGCAGCGGCTACGAGGTTTGGTTGGGCCGTCAGGAGGGGTGGGAGAGACAGAGAGGAGGGGAGGGGGGGGGGGGGGTCTGGCTGAGGGATTACAGTGCCAGGGGAGACGGAAGAAAGGAGAAAGTAAAAGAGATCAAGGCCCATTGGTCAAACACAAAGGGAGGGAGAGGGAGGAGACCCTCCGAGTCAGGGTTAAACCCCAAGTAAGCACACCTTAAACGGGCCCGGGTGAGCCCGCAGCCAGGGGCTTTGGAGTGTCCCTGCAGGTGTGCCTTTGACAGACGTGGCCTTCCCAACCCCTCTCTCAAATGGACTGGGGACCCGGGGTCCTTCACAGACAACAGGCTGCTGCTGCCTGTGGCATCTCCCTGTCTCTCTGTCTGTCTATTTACCTCCTGTCTTTCTTTTGCTCCCACAAGTGTGTGAATACACAAGTACACACATGGACACTGAGCTAATCTTAAACACATACACACACACAAAATTGACTCTCTCTCTCTCTCTCTCTCTCTCTCTCTCTCTCTCTCTCTCTCTCTCTCTCTCTCTCTCTCTCTCTCTCTCTCTCTCTCTCTCTCTCTCTCTCACACACACACACACACACGCAAACACAACCAGTCACACATACACACCAGAGGAAAACCAATACGGGGGGAACTAGAGCAATTGGATTATCACCTCTTCAGGGCGACTTCTTGACTAACCCCCTTGGGGCGAGCCTGCTAAAACAAGTAGGAGAAAATTCCATGGGAAAACACTATCCCTTTAAAGAGCCGGAGTATTGTCATCCCTGTAAAAACAGAGCGGCAGCAGCAGAGGCCTTAATGGACATGGCCCTGTCCTGGGGGGGCGCGCTCTCCAATCCCTTTTAGCCATATTACATCAGGAGCCACGCATGTACCACCCTCCAGAACCCCCCCCTCGCCTCCGCGATAATCGTCCACGGGACGAGGGAACAGGACCCATCTCCCCGAGGAGGGACCGCCATAGACTCACAGAGACTCCCCGTGTTTCTCTGTGTCTGGCTCCCCAAACAGTGAAAACGCTCGGAGAGTCGTCACGGCGCGTGTAGTTTCACCGTGATTACTTTCCTGTCCCCCCCCCACCCCCCCCCCACCCCCACCCCACCCCCCCCACCCCCTTGCACTACTCATTTCCTCTCCGTCTTTTAATTGCGCTCAACTCCGACCCGGAGAAGCTGGTCTTCATCTACTGCTCAGCGACAGACCGCTCAAAAGAATGAGGAAAACGAGAGAATGAAAAATTGGAGAAAGAACGAAAAACGTCCCGTCCCGTCCCCCCCAAAGCTTTCCCTAATGGCGCATAACAGACATTCTCCACAGCTGCTGTCAGAATAATCTGGGTAATTTTTTCCCTATGTCAAGCAAACATTAGTTTGGACATCAGCCTGACCCAGTTAGGGAGCCTGTCTGGGCGTCGGCAGTACGCAGACTTAAACTGAGCTGGGCCGAGGTTGTGTCGGGCTGGGCCGGGCAGAGGCCGTATCAGGCTGGACTGGGCTGGGCCGAGGACGTGCTTATGATTGTGGACCAGAGGGAGATAGCAAAAGGCAGAGATCCAGGAAAACGAGGGAGAGAAAGGGAATGAATGAGAGAGGAAGAGAGAGAGAGAGAGAGAGAGAGAGAGAGAGAGAGAGAGAGAGAGAGAGAGAGAGAGAGAGAGAGAGAGAGAGAGAGAGAAAGAGAGAGAGAGAGAGAGAGAGAGAGAGAGAGAGAGAGAGCCTGAGGAACATCTAAGAACTAAAGGGAGGAGATAAGGAGAGGAGGGGAAGTGGTGAGAGCTTGGGGTGCAGAGTCAATAGGCTGGGATGGGATGGTGGAAGGGAAGAGGGTGGGGTGCTGGAGGGTAAAGGATGACGTTACTGGAAGTCCTCTGGTTGACTTACTGGATAGCATTAAGGCTACTTTTATTTTTTTCTTTTGATGTGCTTCTTTTTTTCTCTCTCTCTTAATCCCGAGATTCAGAGTATGTTAGACGGCGGGGAGCGAGGAGCAGGAGGAGGGTGGGGGTCGAGGGGTTGCGGGAGCTGATCATTCTGTTTAATCACCTTTTGGAACAGGGCCAGATAGTCTGCGGTGCCGGAGTGAGTGAGAGAGCAGCAGAAATAAAGGAAGTGAGGGGCAGAAGACGAGAGTGAAGGAGTGAGATAGATAGAAAGGAGAGAGGGGGGGGGGGGGGGGGGCAAGAGAGAGAGAGAGAGAGAGAGAGAGAGAGAGAGAGAGAGAGAGAGAGAGAGAGAGAGAGAGAGATACAGAGAGAGAGAGAGAGAGAGAGAGAGAGAGAGAGAGAGATACAGAGAGAGAGAGAGAGAGAGAGAGAGAGAGAGAGAGGGAGAGGGAGAGAGAGAGAGAGAGAGAGAGAGGAGAGAGAGGAGAGGTGGGGTAAAGAGATGGAGGGGGAACAACGTGAGTAAGACTTACAGGGAGCAGATGAGCCTGAGAGCAGAGCCCCTTGAAATAGCTTGCAGAGCTGTGCAGTGCGTGTGTGTGTGTGTGTGTGTGTGTGTGTGTGTGTGTGTGTGTGTGTGTGTCGGTGTGTGTGTGTCGGTGTGTGTGTGTGTGTGTGTCGGTGTGTGAGAGCGAGAGGGAGAGTGCTGTGTGTGTGTGTGTGTGTGTGTGTGTGTGTGTGTGTGTGTGTGTGTGTGTATCAGGGTGTGTTTGAGAGAGAGTGAGGCCCTGTTCCCGTAAATGCCTTTGAATGCTGAATCCAGCAAGAAATCTGTTCTCAGAGCGGAGCGAGGGATCCATTTTAAAACTATGTGCATTAACTATACTTTTCCCCATAGATTAAGCACTTGGCATGAATAATTTAGCCACTCTTATGCTAATGGGATCATGAAAGTATCCCCTCTGTACTGTGTTTTCTCCCCCCTCCAGAGCAACTATTCTCAGCTTTCAACAATGGCCCAGGCAGGGCGCCCCTTCCCAACAAGCCCTGAGACACCGATACTGTTTTCACAACAGCCAACACAGACACCTGGCTATGGAGAAGACGTGTAGTGACACGGAAAAATGACGGACCGCGTCAAAAGAACCCCCCCTCATGCTGCCAGGAAACAGGAGTGTTAGGTGGAAGGGCTGTTGCTCAATGTTGTTTCAGAATGCTGTCTTGTTTCCAGCACAAAACAGGCGTTTAACGTGTAAAAGTGTTGGAGTGTTGGTGTGGACTGAGTGTTCCTGTGCCCTGGCTGAGGAGGAATCAAAAGGCCAGAGGACGCCACGGGCGTAGGACACACCCGGCCCATCGCCTCAGCGCCTAATTGATTGTTAATGTGATTATTGTTGTCATCAAAGTGATTGTGTTAGCAAAGGGCTGAGGCAGGCTCCTCTACCTAAAGCTTTCCTGTTGTGTCACCCTGTCTCACTCCCCCCCCCCCCCCCCCCCCCCCCCCCCCCCCCCCCCCCCCCCCCCCTTGTTTCCCTCTCTCCATCTTCTTCATCCCCTCCCTCTCTCGCTGGGCTCTGTTTTGTTTTGATAGAGGGGGAGATGCCCGGTGTGTTTATGTGTTTCTTTCTCTTTCAGTGGAGGACGCACACGCACACACGCACACACGCACACACACACACACACACACACACATACACACCCTTGTTGCTTTAGCCGTGTTTTGTGGTGAGGTAGGGGCACTGCGTAAAAATTATCAGTGCTGCAGCAGCTGGGAGTGAGAGCCATGAAACAGCAGGGCCTGGGCCCGCTTTATTGTTTATCTGTTGTTTATGGGCTAGTATTCAGCTTTAATTACTCCTCTAAATTAAACTCTAACAGGCACTCAGACCCAGCCAGCAGTCAACACACACACACACACACACACACACACACACACACACACACACACACACACACACACACACACACACACACACACACACAATACGCACATACACCCACACACACACTTCAGTGATTTTACTCTGGGGCAGGAGTGGGCCGCAAAAACGCAACAAGGCTTCCATCTTTGCTTTTTGCTGGGACCCTGGTTTCCTCTCTGTTGTGGTTACATTCTCTCTCCAATCCGTTCTTTTTCTCTCTCTGTCTCTCTCTCTCTGTCTCTCCTGCCTCACCATTTTCAGGAGTCTCTTCAAACTCGAAGTGTAGCTGTACCCAAGCTCTTAAAAAAAAAGCAAAGCAAAGCAAAGCCAAAGGTCCGGAAACTGCTAGATTCAACAGGCCTTGTTCGCGCTGGGGCTTTTTGGGTTGGAGCAGGGAGTCGCGTCCCCACCAGGAATGGCCCCCCTCTGGTGAGCTCAACCACAAAGGCACTGCCTGCTTACTGAGAGGGGCCCCCGGCCTGGCCTGGGTGAGTCGTGCACACTCCACACATACGCACACGCCACACACACACACACACACACACATATATATATACACGTATATACACACACAGAAAAATCCAGACATACACACAGAGCACAGCACCGCCATCCAGCCCAGCATGCTCCCTCCGAGGAGAACACTCAGTCTCTCTTTCTCCTCCACTCTCTCCCTCCCTCACCCTCCCTGGGGAGTCTGTCTTTCCGCAAAGCATGGGGGATTGTTCAATTGCTGAGAAAATGTACAAAACGCTTTCCCCTCTCCTCTGTTGAGCCTTGTGCGAGCAAAAGGAGAGGGAATCTTATGGAGGAGAGCCCTTTGCTTGCCACTCAAGATGTCAACACGGATTTGGTTTTCATGCATAGCTAATAATTACAGGAGTGGACAAAAGCCCAGGCACTTAGTGGGGAAGGTTTGCTACCTTGTTGAATCAGTATTAAGTGAGTCACTGAACTTCCTTGATGTATATGATGCAGTGCAGCGTTTCATGTGGCTATATGGTGTGGACTACTTCTTCACTTAAGGCGCAAACAGTTTTGGGGGTTGAACTGATTATTAGACACCTGCTTGACAACGGTGCTTGACAACGAGTGGTGTGCTATCTATAGACATCCGCATTAATAAAGTATATCCCTCCGTGTTTCAGTTGTTTATGGATAGGTGCGGTTGGAAGAGCTCCAAGGAGCTGTTAATCAAAGTTTGCGTAAGCAGATGCCAATGAGGTTTGTACAATCGCGAGCTCCAGAAATGATTCACCTGAAAAACACCCCGTGTGACTTTCCTTGTTTTCCTGCTATCATGCTAGAATCAGGCAGTCATATTCAGAGGAGTATGTCAGAGAGCAGAATTTGCCCTGAAGGTGATAATTTAAATTGTAATTTATTTTATTTTTTCTTGGGGGAGGTAGAAATTCGAAGGAAAAGGGGGAACAGCTATTAAATGGAAGGGGTACCTCGGGTGAATGGGGGATGGGGATGGTGGTTAGCATTATGTCTGTGAGAAGCACTGAAACCCTCTCATATGTGTCAGAACTTTAACTGGCAATCTCTCCTGACAGCTATGAGCAGGCTTCACCTTGCTTTGCTGCTCCACCATAAATTATCCCGTATGAGGGGCTACGCACATTTGTTCCTCCACTGGTTCAATTGTTTTCTGGCACGGGCTCAGACGGCTGCTCGGGCTGCCGCGGTACGAGCTTGAGATCAGGGGACGGCGAGTCTCCGCTCACAGCGCCCAGACCCAGGCCTATGCGCACTGCAGCGCAGCGCACCGTGTGCTCTGGGGGGAGAGGTGTGAACGTGAGGGGGTGTCTGCCGCGCTGTTGTCAAAGAGGAGCGGCGCACTGTCAGAGGTGACGGCTTCATCAACGCACGGGAGAAAACAACGGGAACCCTTGGCCGGCCGTGGGCGGTAGACTCCGTTAAGGGGCTCCTCAGCACCCAGAGCGTTACAAACCGACACGGTGAGCGTTATGAAGGAATCCTATTAACGAGTTTTCTTTCCAAAACGAGGGGCAGAGAAAGCGTGTTGGGTTTGCCGCCGTGGTTTTGACCTGTATTTAAGAAAGCTAGGACCACTCTCGTCTGCCCTCTGTCCTCGCCGGCTCTCTGTGCCTCTCCTTTCTGTCCAGCTCCGCTGATCCCCACCCTCACCCCTTTTAACAGGGGCCAAGCTGTTAAAGAGCCCATTACCGAAGTGAAGCACACGTTTCCCCCCCCTCTCCCTCGCCTTCTCTCGACGGATTTGAGAGTGCGGTGCACAGAAATGGCTCTGGAAATGAGTCAAATGAAGGGGGTGGGGGGGGTCTGGTCCATGCCCGGAGTGGAGTGAAGGAGAGGCGTGGGCGAGGGCAGGGAAAGGACGGAAGGTAGGAAGGATAGAGGGGAGGAAACGAGGAGAGAGGAGAGGAGGGAAGCAGAGCTTGGAGCGTTAACGTAATTGCAAGAATGTGAAAAATGAGGCGGCTGGGCTCCCGAGCGGAGAGAAAGGTCAGAGCACGCCTCACACAAAACAACTGGCTGGCGGACAGCCTCATTAGACCATTAAATCAGCTGCCCCCTCGCTCTCTTTTCTCTCCTGGTCGTTCCTCTTGTTCTCTCGCTGGCCCTTTATTTTACCTCACGCTCTCTTTCTTTTTTCCCCTTTCTTCCTTTGTTTTCTCTCTACCTTTGTTTTCATCTCAGACCCCCCCCCTCTCTCTCTCTCTTTTCTTTAAGGGCTTTGTTCTGAAGGTGGACGCAACCGTAGTGTTTAGTCTACTTTGTTCCAGGTCAGGCCCAGGTCTAAGCCAGCTTTGGCTGGGCACGGTGCTCAGCGCTGCACGGAAACGGCCTTGGCCCGCATCGACCCACTGTTACTGGACACGGTGGGGAAAGGAGTCAATAAGTGCTCTGTGGATTACAGGTCACTTGTACTTATGTGTGTTAGATAATCAATAGGCAGTGCATTTCTGTCTTTCGTTCTCTCCCTCTCTCCCTCCCTCTCTTAGTCACTCTGTCTTCCTCGCTGCTGGTTTTAATGGGAGGACAAATAGGCAATGGGTTGGGATCAGTTGGATTTAACATGCGGTGTCTGCTTTTGACCTTTCACCACAGCTCAGTAGAGTTAGCAGTGTTTATATATCCCCTGTAGACCATCTTCTATTCCTCAGGTAATATAGTCTTGGTTATTGACAAGAGCAGCAGTGGCGTGGCGGGAGGCAGATCCGAGGCTGTGTATGCTGCCACCGGGCTCAATACAGTTCAGGGGCTGTGCCTGGGCTGGGGCTGGGGCTGGGCTGGGGCTGGGGCTGGGCTGGCCCTGGGGCTGGGCTGGGGCTAGAGCTGGGGTTCTGTGGTCAGTAACAACCTGGATCCTCTAGATGACTAGGCCTCACCGCAGAGACCAACACTCCATCAATACATTTGATCACGTATCGGCGAGGCGATTGCTTTCATCGGTTATGACAAGAGCCTCGCGAGGAAAGCCAGGCGATGTGTGTGAGTGTGTGGATAGTGTGATGAAATACCATGCAAACCCTGGCCACAGCCAGAGCATACACACAAATACACGCGGATATGTGCACAGACACGTGCAAAGGCTCTCATACACACGCAAGAAGAATACACACACTCGCTGCCGCCAGTGAAAGGAGACCTTGGCAATGACTGCTGGAGAGAGAATATTCAAAACAAGTGGAAGACGCGAGGGGGAAAGCTTGAAGCTGATCGCTGTTTTGATAGTTAAGGCACTGGTGGTTGAAGGTTCGAGCAGTTAATTATTCAATGAGAGAGTTAGTTGTCGCAGCCCTTAATTAAGTGTTTTTGTGTTTCATGTTTCATGTCCGTCAGTCGTAATTCTTCCACAAGGTCCGACATAATGTTAAGAGGAATTTATGGAATATGAAAATAGCCTAGCCGCAACAATCCCAATCGCAGTGTGATGTAAACTGCATTCTGAGAGTGTAATAAGCACAAATAATGTGAAATGCATTACAGCCGTCTGGCGGGTCGAGAGGCAGATAAAACACAAGCGGCACTGAGCTGTAATTAGGGAACGTTGAGCTCGCAAAGTTAATATGTTTTAAATACTGGTGAGAACTGGCAGGAATATCGTATTAATCACCAGCTTTTCTAAGCATGCTGTTCAGCTCCACCCCTAAATAGCAGCAGTTTGGAAGCCTTTTTAATAAGCTGGCGAGAGTGTGTGTGTGTGTGTGTGTGTGTGTGTGTGTGTGTGCTTGTTTGTATACCCCCGTGTGTGTGTGTGTGTGTGTGTGTGTGTGTGTGTGTGTCCATGTGTGCGTATGTTTACATCGGTGTAAGTCAAAGAACAAGATAGTCTAAAATGCAAAAGGACAGATTGATTTGAAACTATTTGTAGGGAGCGACAGCAGTGCCGCCTAGTCACAGTTGATCTCCAGTTACACGTGGCTAGTGGAGTGCTGGCAAAGCTATTGAAAATATAGCCTGCTGTTGCACAATGACTAATACGGCTTGTGTGTGTGTGTGTGTGTGTGTGTGTGTGTGTGTGTGTGTGTGTGTGTGTGTGTGTGTGTGTGTGTGTGTGTGTGTGTGTGTGTGTGTGTGCTGGCTCACCCTGTTCACTGCTGTTGTCACCGCTCTGTGAAGCGTGTCCCCCACTGGAGGGCCCTGGCGTGCCAGCTGAGTGTGTAGAGGTGGCGTCATCGTGGTCTCTCCAGGAAACGGGGTTCTGGGGTTTAAAAAAAAGGAAAAAAAAGAGAGAGAAAGCCGGCGAGGGATCCATCCGTCCATCCGTCCGCATTCCCCATCCAAACCGCAAACCAGGACCAGAGAAAGCAGGAAGGAGGGGGGGAGGTGGGGGGGGGGGGGGAGGTGGGGGGGGGGGAGAAAACGAGAGACCACATGAGCATGTTGGAAGCGCCAGAGTGACATCTGTAAGAGTCTAGAGCACTGTGAAGGATCCTCGCTCTGCTTCCATTCTCCGGGGGGGCAAAAGCAAAGAGCTCTACTCCCCATTTCCCCTCCAGCACACAATCGACAACACCACTGCAATCAAAGACAAAGGGGCCGAGACGACGTACACTAAAGCAGCTGGCACGCGGTCCTAACCTCTGTAATCAAACTGTTTCATTAACGCATAAGAGCTCGACGCAGTGCCTGTTAATGTGCCGTCTGATTTTGAACGTTGCAGGCAGGCCCACTCACTAGGAATTGTCTAAACACACACGGCGAAGAACTGTCGAGTAAGTTTACGCCATGACCAATTGAGACGTCCTTGTCAAGTGAGAAACATAGAGGTAAAAAGTCTAAACACACCACCAGTGCCATTAATCATTACAACTGTCAGAAATGAAAATAAGATATGACAGTGATTCTCCTGCTAATCTGCAAAATAAAAAGGCACGCAGGCCCACACTCACATACACACAAGCTCACAGAGACACACACACGCACACACACACACACACACACACAGAGATAGATGCAGGCAAAGAAAACATACATACAGATATAGAAAAACACAGTGAGACCTAAACACACGGACACACACACACACACACACACACACACACACACACACACACACACACACACACACACACACACACACACACACACACACATCATGAGAAAGCGTGCAGGCTCCAAAATGTAACATCAAAGAAATGCAAGCTCCTTTCTTCCCTCCCTCCCTCCGTCTGTCCTTCTCTTGCCTCCGCCTCCTCCTTTCTTTCCTGGTCATTCCCAGTGCCACAGTGGGCTGGTCCGAGGGAAACAGGATTTCTACTGTACAGGAAGAGAGCTTCAGCGGTGCCACACGAAGGCAGACTGGAGGCGGAATTTCCTCTGACATTCAGGCCGAAGGGGGACAGACTGACCACGTCCCCCCCCCCGGCCCCCCACACACACACAAAGCTCACACGCACACAGACAGACACACACACACACACACACACAAACAAGCAGCCCGCAGGCAGAGACACAACACAAGCGAGTCGATCCCAATTTAACTTGTCACCTGAGCTTGATGACAAAATGTTGGCCAACGTAAGCCTGGTGTTGTCTGGCTGGGGCCACGGGAGAGGCAGCCCCTTGAAAAGAGCCCAAGTCAAACAAACACAGGCCTGCACCAAGGCTTCCCACAAACCTCAGCCCACTTCTCGCTCCCCGCTCACGCTGTTTTTTCTCCCTCCATCACACTCAAACGCACACACACCCACATATGAAAGAAGAAGTTCGAAAAAAACAACACGCCACAAAATATTCCAAGAGAAGCCCATGTTTCTTTTTTTTTTTTTTACCATTGCACTGTCTTTGTTCAGTAGAGTTCCTGCTGAACTTCCCTCATCCCCAGCCAGGGGCCGCGGTGCCCCAGTCAGAGTAAGCTGTTTCTGGGGTTAGCAAGGACAGGCGGGAGAGGGGGGCGAGAGAGCCTGGAGATGACTGGAGCTTCGCAGGGAAACAGGCTATGAGGCAAGCCGCTGTCTGGTTCCCCTGGGTGCCTGGCTGGTCCTCATGTGCTGATGCGGCGGAGGCGAAGCCCTGCTGCTGTGGCCACGAGCGCAGCCCTTTTATCTGCTAAGTTCTCTCTGGGAAGGAGGGCTGTTTTGCTCAAACAGCTCAGAGCTGTAAACAGCAGCCAGACAGGCACAGGCCCTTCAGCCCCTCCGCTCCACTCCAGCCCCTCTCAGCGTCAGCTGTTCACCGGATGGCAATCAGATAAAGAGCCCCGAGAATTACCCAGAAGAGGGGAAAAAACAGCGGGCCAAACAATGGGCCCCTGCGTGGGTTTGGCCCTTCAAAACATGAAGTGGAAAAAGCGTCTCTACTTTAGGAGGGGTGGAAGATTGGTGATGCGTTCACATCCTGGGCTACCGATCCCAAAACACAGTATTTTGATTTGATCTGTATATGGACCACAGAAATGGTCTATGGGGTTGAACTGTGCAGAGCAACCCGGCCGTTCAAACATCCATATCCACGTATCACTAGTAGCCATCCTTAAAGAGGAAGGAGCAACGTTGACACAGGGAGACAGAGAAGGAAAAGGTGGAGCCAACTCCCGATGTGTAGGGGCGTAATGTATATAGGTCGGAATCAAGACATAGAGCACTTAGAATTGGCTGTTGTTGTTCTAAGGGAAGAAAATGACTGGGTTCAACTTCCTTCTGAAGAAACACCCACTGACGACGAGACGGGACTGAAAGAAGAAAAAAAACTCACATCCTCGCTCGCCCATTCTGTCTATCTTTTGAGCTCCCTCCCTTTATCTTTCTCTCGCTCTTCCTCTCTCGCGCCCTCTCGCTCTCTCTCTCTCTGTCTTTCTCTCTTTCTCTCCTCTCTCCACATTACTGCAAACCTGTCTGTGATTGCCAGCTAGGCCACAGACCGGATTTAATGCAACATCTGAATCGATAGGACTTAATTTAGCTATCATTGGAGGGTAATGTGTCATTTTTTATGTCTCTTGCACTAAATTAAATTCAGAAAATGTCTCAGCTAATGGTGTTACAGGGACTGATATTTTGCAGTGATTTGCTACCCCGGGGGTTGTATGGAGGTGGTGTTCAAACCAGTCTCAGTTGGCTTCTTTAGTGCAGGGCAAAGAAGTGCAGGGCTTTATAGAGCCTAAAGTACATTACAAAGTAAATGACTGTTCTCTGAAGGAGATGGTGCGCTGGGTTTTGGCCAAGTTTGAACGTTGTCCATAAATACGGCAGAGTCCTTATCCATAGCCATGTGTGAGTAGCATGACATCAAATATCACAACATTGGCGTTAACTTTCCACACTCAACAAGGCGACACAGTCAACAGCTTCTCCTGCCTTTGAATAATTTAGTGGGCCTCCCTGAGCTATGAAGGGTGCGCATCAGACACCGAGCCTTGGAAAACAAACACACACAAAGGGCAACATTGACACACACACACACACACACTCACACACACAAACATAGTGTTATGACCCCTCTGGGTCCATTAAAGTAGTAAAATTAAATCCTGTCATCCAAGCGGTCTTCCTCAATCTAAGCCAGGAGCTCTCTAAATAGCAAGAAGAAGGGAAAAGAGAAGAAAAAAAACCTTTAGCCCACGTGACTATTCCCTGAAGCCTGGCATAATTAGGAGTCAAACATGGTTCACTCCATGCTCTTCTCTAATTGTGTTAAAGAGCACTGTTACCAGGAGGAGGAGGAGAGTGCCAGTGAGCAAATACACACACACACACACACACACACACACACACGAACAAACACACACACACAAAGACACACAAACACACACAAATAGACACACGCGCACACACACAAACATGCCCAGCACAATAGGACTAGATGGAAAATAAGATACAAGGGCAGCTTGGTCTCCAGGGGAAGCCTTTTCTATTTGCTGGGGTTAGCGACTGGCGGCTGATAATGCACGCCGTAATTAATATAAAAGCCGGAGACAACATGGGAGGAAAGGCTTGTCGAGCACAGGGGCCGCAGGAGAACCGGAGAGTGGCGTCTCGTCTGCCCCTGTCCTCCGTTTCTCACTCACACACACACACACACACACACACACACACGCACACACATACACACACACACACACACACGCACACCTGCCGTGGCCCTCAAAGGCACAATCTCCCTCCTCTTTCACAGCTCCCCTCCTACGTCCCAAGGAATTTCAAATCAAATTGATTTAGAGGCATCATTGAATTGTGTTCAAATTCCCCAGGAATGGAGTGAGAAAGGGGGGGGGGGGCTGGGCAGCTGTAGAGAATGTGTGCATTGTGTGGCAGGTGGAGCACGGCCGTACTGCTTGCTGTCTGCCTGTGCACTGCCGTATACTGGGAGAGCCAGAGAAACAGCTTGAGGGATCCTGATCTGAACATGTCCCAAACTGCTGACATGCCAGAAAACATACAGGGTCATCCATCACACCTCGGCTGACATTTCAACACACATCTTGCCGCAATGCATATGCAGTTAAGGCTCCTCGCACATTTTTGCTAAATTTAACAGGTAATTACACAGCCGGGCCAGAAAAAAAAGGCATTAAAGCGAAGCTGCTCCTCTTTTCAGTGACTAAGTGTTTGCTACACCCACAATTGTCTACATATACCTACTAGGAAATGAATTGAGCATCTAATAGTTCACCACTTTGCACTTAAGGTGACGGGAGTAGGCGACTGACTGTTACTGGTTGGGACTTATCTTCAGTGCAAAATAAGTCACGTTTTCTCCACTGAATGGCATATGACGAGTGCAATCGTTTCATCAGAAAAACACAGCACAACTTGATTTCCCACCAGTGAGGCTTCATGATTTATGGCACCATAACACATATGCAAACATAAAAACACAACTCAGCTACTTATTAAAGTACATTTGTCAAAAAGTTACCTGACGCTAAATCTCATAATAAGATATTTATTGGTTTTTTTTTTTTTATAAAAAAGGAAACCGCTCAACACAAAGCTGGTAGTAATAATGGCAAAGCCACAAACTCTGGAGTGGGTGGGTGGGGGTGAGGGGGAACTGGTGTTTCAACAAGTGAGTGTAGTGTCTCTCTCTCTCTCTCTCTCTCTCTCTCTCTCTCTCTCTCTCTCTCTCTCTCTCTCTCTCTCTCTCTCTCTCTCTCTCTCTCTCTCTCTCTCTCTCTCTCTCTCTCTCTCTCTTCCTTTAGTTGTGCTGATGATTAGGTATGCCTGCCAGCATGCTCATGCCCCTGGACACTAATCAAATAGGAAACGTACAGCTAGACTGCCCACAATCCCAAAACAATAGTCTGGAGGAGGCCGTGTATTCTCAACTACAACTAGACTACTTAGATGAAAAAGGAGGGGTGTGTGTCTGTGTGTGTGTGTGTGTGGGGGGGGGTGTGTGTTCCCAAAACAAAGTCACGAGTAGAGCTAGTTGGACTCGACGTCTCCATGACAGAGACTCTGACAGAGACTCTCGGCTCTCTCTGGGCCTTACAGGCTGGCTGCACGTAAACTCTGGGGGAGACAGAGCACACTGATCCTGGCACACGGACCGTGATAGTGTCCAAACTACACTGACGGAGCAGAGGGACGGAGAGCGTTTCAGAGCTACCATCTCCAATGATAAACACAGAGAAATCACTGTGTACTTAAGGTGGTCTATTGGTCTGAACCGGGGGTGACATCATTATATCGGACCAATGGCTTTCTGTGGCCTGGGCCTGCGTTGAAGAATCAAATGTAAACAGAAGTGTTTTCACTCCGGCTGTGCAAAGCCAAGATAACCTACACATAACCTCTCTTTGTGGGAACCACTAGAACACTAGTCCCTGTGGAATCCCCATGGTGTTGGAAACGAAAGAAGAAGAAAAAAAGCGACACAGAACGATTCCATAGCGATTTAAGAACTATACACAAAGTCATGAAATGGTTTCACTAGCAGAGTGCATTAGCATGGGAAAATTAAAGCTTCTTCTGCTAATATGTACAGCCTGATTGAAAAAGCCGCACAATAGTACGAGAAAGACACAAAGGCAAATTCATTAGACCAGATAATATTCAGCAACCATTAATTCTATTCACCTCGCTAATTGGATGTAGCACAGAGAAGACTGTAATGTAATTTCATTAATTAAAAGACAAGCGGCGAGCAACATGCAGGGCAACGATCACTTGTACAGATCCCAAGCAACCCCCTTGCATTCTCATTTCACGTGTAGCATAACCTAATTATTTTTTTTTTACTTTTTTTCTTGTAAAGGAGTGGGTGATTTGGGATGGGGGATGGAGGGAGGATGGATTAGATGCTTGGGCTGGGTTGTGGGGGGGTTAGGGTAGTCACAGGAAGCAAATGTTTAAGATCAACAGTGCCACTGCAGGCCTCATCCCTTCTGACAATACTACAATCCAGCGATCTCTGAAACAGCGCAGTGTTCAAGTGTAAATAAAACTCTGCTTTCTAAAGTATATGGCCAGGTACAGGGGATGGAAAGGAAAAAGAGAAAAAAAATCCAAGCTCAACGGGCTGTCTCCTTCGCAGTGAAGAGCCTCATCATCTCCACCAAACCCAACTTTTACCAAATGAGATGTTGCCCCAGGCTATATATTAAAAATGCATATCAAAGCAAAGAAAAATGGACGTGAGATATTCGCACTAAATAAATTTGCATATCTAACTATCATATTGCCTTACTCTCCCCAGCTGGAGGAAATGGTAGAAATGTATTAATTTATTAATTTTAAAATACACACAAATAAATAAATAAAATAATAATAGCAAAAAAATGACAGAAAGTCAAGTAGAATATTTGCATGTATGCCTGTATTTATGTAGCCTTTAGGTAATATGCAAATGGTACAAATGTCTAATTATAGATTTTGGGGGAATTTAAAGCTCAGCACTACTATTAAATATGTTTGAAATCATTCAAGGACCTACCTACACATGCAAACAATAACATATTGCAAGATTTCCCCTTATAATCAGGATAATACACATTATTTAAGTAGCAGTCCACACGTAATAATCATATTTGTACAAGACTATAACCTGAATACATGGCTGTCATTTCAAAAACCTACAGACAACGCACAAGTTAAAGCTAGGTTTAACACAGCAGAAAAAGCTAGAATATCCTGTTCACTATGTTAGGGCTCAGCAGAGCAATTAGGTGTATTAAAAATCATTGCTGCTGCCTCAAAGGAGCAAAATAGACCTACCCACGCAGAAATGGCTTCTCATGAACCTTCGAATTTGCTCACTCCTACTCCTGATTTTTTGTATTAGTGTATTTAATTTCCTAATTATAAAAATAACATTTTTCACAAGTGACCTATAGCTGATGACAATGCTTGGGTCTGAATAGTACAGGGAGCATTGAGATTGGCTTCATTAACAACCATCTGCCATTAAACTAAACAGGCTAGTTTATCTAATCTCTTCAGCATAAACAACAGCATGCCTCATTTCTACACGTATGCTCGAGACAAGCTGCACAATATTGTCATTTGACCGTCTCTGGTCCCCACATAGACATTTTGGGTGTTAATTGTGTTTTAATTCACCTTGTAGGCTACATTGCCCTCTGAGCAGCTCTGTAAACGCGGCGAGTATTCAAAGGAAGCCGCCGCTATTAGGCCTATAGCCAGACCCAACAGATGCATCACAGTGACTTTACATAACACTTAAATCTGCTTTAATTTCTAATAGGCTTGGGCTCGTGCTGCTGATACATTAACCAGCCACTGTGTCGCGATAGTCACTCACAATTTCATAATGATATAATATGTATCATCATGTCTCAACAGAACCACATTTCCAAAATATCGATTGATAAAAAAGCCTCACACACAAAAAAGCAAGGAATCAATCTCGAAATGTGGTATAGGCCCTTGCTGAAGCCCTCAATCACACACAAAAACACAGGGAAGTGCACGGGGAACTCAAAAGAAAATCACATGGCCATCAATACGGATAAAATTAAACAATGTGACGTCGATGGTAAGTAACGTTATTGTCGAAGTTATTAACGGTCAAACCATCCTATTGAAAAAGCCTGACATCGATGGCAATACTATTGTCATTAGCAGTTTCACTCGGCCACCACTTTCTCTTCCTCTGCAGCAAAACCAACAAATCCAGGCTAAAGCCATATCCCGTTCCCTCGTTCTGAAATTAAGCTTTTTTCTTTTTAAATATTTGCCTCCAGCTAAAGCTTATTGGGTGATACCCTTTGCTTTAGGCTAACCTTAAACCTGTGCAACAGATAATCTCCTTACGTTTCACGTGCAACAATCCATAAACTGCGACTCTAATGTCCAAACACACAAACAGATTATACACGCATGAATAGCCCTAATCAAAAGACTATATCCTGCTCCATTAAATCACTTTTAAGTTCCGAACTGAAATATCGATGTATAAATTGTCCAAGCAGCAGTTGCAGATCTTTGTCATACAAAGGCCAAACAATAGAGAGAAAATAGATGTCAAATTGTGAACAGCTTATTCAAATACAAAACTTATCAGTCATTTCCTATTCAACCCTTTTATAACGATAGCCAGGAAGCAAATATTTCACAACATACTGTGTATGCAGATATAATGCAGCACTGCGAACCACAATCATCTATAAATGATTTTCTGAGAAGTATGAAACAGGTTACTTACGTGATCGGCTAAATTAGTCGAAGATCCTGAGAGTTCTTCATGATCTGATTTTGAGCTGCCATCCCGTTCATCAATAACTAGATCTATTGGCATTTTTCCTTTCAAACAACTGATGTACCGGTGGCAGAAATTGTCGCAGAGCTCGTGCACCTTAAACAGGAAGAAAACATTTTTTTTAGGATAGGGAAACTGTATAAGCAGTTAAATAATAGGCTGACCATGATTATAGGGAAGTATCGGCTAAGGCAAGGAAACAATAGTGGAATTGTTGCAGCGCTTATTATTCTCTTGAGACTGGAGCAACAAGTTGAACGGCAAAAATAAACAGCATGGCGTTAACTCCACAGATAATGACCATAAAGAAACTAAATCTCTAGATCAATAAAGGTGTGCAACGTGTGCAATGGTGTGTTGTTTCAGACTGAATTATATTTTAATGAATGGCCAAAGTAAACGTATTGTGTGTATTTGATCAAACTTTGCATTGGAAGGTATGGTAATCTTTGTGGCCACATCATTTTTTTACAAAGTTTTACAAACAATAAATATAGGCCTATCGATTTGGAATCACTATCGCATTAAAGAATACATGTAGAAATATATATGTAGATCATATGCATATTGGGAATTGCTATCAGTTCAAATTAACCAAGCTTAAAACACGGCAAGAGAAAAATACATGATCTTAATAGTGCCTACCTTTTCTAATTCCAAAAGGTGAAATCGTAATACTTGTATGGCTTGAATCATCTGAAAAAAAAGGAAGGTTCTATAAGTGAATAAATCACATGAGGTAATTATCCATAAGTTGATATACATTTGTACAGTTCAAAAACCATAAATAAGTCTGCATATCTGCTGTATAATTTTGGGGATAATAAAGTAATTTAGCTCTATTCACAGCCGTGCGTAGTACAATAAAATTACAATTTAAAAAAATATATTTACTGCTTTATTGGAAGATTTGTAACTAACCTGTATCAAGCGATTAGAGAAGACATACTTAGTCAATCGTGCCAATTGTGTCTTATAACGACTGAACTATTACAGCGGCAAATTTGACAACATTGCTCCAAATGAGTGACCATAGAGTAATAAGGCTGAGTTCACCCGCCGAGAAACCCCAAAGCTTATCCCTAATCAGAGGTTTCCCTCCCGGCCTCCTATAGGTAGCATGATACGGTGCCACTCGAGACCCATCAGGGCTCACCCTTGTTGTTCACTTCAAAGAAACCTAACTGTGTAGTGCGTTTTTGTTGAATCCTCATTTATTTACTTAACCACGCCGAGAACACAGAAAAGAAAGTTTTCAAACAAAGCAAAGTTTATTAGAGCGCCAACGGGAATTAATGTAAAGTAAAGATGGAACATCGCTTACCAAATTGTCCAACTCTGGATTTGATGAAAATAAAGGTTTTTCTGCTCGAACCTAAAATACACCAAAATTAGGAATTAATTATGATCTAATTCAGTAATATAGGGTATATTCAATTTACTGTGTAAATAGAAACCCCATTTATTACAAAACCAATATAGAGATTATTTATGCACATCGTCGTGTAGCTTATTGATTTCAGTCGAATATGTATCAACGCTGAATGCAGAAAAAAATATTTTTCTGTCATAACAATTTATTTGATCAACTTTATTAGCGGGGCGACGTTTGCACTGTGCTTTCTATCTACAATGACCAAGATTTGATTTTTGAAATTATTTTAAAAGTGACCTGTTTGGCAAAGACTGCAATGTCCTCGTTGAAAGAGTCTGAAGAGCAGACATCGCCGCCTGCTACCCCGGGCTCCCTCGGTGTGCACGTCGCCAGCTCACACTTCTCAAAAACCAGTGCGAGCAGGGGGAATAAAGGGTGACTGCAAGAAGGGAAACACAGCCTGAACACCAGCCGCTAGCTAGCTATTACAATCCACACCACTAAATTATTGCTTTGAAACTGTAAAATGTTCAAACAGAAGCATTGATCGTTTCTGATTAATTTGATTAAATGCAAAAGTTTTGGTGCCAATAGCCTATGCTAGTTACTATATTGTCCAGTAGTAGAACTAGAACCACCTTTAAAGTCCTATCTTACAAAAAGGCTCAGGAACAGGGCGTTGTAATTTACTGTTTTGATGATGAACGAAACTATATATATTTTCAAAAGTTTAATGTATAATTTAATTAATTCAGTAAAAGACAAAAGCGACTAAAACCGGTTGCGGAGTTTACTATCCTGCATAAAAGTGGAGTGTCCCTGGATTATAGAAAGTTAATTAAAACGTCCGTACAATGTTGTCGAGTCAATAATGTTATTAACCATTCAGTATGCTAGATTTTATTTACTAAACTATGTCATTTTAGTTTGTAGGCTATGATAAAATTATAAAACGTTCTAATAAAGATAAAAAAAAAAAAAAAAAAAAGACTTAGCCTACTATACTGTAATTATAGATTAGAATTTCCATAAAGGATGTGTTCAGTTTTGAAACAAGTAAAACAAAAGCATTTTTGACAACAAGTGAAACCTTCTACTACAACTCATAAAACCGACAACTATTTAACTATGTAATAGCCAACCTACCCATAAATTTGATCTTTATCCCTCTTTAAAACATCGTTGACAGCGGAGCCCATGCTTGTGGGCATAACGTTGGGGTGTGCATGTGCACCATAATGCTGGCTTGCGTGGAGCGGGGGTCCATGGTTCAAGTGATGGACCTGGGGAAGCGGCCGGGGAGCATGTGGGTCTCCGTACATAGACGCCGGGACTCCGACTCCGTCCATCCCACCATAATGGGCAAGCTCATCGTACTGGAATAAAACAAGAGCAATGTTAAAGTGAGCCCGAGTATTTTGACAAAAAGTTACCAAAATGCACAAAATGTCTTATTTTATTTAAAACAGACAAAGTAGCAAGTTAGACTACTACGACTTCTGTAATATAACATCGAAAGAACATAACCTTAAGCGATTCTAGTTGCATTGGTCTAAAAGGCATATACTACTACTAAACTATCAAGTGAAAACATTAATGAGGTTTGTCATTACCAAAAACATTGTGAACTTAGGCTAAGTATTCCCGAAGTAGAGTTAGGCTACTTTGGTAGAACACCGAACTAGTTATGAGTTCCCTCTCAAACTGTTCCACGGATGTGGTAGAGACCGTCGTTTATGCAGAGGCTGTCACTCTGCTTGGAAAGTAAAGGTAGGCTACAGCAAAAAATAAACCGGCTTAGTTATGAATACTTTGTAAATAAGCCGCAACTGACAAGAGCATATAGCGATATGGCGGCCCTCCTATAGTGGAGTTGTATAGGTAAGTGTGTGAGATTCAAAACCTACCCTTTGCGCCATCAGGCTGCGCTCCAATAAACTCCTAGATGTGTCGTATATTTAATATCCCAGTCCGGTAAGAAAGTGATTTAGTGGTAAGTTTCCGTTTTCGACCAACTTTGTGGAATCTCCTATTCTCCAATGTGTTTTAGTTGAAGCAGAAGCATCAGGAGGAGTTTTGCAATTTTTCTTGTTTTCCTCCCCGAAAAAGAAAAAAATACCAAACTGAAGGTTACAATCGGCCCATCAACAACCTGCATGTAACTAAACTGTCGTGTCTCATGGCTTTTTGCCACTCCAGCTGTCAATCAAAGCCAGAGGTTGTCAAGGTAATGAATGAATGATGGTTGGTGATGATGTTCAAGAGAGGATGAATCTTTTTAGCCCGTTTGCATCCAGCAACTCCTCGTCTCCTTTATGCCTCCGGATCGCTATCTTGTTTTATTATTACTGTAAAAAAAAAAAAGAAAAAAAAAGAAAACAGAAGAAATTAAGAGATTGCAATTCAGATCTTTCCTTTCCCCTTTAGGTATTTCGTCTATCTCGCGGTCTGAGATGAGTGAGTGTCAGCGAGTGTTGGCAGGTTGGCTGCTAGCTTGCTTATAGAACAGAGTCAGTTCGCTGCGCTGATCGGTGGGCGAATGAAATGACGGATCCCGGAAGTAGCGGTGGCCATAGCCAGTCCTACAACAGCTACAGAAAGAGAGGAGAGACCAAATCCTGTGATATGCAGAGTATGCACGAGGACGGCTTCAACTCTACGCGGGGGAAGCCATACAACAAGGCTTCTACTCCCAGTCAATTCCTTTCGCCAATAGAAGTCAAACGACAAGTTAGAAAAGCGTTGTGTTTGGAGGCTTTCAATGCAGGCTTTCATTTAAGACTTAAAAAAACGAAGTAAATGTATGGGACTAACTTGCTAATTGAAGGATTTACGCATGCCAATTTTTATACAAGAGAAACATTTATACAACAAAAACAACTTTTATCCTAAAAGAAAGAAAGTAGGCTTTTCATAATCATAACTAGGCTACTTGCACAAAGCAGGAATGCATGCATGAAAACTCAAATGAACAGGGTAGCCTATCTATCTGATTAGTTTGAGTTTAATTAATGAGCATGCCGCTTACTCTTTCTCTTTTTTTTTCTTTCTTTTTTTTGGTTGTAGTTGGTGTGCCTGTGTGTAATATCTAAATAATACCTTCTTATCTCATTGCTGATTATGTAGGCTACTCTAGTCTGTTGAAAAAAATTAAACGTAATGGTGCACCCCTCTCAGCCTAGAATGAACTTTTCCAAAGAGAAAAAGCTTTTGTGGAGAAAGTAATTTTGTATGTTTCTTTCGTCCAATCCCCTCTCTTGATAGAAATCCTTGCCTTACCTCAGAGTAGTCAATTATCAGAGCACCCCAAGATCATCAATCATGCGAGGAGATTGAAGTTTAGAGGAGGAGCAACGCTCTGGCCATCGATTGCAGTGAAACCCTTTTTTCTCTCAGCCTCGGCTCTTTTGCGCACAAACAGTAGCAGGCCATCTATTCCTTATAATATTTAGCTCCATCAATGATTGCATACAATATAGTGCAGATGGCATCATCGGTGTATTGATAGATTTTCACATAAATGGCTTTATGTTTTGGGGGGCATTTTTGGTTGTGAGAATTAACCTTTCATTGGTTGGAATGAGATACATTTTCGCCCATTCGCGGGCAGAGGGTTGGACAGTTCTAGCTGGAAGGTCAATAAACTCCCAACAAACAAATAAGCCATACGGTTGCTTGGGTCGAGAACAGAAATAACAATTAAAACGATTTAATAAATGATGCACCGTGACAACAATTATGTTTGTTGGCATAAGTGGGTGGGAAGCCCTGCAAGGAAAAGTAGTGCAGGGTTGACAAACGGCAGTGTGGACATTTCAACGTGCAATTGCCCAAGAAGGAACTGCAGATCTCAGCGCAGAGTGCCGTAATACCCACCGTCGTCTCCAAGTCCCTCGCTTTCTAACCGCTGTTAAATAACCTACACTACAGAAGTCCGACCGCCTCATCCATGGAAGACTTGCCTTTCCACGACCTACTGCCTTAATGATACTTTCGTTAACTCTCGTTCACTAACCCTTTCTCTCTCTCTCTCAATCTCTCTCTCTCTCTATCTCTCCCTCTCTCTCTCTTCTGGAAAAACGCGGTAAGTAAATAGTATTGCGTTTGTCCCAGTCAACTGAAAATGCAACCGCTTTGTTAAAATACTGTTGAAAGTTTAACTGTCAGTTTGTTCTGTGTAGTTCTGTTCAGGCTATTGTTTATGTTCAATGATTAAGGATTGAAAGCCGTTATTTCCTTTACAACAACCTTTAAATGTGCATATTGTATGCATTTTTGCTTTAATATCAGATACGTGCTTTGGTTAAATGGGAGTGATCTAAACATTCATTGCGCGTTTGAAAATTGCATTGGCTAATTATGCGTATCCAATGCCTTCTCCAAAATTAGTGCCGCAAGTCTTGATAAAAGTTTTCTGGGATGCATAGCGAACTTCCTTTACTAAATAATAATTTTTCATGCATATTATTTAAGTTTGATTACAATAATGGAGGTTGATATATTCTTCTGATTCGTGTAATAAAGTGGCATTAAACATATGAACGACATAAGAATAATTCTCAAAACTAAGTCGTTTTTTTTCTAAGTTGCTTAGCTAATTACCAATCACCGTTCCTCAGTTGTCCTCCTCGACACAAAATATTTGTCTTGCATTTTAAAACTGAGTATCTAGCACCCCCCTGCACACACAATATATATATATATATATATATATACATATATATATATATATATATATATATATATATATATATATATATATATATATATATATATATATATATATATATATATATATATATATATATATATATATATATCCTATTATAATTACGGTCCTGTTTTACCTTACACAACCAAACATATAAGTGTTCTATATATTATTTATTTGACAATATGCCATCTTGTATTGCATTTCATGTCTTGTAAGTGGCTTCTCTATTTTGAACTTTAAGAAGATACACGACTCATACATATGAAGAAAATCTGTGTTCAAAACGAGTAACTCTGTCAACGTGCGGATCCTTCCCTTTTGCGGAGGATGGCATTAACAGGCGGTAAAATTTCATCTGGTGGTGTCAAATTGAGGTCAGTTTAGGGTTAAAGCTCTCGGTGTCCGTGTGGGACATGGCCAGCTGCGTTTGGATTCATTAGGGGGCAGAGGATCCATTTCAAGGAAAACACTACTGAGACAATCACGAGGCTAAAGATTCACTCTATGCTACATCCTCAAGGTGCATCTATAACAAAGTCAGTCTTAGAACTCAGAAACAAAACAGGCACTCTCTCTGTACACTTGGAAGGATTAAACTAGTGAACCTGGTTTGACTCTCAATCGTTATTCTCCGCACATGCCTATTATCTGATATGGAGAAATGTATTGTCAATTTAAATCCTTCAAAAAGGTCACTGATACGAATCGGTGTTTAAATCCTCTTAGTGACCCTAAATACTTCGGTAGAAACAATCAGCGTCTAACCACAGGAACAAATAACATGGTCCTAATCTTGTTTGTAACTTTGTTTTTCGTTTTGCTCTCCTCGGCATTCAAGATTATGTAAATAAGTAAAGCTAATATAGGAAAAGCTCACATCAGATAGACTATTGTAAAGGCTCAGCAAAATATAATAGGGCCTACCCATTCATTTGAGTGGCTTTCATGTCAGTGTAAATAGATTTGAGTTTTCATGTCATTTTGGGTTGCAACGTTAGAAAAAAAAAATCTGGATTACTAAACTATTTACAGTGGGATACATTATAGAATTAACAACAGGGGTAAGAGGTTGCTCTGCTTAATTTATAATCACATTTAAAAATTATTTATATTTATCTTTATAATATCAATGTTTTACTCGTGCATGAGGCATTACCTCACATGTCTGAACTCTTTTTGACCCCCGCGTGAAATGTGACTAGGGTCTCAGAAAGTGGAGTGAGCAACTCAAATACTTGTAAAAGTTTCGCGACTAACTGTAAATTCTTCTGCTCCAAAGCCCTATTTTCCCCTCCACCGATTCTCAGAGTCTGGTGTTGGAGGGTTAGTATAGGGGGGCAGCAACACAAAATGTAACTGTGGCTTTTTCTTCAATAGCCTATCTGTGCGATCAGTCTCAGAGACTCAACATCTCAAATCCGTAAAATATGCAGCCTTCTAGCGACACCTAGCGGATTAAGTAAATTCCGAACGTTTAAATCTGCCTTTGCGGTTATTGCACTACCGTAAGACCGGTTTTATCAAATATATGAATAACTTTTTTCATTGTTGGTAGGCAGATACTACTAAAATCTAGATTATTAGATTGGTATTTAATTTATTTTAACTATTATTTATGTTATAAAACATCTAATCTAAATAGTCATGTTATTTGTTTTGTCTTCTTAGGCCTCTGTCTCATATTGGATTTATTTGAATGCATGTTAATTCTATTTGATTAATAGACAATCGAAATTGGTTTGCACTCTTGAAAAAAAAATTAATTGATGTAAAACAACAAACATATATATATATATATATATATATATATATATATATATATATATATATATATATATATATATATATATATATATATATATATATGCTAAAACCATTTTATGTTTCTGACTTAATTCATGTAAGTAGCATATAGGTTAAATAATTATGGTCCTTATTGACCGTAACACTTTTATGTCATTTCACCAGTAGGTTGCAACAAGTAAACATGGTATTTTATGCAATTGTGCCAACTGAATAAAAATCCATATATATTTAAAAGCTCTGTATTACCATTGTAATCCTTCTCATTGTAAACAATTGTTTCTTGCTTAACAGTCTACAAAACCAACTAGTTAACTAAACGGAAAAAATGTGTTGAAGGGTACAAATTTTAAGAACGCTTTATTAATCTGTAGGCCATTTACGATACTTTGGAATTAGGCTTCACTTTTTTATTTGCTTATATTTTCAGGCATGCATATTGAATTACATGCTATTTCTTAAAATCATCGACCTTTTAAGTGTGATTTTAAATGTATTGTTTACACTCCGTCATCGGTGTCAGAACACAGTTGAGGTAAATCCTATAGTTTTAGTAGGCCTACTATTCCACCACCCAATGACAATGCTTGTCACAATACATTAAGAAATAACAATTTGCTGATATTTCCGAAACGAAAATGTAAAGAAATGTCATTGTCAAACGTTTGCTGTGAAATATTTGTTTAGGTTAGGCTACCACAGAGGCAAACAGTGCTTCTCCTTGCCGAGACCAAGTGACCGTTACCACAGCTCCAGCAGGTCACTGGTGAGATTAGAGACCACGCGGGTCGAGGACGACTATGCACCAAATGCTTATTTAATGAGCTTGCATTGGGTATTTATCTTAAAATACCTAAGCCAGGCCTTATGCAACACTTTAGTTTATAATTCGACAGTTCTCTTCAGACATTTTGTTTTTACAAATATGTTTCAGACAATAGTGAATCACAAATTTTAAATCACGGATGGGACACGATCTGTTATTTTTCGGTGAAAAGGCGTTGCACAGGTGGACGCTTATAGCACCCATCTAGTAATATTAAGAGATGTAATTGAGAGAACTTTAAGTGGAGCCCAAGAAACCGAGAAGTTAATAGCAGTGACCCCTCTTGCGGTGCTTCTGTCGCTCATCATTTATCAGGCTTAAGCGGCTTAAAGAGGCAGCTTGGACCCACCTTTTATTACATATCAAACCCTCCATTTCTTATCTACAATATAGAAAATGCATGCACCGTTGGCTGTTGTGTGGTTTTTGAAATAGAAACAAAATCGCCCTCCTCCGCTGATTACAGGGAAATTACTTCAGGCGCTAGAGACACTACACAGTCAGTATAAGCATTTATTCAATTGTTTAATTCTATACTCTCCACTTTAAGCTTGCCATAAATTCCACCCTTGAGTCGTTTTTGTTGCACAGAGGGAAAATTGTTACTATTCAGTTTTTTTATAGCTGCATTATGATTGGGAATTGGATGAAATTGCATAGATTAATCAAGGACAAAAATAGAATTTGTTTGGTTGAGTTAATGCCCCCTGGACACTTGGTAATTTTTTCTTTAGCCGGCTTTTATGGCAAGCTTGTCAGTACCCATAATATATGCAGTTTAAACCCTTAGAATGTCAGGCATATATACAAAATAAAGATAACTATATTTTAATTCAAACTAGACAAAAGAATGTTTAAAGAATGCATACATTGAAGCTGTTCATGCTTATATGCAGCATGAGATGGCCACCTCGGTGTATAAGTATCGTGGACATTTCAAATGTCAGTGCAGTCTTCATTAAGGTTTATTTGCTATCTATCCAAATTACACATTTTTGTAGATTATATAATTTTGTGGTAAAGACCCCTATACATTTTATTTATTCTTTCTAGCCCATGGTTGTGTTATCTTTTACAACATTTGTAATGGCAAAACTACTCCCAAATATGCATTTTCCATGTGTTTTACCAATATTAGCATGCTTTTATAAGTGGAACAGGGGCATTGTAAACTGCCTGGGTCTTTGCTCAAAACAGAGTTTACTAAATCAGATAGCATGCAGCTGCCATGTCATGTAATGTGACATTTTGATATTCAAGTCACAGGGCAGACTAAACAACTACACTGTTGTTCAACAAACAATTGAAAGAGGGGTCCTCTCTATTCAAAGTGCAAATAATAAATACTGAGTTTTTTGTTGTTAACATAGATGTCAGGTTTGGTCTTTTAGTTTTGTAAATAGTACCTATGAGGAAGTAGTAAATTATATCACTTAAATCACTTTAAATACATCTTTGTATTTGAGTTAGCGGGAAAAGCCCCGTGTTGAGTGATTGCAACTCTTGAGATCTTCTAGCAAACCAGGCTCAAGTTTTGCAAGTTAACCTCACGTATACAAGCATGCAATATGTATATATTCATTGTGCTATCCATTGTTATTGAACTATTTGATGCAATAATAATAAAATACCATGCATTGTAAATTGTCTTTGTGCCTCATTTTATTTCCCGTTGGTCAGTTGGTGTGAAGCACACATCCCACCCTAAGTGGTTAAATATGAAATGGCTAAACCAATTGTCAGGGCCAGTCATAAGTACATATCAAAATGAAAATAACATAGTTTAACAGGTGAAAAAATATACAGTTAAACTTGTCTCAAAATAGAAGTTTTCCATCATGTATCCTTCGCTTGATGGTCTGTTAGTCCACTCCCTTCCCTGTTCCACCTCATGCATACCCACCATACAACATGACTAGATAACACAAACTCTGTGGATGATTCCAAAACACACCTGACCGGTCTAAGGTAAAACAGTTCACTCATGACTCCAATTGTTTGAAACGGGTAAACAATTGTGGATGGATTGTTTCTGTGTGTTTTGTTTTCCTCTTCTCTTTCCTGTTTGTGGGTTCCCATTTCCATCCCCTCGTCAGCTATACCCCACCTCCGGTTCTGTCGCAGATCACATGATCAAGCAAGGTACCCAGGTAATTACCGCGTATTGTCAAGTAAAGCGCCCGCTGATTCAAATGAGGAGTGAGATATCAAAGAGCAGCATTGCCTTTGCAGCCAGCCACTTATCCACATAGGAGACGGAGAGGAGATCTGAGGAGCGCTGGGACCTGCGGAGCGCCAGCAACAACACGGAGCTTCCCTCCCTAGATAAATATCCCCAACAGGAGTGACGGAAGGAGACGGTGTTCAAGTTAACCGGTAAAATCGGGGTTACATGTACCACATTCTCGACTTATCCATTAGCTGCAGATCATATTCTTTGAGGTGACCAGGATACAACTCGGACGAGTGATATTTAATAACCCCAGAGGGCCTTCCTGTTTGGTTCTACACTGTGTCAACACAAAAGGTCAAAGGTCGTCAATCCATGAATCTGATTGTGTACTTCCCCCTAGGCATTCTAAAGACAGACTTAGCATGGTAGTTATATGGCACTTATCTATTTACTGTATATTCTGAGTAAAAAAAAAAAAAGCTTAATCAGTGTGAAATTCAATAAAGATAACAGTTTTAATTATATTCACCTGCCTCTACACAAAAGATAATGAAAATTACCTAATTAAGGACAGAAAAAAGCCCTTTAATCTTTGGTCGTAATTATCTAAAACAAGAGCCAGACTCTGATGCAGCTGCTTTATATCATATCTTGAGAACAATATGCATGTTGTGGCGTTATCCATATCCTAAGGATTTTGCAACACATTTTATACTATAGGCTCATCTCAACTTTGCCAGAGGTGAAATAACTTCAGTAAATGCACTCTCCAACATATCTCAATACACCATAGTCAATGAGACAAGGGCTTTGGCACCACCTATATATTTTACTTAAATATGGTAGGCCTTAATATAGGCCCACATTACCATTTCGCACCTAGCACACACCTAGCTACGTTCCTGATAGAGCATATGTGACAACATGACTTGCACCACTGACATCGCAAGTGGAAGGTGATTTTGATAAGCAATGTCGATTCCAGGGAAACAAAACCAGGGAAACATCTTTTGTTCTCCTCTTCAAGTGTTCAAACGAGACAAGCGGTGCCCTGGGATTACAGTTCAGCACAGAAACGGTACCTGTAATTTGACTTGCCACGTCTTAATGGAAGTTGAACGGGTTACATTGTGCAACAACAAATAAAATGCTCAAAATGCTTTAGTGTGTGTGTTTCATGGTTGCAGGCGAAATGGGGTCTGCAGGAATGTTTGAGTGTTTAATACTATAAACACACACACCCTTCCCTCCCTCTGGCTTACCGAGGGCTCCTAGGGATACTTTACATGTAAATATTCATTGGGCAATGGGTTGGGTCATCAATTATTAAGTGCACTAAAGAAATGTAATACTTCAATGTTTAACATACAAGTCTTCCCTTTTATTGGTTGAGCTGGCAGATGAACACGTTGCAGGGGAGAGCCATTTTTCACCAATTTGCAATAAGCTAGAGGAAGTCAAAATGGAGGCAATGGAGACATGCTCACTGATGAAACCTCCCAGGAGCCATGGACATGCAGACATTGTAGAGAGATTTGTCAGCAACACATTTGCATTAAATTAGCAATTAGCAATCATATGAATATAAATGATTTGTAGCTCATCAGCTGCACATCATTTGAATACATGCACTCCATTATATATATGGATATATGTTTACACAAACAAATGGATATTATTGATATTATTCAAAAGTAGTGTATTACAAAGCACATGAGACTACAGAGCAAAACATGTTCAGCGCTAGCAAGGAAGTTTACAAATAAAAAAAAAAGTCTCATAAAAGTCCGTGTGGCAGACTGCTGTCTGTCCGTAAGCCCATGATGGGAGTTTCACACTCACTGTTAATGTTCTCTGTGTAACTTTGCAGGTGAACTGTGCCTGACCACATTCCTCTAGTCCTCTTTTTCCTGCCTGCACTGCTCTGGGGCCTGTGGCTAGAAGACTCATGACAGATTGTCACTCTATGATGGAGCTCGAGTGGGGCCACTAGTGAGTAGTGGTTAGAGCGCCATACCTAAAGGCATCAAACTCCAGGCGTTTGACATCTGAGAGGAGTGCTGCTTCTTGTCTTTTTTTTCCAGTGGGCTCGTACAGGGGAAGATGGGGGAATTTCCTCTGTTTTGGCATGCCAGGCAAGTGGGCTCCGCATAGCAAGGCCACTGGAGGGGCTGAGGGAGCTGCGTACACCAATATCTTCCGGTATAGTAGATAGTGTTACAGAATGATACATGCTTTATCGCATTAGTTTTGAATGCTGGGACGATAATTAAAAAATGTTGACATTTGCAAGCAGCATAAATCATGTGCCGGACGGGTATCTTTTCTATAAACCCAGATCAGACACTTTCTCCTAGTTTGGTTTCTTGCAGATGCTCATCACAAGTGTTCACTTTTACAGTGTCCGCCACCCAATTCACACCAATACATTATGAGAGGTGTCCAAGTATTAAGAACGTTGTGACATAAATAATAAGGACTTTTAAAACTGGTTATTGTATCTACGACTTACATGTTAATATCAGCTCTGCCTTTTGTATAAATACACAGTCCATTGTGCAATTGTCATGAATGAACTAGTGATCTATTCTGTCATTTGTGTTGACATGAGTCAAAATCAGAGAAGACACTCATGCAATTCTCTAGAATGCTAACATCTCAAAAGTCACTATAATCTGAATGGAATTGAATTAAATATTTCCCTTGTTGATTTGGTCTTTTGAAATGCTCATTATGCAAAAGCATAGCATCTATTATCAAACCCCTTAGAGGAGAATGGAATAAGGAGTCCACGTTGATCCAATCATTTCCAAGTTGTAATATTATAATCAATTAACATGGATGAGCTAATTGTCCAATCTCGCACTTGCTAATTAACCCTGGAAATATATAAATAGGACAAAATAATGTATCAACCTAAGTGGAACCGCAAATTGAGGCCGTGCATGGGTTATCATAGTTTTTCTCCACCATGGATCGTCAATATGTATGAGCGAGCTACATCAAAGATCAGACACAGAAATGGGCCCTCGCAAAGGCAGAACACACTTTGATACAGAATATGCAAATGTATAGATTTTTGTTGAAATGCATGTGTTTGAATAACATCATTTGACACATTCTCTCTCTCTGTGCCACTTGTGCACACATCATTGTTTGTTCGTTTTTTTTGTTGTTGTTTTTTTGTGCAGGTCCGAATCTGGATTCAAGAATTTCTATCTATTTTACAACAGCCAACTTCTTACTCAGTAAAAACTCAGGATTGAAAGTGTAGTTGCAAATGGAATGTGGAACAACGGAACATTTTTCATATCATGGTTGACAAAATGTCTTTGTTATTCCCAAAACAATTTTTATTCTCTACATAGTCAATGTGAAGTCATTATTTACAGTAGCAGGCCATCAGAGCGCCACCCGTCATCATATTGGCTGTGGACCTCACTGATCACTGCAGTTTGTTAAGCTTTGAATAACGAAGAGGAATTATTGGATATGAGTTTGTCAAGTTCACTCGATTTACAAAAAGACACTTTGGAAAATAGTGGAAATTGCCGAAGTCGTTGAAATGTTTGCTAGTTGTGTGTGTGTGTGTGTGTGTGTGTGTGTGTATGTGTGTGTGTGTGAGTGTGTGTGTGTGTGAGTGTGTGTGTGTGTGTGTGTGTGTGTGTGTGTGTGTGTGTGTGTGTGTGTGTGTGTGTCTGTGGGACCAAGTTTCCAGGGAGTAGCCCAATTCTCATAGAATGGTGTGTTACATCCACTATGATATCCAAATCCACTAATTAAATGTATTTATCTTATCTTTATAAATAGTATAAAGCCTTGGATAAATTGTGTTGGTCAGAGATAAAAGTCCAGTTTTGTCAAGACCAGGCTGCAGTCTATTTGTTTCGCTGATTTTGTCAACCTTACCGATTCAGTGGAATAAATTGGCAGGAAAATAAGAGTCAACTTTTGTTATCACCGTTATTCTCTTCGTTCGGTGCTACAGTCGAATCTGAAATGGAATGCTCTTTTCGTCCGCCTTCCTCTGTTGAGGATATCCTGCATTCTGCGTTAATATTCAATGGTAGTTAATTATTAAAGGTATGTATTTGAATTATAAATATACTAGTTATACAGTAGTAGGCAAAGCAGGCATATAGCCCCAGGCTAAATTCTTCCATTACCCATTATTTTCCAGCCTCCTGCCTCCGTACGCCTGCCTCCTATCCCTATGTCATCTCCAAAAACACGGAGGCATTCCTTTGTACTTACCTACCCCTCCTCACTATGGCCACACGCACCAAAAAAAGAATCACCCCCTCAATACGTAGGGGTGCTGCCTCCTTGAAGTAGGATGTCACACTTGTCTTAAATATAATGAATAGCTATCTTCAAGGCGGTTGCGAATCTCCAACCCTCCCTACAGAAACCTGCCTCGTCCTCCCCCTGTTTTCAGCCTTCTTACATGTCACAAATCATCCGCTGGGGAAGGGCTCTATAGTAAATCATTAACATTGTCAGAAATGACTGGGCTTAGAAAGCGGAAGGACCCAGGGAGGCAGCTCAGACATGTGTGTCGTAGGAATATGGAAAGGTAAACAAAGAAGCCATACAGGCTGTGCCCCTGCCTCCCTTTACTGGCTTCACAACTTCTAGTCCACAGTCTTCCTCTTCACTTTTTATTCTTTTCCTGCTCCGTGGAATTTCTGAACAGCCAAATAGCATGAAGTGAGCACTGGAACTGTCACTCACAAAGTTTTAGTAGTACCGTGAAACTTTACACTACTTTTTTATGACTCCAGCTGTTCTCCACTGTAATACACCACATTACGATTTTAGACCTCAGAACCTTTCCATATCCCCCCTTTAATCCTACTGTTAATGTTTTTTAATCCATTACTGAATATTGTCTCCACGTTTTTGATAACTACGTTTTACACAGCGTTTGCGAGGGGACATAATTCATGCAAATTTGACACGAGTATGTTGTAATATTGGGACTGTCATATTTTCTTAAGACTTCAGATGCAATTGTCTCACACAATTTTACTTATCCTGTCAGGGCATCGCCACACTCCCACTCCTGCTGCCATCCCTCAAACAGATTACACATTTTCTTCCAATTTCCGCCACTCTCTAAAAAATCTAAAGGATGATGGATAACGGACGAAGGAGAAGCTCAGTGGTACTGTTTTTAACCTTGCTAAAGTCATTAATCCCCTTTATGCCCATGAAGGTAATAGAGGAGACAATGAATTAGTCATTAAAGCGCAGGTCAGTTTATTAGGATCCCTGATTGAACTGTAAAATGACTATTCTCACGCTGCTGGGTGGGTGTGGGTGGGTGGGTGGGAGGGGGGGTGGGGGTGGGGGGGTTGGGGGATCTGCAAAGCCAGGGAGAAGGAACAGAAGCAAGGGAGTCACACAAAGGAATGCTTAGAATCTCATCGTCATCTCCATATGTTCACATTGCAGATGTGACCAAGATTTGTTTTCATGCAGATTTACATGCCGTTTCAGAGGAATATATTGTCACACACTTGTGCACATACTTAAAGTAATACATATACACACAGGCAAACACACACACACACACACACACACACACACACACACACACAAGCCCCTTTGCTGACCAATGTTAAATGGTCACACTAAGTGGCCCTCTCCCAGTCTTTTCAGTCGGGAGGTGTAACTGATGAGAGTGCAGACTTCTGTTTGTCACAATTTATTAAGTAATGAGGTTGTTGGCTCTATGTCAAGTCATGTCCAGAGAGAGACCTTGGATGTGTACCGTTTCCTGCAGCTGACTTATGACCCAAAGACTTTGAGGAGGCTCTGGGAGGATGGACTGAGGAAGATGTAATGAATTGGAATTTATGATCTGTGCCAATGTGTCAGTAGTGCTGACTAACATACGATATGTTTGGGACAGCACATCTGGGTTCAAATTTATAACATTGTACATAACATTTTATGCAAAAACAAAAATTGAAACAAAAAATGTATACATACACAGTACTGTATATGTACATATATATATTTATGTATATATATATATATATATATATATATATATATACATATATATATAGATATATATATAGATATATATATATATATATATATATATATATATATATGTATATATATATATATGTATATATATATATATATATATATATATATATATACATATATATATATATATATATATATATATATTTATATATACATTGAGCATTTTAGGAAATTAATAGAGCAATAGAGTATCAGTATTTCAAAGGTATGTAGTGTAGTCATGTTAGTGGGATTGTGGAAATGCTGGTGATTATGCTGTGAGCACAAATGTCTTTGAACAGGTCTATCCTATATATTTCTGGAATTTATCATATTGATATGATGGCAGAGTCATAAGCCCCAAGATCAGGCTTATCTAGAGGCACATTTTGACTACGCAATTGCCAGCCTTTGATTAACTGATTGCATCCATGTCATACTCCGTGGGAGGGCACTTTAACACCCCAGCAGACACCAGAGGGACAGGCAGTGTGGAGCTTAAGTCTTACAGCGACTAAACAAGGCATGTGGATGTTATGTCTGTGGACTGGGACTCGAGTGACCGAAGGAGTCAATTGAAAACGTGACTTGAAACAGCAGGTGGTGAGTGGCCTCACGTGGCCTTGACTCTCCTGTGGTCGTTTTCTAGTTTACAATGTTGTGTGCAGACGTTGTCACACTCATTCTCCTTCTTGAGCTACTCCCGACTAAGTGGATCTTTAATTTCCTGTTTTGTAAACGAGTTCTTTCCTGGAGGTGTCTGTTTGTTTGATATGAATGTATTCAGTCTTTCTGACAGGCATACGCACATTAATCAACATTCCAGCCTTCAGATCTATAGGAATGTGTCAGACTCCGATCTGTCTCTTTCTCTTTCTCCTCTCTCTCCCTCTCTCTCTCTCTCTCTCTCTCTCTCTCTCTCTCTCTCTCTCTCTCTCTCTCTCTCTCTCTCTCTCTCTCTCTCTCTCTCTCTGTCTCTCGCTCGAATCTGTTGTCCATATTTCCGTACAACAACTCAAACATACATTCAGACCCCGATATTCACTACAAGCGGGGCATGCATTTTTTTCATTCACACCCTCCCCTGATGTGTCTCGCTTTCTCTCCATATCGGCTGTAGCCTCAGTCCTACTCCAATCAGGACAACAGTACGTATCGCTAATGAGTGAAGTTGCTTATGAGGGAGGAATGTGTTTCCGACTGTGGCTGGGATGATTAATGTTCTCTGACAACATGTCTGTCCTCGAGGTGCTCTGTTGGGCTCTGGCAGCTGTGTGACGCAACCTCCTCTGAGACTGCCTCCTCTTCTCTCAGAGAGACAAACCTCCCAATGGGAAAGTGATATATCGAAGGCCTTGGAGGATTTCGCTTTTTTTTTCACTGACAGAAACTTTGAAGTAAGGTGGTCCGTCGACACAAATTCCAGGCCATTGCCAGTGTAACCCATTGTGATTTAGAAAACGACGCACATTTGACTTTGGTTATTTAATTCATTTTCAAAATGAGGCAATACCAGCCGTTCAATAACACAGCCGTGAGCTGGATGCATGAGTTATGTTTGACCAGAAAATGTGTTGGTATGTCTTGTAACCACACTCACAGGTGCATTTGAGTGGTTCTTTTCTACCCTCAGCTGTTGGGATGGATCCGTTCAGCACGGGTGTATGTTTCAGTTAAGTCCTATTAATGATGAGAGATTGCCCACAACTAAAAGCAATTTGTGAACATCCTGTTAATATGACATGGAAATGGCTACAGTTTTATACAAGTGACACGATGGCAATGACAATCTGCTTTACAACCATTAATGAACAGCCTATGGTTTGGTGTAAAACGCTACTTTTAGCCATAAATCACTGCACAATAAATGTGTCTAATAGGTGGAATAATGCATTTGTCCTGGAATTATGGCATAATATTGGATATATTTCCAGATTGAAGCGTAATTCCATTCTCATACCATAACCATCCAGCAAACGGCAATTCATATAGAATATGATAATGCCCCACATTGCTTTTTAAGATCCTAATGCACCATGCACCATTGTACAGAACTTTCTACCTAACGAAGCAACACCCCTTAGCAATCCCTGATCTCACTGTGGGCCTGCAGAAAGAGATGAGACCTCACTAAGTCAATGAGCTTCAACCAAACTGATTTGATTGCTGGGGCTTTAGCGCCAATGACCCTAGAATAACACAGAGCATATTGTACCATTCTTGGAGGAGGACAGGCTGGCTGTGCCGGTTCCAGACCAGTTGGCTCCCTGATGACGAGGCTCAATGAGGGGGGTAATGACTGGCCGCCTCGTCCGGCAGACAAACCGCTGACCAGGTAACCATAAGGACAATGAAGAGAACCGAAAAAACGAGACCGAATATTCAGTGGTCAGAGAGCATGGGAATGACTATATCATGGTAGAAATGGGCCAAGAAAAGGGCCTTGATGGAGACATTTTACTCGTAACGTGGCATCGCTTTCCTTAAAATTGTGTGCATAAACGTGCGTAAAAATACTCTCTTGGGTTCCATCTATGGTACAGTATGTGAGCACAGCAAATAGTACATTATTGTAAACAAGGCCTTGCTTTGCATCACACTATCAACCTCATGGGTGGAGCCGTCGTGAGTGTCTACAATTCTTGCAAAAGTTGTTTGAACCCTCCTCTAATTGACTGGGACATTTACCAAGCGTGTCAAATCCGCTTCCTGGTTATTTCCGCTGTAAAGACGACTCCTCAGCCTGTTACTTCCATATGCCAAGCCATGAGGGGAGCACTGAACTGAGTAAGAGCGATAGGATTTTTTTTCATTTCATTGTGAAGATATAATTGTCCTCAACTTTGCTGCAAAACAAAGAGCAATCAAAGTATGTGTTTATATTTAATTCTGCATGCATGTCTTATCTTGACATATGCCTCCTTCATAGGGTGGCTTCTGCTTGGGGGTAGACACAGATGTGTGTGTGTGTGTGTGTGTGTGTGTGTGTGTGTGTGTGTGTGTGTGTGTGTGTGTGTGTGTGTGAGTGTCTGTCTGTATTTTAGAAGCCTACATGTAGTATGTGTATTGTGCCTGTGTGCATATGTATTACTGCCTACGGGGCATTGAGCCCTTCGACCCCCCCACCCCCATGTGTGTGTGTGTATATGTGTCGACCCATACTTGCACGCCCAGGCGGTGCTTTGTGGCCATGCTGCGGTACATGAGGGCAGGCAGCGTGTTACCATCGCCTCGCCATTTCCGTCCGTCTCTTTACGTCCCGCAAGAGCTCGGCCAGGCTTCCACCACAGCCAGCGGCCTCAGGAGCCCTGCTGACGCCCCTCTGCCGACGGAGGACCGGGCGGTGGATGCCAGGGACCGTGACGGGATAAATGACGGGGTTCCGTCAGGGCGTCTCCGAGGCGCCTCAGGGACCTTGGGATCCCAGTCCCCAAACACGACGTGAGGAATGGTTCTGTCACGAAAGCGCTGGGTGCCCCATCACTGTCTGATGCGGCCCTTTGATGGACCGTGAGAATAGATCAAGATTATGCCCCATTGAGGTGATGCTTAATTGCCACTTCCTCCACGACTCGCTCTGTGCCCTAATGGGGCCGAGTCTACATCCCCGGGCGTAATGGTTAGCCTGCCGGCCCGAAGGTTGACAAGATCAGACACCCCTCTCAACATCAAGACACCTGGATGTGTTACCACGACTCCCTTCTCTCCTGACCGTGTCCTCCCAGCCATGAACGCAGGAGTCCATCTCCCAAAGCCCCCCCTGCATGTCCACGTGCAGGGCTGAGCGTCTTGGAGTGTTAATGTATGTAGATTTCATTTCTGATGAGTGATTATTTGACTGCTTGTTTTGCCTGAGATTTATGGAGCACTCTCTATCTCTCCACTGCAGTACCCCTCTTATCTTTAATAAAAGCGATGAGGACATATATCAGGTTTTGTCAGGGGCACTGAATAAGACATTAAATGAATTGTATAGGGTAAGCAAACACGCTTCACGTCCGCCGCACTCCTCCTCACTGGGCGAGACAAAGAATACTGAGAAATATATACATAGGTCGAGAGAGAAAGACAGAGATAGAGAGAGGGAAAGAGAAGGAGAGAGAGGGAGGGAAGGACTAGATAAAAGAATCACTCATTAAATTTATCATAATTCCACATCTGCTGTTTGTGAATCAATGTACCATGAGGCTATAAAGTGTATTACAACTGTGCATAAATTCAACTGATTTGTGGCAAGAGTAACTAATTCCTTGAGTACATTTTAGAAGGGAAAAAAAGCAGTGAGCCCTGAAATTGCAATTCTATAAAGGCTTTAAATTACTGAGTACGGAATCAAGAACTTGCCTGATGTGTCGCGCACTGCAACCGCCTTCGAGAGAACAAGAGCGAGAAAGATAGACAGAGTGAGTGAGTGCGAGAGAGAGAGAGAGAGAGAGAGAGAGAGAGAGAGAGAGAGAGAGAGAGAGAGAGAGAGAGAGAGAGAGAGAGAGAGAGAGAGGGAGAGGGAGAGAGAGTAGAAAGAGAAAGAGACAGATCGGAGAGAGATTGTGGTGCTCCCCACGATAGAGTCAATAAAACTGGAGATGAGTGAGCCATATACTCAAACAAAATTAAAGAGAGAGGACTGGGAGATGAGCTGGTCATGTGACGAGGGGCTGCGAGGAGACTCCCCCCCCCCCCATTGCATCTCATTTCACCCTTTTCAACGATTTCAAAACACCTTTGAGAGGACACATATTTGTTCTCACCGACCGTATACTCTCTCTATCCATCTTTTCCGTTTTGTCTCTTGCTTTCTCTCTCTCTCTCTCTCTCCCTCTCTCTCTCTCTCTCCCTCCATCAAATGTATTTTTCCCACACGTTCTCTCTCTCCCCTTGCTCCATCCCGCTCATCCCTCTTTCCCCTATGGAGGAGTTCGTGGATGGATGCCAACAATGCATGCCAAGCCTCCCCATTCAGACACAGTTAAAGTGATATGAATCTCATCATTAGGAGAGAGGGGAGGATTTGTACTGCCATTTTCTGGGTGGGAAGCCAATCCCCTGCGACCCCCGCACGCACGGACGTGCGCACACACACCCGCCGCGCGGCCACACACACCCACGCACACACACAAAAACACGGACACAGAGCCTCGCCCCGTTCTCCACAGAGCACCTGCTACGTAAGTGAGGCCATTTGTGTTAAAGATGGACAGTTTTCAATGACTGCTCCACAAGTCATCAGTGCTTGCACTTCCCTTCTTTGAGTCCCAGCCTTGTTTTGTTATTATCACCTATAACGGTTTCACAGCCCCTCCAGCCAGACTCATGTTTCACGTCGTTCTCTTCCTTGCAATCCGTACACGTCCCATCTCTCCCTCCTCCGTCTCTACCCCCTCCACCTGCCTCTCTCTTTCACACACACACACACACACTCCGGTGTCACTGGGGAGCGGGGCGAACAAGACTCTCATATCAGGTAAATGAATATCTTTATCACTGGGGCAGCCGATGGGATGCCATGGGGAGCTGGAGAGAATAATCACAGCGAGCAAACAGACTTGAGGAAACAGAGAGCCACTATGTAATAACAAGGCACTCAGTCTCCCCCTGTACTCTGTGCACATCTAAATAGCCTGCTTACTGCAGGGAGATGGCCCCAGGATCAATGGCCTGCTGTGATCCAGCTATGACCTTTAACCTTGTGCGTGTGAGCAAGTGTGCACGTGTGTTTGTGTGTGTATCTGCCTACATACTGCAAAGAGACAAGCGGATTGCGATGTGTGAATCACCGATGCACAGTTTTGAGGAAGCAGGGAGGTCGATGCTGTGGGGTGGAGTGAGGGGGAAGGGGGGGGGGATATAATGTTTAACATCTGGGTTAATCGGCAATATTCTGTATTTTTTCTGATACTATCAACAATTCACTTTTTGTCTATGTTGATTTGCCTTCCACAATAAAGTATATTTTGGTCTGGCTATGAGCTTGCATACCTCCTGCAGTAGGTAAGACTTGGAGGCTGTGCTTAAGATATCAGTCTATATATGAGATGGTACTAACACCATGACACGTTAATAGTAATGGTAATATTTATGTGGCTTTACATCAAAATAAAACTAAGAAAGGAACCTCCCAGTCGCTAAGGCAACACACATACATGATATACAAGGCGTAGCACGCAATTTGTGATGCATTATTTTGCTGTGTACAAAGCAAACATTTTATTTCAACAACGGTATTTAAGAGTATGTGGAGCCACACATTTGTGCACTGTCTGATTTTTTTCAGTAGTTTGTGAATGTATGTTTAAAGATCATAATCCAGCTGTGAGAGGTTTGCAAACTAGTGAAATGTTCGACAGAGGGCCACACAATTTTCATTATTCCTCAAGCAGTCTGTAAAACAAAAGCATTCATTCAACTTTGTTAAAATACCCGATAATAGTAGATTTAACGGCTGTAAATGTGTTCATTAGAGGATTACAGTTAAGAAATATTGAAAGTATACCTTAAAGTGTCACTTTTATAGTGAACGAACAGGATAATATAATCTAAAAAGGGTGTAATTATATTTAAGATTTGTCCCGCGGCATTATCTAGGAAGTCGTAAAGAGATGAAATTTAATAAGATGCTTTCAGTCCGTTTAATTGAATTTTAATTGCCACTTTGGACAGAAGGTTTAGATCGGATCAATAAAATATTAAAGATTTGGTGCTTTGACGCGGAACAGCCTCTCGTTTGCCCAGACGCAATGCATCCTGGGCTCGAGAAGAGACGTGTGTTTATGCGGCCTTGGCCGAGCCAACACTTTTCCTGTTTTCCGTAACGTTGCAAGTGAACGCCGTGGATGAATAACACGATGGCGGACACGCTGGGATTCCATTAATTACATTGGTGTGGAAGAGTGGTCGGTCACCTTCAGACGAGGGCCTTTAATGTGCCAGAGCTATAAATATTTTGAAATGTCACACCTCGGGAAGACGCCGTCAGGCCTAGAGCCGGCACGATAAATCAGAGGTGGAGAAAGACCAGGAAAGAAAAGATGGCTCTTTGGTATTTTAGAAATAATTACCAATACAAAAAGGGTAATGAATTAGGCAATAAATTACATTAAAAAGGACCATTCGAAGAGAATTAGTTTATAAAACTCGGTGCTGGTCCTTGGAAATTAGCCTCACAGAGTGCCGCCTATCCTCCCCCCATCTGTAACTCATTGAAATAAAAAACATGTATGTATAATACCACTCAAACAGCTGATTAATGCTAGATTAATTGATTTCACCGTACACCTTTATAACACAATCAAACCTCAATCATAGAAATGGTGTTGTGTGCATAAGAAATACATGGCTTCCTTCAAAACAGCTTACGAGGGTACAAGGAAGCTCGAATCTGGATGATGTCTCCAACGTTCAAAGCCAACTGTGTGCGTTGTAGGGACATACTCTACAGCAGCAGTTTTGCTACGACCCACCCACCTCAGCTTGAGTCATTCTAATCCATATCAGCCACTTAGAAGCAGAGGAGGCTGTTGAAATATCTCCAATACTCAAAACCAACAACGTGCTATGGCAATTCATGTGTCAAGGGCAAACACCCAACTTTAAGGCATTTATCCTATAGAGAGCAGGTGCAAGCTGAGCTGAAAGCCCACAGTGCCACCACCTACACCACCATCTGCACGCATGCAGTTATAAATCTGGGGGAGCTGGGTTAGACTGCTGCACGGATGGGAGGAATTTATCCTCCATCCCAATGGAATGTGCCTGGGAGAGGGAAATGACATGGTCCATCCTATAAGGCTCATAAAAGTCTAAATTAAATATCAAATGGAACCACTGATGTATAGCGCCTCCAATAGACAGCCAGTGCAGCCTCTTCCTTTCCTCAATGAGACAGGTGCTGCTCACATGGTGGAACATCCAGACAACTGTGTTAGGAGGCGGTCTCCATGTCTCTACTGTCAAGCCAGGGACTGATGCCCCCCCACCCCCGAAAATAAATAAATAAATAAATACAAATAATTACGCAACAGGGAACGGAAACAACATAAACCCACCAATGTCTTTGTATTGTTACATTTTCCTCAGATAGTTCAATCACCGTGGTTTGGGTGAAGATAAGGCCCTCTACATTTAGGCAACGTCTAAAGTGCGCACGTAGAATTGGAGGAGAGCAACAAGAACAAAAGAACCAATGAATATCTTCGGAGAGGACGAGTTGTTGCATTC
>CM030175.1:7927567-8325067 GCA_017639675.1 Aplochiton taeniatus
GGCAGGCTGAATCTCGATGAACCAGGCTCACACAGGCAAAAGTAAATTGAGCTTACCACCATGATAAATTAACCTAATGAATGCAATTGTTCTGTGGCACGCTAGCTTGGGCTGGGGCCAGATGGTCGATACTTGGCAGTGGAATTTTGTTCCTCTCCGTTTTATTCAACCGAAAAGTGGTAATGTGAGTTTTCTTTCTATTTTCTATTTTATTTTATTTTATTAGAGAAATCTCAGTAGGCACATCCAGATCTTCACAATTCACGGAGAGGTACCCACATTTTCAGATGTAATTATCTCTAACCGTGGCTATTTTTCCCTAACAAGATCTTTCACAAGGACGTGATGTCTATATCCTCAAGCCCAATCCCAGCCGGAGAAGCCTACTCAATGTCTTAATACGAGGCCTCCGAATCAGTTTGAAATAGATATAACCTTACCAGTAAGTATCCACGGGGATCTTTGGCTGAGGGAAAACAAGCAACTGCAGAGACGTGATATGGCCTCGATGAGTGGCAGCAGAACAGACAGCGGTGTGCCTCTCCCCGTTTCCTGCTCTCCCTCACGCTCTCCACTGTTTGCTTTAACACTTAAGCCCTCCGAAGTGTGTCATTTGGTTTTGCACGCTCCTCACTCTGCACTCCCATCCTCCGTGTCATCCCGGTGGTGCTGGCCGGGGTGAGGGTCGGACGTCCAGGAACAGAGACACCCCCCGTCCCCTCTGGATGGCGTGTAAACGAGACCACTTCCTCTGGGCAGGTGGCATCTGGCCAGATGTTCAGCAGTTTCCCCCTGTATGTCTGTGTGTGTGTGTGTGCTGGTGACCCCTGTCTCTCTCTCTCTGTCTCTGTCTGTCTCTCTCCGTCTCGTTCTCTCTCTCTCTCTCTCTCTCTCTCTCTCTCTCTCTCTCTCTCTCTCTCTCTCTCTCTCTCTCTCTCTCTCTCTCTCTCTCTCTCTCTCTCTCTCTCTCTCTCTCTCTCTCTCTCTCTCTCTCTGTCTCTAACTGTCTCTTTCTGTCTTTGTGTCTCTCTTATTCGTTCCCTAGCAACACCGCTGGGACAGTTTACACCATAATGACTTTGCTTGCCTCAGGCCACAGCACATCTGTGCCTCACTCCCTCCCCTCCCCATTGCTGTCTGTCTGTCTGTCTGTCTGTCTGTCTGTCTGTCTGTCTGTCTGTCTGTCTGTCTGTCTGTCTGTCTGTCTGTCTGTCTGTCTGTCTGGCTGGCTGTCTGGCTGTCTGGCTGTCTGTCTGTCTGTCTGTCTGGCTGGCTCTGTCTGGCTGATGTCTTTGTGTCTGCTTCTTTAACAAACAAATATACATCTCTGCGTTTGTATAATGTCACCGTCCATCTCTTTGGGGTGGGTATTGTTGTCTACTAACTCCTCCCCCTTTTGACCCCCAGCCCTCATGTAACATGCAGAAAGGATCACATGCCCCCGTTTAAATTGAATGCAGGTCTACCATCCGATCAGCTACAGCGGTTCCTACGCTGACAACTCCCATAACATTGAGTGTCAGTAAGCAGCCAGTGGACAGGAGGGCCAGCGGGCCCTGTGTTTTGGGTGCGAGGTGGCCGGCAGTAGCCCGACGCGGGGCTACGCTGTGGCACCACTGTGTGAGTTAGCTGTCACACGGCGTGACGCCCCCTCCACCGACACTAGCCCAACTCATTACTGCCGTGCCTGCGAGGGATGGAGGGAGGGAAAGAAAATGATGGACGGAGGGCAAGAGGAAGGTGTGACCAAGTGCTGACCATGCGTTCCTACCCTACCCCCCGTCCCCCCCCGTCCCCCCCGCCCCCCGTCCCCCCACACCCCCATGGCCTCTCAGTCAGTGTGTGATCGATCACACATGACATCTGTGACATTGCGTGCGCCATAGATATGCATCTCCCGAGTGTCAACTTATCAGTCAAACTATGTCACAGCCAGTACATACATATCACATTGCTTGCCCTAGAAAATGTTTGGCATACGGAATGTGCGAGGGGTGCATTGTATTCTTGCACTTGCACACAGGGGTAAACTCTGCCTGCGTGAATGTGTCGACCTGTCTTCTGCGCCCCCCCCCCCCCCCCGCTCACACAGCCACCTGGAACGTTAAGGGTGATTCACATTCGCACACGCGAAAGAGGAGAGACACCTGTGTTTATGTCCACTTAGCATACTGTCCTTGCATCGTCTGCATGGAAACATTCCAACCTTACATAGGGAGACTAAATACTATTTGGATATGCACGTACTCTCACACCTCACACAAGCGTACGCGCGCGCGCGCGCACACACACACACACACACACATCTCACACCCAGCCCAGTGTGTCTTGTTTTCAGGTTCATTAAGCACCAGTGGTACCCACAGTGACTGACAGAATGAGGAAGAGTGCAGAAATCTCCCCCTGCAGGTATCCATTGAGATTATCATTGGGAAAAAGCCTTTCTCGTTAGTGCCCTTGTTACGGCTCGAGGGGGGACCGCTAATTAGAGCGGCTTGAGAACGACTCCATTATACCTGCAAACCCCAAGCCTTACAATACCTGGTATATCTGAGGAATTCCCCACACGGCCCCCACTCCATTCCTCTCGTGTGCCAGGGGAGCTTCTCTAAAAGAGGGACACGAGAGATTGGAGGGGTGTGAAGGACAGAAACTGTCAGCCATTCCAAAGGCTTTATGAAAATGATCATCCAATTAGCAGCTATCATCAAATCAGGCATGAACCCACTATGGAAACCAGAGCGATTTTCCCTCTCCAGCACGTGTGTGCTTTCTGTGTGTCTGTGCGTGTGGTTTTCGCGCGCGCGCGTGTGTGTGTGTGTGTGTGTGTGTGTGTGTGTGTGTGTGTGTGTGTGTGTGTGTGCACGTGTGGTGTAATTTTACTGCAGCTCAAATGAACTCATGAGAGGAAATTCAGTTCTCATCACTGATAATTACACTAATATATTGGAAATGCCTCTTAAAAAATGCATGAGATCTGTAAGACACCTCATTACAGTAATATAATTTTTGGCAGAAAATGTATCAAACCTATTATCACCAGTGTGCCACTGTTCTCCAGCACTTGTCTACAGGGAGATGAAGGATCAGTTAGTAGGGAAAAGTATTCCATCCATTTCCATTTGCAGTTTTTCCTTACCTTACATTTAACAGCCCATTTTCATAAACATTTATATGTATTTGACAATGAAAACGTCATTGTTTTCAGGGCAGTTCTGGTAAACTGGATGTCATACTATATTTTATCACAGGGATACAAGCTTCATAGAAATAGACATATAAAGGTCAATGGTCTGAATCTAAAGATCTCCCTTCACTTTGTGCCCTTGGGCAAGGCACTAACATATGAAAAATTCAAAGATTGATGTGTGATGGCACTCACGGCTGCTTCAAAATGTATTGCGTGCTTTGTAGTTTGCGCATTTGACAGGGGATAAAAACAGAGTCCAACCATTACATAGTCTGAGGTACACTCCCAGCACCGATAGTTCACTTAACCAAGTGGTTCTTTGAGCAGCATGGTTTGTGTCCAGGCACCCTCCGATAGTATTTATGTGAGTTGATTTAACTGCTGGGTAGGGTCCTGTAGTGAAACATGAGTTAGTTCCAGCATTTAACCACACAGCGCTCATTTATGCTCCCTGGCAGAGGGCACTCCATCTTCCCCTCTTTGGGCCCAGACAGCCCTCTCATTAGCCAGCCTTTAATGAAATGCAAGGAAGGATACACTTCTTAATTCCAGAGATTAACGAAACAAAAATCAGGTGTAAATCTCCGCCTTGCCTGCGACTCCATAAATTGTGCCGGGGAAGGGAAGGGGCTGATACAAAGGAGACGAGGGGGCTAGGGGAGTGTGCCGCCGTAGTCAGGAGTCAGGGGCAGAGCAAAACAAAAACAGGGAAAGAGAGGAAGTCCTTTGCAGGGGATACACCCAGCCTGGTTTCATAGCTATATGACTTCTGCCGCTTGATATTTTGATTATGTTTTATTTAATAACTCTTTGTTCACAGAGTTGAACATCGGACGGACCTTTTTTGGTACTTACTAAACAGCGTCATATATGATTGTCTAAAGCCAAAGAAGATTATGGGACTATAAAATAAAGAGGTTGACTAATAGGTAACTTTTTTGAAATTTGCAATTATTTAATTGTGTGTGTCTGTGTGTGCGCGTTTGTGTGTTGGCTAGAATCTGTACAACCTGTATCACCCTAATTTATAAATACATGTGTTGACATAATTTAGCCTGCGCATATTAAACTTCCTTTTTGGCTACCATACAAAAGACCAACAACTGTGCAGGGCCTAAGCCAAATCCTCAGAGTTGGTGAATCCTTCAGACGGTGTACTTGGAAAGAGTCTTGCCCCCTGCAAGTCTGGCCAATGTACACATTCATTACAGATGGAACTGCTGCAAGTGAAGGCAGAAGACACAAGAAATTAAAAACAGTCCATCGCCAGCAGCACGACACAGAACATTAACACTATCATTTACATACAATTATTTACATGCTGCAGCGGTAATTGAATTTGTTTGACCGGTACGATGCAACTGTGAAGTTCATATTCACACAAGCACACAAGGGATATCTGCCTGTTCTTCCACATGGGTAATTCTTTCACAGAATATTACAAGCAGGAAATGAACAATAGACATAGTACTAAACCCTGATTTCATTTATGAGTCTCATTTCCCAAGGTACTTTTGACATTACACAAATGCACACACACACACACACACACACACACACACACACACACACACACACACACACACACACACACACACACACACACACACACACACACATACACACACACACACACACACAGACAACCAGACACAAATACACACAGAGATAATAATAATATGTTGTTGTCGTATCCCAATATGGAAAATGTACACATTGAGTTACATATTAATAAATGACATATCAATCTTTATTATTACATTTTTTTATTTTTTTATTGTGTAGGCCTTCATCTACCCACTTTTCTGGTCAGAATTGAGCAGGTCTTCTTTTTACCTTTTTTTTTTTAATTCTTTTTTTTAATAGTTAGTGAGACTTATACAATTATAAAACATGGTTAAATTGGCAAAGATACTAGGTGAGTTTTCCCCACACAGCAGTTTCTCAGATCCTCTTATTTATTCATGAAATTTCTTTAACGAGGTTCATGTCTCTCGTAGCAATCAACATCCTGTCAGACACAGCCTCTGTCAACAGGGCTCTGTCTTTCTTTTCCTCTCTCACACTCCCTCTCTCTCAGTTCATTCCTTATCCCTGCATCTTTTTTAATTTTTCTCTTTTTTCCCATTTCTTCTGCTATCTCCACCAGTATAATTTCTTATTCCTCACCCCCTTCTATTTCTAGCTTTCTAACATCACTCAGATCACTCCCACTCACCATTCCTTGCTAATGCTAGTGACACATACATGCAATCAAAGACAAGATAGAGATGGAATATAAAATATATATTCATTTGAAATAAGGGGCAAAAAGTACGAGAAATTGTTCCGCCCTTCGCCCCGTGCTCTTGGCGGGATCTGTGAATTTGCGGGAGAATTACAGAGGGTCTTATTCCGCCGGAAAGGCCTGTCTGACAGGTGAGCTGTCACCTTGCTGTCTCCTAACGCCTGGCTTTAGCTTCCCCAGTGCCTGCCCGCTCTTCCCCTCACACCAGACCCCATCAGCTGACAGGAAAAAATACCCACCACTACCAGAGAAAAGAACTTAATGTCCTATTCACCCCACCGCCTTCGCTTCGAAAATTGCTCAATCTTTTTTTTTTCTTTTCTGTGACATATTATTATGCATTGTTTCTGTGGCAAAGCATTTCTATTATTTCCATTAGAAATATCAAAGTTTGACAAAAGGAAGGAGCATGTCATTGGATCTTTTGAGGGAGAAGGGTGAGGGTAAAAAGCAAATGGAAGGATGTAATTATTTGAAATAGAGTGCTAATGTGTATTATCATGTCATTACATGTAAATGAGATGAAGCTAAAGGACCCCAAGTTGAGGACTTGTGACTTCCATAGAAAGGAAAAGACAAATCCGAGATAGTTCGAATGAAAAAAAAAAAGTCAAGGACTTGTTTATTTTGGAACACAAACATTTTTTCTGCCGCATGTGACACTAGGCCTCTGACATTCAAAATCTCACCTCAAGGATATCGTGGGAAATAAAACATAAATGGCTGCCTTTTAAAGAAAACTCACACCAAGCAAAGATGCAGTGGACTTCTGTGGACACACTTAAACTTAGTCAAGCTAATGGGGTTACTACTTGAGTTTCTCTGGAAAAGGAGAGGAAGCCGTGGGAACACTTTGGAGGGAAGACCCTCGTTTTGTCTGAAGTTTGAAGACATGGCGGCACTGTGCATTGCATGTGTACTTTTGCATTTGATCAACACCAACGCCAGCAAGCATCATTCCACTCCAGCTGCTTAATAAGGCTGTCTGGGCTGCCAGCTCTTCATCGCCCCGAGCCCTGTTATCAGAAACATTAAGCTGAATATTAATGGTCTGGCCCGAGACGAATACCATTAAGCTTGGCTGGCCATTTCTCTCTGTCCTTCCCTACCACTGTACAAGAATTAATGAGTCGTGGGTATCACAGGGACAAAGAGAGAGAGAGAGAGTGAGAGAGAGTGAGAGAGAGAGAGAGAGAGAGAGAGAGAGAGAGAGAGAGAGAGAGAGAGAGAGAGAGAGAGAGAGAGAGAGAGAGAGAGAGAGAGAGAGAGAGAGAGAGAGAGAGAGAGAAGGATAGGAGATGAGAGATTTGGTTGGTGGCTATATTTATCAAAGAGGAAAGATAAATACAAGGCTGAATAAAGTCTTGTAGACAAACAGTAGAGAGTATTCTTTTATAAGTAAAAAAAATAAACACTTCCTCTCCCCTTGCCTTTATTTTTTTCCTCTCTTTTAGTACGTGTGGCGAAGAATAAAAATTACAATATGATTATGACTTGCTCATACTTTTTTTTTCTTCTTTTTTTCCTACGGCCCAGTGGGCAAAGACGTTTACGTTTGAAATGGAACGACGAGGGGAAAGCACTTATGACTCCCTAAGTGCGGTGCTGTTGCTGCCTGGGCAAAGTGAGCTGTTAACGGATATAATTTGCGCAGAATAGCCAGAGGAGGGCTTTTGATATGCAGAAGCGCTGACCCCCGGACTGCTCCTTTAATTGGGTTTTTAATTTTCCAGGCCATCTGACAATATCAAACATGATCCCTGAGCTTTGCCACGCCAACTGAAGCCTCCGGGACAAGAGAGCTTGCTTTTCACCGACATGAGTGCTCCAGGGAAAGATGGAAAAGAAAGAGAGAAAGGAAAGGAGCGAGGAAATGAAAGAGCGCTATACAGTAAAGAGGCAAATGGGAGCTTTGGATGGAAATGTGTCTTGATAGCAGTGGCCTGACAGAGGCATTGTGCTGGGCCATGGCAGAGGCTGGCCCGGGCTACTGATGGGAGTACCACCCTCGGAGAAAGGGTGGAAATGTGGAGCCTTCTGAAATCCACGCTGTCACTTCACCCTATAGCCAACACCACACAAAAGACCAGGCCACACTGTGCTAAGAGGAGGTGCATTCACATGCTGTATACATTATGCGGTTAATGGTGCTGGGCCGAAACGGAATTTGGGATGAAAAGTTCAGGTAATGTAAACATAGGACACACAGTATATGTCAAAAATATAAATAAATTATAATAATAAAAAGAGAGAGTGGAAGTTTCGTCAAAATGCTAGAGGGAGGTGTAACATATGACTCTCTCTGAGGGAAGTAGCTGATTATTGGACAAAACATTTTGACACTAGCAGATACATTAGTGTTCTCCTGAATAAGCATGTTTACTTCCCTGAGTGCATTTGTCCAAATAATTTGATTCTCGTCACTCCGTGGCAACAGCGTCAACTGTCATATCGGTAGATGCAGTATTACAGGCGCCGGATGCCTTTCAACTGAAGGTGAGACCGTCCAATCCGAACATGGCCGTCAACACTCTCCAACCACCACAATTAGCACCTGCAGCAGTCCATCTGGCTCACGATGCTCACACAGAGGAGAGCCTGTCTGGGGTTTTTCTTTTTTTCTCTCTTTTTTTTGGACAGGAGTCCCCACTGGTGCCTAGCTGTTTGTTCAATCTGCAAGACCACACAAAGAGTTTCAGCCCTCTAATCTCCTAACCAAACAAGACAGCAATTACACAGGCGGATAACGAGGGGACATTTCCATCCGCACTGACAGCGCAGGCTGAGGAGTGTCTCTGTTTTAGACACCGGGTGAGCCTGTTTCTGTGTGTTCGGAGGAGTGCAGAGACACACAGAGGTTCAACTGCCAGTTGGAGTACACAAAGACAACAGAGGCAACCAGCCTGGCTGTTACAAATTGACAAGGTTATCACTGTGTGGCCAATAGACCGGGGTCGAGGAGATCCTAAATGTGCTCAAAAGGAGCTATTGCAAGACTGTTAATGGCTAAATGTGCACGCATTACACATTGAAGTAAAGTTGAATGTGAGAGAATGTCATCACAGGAATGTCTTACAATTGTATTTTGCTTCAGATGAAGTGCTTGTTCAGATGAAGGATTTTTTTTATATGAATGAGTATTTGTAAATAGTTAGGTGAGTATTTATAAAAGGTAAAATGAGTTAATCATTATTCAGAATAAACATAGTTCCCAGACTTCCAAATGTATATTTATTTTCATTAGTATTGGATTAGTGTATCATTATTACAGGTCATTTTTTTTCTTAGGTATTCCCTGTCTTTTGTACCTTTCTACTTCTCTCTCTATCTGTTACTCACAAACACATAGGCACTCATAGAGCAACACACAAAGCACACTGTCTGCACAGACACCTACACACTCACTCACTCGCTCAGAAATCTCATTAGAGCCGTTGTTAATTGCAGCAGACAAATGCTAATGGTTCAAGCAACAAAGCAGCTGTGTGTATGAAAAAGAAATTTAATCCACAAAGTAATTATTACATCCAATATTAATTTAATTATACCGTTTTGTGTGATACAGTAATTTAGGAGAATTCTTCTAATCATACGCAGTCTGGAAATAAATTAGAACTACAGAGGCACATGGGAACTAAAGATTTCTCCACGGACTCGCTAGGGGGAAATAGCATCGTTCTCCTCTGGAGTGCTGGGATTTTCACGTTTAAATTAAAACACAAAAGATTGTGGGTTACTCGTCAATAGAGAGACTGAGAGAAAAGAATGAGAGAGAACATTCAGGTTCGGGTGAGGTTAAGACACAGTGTTTGGTATTCTGTTGGTTATGTCTTGTCATGGCATGATGAGTAAGCCAAAACTCTTATGACTTATAATAACAGCTTGTATATACCCCGTAGCTGTAGGTGAATATTAATTGTCTCTCTTGGGCCTAGAATTGCCTCGTCCCTGCTCTTGCATGAATAAAATGAAAAAGTAATTGCAATGTTTTGTAAGCAAGTGGCAACTGGAGATTTGGTACTATTACTGAATTGCAGCACGGGAGATTTGTTTTTAATCTCTCACTTTAAAGGCTTGGTTGTTTTTTAATCCACCGAGGTACCCACGTTCGATCGGCAGGACGGCTGCCTGCTCTGATTTCTTGTCTCTCTCTCACTCTTGCACATGTAAAAATGACGTTCCTGTTTTTCAGATCCAATTGTTTTGGATGCTTGTCAGATTCATAGATGTGCCTCTGTGGATTCCCTTAACAGACAACCTGCACCGTGTGCAGTTTTAATTCAAACAAACACTCCTCGTCCCACATCTCGTCCCATTCTACATTTCTACATGTACAAATTGGGCGAGTGCGTGTTAGCGACCCCTTTCCCACCTCTCCCTCTCCGAGGCACTTTTTTTTATTCACACTTTTTAATAAAGCAGCACATCTCGCCTCTGGACGTCTTGTGGACGGACAGCTGTGCCAGTGGTCGAGGTGAAAATCAACCCCAGGACACGTCAAAGAGTGAGATATCCAGCCTAAAATTAGAGGAGAAACCTGCATGTGTGTGAAGGGGGGATGGCGCAAACGGAGGAGAGGGGCCGCGGAGGGAATTCAAGTGTTGGTGAGGCACGTCCACCCCTGGCCAGTTACAGTAAATCAGTTCCCTGAATGACTGAGGGTTACACCTCAGGAAGTAGCTTCCTGGAGTCAAAAGTGCAGTGTTATTTATATAATAACACTGTTTCATTCCAGCATCCCGACCCCCCTACCTTGAAACAGTAATGGGGCCTCTGCAAGCAGACTCTTAATGTTCCAATGTTGGGATTAAAACCAGGGTATGTGAATGAGCGGACGTTAATTAGCAATGACCCCCTCCCTCCTCCTCCTCCCCCCTCCCTCTCTTATCACTCCCTGCAACAGCCTAAAACACACACACACACACACCAAATCAGCACCTACTCCTTCCTCCGTGGTAATAAGGAGTTGGAGGAGCATCAGAGGAAAAAGTTTACCATTGTTTTCAGGGCTGTTGTTTCTTAACTGTGTGCCACTGAGAAAATCTATGGTTGCAAATCCTCCTTCTGTTTTTCTCGTTAGCATTATGAGATCAGTAACACTTTGGTCAGCCTACCAGCGATTTCAATTGAAGACCAAATATTCTGGTGTAACTTTCACCGGCAAATTCCACCAAAAATAAAAGTATAACTACGGACTGTGATTGATTAAACTACTTTGAAATTACTTTGAAACTGCATTTTGGTATATGTAACATCATATGGAATTAAAACTATATCAATGGAATACTGTACGTACGATTTATCATATTTTCTTTGTAATTGATATAATAAATAATGGATATGTATTCATATTAAGATGGAAAACTATCCTATCCTTAATTAATTACAAATGTTATTGTGATCGAATGAAACACACATGTCCTCGTGGGTGACTCTTGTTTTTCCGCAGGGCCAGGAAATCAAAACGTGATCAAATTGAGGTCACGGATAACAGGTGGTTAAGCTATAAAGAAATCAGAGCTGATCTTCCTCTGAGGAAAACAAAGTGCTGGGTACAGTGCAGTAACCGAAGGCCTGGCATTCAGCCATCGCCTTTATGGTTGTACAAACGACTCGAAGGGAAGCAGAAAGGAACGGTGGCTTTTATTGGGGGACAATATGCAAAACAAAAAGCTGTGTGTGAGTGTTTAATGTGCCTTCATTGTTTACTCTGTGGGGGTCTGGTGGGGAGAGAAATACGGTGGTTCTGGGTCACTTGGGTAGACGGCTAGGGCTGAGTCGATTAGCCGTCCCTCTGTCGCTGTGCCTTTAACCAGACCTGACTGGGCACACTTGGGCTTTTTGTTGTCCTATTATTCCGCTCAATGATTGAGATAATAACCAAGGCCTTTTCTCTTTCCTGGCCACACTAGTCTCCCTTAAAGGTCTTTATTTTGGCAGTAATCTGGTTTTTCGTTATCCCATTTGCATTTTTTTTTCTCTCTCGTATTGGTTTTCTTGAATTTGAAGTTGTTTCTTGTTTTGGGTCTGAGTGATTTCCTATTATGATGGTCCAGTAAGATGACCCATAGGGCAAGGCATCTTAGGAGTGAATTGAGAAAGGAAAAAGGAATGACTTAGCATAGCTGCAATCACATTCTGGACATGGTTGTCAATCCACACGGTGACCTGTCACCCTGGGAAAAAATGCCTCCGTCGAATTTGTGTCACCAGGAAAACATACACTACCATTTTATTTTAATAACGTTTATGAAAATGGGATTCACAAAAAAAAAAAAAAACAGTTTAGGATGAGTTTCAAGCAAGTACCGATCTGTTCAGCAACAAGTAGAATGTGAACTTGCAGGTTGAAGTGCCATGCACCGTATCCACAGTGGGAGGTTAACCTACAGCCCGGTGACCTGGGATCCAGGCCACCAAATACTGTACCTCAATGTATGGCAGGGAAGCTGTTGGAGAGGCTGGAGTGAGTAGACAGTCTATCGAGGAAATTAAGTAAATCCTATCAGCTCCCCACAGAGCCTCATTTGACCACGCTAAAGCCTTACCATGTCCCCAAACACACACACAAACACACATACACACTCTCACACACACACACACACACACACACACACACAGATTAAAGTAGTTAGAGTTTCATTATAGTAGACTGAGTCCCATTCATTGTTAACAATAGCAGATTTGTTTAACTCAGAAAGCTCATGGTCATTTACATCAGGTATGGTTTTAAATATGTGTGTCTTTTGTTTCTCATTCTTCAAATATCCAACTATTGTCGTCATCTAAAAACATAGAAACGTGTTTCAACCAGAGATTTGCCAAACTGGACAATACATCTCCGTGGGACACCTAAACCCCCTTGGTTTATTACAGTGCTTGGTAATTATGTGGTAATGGAATTACAGTGGAGCTATTTTAACCGTCTTTACTGCAAACATGTGACACACACATACATATGTTTGGAGGTTTAGATACAATGCGCTTTGTGGTTCAGAGGTCCTGAGCCTGCATGTACCCCTATACACCTCCCCACCATGCTTATCACCATTATCTTATGTGTAAAACCAAATAATGAGATTAAGAGAGATAAAAGCAATTGGGGTTTAATTAACACACCACTTCACAATCTAGCAGCTTCTTAAGGGCTGATAAGTTCACTCTAAATAGGAGCACATTCCTTTATGAGTATTATGCCGCTTAGATACTTCATGTCAACTGGAAAAATGATTTCTAAACACTCAAGTGAGAATCGATTTTGTGTGGGGTTTTTTTTTCTTCTTTTTTCTTTCTTGTTAACCACAAACGTTTTGCTTTAAATTACTTCCTGTAGTAGCCATCTTTAATGCACAATCCAAGCCTTTACTTGCACCAGAAATCTCTCCAGTACACACATCAAGGTGGGTGACGATAAAGAGATGGGGTCAGGCAGGGTTCATGGGCTTGGGGAGGGACAGGTGTTGGGAAGCGAGTGATCCCAGGACAACGGTCACAGATATCACCATGGTTTGAGGGGGTTTTGGCGGTGACCCCAGTCAACTGTTAGGGTGCTCCCCTGAACAGACAGCAGTCCTTATCTCCCTATGCAGCTCCCCTGGAGCTCCCTGCCACCACTGGGACTCGTCAGTCACTGCTGACGTGTGACGTCTCGCTCAGCCACGAGATGGGGCAGGACCAGAAGAATCACTTCTAAATGACAAATCACTCCTGAGCCCAGAGATTCATCACAGTTTCAAACCTGACACTTTGATCTGTCTGTCAGTGCTCGGTTTGGCTATTGATTCTTTGTTTTTGTTAGGCACTGTTCACTGTTAATGAAGATGATGCCGCAATGACTGGTTCACCCACCTCCCCAAAAATCCATACTTTTTTTGTCTTCTTCTGAAAAACATAAATTAAAAGGATCTGTGTGATACAGCGAGAGACTTGAATGGTTTTCATGGTGATGCTGATGCCCTTCCCAACCATGCACCACAAGGCCAACTGAGGGGGGGGTGGGGGGGGGGGGGGAGCCCTGCCTTTAAGCAGTGATAATGAAGTAGAGATCCTTGGTCCTCTCTCTTTTCCCTGACAGCACCAGTGAACCCCTGTCTTGTATGCTCCCTCCCTCCTGTCACCTCTATAGAGAGGAGCCATAATGATACACATTGTAAAGTCTGTGTAAGCACCACCTTTAGACTCTTAACGTGACCCTCAAGACCGTAATGATGCACCATCACTCCCCGCGCCGTTGAAAGACGGTCGGCGAAAAAAACAAAACCATTTATAATTCTTTGTCCTGGTGGTTAGTGGTGCCGGTCCCTGGTTTGTTTATAGGAGAGGGACACCTTGTCGTTTTCACTGCCTTTGTGTTTAATGGGGAAATGTGTAAGTAGCTGATTGGCAGGTTCACATGCAGATTGAGTTTGAGTGAAGGGTTTCTCATAACATCTCTGTGTATTTGATTACATCACAGACTGACCCCAGAGAGCTTCTCTCAGGCTGTGTCAGCACAATAATTGACTGTGTAGTAGTTGTGTAGTAGGCCACTAAAATAGCTTTATTCTCTCCTTTGAGATGCCCATGACATATGTGAGGACACACCTACTGACGATGCACAAATGCTTACCACAGTGTGAATCTCATCGCACCAAAATCTTGACGTGTTTTAGTTGCAACCATCTTAAAGTAAGAGTTACGTAAATTATCCCAAAAGGCAGATCCATGGGTTCAGCTTGATGTGGCTGTAGTTGATCTGTAGATTACAGAATAAGTTGGAGGCAACAACAGAAAAGTTCTTCTTTTATTTTAAATCAAAATGAACTTTTTAAGCTCCAGGTTTTGTTGAAGAAACCTATGCAAAACATTATTTATTTATTTTGTATTTAAAGACTCCCTCAGTTCCCTCGAGTATGATATAATTCCGTATAAAGCCATCGCATGGGAATTCCACTCCTGGTCTCGTAAAAAGTAATGACGAAGATTACCCCTTGAGAAAGAAACCGTGGAGAGAACTGTGGGCATTAGGAGGCCTGTGAAATTACAGCTTCCTCATTCGATAAGTGCCTGGACTGTTAATCGGTCCGATAATAAGACTGTAGACCCCGCGTATACGCTGTGAGAGTCTCTGAAACCATCCCTGTCCACACTGAAAGCTCTGAGCAGGAGAGAAACAGAGGCAAGGATGTAGCCTACCCAACTGGCAGAGAGAAAAGCCCCTGGCCATCCCATGCATTTATACAAACGATATTTACTCAATTTCTGAACCCAGGGAGTGACGTTTGATAATCCGTTAAATGTCTGCACACATACCTGCCCTGTTTCTGGCTCCTTATTAAAATATGTAGATTAATTTGCGACTGGTGCTGCATGTGATTAGAGAGAGAGAGTGGATTGGGTGCTCGAGATCCAGCTCATATTTGTAATCTCCTACATTTAGCAGTCAGTGAGAGCTTGTCAATTAAACAGTAGGGAATGATGGGGGAGCAAGACTCGTCTTCATCTCCTTGTTTTATGCTTGAGTGGCTGCACATTTATCATTTACAGGGCTTCAAATAATTGGTGGAAAAGTTGTGTTGACAGCTTTAGATACTAGATGAATTTGTATTCTTCGTCGAGACAGCAGTTCAGAGCGCTTTGCCAAAGTGCGCCCAGGCTTTGTCAATTACAGTGTGTGTCACAGGAAAAACAGATCATGTCCTTTCAGATGAGAGAAGGCATTAAGGGAAAGCTCTGATAGTTAGATCTTGTGGAATTGAATGGTATTCATGCCAGTTTGTTTAAAGACAATTGATTTGAACTTTTTCTCACTTTATGTGGAAAGTTATTTTTTTAATTACTTTAAGCATTACTTGAAACCTCAGACAGAGTACTTGTTTGATTAAGAGACATCATGACAGAAAATAAAGGCAATAGGTCAGAATCTTTTGCCCCAAAATATGTAGCCTGATCATTAGGTATACTCCATAATGCATTGCATTTACATAAGCTAAGCTGACCTCTTCTTATGAACAAGCGTTTTGCGTTTTAGCAACTGTCTATTTGTAAATGATATGTAAACCCAGTCCATGTTTTCAAATCTGAATAGTTAAATGTTCCCGTTTAGAATTTGCGAATTTCAAGACATCTCAGAAAAAAATGGAAATAATGGTGTCAACTTTAACAGTATTAAGGGAAGATAGGTAGCCCAAGTCCTCATCCAGGTATATGGTATATTAACAACACCAAACCCTGCACCCTCCACAGGCCTCAATGGCAGCTGTTCTTCCCTCCCGGCCATTGATGGAGCTGAATGACACAGCAGAACAATGATCTGAGAATGAGCTGCTAGCACAGACCCTCTTTGTCATCAAACACAATAACCCGATTTAGGTTGATTAAATCACTGCTAATAGGTAGGGATTGAGCTCCACATTTGGCTTCGATCAAATGATCTCTTTCGTAAGACAATTGTGGCTGCGGTGTGGGGATGTCAGCGGGGCTTCGGGAACAGGTTTGTATTGATCCCTCCAAACGCATTCCTGCAAGAGCGAAGCCACAATGACTCAGCATCTCATAATTATCATCACGGATGGACAATGACGTTGGCTTAAGCTATGAGTGCAGAAAAGTCCCAATATTTATCCTTATAATCTTATTAGCATCTATGAAAACGATGTATCGTAAGGTTACCCCAGGTGGGGTTACACTGTAGCTGTCCAACTAATTTTAGGCTTGGATTATGGAAAAGGAGCACACCTGTTGTGCGCTCTGACAGGCCTAACCATAGGGCTCTCTCTCTTGGACCGGACTGCTAAGGGGCCCAGGGGCTCTGGACTGGCAGGGGTGAGAGAGCTGTCTTGTCAGCGTCTTGTTTCACCTCCCCTCAGCACTTTCACCGCCCTCAGGCTCGATCTCTCAACTCCAGATTTCTATGCTGGTCGAAAACAAAAGAAGTTTGAACACCAAAAGTAAAACTTCGGGATATCGATTTTTCGGTTTAGCATTTTGCTTGTACATTACAATATCTACTGGGTACATTTGGTGCATTTCAAACATTACAAGCTCCTAGGTGTAGTCCAGTTAGGGGGGTCTGTGCCCGTGGCAGCATGGCCAGTGCAGCTGTGTGCCGACACCGTTAGCTTGGCGCATCTTTCTTCATAGAGAAAGCAGGTTTAGTGTTGAGAGGTCAGCCAGACCGAGTGCGACAGGATTAGAGGCAGCTCCCGACATTTGGCACAACACCCAACTGGGGGCAGAGTTAATTTAGCAGTGAGGGGTCACGGGTTCACAGGGCCTGACCCAACCGCTGCAAGAAGCCGCGAGAGATGAGAAGTGTTTGAACAGTGCCACCACTCTGTGGGAACTGGTCATGGACTGTATTTTGGAAATACTAAATCAGTAACAGCTCCCGTGGTTTCTAATCATGCATGTATGAATTATGGTTTAAGTTGATGTTTTGTATATACGTCCAGAGAAGGGATTTATTAATGGGTAATGTGTGCATGGATGTCAAATTCATATGTATGTTTTTGGATGTGCAGACATATTTTAAGACATTATTTGTGTGTGAGTGAGTGTATGTTTATGTGTGCCTGCGTGTGCATGCGTGTGCATGTGTGTGTGTGTTTGTGCCCGTGTGTGTGTGTGTGTGTCTGAATGTGTGCATGTGTGAGCTCAGGCCTGCGTGTCTGCATGTGTCAGTATGAGTGTGTGTCTCCCAGTTGGTGTGCGATGGTTTCTGGGTGAAAATGCAGGGCCTCCTCAGTCCTTCAGTCAGTCACTTCCTCTCGCTTGACTGGGCTGCTCAGCCAGCCTGAAAGCTGCGCCGTTGTCATGTTGGAGTGTGCTAATTAGGCTCCAGTCTAATTTTCCAGGATGCTCTACTGCCCTTTAAATGGCCATTTCAAATTCAAAGTGATGGTAATTGTACCAAGGCATGCTGATCTATTAATCACCCAGGGTTTTTTTGGCTCCACGTTTCATCCTCCCTCTGGCCTATCTTTCATTGTCCACACCGTCCATGCCTTAGGAAGAGGCTTTATGTGGTTGCAAAAACAATGCCCTCCCCACATTCACGTCCTGCCTGTTTCTACACAGACCTCGCCAAGGTTGGGATGCTGAGGGTCGTGGCAACCAGGGGCTTGTGAGCAGCGGGGCCAAATGAAATGTCAAAATAAGAGCCTCCATGTGGGAATAAAACTTGTGGGGGGGGGTTGGATTTGGTTTAAATCAGCGCCTGTCACTTTTCACCGAAAGAGTGGTAAATTCAAGAACAGTTTGCTTGTCCTCCGTATTTAACAGAGACAGTTGACTCAGACAGTTGACTTGAAGCTATTAGGTCATTCAAATGTAATAATCTGTTCTAAATACACTTTGACAGGACGCTTATGGCATTGCCTGGCACAGGCGGCAAATTTACATTTGAATAAAAGATAGAGTAAAGTGTAAACCAAAAGCTGTCGACAGCAAAAAAAAAAGTGGATTATAGACAAATTATTGGTGGTTAAAGACTACTCTCGTAAAGTAATTAACCTCATGTCAAACTTTTGTCTTTTGGCTTTAATCCTAATTTCAGACTCAAAGATTAAACAAGCAGGCATGGAGAGTCGTTTGGGACATTTTTGCTGAAGAAAAAAAAAAAAGAAAAATCGGAAAACGACTTTGATCGTCAACTGGAAGGGTAATAGTGGTCACCAAATACAATACCGTGTAGTAAGTGCAATGATTTGGGTGAACCACTAGCACTTCCCGTAATGTTGCCCACAATCAATAGTCCTCCATCCACTATTCTCATTCGTTACGGCAAGTGCATTTCCTCCCGTTCAAAGTGGAATCACCCTCTGCGTTTGATGCTATTTACTCCTGTCCTGAGCTAGCTTTGCTTTGTCAGGTGAGGTTTCATTTGTTCTTGAAAGGGATTCCTTGAAGTGACTCGGGTGTCAGGTCTGGGACGCTCTCTCTTTTCAATTGTCTTTGCACGCGCAGGAGATGTGAGGACGTGTGACTCCTCAGCCGTCACAATATTGATACTGTACGATGGCTGTCGAGACACAAGCCCTGGCTTCTAATCTGCCATGACAGACCGTGCCGCACATGAATGATAGCAGGTGTGACATCACAAATAAAAAAGAAATCTCGTCAAATAAAAAAAAATAAAAAGCAGAATCCAAAAGTTTCTATGTAAGTGTATAGATAGGAAAAATGTGAAAGAAACCGAGGTCCATTGTCAGTTCACTAAAGCAATGTACTTCCCCCTTTGTTCGTATACAAGATATATTATCTTTTGTTTTCTCTATTTCTTCTATGTGTTTGGACGGGTAGTTGATGGGACAGGATTCAAACCCATTCATTGCACTGGTCTTCCCAATGGTGGCTTTATTTTCTCTATAGTAACCCCCGGAGCAAATGGACAGGAGGCCTAGGGCTGCAGAACAAAGGCACACAATGGACTTCCTCAAAGACACCTCCAAGACACTGATTCGTCAGTCAGACAAGGAGCCTCTGGGCAGGTGTCTGGTCAAACACGCGTGCGCACACACACACACACACACACACACACACACGCACACACACACACAAGCACACACGCACACACGCACCATAAGGCAATGCCTACATGCAATCCAAATAAGCTCATAGCATTCTAAGTGGCTGTTTGATTATTTTAGTATTATTATTATTATTATTCATTTATGTAGGCTTGACTGACTGAGACTACATCTCTTTTGCAGCAGTGCTCTGTTTACAAGGACAGGTTCATTAGGTTGTTCTCATTCAAGTAGCTTTGACCATTGCCAAGACTTGCAATAGAGTTTTGAGGGCCATTGAGGAGACATAATAGACCCACTACATTTGAAGTGTCTTCAAGAAGGGAGGTGACTGAATTCAAATTCTTAATACACTGTCTGTCAAACAATAAATAATGTAATGATTGTTTTCCCGTAGAATATTGTTGATTTGCCTAAAACCTTTAAATGCACACTAATGGTATACATCTGCTGTAAAAGAATGTAATGTTGTTATCATTTGTACTTTTATGTCTTATGACTTTGGCCTCGCAGTCTGGTGTGTCTTAACCTGAACAGTGAATCATCAATTCCTTTTGTCACAGTATTTTACTTTGAAATGACTCAGGCTTAAAAAAGCCATGTTTTTGTTTAAGCAGGTGCGTAAATATTGAGTAGATCTTCCAGCAAGTGCTGACAGATTTTGATAGGACAATGAGAGGCTGGCTTGGGTGTGTGTATGTGTATCAAAGGCTGGAGTAGGCCTACCATAAGTGTATGCCCCTGGATGTGAGGGACAAGGTGATAAAAGCCAACTAGCGAAGCCTGAACTTAAGGTTGCCATTTTCATTTCTATCCAGTACGGACAGGTTACAAGCCATGTTGGCAAATACTTTTGATTCCTCATTGCAGTAAGGTCACCTGTGCTGTTTTCTTGTGACCCACAATCATTTTAGACTATTTAGCGGTTTGAGAAAGTCCTGTATTCATACTAAAAAGTTTGTGGTCTACTTTCAATAACATAAACTCTCAGAGTAAAACAAAAGTCTGCTTTACATTCTGTCAACATAAATTCAGTTATGTGCATAAAATCTGATGCTTTGTCTTGAACTTATTTTGCTTGGAATGCATCTCATAATACTAAAGGGTTCATAATCAGTTTTTCCTAATAGTCCCAGGCTCTATGCACTGAATTGTAGGCTAAACTTTCCTGAGAAAATTATAAGTATTTTCTGTCTTGTTGCCAATCCAGGTATTATTTTTCCCTCTCTTTTCCTCTTCCCACAGGAAAGACCCTTGCCTTTTCTAATTTACCAAAAGGAAGAAGGTGAAGTCCAGGACATTTTATTTCTGTCAGATTTGCAAAGATTACCTCCATCATGATCCTATTAGGCACAAGGAAAATGTGACTGCTTAAGATGGATTTATGGAAAATAGTTAACCCTCCCCCTGATAAACATTAGTCGGTGGATGAATCTGAAGCTCTCCACAGAAGTTATTCCCTTTGCAAATTCATCTCAAGAGACTGCATTTGTGTTCTCAAGGCCAACAAGTCTAAATAATCCCAGACCACAAGCACCACTTCAGTTTCCCACCAGGCTCTGGTGCTATAACTTTGTGACTGCTGAAGCACAGCTGATTTGGCAAAGGATTAATCCACCCTAGCACCTGCAGTCTCTCCTCAGGTCAACCACTCCCTACTGCAAAGAGAGCCAAGGACTACAGGTTCACAGAGGTGACGCAACAAAAAAAAATGATTGAATTTAAATGCACACATATATATATATATATATGCAGCCTTTTGTATTTCAACCATGCTGGCATTTGAATCCAATATATATATATATGTATGTGTGTGTGTAAGTTTAAACCCATACAAACCTCTACATTGTTTGGATGAAATAAATGTTAATATCTTATTATTATTATTATATTTTATACTTCAAATGCCAGCATGGTTGAAATACAAAAGGCTGCATGGAATTTAGTCATGATTGAGTTCATTTTAAGTGCACTCATCCTGTAGTGGAGAGAAGTGGCTGCAGTGGCTTACCCTCCACCGCCCTTGCAGAGTTTGTCATTCCCGGGTCACAGACCCCAGCTCAAGGCCCCCATGGCTGGCACCATATGGGAGCAAAGCAGGGGGTGGTGTAGTGGAAGCCTGGTGGTCATGCCACTGAGCTCAGGTATAGTCTTCCTCGAGCCGGATCCCCCCCAGCCGGGCACCCGGGGGAGAGGAGGTGTTAAAACCTGAAGGGCCTTTGCCTGGTCCCACTGAGCATGCAACCATCTGCTCCCCCACCCCCGCCCAGCTGGCCACCTTTGATCCCACCAAATTTGAGCTAAAACGAGGATGATGACTGAGGCCTTCCAGTTTGCTCCGAAGGCATTTGGACGAGCGGGCGGCTGTGCTCGCAAGACACAGGAAGATGGGTATAAATATAAAGATGAAGTCGACACACTCCACCGTAGTGATGACACAGACGAATCATAGCTAATCACCGTGCCTCTTCTTTTGGAGTGTATGGCAGTCTGCCAAGTTAACAGAAATACGGAGTACAGAGTTAAGTGTGCTTTGTGAAGCTCTCTTGGGCAAAAAGTGCTGCTGCTTACATGAGAAAATCACATCATTAATGTGGAAATCTAAGGCAAGATATATTATGTGAAGAAAGTGGGAAAAACCAAGACCATGTAATTGTAACACCTCAAACCTCTAATTAAAATATATATCTGAAACAGGTGTAAAATGTGACTCTGGGTCAATTGAAATTGAAATCAGAATGATCAGAATTGCTAGCTTTCAGGGAAACCTGGGGCTATGGATCCGTGCCTAATTATTCATATTCCCAGTGATTAACAGAGGATTTTTAACTAAATTACCAATTTCACAATAAATCAATGTGTGTGCACACATTCCACTTTTTCTCTTCTTCTGCAACTCAGGGCCAAATGGATACCATAGAAAATAGCATGTGAATAATTAAAAGCATTGATTAAGCAGTGAGATAATATTTAATTAAGGGGCCTTATTAAAATTCCTCCAGCACCACCGTTAATGAGTCATTAACACAACTAATTAATGAAGCAGTCTCACATTACAAAAATCATTTAAATCTATAATGAGACGATGTTTTTGAAGCCGTTCCAAAACCTGGGTTGAATCTAATGTGTTGTACAATTACTGGCCAAAACTTTATTTGTTCACAGTCAAGTAGGTGCACTCAACAGCTTTTCAATCTAAAAAAGATGAGAGCAACATTATGTAAGTATGTTCGTACTTACTGTCTTATTCTTCTTATTATCGTTATTGCATTTGCGTATTTCTACGTGCATACTGCATGTAGCATGTGATGATAGCCCGCTAGCCATGTTCTTCACAGAGTGCAGAGCAGACTACCTCTGCTTTTGCTGCAGGATGGATGTACCCAGTGTGAGGGCGTGCAGAAAGAGTGAGATAAGGGAAGAAAAAAGTACGTGAGAGAGAGAGAGAGAGAGAGAGAGAGAGAGAGAGAGAGAGAGAGAGAGAGAGAGAGAGAGAGAGAGAGAGAGAGAGAGCGAGAGAGAGAGAGAGAGAGAGAGAAAGAGAGCGAGAAAGAGAGAGAAAGAGAGCGAGAGAGAGAGAGAGAAAGAGAGAGAGAGAGAGAAAGAGAGAGAGAGAGCGAGAGAGAGAGAGAGCGAGAGAGAAGGGTGGAGATAAATGTGCACAAGCTACCCTGTGTGTGATCAGGGGTGAGCTCCCCTGGTGAGATTCCTCACCCCCGTAGCGTGAACAATCCCCGACCGCGATCCGCGAGCTAACCGGCTTGCATAAATAAAATTAGTTATCTCCTACTTCCCGGGCCTCTCTGTCCGCTCAGCCTGTGTTTAATCACGCAGGGGCCGATGGGATAGGGTCGGGATTTTTTTTTTCTTTTTTCGCTGGAATAATCAGAGGGCCTCCATGTGCCCTGGTCATATGTATTAATCCTGCCTTCCTTCGGCTGGCCTTATCAGCTCCCAAAGCCCCCCTCTCTTGGGATCCAGACCGCTGTCTCACCGCCCTCTAATCTGCCCTGAGAAATTGTTAACAGGATGTAAATGCGTCCAGGGATGATATATGGCCCCGTGTATAACATGCATGTTATTGTTAAGCGTTTTGCATGCCAGCTCTGAGATTATGCTCACATAGAATAGGGTAAGATGCTATTGATTGATGGAATAACAAATGTCGGATATCGTTTTAGATGCAAATAATCACAGGGGTTCGTGTGTTGGCCGGCGTGTGTTCTTTTTTTTCACGCTGGCTGATGTAGGCAAGGTTGAAACGACTGAAGGATTGGAGGATTTATCTCTTGTCATCCATTTTAGTTTAATGGAATGCACTGCGGTTACGTGTTTATTTTCCTGCCTTGGAAAGGGGTTTCATTTTGTGTGCCGCTGTGACTCGTCGATATCCGGGAGGTGTTTGAATTGAGCAAGTGTACTATCAGCACAACATGACTGAGATTCCTCAAATCCCAAATGTTCATCTTCAATGAGTGTCAGAAACACTAAAGAAACGTGTTTGGAGTTTGTTTGCGTTCATCTCTCAGAGGTTTATAGTGCGTTTTCAGTTCCTTCTCTGTGCATTGGTTTGTCTGGAAATTTTGACAGTAAGTCTTCCTTTTCCGTTATTTGGTGCCAGAACTAGACAAATCAAAGTCAAGCATATTTCCCATTTTGATCATTTCTTTTGCTGATGTCCCTTGTTTCATCTGTATTCTGTCAGACTGAGAATTAGGTGTCTATGATTACAGAAATGGAATTGTTTTATTGAGTGACCATGATCAACATTTTCTAAATATTCTAATTGTGAAATAAATAGTTTCCTGCAAAGTCTTCAAGGATTATCATTCAAAATACCTGAAGAAGAAATTATAAAGAACATTGGCTTAATTCACAAGATATATTTTATGAAAAGAAAAATAATTTTCCAAATCAAATGTATCTAATCCCATTTCTCTTTTCACTGTATGTAACTTTTTCCAAATTTGGTCCTGTCAGATGGGAAACAGTCTTTGTTGTCACTTCCTGTCATGCTTGGTTAGGACTTAGCATCAGTTTCCATAGACAGGAAGCTGTGAGATTTCTACAGTAGTGTAACGATAATTAGACCCACCCTTCCCTCCCTCTGCAAATAAGATGCAAAGCAGCTCAAAGCACTGTCTCCCATGATTAAAGACAGCTCATTATCTCAGGCAAGTCTCTGTATGATTCCAGCCCCCACAGAGGAACAGAGATAGTAACCGAGGAGAAGGAGCACATAATTGTCCCTGTCACCAAACACCAAATTTGACTCTGCACATGGCTTGTCCCTTCTTCTCAAGGACAGGAATTGAGTGTCGTTACTCATTTTTAAACGATAGTTCATGGTTCCTATCTATTTCTCATGAATCGTACTGTATGGATGGCCTGGTTAAACTTAACTCTCTTAACTCTCTTGTTATTTTCTTCAATTTATTTACATCAAATAACGTGTATCAGTTATTTCAAGAGACATAGTGACAAAAAGGCTTTCCACTTAGCCGTGGCTATATTTGCCTTATTCACGATTCATTTCCATTGTACTACTCTGATTCAAATCTGATTTGTATTTAATAATGTTGAGAGAAATATTACCTTGAAATTGTTTTACGTAATGACTAACAGACACCAATTTGTTGGTGTGATGAATCCTGAGCCATTGTCTATGAAAGTCCCTTGTATACTGTGGGGCTAAGATGGCCCTCTCAGAGAAAACAAACATTATGACAGCAGAGGACACTGTACCAAAGCTAACTGTTGAACGAACAGTGAGAGAGACACACAGCTGTAATTGGCTTGAAGAGAATGACCGACACATGCATCCGGCAACTATAATTATCAAAAATCAAATGCTGGGCCTGCCGGCGTGGTGGCAACTTTTAATGGAAATGTAACAAACGAGGCACCTCAAATAAGGAATCATTTCTGACCACACTCAGCAGTGTCTCCCAGCATGAGGGTGCCAAACCAGGGAAAGTTTTCAAGCTGGGGGCTGATTAGGATGACGATGGGTCTCTGTTGGAGGACAGACATCGCAGCGCCTCCCGGGAGAATAAATTTGCACCTGCCCCATGCAGAACAATGGTCCAATCCCTCATGCCAGGCACTGGGCTTAATTAAAAAACATGGCTAATTTGCACACCCTCCTCTGACTTTAAATTGGAATCCAGTTCACCACTGAGTCTGTTAATTTGAACAGGAAACTGCCGGCTGAGAGAGGATGGCACTGTGATGGGCCTGACGCGGAGTGGACAAAGAGCAAACACACACACACACACACACACACACACACACACACACACACACACACACACACACACACACACACACACACACACACACACACACACACACACAAACACACACACACACACACAGAGAGATACGATGGAACTGTCTATGAACCACAAAGGGATCTCTCTCTCTCTGTAATGTTTACAGTACAGTAGGAAAAAAAAATCTGGCTAACTTTGATTCAAACAACCCAAGCAATAATCCCCTCTGCTTTATAGTCCAGGATAATCTCCCTAAAAATGAAATCATGTGCAGACGACGGAATGGGTATCCTGACACATCCTTATTTGACAGATGACCGGATTGATGATTCCTCCAAAAAAAAAAAAAAAAAGGGTGTTCCTGAGGAGGCGGATGAATTATGACAGTTTTCATATTAAGCAGACTTATCGTCCTGCAAAGAGCATTAACAGTGCCAAGTGCATCAGCTGATAGCATCACAAATTGACCTGCCAATCTCCCTGCCCTGGCTTCAAAGGTGCAGATAAGGCGTTTCAGGTCATTGACAGAGAGTCCGTCTGTAGGCCATCTTCCTCCCTGTTATCAGCTCCATGTTTCTCTCACTGAGCCAAGGCATTCTATTCTCCGGTGACATGAAAAAGACCTCGGATTATTCCCCAGCGCCCAAAATGGAGGCTATTTCGGTAGCGTTACATGTTTTACACGCTCTCTAAAATAGCCCTTTAATACCGTTTCTCTATGTGCCTGGAGACCAGAGCGAGGGGGTGATATCTTTCCATGGCTTATGAGGTAATCTCATTGATATTTATTCTTCTAATGACGCCAAAGAATGTAAACTGATGGCCATATTCATTCCAATATGACCCCAATGAGTCTTTCATATTCAAGTAATGAAATGCACATAAAGGAAACTTAAAATCTTCTGGTCGGAGATAAAATAAGCTCTCGTACGAAGCAATCCCAGCAAGGTATTAAAGTTAGCAAATGGTAGATAATACCACAAGGTCTTACAGATGTATGTCTAACAATGATTCCTTAAGGGTGAATTAAGGATCTTGGAATTGGAATTGGATGTAACTAAGGCTTATATAAAGACTTTGCTATTATAGGCAGAAAAACTGAATCCACCAATTTCCTTATTTGAGAACCCTCACATTGGCTTTGGATATAAAGTAAGAACGCAGTTCTTCCCCAACGGAAATATTTCTATGGGAATGACATTGTCTCAGAGCTCAGCACTGAATGAAATGACAGAGAAAGAGATTTCAGCTAGATATCAATAGTTACGGAAGAGGTCAGAGAGACATTTGGGAGAGGGAGGAGGAGGAGGGAGGGGGGGGGGGGGTCGTGTGCACGGAGAGTGCTACATTTGGGGGAGATCACTCCTCACGTTCAGCCGGTGCTGTCCTACCTGTCGTGGTGGTGCTGACAGGCGGTTTGTTTGGACAGAGGGGTCAGGCGTGGCACAGGGGAAGTGAGAGAATGCAGGGGACTCTCAAAGTTAGTGATAGCAGGGGGGGACTGAGCGGCCAAGGTGACATCTTGATTTATGGACTCTTGAGGGGGGTCATCTTGACCTGAGCTTGAGGTCACTGTAACTGCCATTAGGAATGTGAAATTCGACTTGTTCTTATCTTCTCTCCGGCTAGGAGGCACGCACATATTTGGGCCTGCTCTTGCTCCAAGAGTAGCCTGCAGGTGATGCTTATTGTGGTTCACTCGGAAACCGATTATATAAAAATAAATAAAATTAAAAAACGTCCAAAGTGATTAATATGATTGTGACTTTTTGAAAGTTTCAGATTTTTGAAACAAATGTAACTGAAGTTCATAGATTTTAAACGGTTTAAATAAACGTAAAACTGAGCTGAGGTCCATCTGCTCTGTCTCAGCTGGTGTGTTTTTTTTTTCCTTTTGTTTACTCAGTATTTCCTGGCGTCCATTTTGTCATCACCTACGTAATGAACAAGCGCCGTGCATAAAGCGCTAATGAGAAAACACACAAACACATTTGTACGGTATTGCAGCGTTATCCTCGGGCACACACACAAGATACAGTATGAGGTAAATCCCTCCAGCTATCCAAACACTCTGCCTTTTATATACTCTGTTGTTGCCAGCCTTTCGGCTCGTGTGGCCGTGGGGACAGCTGTTGACACTGTTACCATTGCATTTCCTGTTCAACCTACCAGCTGGCTCTCCTCTATTCTCCTCCGGCCTCACGAAGGGCAGATGAAACAAGTGTTGCCAGCCGACTCGACGACAGACATCTCCTTTCTGTCCCGGGCTCTTAGAGTTGCGCCAGGCTTTCAGTGCGACAAAGAGAGCCAGCCAGCATGGAGACCACAATGGTCCTGCAATGCACCTCAACAAACGCTGCAGTTTATCAGCACACACCTCAGCTACACATTCACCCTCAGCTGCACACACACACACACACACACACAAACAAAATCATACGGTACACACAGACACACCACTCGAAGGAGGGGGCGACTATTGCCCTTAATGATAGCATGGGCCCCAGGTGAGTGTGTATGTCTGTCCTTGACCTAACCACATGGATGACATAGATGAAGTCACCTGGAACAGTTTGAATAGGATGTGAAACAAAAGAACTGGAAAAATGTGTTGTTTCTGTATTGATAGACACAGTATGTTCACATTATTAAATACGTTCATTCAAGGCGAGTGAAATATGACTGCGAGTGACTGAAATATGAACTCCACAGCCTCTGGTGTGGAATTAAATGTAAAACTCAGGAGAAACTACAGTAAACAAAGCTAGCTATTTGTGTAGTTCAATGTCTCACCCACATCACAAAAAAACTGACCAAAGCGATCATTGTCTGTCGTTTTTAAACAAGGTGGAAATGCTAAATATATTTATGTAAATATATCATATGAAGAAATAAGTGTAAGCCTTATGTGTGTTTGTGCTATATGTATCAAGGCAACTCCAACTCGCACCCACTTCAAATATTGATTGTCAGAAAGAGTGAAAGTTGTCGGGTAATTACATTATATGCATCCAACAGACAGCCCAAGACTTGTGATGTGAATGTATCATCACCATCTTAAGGATTTATATGTATATTCTGAAAGCATAACTAAAACCTCTCTACTTCACATCCAATAATGAAATGTGACTATTTTGATAGGGCAGAGGTTGTTAAAAGAAGCCTTTTTTTGAAAAAAGTTTTTTCTCGTTAGTGGTGGCGGCAGTTTTCTCCGGTGGACGTGGGAGGAGGGGAGGCGGGGGGCTGCTGTGGAAGTGTCACATGATTAAAGTGGAGATTGGAGATAGGGGGATCTGTGCGGTATGGGCAGAGATAAGAGAACAGGAAGCGTGTTTAAAGTGTCCTGTGATCAGCCATTGCGTGAGGGAAAGCAGTGACAGGTGTACTGCAGACAGGCTCGCCATGAAAAACAGGAACGGGTGACTCCTCTAAAGCTCAGTGGCTAAAATTAGAATGCTTTGGTGGGTGGGAAGAAAAGGGACTGTGTGTTGGAGGAAACAAACATTCATGAAAGGGTTTTTATATTCATTTGAATATCAGTTTGATATTGGACTCTCTCCGCTGGCCCATATTCCCAATTCTCACTAATTACAGGCCTGTGAATGATTTTGATTTATATTTTGAATTTTTCACTTGTAAATCGTGGTGTTAGATTGAGCGTCATATTTATCTTGGCATGCCAATGCAGGACAGGATAAGGGGGTGGAATGCCATAAGCCGCCATTTGAGAAAAGGCCAAAAACAGACAGAAAGAGATTTAAGAGAGTGAAGAAAATAGGTTTTGTTCCATGCATTTAATTGGAAAGCCCATCAAGTGAAGACAAAAGCAGACTTGTCCAGTCAGCACCAATCCCCCCTGAACCAGTGTCTCCAACGTGGCCTTTGGATCAGAGACACACCAAGCTCCACACATCACATTGGAACAAATGGTTCATAAGCTACCTGTTTAATTTTTCAGAGCTTCTTGAACCATATATTTCCTTATTAGTTTGGAGAGGTTGGCTTGGTTTGAGGGGATGGATGGCGCTGTCAGTGCCGGGGCACAATGGCGGCGCGGCGTGAGTGATTTCTACCAGGGAAAGCCTATTAGACCTGACAGGGGGATGATGATATTAGGCCATCATCATTCAGAAGACACCGCCCCCACCAACTACGGCACTCCCACACAGCCTCATCCATCAGACAGCCCAAAACACTCAGCCATTTTCCCTCCGTTCCTCTTTTTTTGCCCTCGCTCTCTCTCTTTCTCTCTCTCTCTCTTTGCCTTCCTCCATCCCTGGGAATTCAGTGTCTCCAGTTCTTTTATTTTTCTTCCCTTTTCCCCTCTCTTGTTGTAAAAAATCCGCCCTCTTGAGTGTCCCCCTCTCTCTCACTCCCTCTTCCTCTCTATCTCTCTCTCACACAACACTCTCCCTCGCTCTCTGTCTCTCTATCTTTGTCCCTCTCTTTTCGCTCTCGCATTGGTGGCCAACACAAAGACAAATTCTGCCCTTTTCTTAGCCCATGAAACATTTAACATTTCATTCCAGATCTTGACAGACGCGAGTAAAGGATGACCTCATGAATCTTACTTATTGTCTTCACCGAGGGCAATCGGCGACTAAATATGACATCCCTGTCCCTGGTCGGAGTCCATTGTCTACCCGGCTTTCTCTTTTCATGCACATCCTCCGATTAAGATTCTGATATTTTTCCCCAAGCCACAGATATTTTCCAAACACGAATGAAAAGATGATTCGAATTCAAATGATACATTTTAAAGCCTCGCGGTGAGCTCTTCAAATATAGATGGGGGAAAAGACAATAACCCGAAATAGAAGTATTTTAAATCTTCTGCCTGATATACAACATTCATTGAGCACACAACTGAGACTAAAAGTGGAGGGAGGACTCTTATCGCCGTGGCGACTCAATGTTAACTTTCTCTTCTGGAATGGAGGCAACAGTGAGCATTTCCATTGACGATTGGAAATGGCAACAACAGCAAGCCGAGGGAAGCCTCTCTAGTAATCCATCTGACCTGTGCGTCCCTCTTGCCAGCGCCTCTCCCTTTATTAGAACGTGAACCTGAGACAACCCTGCTGACCTTCGCATTTGGAACGAGTCGCCCCGCCGGTGACCTCCCGTGACCTTTGGCTCTATGTGGGGAGGAGGAGAGCATTGTTTGGGTCGGCCAGTGGGGCCTGCTCCTCTAAGCCGGTTTCACATGGTGATCAATGCAGCCGATGGCCGCCCAGCGGCCTTGATAATGGATGGTTGTTGTGTCTGCGGCTAAATGGTGTTAAGAAGACATGCCTTTCACAGGCGATTGTTGTCAACTGTTGTTCCACACTGGTTTTCTTCTTCTTTCTTTTTGTCTTGATGAAATACACCATGGTCTCATAAATGATTATTCCGGGATAAGTTCCAACACCCAGCTTATTTTGAAAATAATTAACTGCCTTTTTCTGTTTGATATATATTTTTTTATATAATATTGTAAAATACAGCTGTCTCGCTGTGTCCCATATAATTTGATTCCCCCCTCCTTGATTTCACAAAAAGCCAGTAAAATCAGGTCTATGTCAAGAAGAAAAAAAAACACTTTCATTGGAGCTCATTATACAGCACTTATGCATGCATTTGAAAAGCTGACGATTCCAAGAGATTTTAAGCAATTTAAGTTTCTAAGAACAGTGTCGATGCAAGAAGGTGCATCTAAACCTGACCACTAAGACAGCCCTCTCCCAGGGGAGCGTGAGGCATCTTCAAACAGCAATTCATGGTTTACTGCTTTCCATTATGTGCGCTTTGAATATTGTCAAAACTTCATTTTTGACGTCTCGGGGTTCACTATGCAGATGAAGGTCAGCTCATTTTCCCAGGATGCCCCGCCCACAGCGTACTTATTTGTGTCACTTATCCTCAGAGTCGTGGAGGCTTGGTGGAGCTACTCGGCAAAGTATTAGTGAGCAGGGGTAGTGATGTCTTCATGTTGTCACCATGTCCCTCAGGCCATCACAAGGGGCCTCCGTCGCTGTCTCTGTCTGACAGCTTAGCCAGGGATGCATGCTTACGATACTTCTCAGTCCAGAACAGTGGGGAGATAAAGGAGTGCGCGTCGATTTCAATTTACGTGAACCCTTCATCACGCAGACGGCACACAGAGCAGATACTGTCACAATAATGACATAACTTGTCAATGAACAGCCATAGGATGCCTTGGATTGGCATGGCACACTATGGTGTCTTACTTGCAGAGGTTTCTTTTCTGTCGCTTGGTGAATACATTCGGTACCTTATCAATAATTGTTCAGCCACATTAAGCAAAATGTATTTATTTTTAACCACGGGTACCGGCGATATTTTAAATTGGAAGTTTTTTAAATATACATTTTTGAGACTCCCCTACTGCTGTTGTCATAAAAATAGTATTTCCCTTCTACGGTAGGTTTGTAGGGTAACATGTAGTCGTCTTCTCCAAAGAGCTTGATCTTGGGTAGACGCTCTGAAATAGATGCCGGATTACCTCGAATGTGAATGTGTGCAAATGATCAAAATGAGAGGAGACCATGTTGGCAAGGCGATGGCTTTAAAGGTTTTATGCAAAACATGATATCTCTCCGCCTTTCCATTAACTGGCTGTATTGAATTACCTAATATGGTATAGCCATTTTGCCATGAAGCAATTAAAGGATTACTCTAATACAAATCACACAAGCTGTTTGCTGTTGTGCACCCCCCGTCTAGGCAGGTTCAAACCCCCTACTGAGCATGTCAGCTGAATCCCAGACAGAGGGGCTCGGGATGAAACATGCCAGGAAAAAAAGGAAACCAATACATGGGTCTATGACGGTATGCTTTTGCATCCAATAAATACACGTCCGCTAACAGCAAATGAATGTTGCAACAATTCCAGACAGAGTGACAACAGAATTTGGCCGTCGCAAACAACTTCATTTGATCAGCTTTATGTAAAGCAGTCGTTCATGAGGGAGAAGATTAATTGCAAATGTTTACAATGGAATTTGGAACCTGTGTGTTAAACACGATAATCCAGACAGCAACCCAAGGGAAGAGAAATAGCAAATTAATAACAAAGGAGGCCTGTGCTTATCACAGACTGCTGTCTATTCTGTGTGTGAGGAAAACAGGCAATTGCAAGCAGGTTTCTCTTTAAAATACATATACATTTTTTTTTACTAAAAAAAGGGGAGCCATAAGAACCAGCTCAATTTAAAACAATTCTTCTTAATACCACTAAGGTTTAGAATTGGTTTCTTTTTTATACATTTTTTCAGAGGTTATTCACCACTACTTTTTTGTATTCCTATTTGCTCATTCTATGTCCCCTGCAAGACTCAGCATCATTAATTGGCAGAGGATGTTGCTGGGGTAATTCCCTTAACACACGACACACAATTATTCCTGGCCAAAGCCAGACAAAAGAGAGAGCTGAGCGTTCACACAATCTCCAGCACTGAGAGGATGCTAATGATGAGAGAGGAGCTCTGGCCACCGAGCTGCAATCAGCTCGCCCTTCAATCACCACAACTTCATTAGCCGCCCGCCGGATCACAGGGAAGGCAAATGCCGCTCAGCGTAGCGTTCATACCACAATCCCCACACAGCGAGCCCCGGCCCCGCTGACGCTGGTGAACTCGTCAGTGCAATAGGAGAGAGAAAGGGAGTGGTTGCCGGCATGTTATCTGCTTGTGGAAGCCGTTCAGTGGTCTTGGGTGTGGGTCCTTGGCTCTCACTTGGTGCTTTCACCTTTTGCATTGCGCTTGCCACCAAATCCTGCTGGCCCTTCAACCCCATGCTTTTCCTAATGCTCATTTTACCCTCCCCATTTTCTCCAACCTATTCAAGGCCTGTCAGTCACGACTTTGAATTCCATTAAACCCAAACGGCAGTTAGTATTCATGTTCAAAGAAAGGAAAAATATACACTAACACCATTGAGGGCTTTCTTTCTTTGACATATGCAAAGTAGCGCTGGTTTTCCACTTCTTCTTATTTTGCAGCTTTTTTGGGGAATTTTTTTTTACTCAAAATGCATTAGGATATTGGTACCGAAATGAAAAGTTTGAGGATAGTTGTGCTGATTTATATTGGCAAAAACAATATGGAAGATGTGTTCTAATCCAATTCATTTTAGATACAGCTTCTTTGTGTTTCCTGCCCCAAATAAATTTCATATTCCGGGCAAGCGACGCAATGTTACCTTGTCAGCCATCTCACTTCTCTCCCTCTAGAACAGTAAAAGGAGTGAAATTGTAAGGTCACATATTAAAAAGGGGGAGAAGTGAAGAGTCAGCAGAGCTGGCTGGCTGTGAGGGACGGAGGGCGGCAGAGAAATGCGTGTCTGGGTCTCAATGTGCTGAATGAATGAATGCAGGTGGTGATTTATTGGGCCCACAGAGCCACTCGACCAGCTCCGCTTTTCCTGCTGAGGCCTGATGGCTGGAGTCTTTATGTAAAACAAACCCGGGCCTTTTAATATGCCACACCATGTCATACCGCAGCGCTGAGGCCACACAAAATAGATACTGCATCTCCCCAAAGTGCCCCAACAACTACAGAAAGACCCAGGCTTGGAGTTTTTATTGAGGCCGGGTTAAAATTGCACCCCGTGTGAGGTGGTTATTACACGAGGAAGTAGTCAGGGGTAGAGAATTAGGGTACGGGGTGAAGATTAAAAACGAAGAAGGCTCATTTAAAGTGGTCTCTGATCAGAGGGGGGGCAGAGAATTGCTGAATATGCTAATGTTGAGAAGGAAGCGGTCTTTGGCCATGACTATAACCATGCATTCAGATCCCGGCCCGTAACATTTATCAGATTGGTCCCGCTTTTCAGGTGGTAGATTAATTACAAAAAAATCATACTTTTCTTTCGCATTACCATAAATAAAATGTCCCCGGAAACGAAAGTGATCCACTTTTGTAAAGACGCCTCTTATTTGGGTGGTCAATGTGCTTACTATACTAGGTCAGAAAATACAAATGTTTTTGTATCAGTGTGGTGATGATAAATGCAGGGTTTAACGATGTGTCTCTTTACATGTTACCATCAATACCTATTTCACTTTAAAAAACTACTTTGTCACGGCCAACAATCTGCCTTGTGGCAAACCTACAGTACCGCATGCTTTTAACTCATCTCCAGTGAAAAAGACTAATCTAGCCATGTGTGCAAAGGCCAGCGCCCTTCACTTAAACCTTAAGGGGTTCAGAGTTTGCACTGAAAACGACCCCTTTCAGTTTAATTACTGAGAATCTCATTGGCCTGACATGTCCTCTTTTGTGCAGGAGGACCTCCTTGACCAGCACGCCCCGCCGCTTGACAGATGCTGCTTCAGGAAGGTGCTGATGGTAACCCCGCAGGAGTGGTGTCCTCCTTGGCCGGCCAGCAGCGCCTGCCTGCCTGATGGATTGACAAGTGACCAGGACAAAAGCTTTGGGTCAACACGCCATTTAGGATCCAGTATAATGGAGTGAACATGATGTCCCCGGGCAGGTAAACACATCTCCATTGATCCGACGGCCAGATAGAAATATTTTTTTTCTTCCACACAAAGGCTGAGAGCAAATAAGAGGAGAGACACAAGAGGGAAAAGAGGAACGCTGACATTCTGTCCATTGGTAAATAATGGTGTGGTCAAGCCAGCCTATCCATAACCTCTAAACCTGCTGTGTGTCAAGATAAAATGCTGGGTTTGTTTCTCCAAAGCCTTTGGAAGATCAACACGGCTGAAGCAGTTTTATTCTCTTTAACGTCAGACTCTGTCTGGGGCTGTGACAAACAGCCTAGGGTCAACACTAATGATAAGAAGGCTCTTAGACACTTTAAATTGGAGGTATATCACGCTGAATGCTGAAAACCCACTGACCTAAACTGAATCCCCACTAATCTGCTGAAGTTGATAAGATTTGGGCAAAACCAAGAAAAACAAAACCATATAAAGTATATTAATTTGCAGAATATCAGCAATAACACAATGAAACACATTATTATTTTAAAAAATCTAATTACTAAATACAAAAATGTTGTCTTAAGTTATGTCTTTTTTTGCATACCTTTTTGGGCATTATATGTGAAGCCGACTACCATTACAACAAAGCATTACATACCGCTCACATTGTTCAATTCAGAACACATTATATTCACCACTGAAACCCCGTCCTCTCCTTTAACCCTTAATACATACCATTAAGATGGCACTGGCTTTCTGTAAATTAGACATCGGCTTTTTACTGGGAAAGTTTACAAGAGGAGGCGTAACCTTTTTTCATAAGCCATCAATTTGAAAAAGGGACACAAACATTTGGTGTGTTGTTATCTCTGAACTGCTGTGCTTAGCGTGAAAGCAGAGGGCATCTCCGCACAGCAGGTAGTGGACAGCTCTATCCACCGTAATGATGCATAACTGGTACACTTTCATTCAGACCTGCACGCCTCAATGAGGGTGGGCTCTTAAAGCCACCCATTACAGTCGAGCTAATGTCAGGGAGTCAGTAGCATTCAGCGTTATATGTTGGTGTCTTTTTTGGGGCGGGGGGGGATATTTGATTACTCTTCTTTACTAACACGCTAATATAATGACAGCCCTTATCTTCCCCTCTTCCTTTTCTTTCTCCCTCCGTCCGTTCAGTTCATTAAGTCCCCCTGGTTAGCTTCTGCTTTCTAGCCCTGTTTGGGTGGTAAAAAAAACAAAAAAATAAGCACAGTGGGTAATTCACACTATATTAAAAACTGTTGGTGCAACAAAGAAAAGTAATCAGTGGAGGCCTTCATGAGCAAATTATCAGTTGTAAATTAAAACCCTGAGCTTCATGGTAATAATATTCCAGAGCTTTCTGGCTATAATCACAATCTGTGTGCCCAGTTTAATCATCCTTTGCTAAGCAATCAGAACCTTTTTGGACTGCATCCACTGTCAAAATTGTCAAATACAGTTAGTTGTGAGTACTGGTTATAGATACATGTGTTTAGCGTTGAGTGCTTTTGATAGTGAGAGCTTTGGTAGGATACTGTTTGTTGGTTTGTTGTTTTCTTGTTTGGAGGGTGTCTGTGTATTTAATAATGGAAGGGCAATGCCATAAATCAGATAATTCCCCCAGTGCTTTTCATAAAGTTTAATAGAACTTCTCCCAGGTTGTTTTTTTTATGAAATGTGTGCTCAAACTGCAACATTAAAACCCCATTAGTGAGTTATATCCCAGTGAACAAAGAGGAAAACACTTCCTTTCCCCCACATCTGTTGATTGTCGCTCTAAGTAATCATGCAAAATAGTCCAGCTTAAAATCAATACATATCACAAACTCTTGTCTGCATCCCACTTTTCATATCTTGGCTTAAAGTGATAGCCTTAGGATTATTTCTTGTTTAAATTAGTGTTATCGCAAACATGCAGAAGCATACAATTTGCATTGAAATAAAGTCACTGGAGCACTCTCAGAATGTTTCAGCACGCAGATGAAGAATTTGGCGGGTCACATGCTTACACGATACCAAATGAAAATCTATTTTCTAAATCATTTGCTTTGTTCAGTGCTAAATCAATCTGTATCTGAACACAGTCTAATGTGCCCGTTGCTGAAAAGGCAGTTTTTTTGGGGGGGTGGAAAGACACAGTTTAATGCACCAAGAGCCTACAGTATGTTAGTAGTGTAGCTCTCTTTTAGCCACGGCCTTCCTGAATGCACGCCGATTATGGATAACAACCACATTACAGCCCAATACATCAAAGCCCTAGCTTACTGCACAGTGGGGGGCCACTCTGGCACATTTCAGAAAGCTAGCCGTTCTAAGAGCTCTGGCTTGAAACATGTTATGCACTAAATGTGCGACATAGAAAAGTGTTTTCTGATCCATTTGACTCCAGACCTCGTTGCTATCACCGTGTTTGCGCAGGTTTCGTTAAAAAGCAGAGGGGCAAAGACAGGGAGGGGCGCCCGCAGCAGGGGAGACAAGATGGGAAGCAGGAGACTCACAGAGATAGATCAAACTGCAGAGTAATGTACGAAGGTATACCACGGAGCACGGGACATACTACTGCATTTCAACGGGCTGTTACGCATATGAACAGTAGAACTTTGACGAGAGAAATTGTTTTCCACTAAATAGCTCAGCATGCCAACACTGAAATGTTGTTATTTTTTCACATGAAAAAGACTGACAGTGACAACGCTCTCTAAACTACACTTGAAACTACAAATGAATCACTTATGTGTGCCTGGTACATATAGCATCGTCTCTCACAACTTCCCACACGATTCAGATTAGCTGGTGTGAGTTCGATCCACTCACAGATCTTCATTCCATTTCTTTTCTAAAAACAGACCCACACAGAGAGCATCCGTTCTAGACTAATTGCGGCTGCTTTATCTGCCAAACGTCCCAAGGCTTTTCAGTTAATAAGCACTTGTTTTTCACCCGCAGATGTAAAGTGGCTGGTCGACTCAAGGTGTGTTTATGTACATGGGTTGCAGTAGCACCTGTTAACAAAAGCGTTGTGTTTCTACTATGAATCTCCATGCTTCTTTAATAAGCCTGTGTTTCCTCCCACCACTACCCTAATGACTGTTATCACACCAGCATCGCAAGGCCAGGCCCAGCAGTTATAATAACGTACTATAGCACTATGCCGGGCATGTGTGTGAGTATTGTGTGTGTGTGTGTGTGTGTGTGTGTGTGTGTGTGTGTGTGTGTGTGTGTGTGTGTGTGTGTGTGTGTTCATATGCAGGTGCCGGTGATACTTGCTGTTGAGGTAGTGGGTGAGGAAACAAATGCACCTCATAGAATCTCTGTCAAACAGGAGGAAACTAATGGCGAACCATGGACATCATCATCATCTAAGTTTACCTTGTGAGGATGACTGAGAAAACCTCTGGTTGGAGATGACACACTGCTGTGGGTGCTAACCAAACTGGTCTGCCAAGTGGCATGGTGACATTATATTAAAAAAAACTTGTAATTCAGCGGCATGGTGAGACGATAATGCTAGATTATGTTACAAAAACATCCCACACTCGTTCTAAAAAAGAGGAAAAATAGGAATAATATATTAACAATGAGGCATAAAACAATGCAATATCCTATTTAGGGAATTTGTTTTTTGCACATATTGGCTTTTCATCCTGAAAATGTTCTGAATCTTCATTGGAAACTAATTTCTTCACATTTCTATCTTTTCATTCGGTTTTTAAAAGGTATCACTGGTCTTGATGCCACCACCCAAAGGCAGTGGGAGCAGGTGAGAACCTGTCAAACCACTGCCTAAAGCCCGTCGCCACCCTGCAGAGGTGAAAACCTGCCAAGTTTGCCTTCACTAACGAGGACGGGTCTCTGAGATCTTCCAACTTGACAACGCCCAGATTTCTACCCCCACCCGCCAAATAAAAAAAAGAGAAAGTTAATAACAACTAGGAAAAGGCACAATTGTAAAAAAAAAAATCCCTCTTTCACACACAAAACCAAATGCTAGATAACTGCCACACACGGAACTCCAGAAATGTACCGCCAGTTAGCTTGCTTCACCATGAGCAGACTAATTAACAGTATTTAAGTGTCTATTAAAACACCCATGCTTGGCTGCCTGTGGTTGACCTCGTCCAACCTCTATATCTTGTCCGCTGATATTCATTATAATAGCATAATTGCAGGTAAGCATCTTACAGTATCAACTGGCTTAATTACCAAAGTGAGAGTGCTTCGTGGAGCCACGTCAGCCCAAATAAATAGGATCCTGTAATGAAATAGGGACCTGCTTTATTGCAGAGGTCAGTCCCACTGTTGACGTCCCCTTATTAGGGAGTGGGAAATGTCTTTTTAATTCCATAATAGTTCTTTGAGTAATAACATCCATGACACGGCACTTTGTGTTTTGGTAAATGTATTATTTTGCGGAGAAAATTGTTAAGTCTTTGCACAATTCTAAAATGCAGCTTTGGACTACAGACAAAACGCTGTTAACTCAAAGAAAATACATCGGTACAAATAGTTTGTTCCTGACAGATTTTTGTCCTCGTGCTATGTGCATAACGCATATACAGTTCATGTTCTCCCACAACATGAGTGAATGCAGTGAGACTAACACGTCATTTTCCGAAGCTAACATTCCTCCTTGCAGGACCTTCCTTTATGCAGCATAAAGGGCCCTCTACACTGTGTGTCTCCTGTGGTTCGGCTAAAGATCTGGGGCACACTTAAGCACTGGACAGCACTTGGCCTCTCTCGTCATCTTCTCTCAGCCTCTCCTTTTTCCTGTTCCAACTCATCGCACTGGTTGTTACCTTGGGGCATGTTGTGGTTTCGGGGGCATTATCTCTTGTGAAGAAAAGTGTGTTTTAGACATGTTTGTTGTCTTTGTGTTTCCCCTGTGGACAGCCCCTCACAGCCACCTTTGAAGCACAGATATGGTGTCACCCCCCACAACCCCCCCCCCCCCCCCATGTGAATAGGGTTAACTACAGTGCTAATCTGCTCTTAAATTCAATATTTTTTTGTCATCCCACCACTGCTAATATGCCTTAACTGGATATATATTGTATGGGAATGCTCTTACTTTTTGACGGCTAACCTGCCTCTGAACCGTCAAATTTCTTCTTGCACTTGATCAGTCCATGTTCTAGGTTTTAGGTCTTTTAAAGCCTCTCAAAGCTTCTTAGTAACAGTCGGTCGATCAAAGCCTTCCAGCCCTTCCAGCCTCTTCTGAATTGGAGCACAAGTTTGGGATTGTCTGAAAGGCAAGTTGGACACAATAAAATTGTATTGTTTGCCTCTGACCTGACTCAATAAAGCCCATGTGTTGTTCTTGAAGTGGAGTAGAATATAGGACTGCTTTCCTGCTTTACTAGTATTATCGTATTATCGGCTCTGAAAGGCTCCTATTTTTAATTCACTGACCAGATCCAAACACCTCAGTGTAATCTTTGGTTTAAAAGTGCCAAGCCAGAGAACACACTCTGCTGACCCTCTGCACCTGGTCGTATGAGTGACACTATTAACAAAGTGCCGCTGTTTGAAGCATTTGCCAGTCAAATAGAATTGTCTTTTATTTATGTAACAGAATCCTTAAACCACCAAAGGAAGGGACCATTTCAATCAATTCATTTTCAAAATTAAGCTTAATGCAGCAATTATATTTCATCCATATGATTATACGGAATGTTTGTTGTATTATATGTTGACTAGAGCACTATGCCTGGCTGAAGGATTCCGTATAATGTATCTTAGCAGTAATCCTCAGCATACACACAAATATGTGTGTGTGTGTGTGTGTGTGTGTGTGTGTGTGTGTGTGTGTGTGTGTCCTGAGCCATAATTGTGTAAATGTGTTAGTGTATGTACGTGGGGTGTGTTTGTGTGTGCATGTGTGCGTGTGTGTGTGTGTGTGTGTGTATATTACATTGTGGGACAGGGGGAGAGGAGGGGCAAGGTATCAAAGATCAGAAAAAGTGTATGACAGCTGACAATTTCAAGCTTTTGATTAGGGTTTGTTGATATGACCAGTCCCTGGGTCTCCCCCAAATTCACTCCAGGGATTCTAGGCTGCCTGGCTGTGCTGCAGACGAAACAGGCTGCTGGTTGACAGAATCTCCCAATCGTCTGCCTTTCCTCCCCGCTGAAGCCCCAATAATTAGAGAGGCTGGGCAACATGCAGAAACAGCACCCACAGAGTGCACCGTGTCATGGACATCACCAATTATGCAGCCATTTTGCTTGTGGATGCAACTCCTTCGTCGTCCCTTTCTGTAACGACACACATACACACACATGGACAGTTAACTGCACTCAAACACACAAACACACACACATACACGTACAAAGATAACACCTTAATAAATACAGCATTAAGTAACAAATGCTGGCATATGGAGTTTATTTAGTATCAGAATATCATGTAACAGTCGCACTGAATATGTAAGGAGATTTTGCTTATTGTTGTCATTTTGACCATATACCTATAACAAGGTGGCCATCTCTGCAGCTTGCACATACCTGGAAGGTAGACAGAACTAATATGGTGCATGCACAACTTCTAGTTATTACTATCATTAATAATAACAACGGTAGATATTAACTAAACTATTGTCTGGGCTAGAATTGAATAAATATGCATTATGACTGAAGCATGCTTGCATTATGTTTAAAATAATTCCAAATGACCATTTTTCTCTCCAATTATCCTTGCATAATCCCACACCAATGAGTTCCAATCTACTGGGCAATATGAAATGAATAATCAAAAATATGCCGAGATAAAATGTTAAAAGTGGCTTATTAGACTTTGATTTTAATAAGTAGGCCTAAGTTAACTACAAAAAACGACGTCACCATTTACTAGCTTTGATAATGAAATGATTGTAAAGTAAACAAATTGTAAAGAAATATCCCCTGGTCGTGATTGCACTTGCTTTATCTAGTGTGTTTACACTTTGAAAGACTAACAAACAATTTTCTTTATCTGATAGAAATAATGATAAATTGATTCAGCTTGTTTCATATCCTCAAACAAATATCAGTTTCCCATAGACTATTATGCTGTGGGTATCCTATGTAAACATGTAAACTGTTGAGTTTACACTGTACGTACTAACAATGATAACGATGCAATTGCAGTCTCTCAAATCTGAAATAATTGATATGTTAAACTGGGACGAAGGACAGAGAGGAATTTTGAGGTAGGCCTACAAGAAAACTGGAATTTGGTCAAATGGCAACAATGTAGCCTACAAGACAATTTCCATACTGCCCTCGCAGTTTTTATATATATATATTTTTTTACACGCAAATTCCATGAAGGTAAGGGTTTGGTTTTTGTTTTGTCCACCCCTAATACAAATAAGGGACTGAGTCGTCTTTGTAATCCAACTGAAACGTGTACACCAATGCAGTAGCTACTTGGTTGTCTCTGAACATTGGTCATATTTTGTAGCCTACTTACCTCATTAAAATTCGTGAGTAAAATGTCCGAGTGCAAAATAGCATTGGCTCATGCTTTACTAATTTCATGCGCCGTGTCTAAACTAAGACAGCATTATATAATTATTTTATGTAAAAACTGAAACCCTCTTTAACGCACTTTACTGACACATATCTAAGGTACAACATGCCGGCGCTTTCAGCTAAATGTGTTTTAAGCAAAGGAAACTCGAGACTTGGGAAGCGATCCATTCTAATATGTGTAATTGATGTCATGCTACGGCAAGATTGGGATCATTTCTTAGTGTTTCTCTCTTTGTTAGCTGCCATTTCAGAGATACGCCCTCTGAACTTTAACAGTCACTTATTCTTTCATTTCCGTCTTTAAACAAAAGCAGCGCCCTCGTTCTGCTCATCACGGTGCCAATACATGGGAAACACCGTCATGTCACACAACTTAACAAAACCATTAAACGCGCAACATTAAAAGAGGAGGAGATGCAATTAGCCAAGAAATTACTCTGATCTTGGTGACATTTGGGAGAAATTGTAACACAATATACACTGCGGCCGGTTGATTGACAGCCTAATCCGCGTTTGATGGGCGCCGGTCCACGTTCACCGAGCGGAGCGGGTCGCGGGCAGATAACGAGTACAGCTGCACAACCCTGATATGTCCGCCACGACTCGTCACCGAGCAAATTCCTCTGGTTTAAACGATGATGAAAGTATCGACCATTAATGACAGGATCATCTCCCTGCCTGAAATAAATGCTCTAATCCCTTTTGCCAGGTCCATGAATTCCTAATATGAGTTATATAAACTGGAGCATACATCAGTGTTAGCTCAGTTGTGTTTGGAAAATTGTACAGCACTCTCTGCCCCTGTTTGAAATGCAAGGCTGGATACCCAGGACATCATCGCTTAAGCTGTAACATTCAGTGAATTATTGCTCCGGATAGATTAACTTTTCTCTGCAATAAGACTTGCAAATGGAGAAAGAACGGGGTGAAATTTCCTAGTCTTTGTGGAGTGAGAGATGTGTGTTTGACTACAGTCAGAGGCCAGTGATGAATATCACACAACCTTTCAGGGGATGAGCCCAGGGTTAGTTTAACAAGAAGGATGATGGAAACATCACACTCATTGCATTATAATGATGTTAGTCACAGTCAAAGGTAGGAGGCAGTGATAAAGAAAGAGAGGTTTGAGAATGGGCCATACGACAACGTCAGAAATTATTTCGTGTTTGTAAATCATTTGTCATCAGTCAACCTTTTAACGTTAGAGATTTTTTTTACATGTCTCTTTTTCTCACTGAGATTACAGTCTTGAATAGTAGTAGACACAAATTGCTTTTGCTCCTTCATTTTGTTTTGAAGTATTTATGATTACTGTGTAGGGTCTTTCAGTATTAGGTGCACATACGTGGACAGAACAAAACAATACAAGGTCTAAGAAACACACACAAAGCCCAGACACAAAGATGCACACACACATGTGCTATGCTTCATATTGCACCTAGTATGAATTCATTTATCTAGTCACATATTCGGATATACTATTATGTCAGTGATAAAGTTATTGTGCAAGGTTCAGAGTAAAGTGTCATACGCCTAAAAGTAATTTCCACCCACATGCATATGCAGAAGCCTTCAACAGGGACTTTGTGGACTGTTCATGTGAAACGTATGGCAACATCACAGGCAAATGGAGAAGACCTTTGACAGTCTGTGATGCTGTTCACATCAGAACAAAGGTCTTTGCTCGCAGGACGCCTGCCGCACAAAAGCAGGGAAACATCCCATAATTCACCTCCCCTCACCGAGATGATTGTGGCCTCTCTCTCTTTTTTTTCGCTCATTTTTTCAAAGGGGGAGGAGGTGAAAGGAGGAATGCCTAAAAGTAATGATTAGGGGCGACTGGAAAGCAGAAGTGAATGCTTTATGAATATTTCATGTAAATGTAAGCGGCACTTACTGGACACGAGGTCTGATTGATGGCAGAGTGGCTCTAAATGTCTGGACTGTGAAGGGCCTCGACCTTCCTCCCTCTTCAGCGCCTACTTCAAGCTCCACAGTTAATAGCAGAATAAAGATGTATTTAGCTGGAGAGCTCTTCATTAATGGCCTGGCTTTAAACAAAAGTAGCAGCGGAGGATTTGGGTCAGTTGGAACGGGCCGAAGCAGCCCGATGAATGAAGAAAGGACGTCAAGAGGAAAATGCTGCTTTTAGCTGCTCCACTCTGCTATTTTCTTTCCCCCCGTGTTTTTCTTTAAACTCTTTTTTGTGCCTGGGTAACGGACCAACATGGAGGCCCCTATTGGACATGTCAAGATGCTGCCAACGTCTGCGGTCCAAGATTTCAACCTACGCACGCAGTTGCTCTCTATGGTCAACATGGCATATTGGATTTAGTAATTGGCATTCCTTAATTGTCTTTTTTTGTCTCTAATTGATCGTCATCGTTGTCTTTGTCTGTATAGGTATCTTGCGCTGCAGAATGATGAACCATGTCTATATGTCATAAAAAAGGGGAATAGGGCAGGCAATCCGTGGCGCCCCATAACTGGAGACTCCTCTTGATATATGACTCTACCTATGGAGATATAGAGAGACACCAAAACCCACTCTTTGTCCAGGCTCCTTAATTAAACCCTGTGCATTTTTCTATTACCGACAAGCCCATTTGCCGACAACCATCCATCATGTTACTGCCCCCTTCTATGAAAGCATGTAATGAATTGAACCAAAGTGATTTGTGGAGGTAATCCCATAAGAGAAATTGCATGAAGAGTAAGCATTACATGTATTTTTCACTTCTGTTCCTTCATTTCACTGTGAAAGAATAGTGCCCGATAGGCATTTGGTATCATATAGATGGCAGAGGAAATTACGTTGAGTGAGGTTTTTGTGCCATTACCTTGTATTTCTATTAAAACTAAAGCCTTTTGAACGAGTCTTTCTCTCATTATTCATTAGATGTAGTGCCCTTATCATTGAATCCCGAGACAATTTTCAACTTTGTTATGAACCTCCTAGTAACTGATACTGTATCTCATCCAGAACACCTCATGAACTGAGAACTCATTGCTATTATGCCAGAGGTATTGGTGCAAAGAGAGCGGATGATGTATAAGGTGATATTCCTCTCCACCATAAGCCACTGTCAGTTCTCAGCAGTGTTTAACTGAAGTGGGATTTCTGTATCTTGCAGGTATTTTGAAGTTGTGGTGTATCTGCAGTGTTGATGTTAATGAAAGATACTGACTGTCCCTGACTTGCTAGAGTTTCTTGACCCTACTAATCTGTTCTGGTCAAATGTGACATATAAAAAAAAAATGTTGATGATGATTGGAACAAAGCTCCACGAGTTTGTTCCACACAGGACATCTGAACACACAAAGTACATTTAGTACATTACATTTTATTTATTTTTTTTACTTTTCTACATCTGTGTTTACGTGACTCAAAGACAAACACACATATACACTTACACACACACAACACACACACACACATGCACTCACCAACAGAGAGAAGCCCTACCTTCTTGGGTTTCACAGGGAACCCCAGAACTCTTCCCCAAAATATTTTGGATCTGATGTCAACCTTTCCCCAATAGAATCTTTAACCAACAGGAGCCCCACTTCGGACAAATTATTGCAGCAATGTTTCAAAAATATACAAATCCTATCCTACAGCTTAGTAATATCGAGCCTCATGTAGGGCCTTGCTCACCATCCAGTATGTCGGTCAATGCCTAAACAATTTATTATATATGAAGCACTTGACACTTTACTGGATTGGTGAGAGAGAGGGGCCAGAAAAAACGTCTACAGCTGTCACAGAATCAAACGATGAGATCTCAAAACCAGCATTTTGTGTCTAAAATGCAGTTCACATATTTCAAGACACATGCAAAAACGAGCACATGTTCTCAATCATGAGCATAAGCACATACTCAATTGCCATGTAATGGTTGATTGTTTATTGATTGTGAGCCTTGTCAATGTTTCTGTATGCGTTACTCATGTTGCTACTGCTACTTTTGTCCTCCTATATGCCCAGTAATAAAGTAAAGTGTTAATGTATAAATAGTAATAAAGTCTCAACCGGGAACACCTAGATGTTATTATTTTGCTACTTTTAAGGAAAAATGTAAATGGTTAAAAAGCAAATGTCCGTGCTTAACTTTTACTCGAACAAGTCTGTGATAAATAGCATCTTATGCTACTTTTGGTATTTAATTATTCAAGGAATTGTTCTGTTTTTACTCAAAAACCAGTTGATTAAGATGAGATGAAGACCTACAGGTCATAATTTTGAAAGATAAGTGAAATACTTATGATAAATACAGTCACAAATGTCAGGTGATATTTCTTTGTATAATTTTTGATTTGAAAATAATTTATGGGTCGGTCATTTGTGACCGGGGACCCCAAAGTAGTAAACATTAAACTCACAGAACACATGGGTTACTGTCACCAGGAAGCCTGGTCAGACAACAGTGGGTTTCAGTCACCCTCCACTAGTTAGTGGAGAGCAGTGCATCAGTCGCCCCTTATCCTGTACGACCTCACCTGTGGCTCAGGAGACTGGAGGTTTATGGCCAGGTCCCTTGATATGCCACCCCTAGACATGCCCAGCCCTGCCTTGTTCCCGGAGGCCCTCCTGTCAGCTAGGTGTAGCCTGTTCCGCTGTCACTGCTCCTCTGTTTGCGTCTCTGTGTGTGTATGTGTGTGTGTGTGTGTGTGTGTGTGTGTGTGTGTCTTTGTGATTGGGTGTGGACGTGCGTGTGCACGTGTGTGTCGCTGCAGAACAAGACCCAATTTGATTTGCTCCATTGGCGTGTGAAGCGCGGACGTGAGGCAGCCCCTCTCTTTATTCCCCTAATGGCTTCTCTTCCATGCTCACCCCCTCCTTTCCCTTTCCCCAGACACCAGTTATGAGCACTCTTGTAAATATACACATTTTTGAGAGAGAGAGAGAGAGAGAGAGAGAGAGAGAGAGAGAGAGAGAGAGAGAGAGAGAGAGAGAGAGAGAGAGAGAGAGAGAGAGAGAGAGAGAGAGAAACAGAGAGAGAGAGAGCGAGAGAGGGAGAGAGATAGAGAGAGAGAGACAGAGACAGAGACAGAGACAGAGACAGAGACAGAGACAGAGACAGAGACAGAGACAGAGAGACAGAGAGTGAAAGAGAAATGAGGGGGGTTGGGTAAAAGGGGTATTTCTCTGCCGGGAGAGAACGGGGAGCTAGTCCATTCCCCCGGCGAGGCTGACCTTGAGGGTGAGGCCTCTTTTAATCTGGGGGTTTTAGGAGGCTGAGATAGGCCTGTTGATGCTGAGGGGGTGGGACCTGCCTATCAAGCCAGCGGGGAATAATCCTAAACGCAGTCCATTTCCAAGCCAAGGGCATGGACTCAAGTCTGTCATGGTGTCATTTCTGTCTCAATGAGGATGCCGTTCTTGGGCGCTGGGAGTTAGGCTTTTTCTGCTGCCGTTGCCGCCCCCTCCATAGCACTGTGGTTGCTCATACGGTCTTATGCCCGCTCTCTGGAGATAGCTTTCAGGGAAGTGATATAAATGGTAGATGATGTGAAGTGAACCATATAAGTGTGTGTGTGTGTGTGTGTGTGTGTGTGTGTGTGTGTGTGTGTGTGTGTGTGTGTGTGTGTGTGTGTGTGTGTGTGTGTGTGTGTGATGGAGAGACATGCAAATTGTATTGGCCAGCCCTGCGCACACGCTGCAGCCCAGCCCACTGCACGGCTAAGCTCACAAAATAGCTTTGGATGCGTCCATGTGTGACTTTAGTTTAAACGAGGTTGCACTTATGGTGCAATTCAATCACACATTCGAAATTATTTTGCCGCAAGTAAACTCCGGAAATGATTTCTATTGTCATGGCTAATGTATTGCATTGACTAGGGGTCTGGGGTCGTACAGCTGAAAAACATTGTAATTCATTTGCATGGAGTGTGTGGGAACGGGTGCTATTTTAAGAGGCCTTATAATGACCTCCCACCATTCTCTGCAGGAACTGCCCTCATTCACCCATCACATCACATGCATGGCAGGCGCGGAAACAGGAGATGCATGTCATTTTTGACATGGCTTGACACTTACTTGCTGGCGGGGAAACCACTGCGTGAACCTACTATACTGTACCTGTGTGTTTCCGATGAAAAAAATACAAATTTCAAGCAGCATGGAATCACCATTTCTACATTCTCTCCGTCTTTCGATCCTTTCAAAGAAAATGAAAAAATGAAAAAAGAGGAGGCATCAAAGCTTCTTTTTCACCCAAGGAAGCAATGAAAAGTCATCAAAGCACCTACCCTGGCTATTGTTCTGTTAATTGACATGCGTTGGAAATCAGCTTTGAAATTTTCCCTTTCTCTTCGTAAGTCTTAAAATTGACACCCTGTTGGAAAACATCCAATGCCCTTTCTTGTATATAAGGAATAAACACGCTTTGCAAGGAAATAGTAGAACAATATTTGCTGGTAACTAAAGTTTGACTGAAGTTTTTTTTTAATTGAAAGGCTTTTTCAATGTACTGAAATGGCTTTGAATCATGTGGCATTGAAACAGATACATTGGACGGAGAACATCAGTGTAGCCGCTGTAAAATGTCTCGTTAGATGGATTGATCTAGAACTGATGACTCTGTGTAAGAGCAGTAAAGGATACACAGAGGAGTTAAGATGAAGGACTGAGGCACACACTTTTTTACACAAATATTAAGGAATTCCCAGACCTCAACAAATCAATTCCCTCAAACTTTTCTTTTCTCCCCAGGCTTATAACAAGCAGCCGTAAAAAAAGATGTATGTGAGAAACACAAGTGAATGTCAGCCTCACAGATTAATATGTGCACACAAAAGGCCGTATGATGTGGTAAAGTCAATGACACAAGCACCATCGTGCTGGCATGAGTCAAAAATGCATCCCCAACTCCATTTGCAGAATTCCCAAACCAGTACCTACCTGCACAATGTGATTTGAATGAATTAAGGGGGGAACGGAAGAAGTCTGTTACTTTCAAGACTCCAACCCAGGACTCTTTTGATTTCAGGATGCAATTTTATATCAAAGCCCAGGGCTGATCTCATAATTTCAGTTAGCAGTTCACTCCAGGCCCATACACATTGGTCTCGCAGAGTTTAAAAGAAAACACAAAATACTGGAAAGATGGAAGGAGAATGACCCCCCCCCCCCCCCGCCAGCCCCTTGCACTGCCCCTTGACGCAACAGTTCACATAATGCAAGTGGCATGGTGTGTCCGCTGTTAACCGATTTGCATGAGAACCTCTCGCTCTGTCCCCCACTTTATCTCAGCTCTTTAGTCTTCCTCTTTGACCCATGTAGAATCCAGCTTCCCATTTGGCTCCCCGTACGTCCAGCCGTTTACGTCTCCCCTCATTCAAACCTCGTAAAATTGAAACTGAAGGCGTGTCGCCACCGACTGGTGTTTGCAGCGTGATTTCATTTTAGTTTTTTCGGTAAGACCCTATTTTTAGGGCCAGGGTAGCCTGGGTGTATGTTTGAGATCTTCAGCAGGGCTTTGACTTCCAAAATCAACACGAACGATTTGGAAGGTCATGGTAGAAATAGTAAACTGTTTATTCGTAAGCTGTCTGGTGAAATCAGTTATTTTTTTTTATTATTATTTTTTTTTATCAAATAGTTGATTTTCGCCATTGCCGTTGCCAATACTGGAGGTCTAAATGTGTATGCCCTGACCCATTCCGTGTGACTTTGTGATTTGGATACACAGATACAGTCTAATGTTTATCTCATACTAAACGAGACCCTGGCAAAATCATTGATGTTCTCCCTTTCATTTCCTCTGACGGAATGTCATGTTAGAACGTCTGGTCTGCTTGGAACCTGCCCAGTTTCGTCTGGGCCGTCTGATCTCTGGCATTCTGATGCATATTCCACGTTTGCCACAGTTGAAAGACCTAAAAATCCCAACTATTAGCCAACATTAACAAAAGCTGGCCTGGATCCGTGGGGAAGTAAGAGAATGACAAGCAAGAGAGAGGAAACAGAGAAGGAGAGGGGGAAGTAGACAGACCGACTGACCAACAGACAGACCAAATGACTGGAGTTTTCATCATTTTCCTGGCTAGACAGGGGTAAGGGGTGCCCTTACTGCCTGGGACAGACAGCTTAATCGGGCCTAATGTTTTTCGGAGAAGATTGCATGCTACTCCTATGGATACCAAACATCATGATGATTTTATTGTCAATGCAGATCCTTGGGAGATTTATAAGATAAAAAGAACATGATTTGCTATGGTTTACACACACACACACACACACACACACACACACACACACACACACACACACACACACACACACACACACACAGACAGAGAGAGGGAGAGAGACAGAGACAGACACACACAGACAAAAACATACACACACACATACATACGTGCACACTCCTTATCAGTAAAGTCACTTGTGAAAACACAAGCCCTCCAAGTCATTGAGTAAACTTAGCCAGCAAACACTCCAGCACTTTCTTCTTTGATGATATTCAGGAATCAGCCCTCTTTAATCATGGTGTTCCTGTGTTGAACATTCTCCTCCTTCTCTTTCCTCTTCTGCAGCTTGTTATTTGTCGAGAATTGTGTGGTTACACTTTCATGCCACCTCGGAACCTATTTGACTCTGTAATCCAAGAGGGGGCTCGGCTTGTTTTCTTATCGAGAAAAATAATAGATAAATAATAACATATTGGGGGAAAAAAACATTTTGGAACAGACCTGTTGTATCGAGAGCTTACGCCTAAGCCCAGCTTCGCAGCCTCACCGCCATTTGTTTTTAACTGGCTGCTATTGTTAGCATGTTTAATCCAGGGGAAATAAACTTATTTGAATGGCTCACGGATTAAAGAACCAGCGTCTGTTTCCCCACATCAAACACAAGCGGTGGCCGGGCGATAAAACGACTCTCGTTAAGCGACGCGGTTTCATTGTCCTCATTCCCCCTGCTCCAAAGACTGTTTATTTATACCGCTCCATTTTTTTCAGGGATTTTTTGAACTATTTAGGTGTTTCTGTGTGACGATGTCTTTCTAATTCCAGTGTATTGTTCACCTCCTTCAGAATCTGGTTTATTTTAATCCCAGAGCCCACCTGCTTAGCTCCCAGTGTCTCTACGACATGCCGGTCTGGAAACAATGTCTTTTACTAAAGCAGCTCGAAATAAAACAACGCTTTCCTGTACTGAGCTGATTGCAGTAGATGAAACAACGCTATCGTACATCTATCATATTGATCCTTTATCTGTCTTTCCAAGTCTTCCAGCAACCCATGTCTTCAATTAGCCCTCTCTTCCTCTGTGGTTCAAGGAAGACTGGTTGGGTGACCATGATAGGGGCCAACACGCTACTCCTCAGAGGGAAAGCAAGACCAAGGCCAAAGTGCTGAAATGTGAGCTGGTAAAAGGAAATGTGTGCAAGGCCCGACATGAATACACACAGTACGGTAGACCCGTGCATGTTTGTGTGTGTGTGTGTGTGTGTGTGTGTGTGTGTGTGTGTGTGTGTGTTTGTGTGAGTGTGCATGTTTGTATTTCTGTGCATGAGGAAGAGAGACAGAGAACTGGAGAAATACCCTAGGGAAAACTATTTTTACAACACTGTTGAAAAAATACTGAATGAACCCCCGAAAAAAATTGACAGACACAGAAAGAGACAATAAATCAGACAAATATTTGATGAAAGAAATACAATGCCTATTACAAGCTGCCCAATGTCCAGAAACTGTGAAATTCTACTATAGAGTGTGATGTACTGCAGTACTACACTGTAAGACCTACCGTATATAGTTGGTCATTTATTTATTATCATGTTATTTATCTATTTATTTATTCCACTACACTTGAGGGCAGGCACTCCTTCCGAACCATAGACACAATGCGTCCGTCACAGCTTTAGGCTCCAAGCGTGTCCGTTTGTGTGTGTGTCGGTGTGTCTTTGGGTATGTCTGTGCATGTGTGCACACTTCCATGTGCATAAGCGTGCACACACACAAGTGCATGCTTGGCTGTGTTTATGCAAGCTTTCCACCACAGCTTGTCTGAATTGCCACAGTGTGACATTCTGACAGTCAAGACCGCCCCCCCCCCCCCCCCCCCCGACCCCCTCCAACCCCCTTCAACCCCCTCCACCACAACCCTCCAGAGCCCAGGGGCTTTTTAATTGGTCCACTTCCGAACTGTAATTCTTTTAATTGCTTAGAGACACTCTGCTCCCCCTAAAAAAATCAATGCAGATGTAATAATATCTGTAATTGTCTGCCACGCTCGGGGGACGCCACAAAAGCCTCGGATCAATGGAGGAGAGCCGGGAAAGTGGTAGGGGTTAATTTTTCCCTTTCTATGGGTAATGACAGGGAGGCACACTAGCAGCTTAGCTCCTGGTGTGGAGGCAGCAGAACTTACTACTGTTTCTATTGTCTCTGCGCCTCCTAATTGGGCCAAATGCAGTTAGTTCCCCTCGGCAAGGGCTGTCCAGGCTGTGATTAATGAAGCCCACAGTCACGGTAACCTGATAAAAAAAAGAAAAAGAAACCAGGAGCGAGGGGAGGACAAAATATCAACCCGCTTTTTTTGTTCTTCGTCCCTTCTCCCTTTCTGGTGTTTTTTCCCCCTGCCTTTTTCAATCCCCTGAAACTTCTGTCTTTAAGTAAACACGTGAAGTACTTTAGGTTTGTTAAGGCTTCATTCCTAAGGGTGAATGGGCGAGCCCATTACTGCATCAAGGAGTAATTGAAAAAAAAAACGTCCTGCCTCTCGCTCTCCGTCTCTCTTCCTCCCCGAGCGTGATATCACACGTTCTGGAGGGACGGGTGAAAATTGGCTGGCCCCGGTGGTGGTTGTCAGAAGCGGTGGGCCTGCCTTCCTGCACCGTCTCGAGAGAGGTGAGGAATCTGGGGTCAGGAGATCACAGGTATTAGCCTCCAAGGATTGCCATGGCCTTTGACTAATTACCTCATTAGGTTGCGCTCCAATACGTTCCAGGGCCACAGTGGCTGGGCCCTGCTGCTCTGTGGCGAGAAGGATGCGTAAGGAGGAGGAGGAGGAGGAGGAGGAGGAAGAGGACAGAGCAGACACAGGATCAACAGTGGCATGGATGATCTAAGAGCTTGTTGCCTATTATGTTTGTGTGTTTGTGTGTGTGTGTATGTGTGTGCCATGTATGTGTGCACTTGTTTGCGTATGGCGGGCAGGGTGGGGGAAAGACAGGGAAGTGGCTTTGATCTTTTCCCGGCTAAATATATTAGCTGCAATTACACTGGACTGGACTTTGCCTAACACATTTACAGAGGCGTTAAGCAAAGTCTTGTTTTATTAGCCGCTCTAGGCAGTTTGACTGTAGAGAGGTAATTTCCACGAGTGGGTGCTGTTTATGATAGGGGGTGGCAGGGGTAAGAGGAGCCACACAGGTAGGGGGGCTACAGGGTCACGGGTTGGGTTGTTTTGAAGAGTGAACGTGTGTCATTTGTGATATTAGCTCGGTGTCACTCTGTAGCCTGCGGCCAGTCTAATGAGTGGGCCGATACACGCTAGCAGCCAGGCACGTTGTGGGGGCTTGTGGAAGCTTAAGCTTTACTGTATGTGCAGACACTGGGATGGGCTAAATCCTGTTATAAATGCTTGTTTTGCACTGTAAGTACAATTTCAATTCATAATCTATTTAAGGTAGGTGTATCTATATGTTTAAAGAACAAACATCATGTAGTGATATAAATGAACGACATAGCTTCCTTTTGAGGAAGACTGATTGAACCAATTTTGAAAGTGTTGGGGGTTTAAAAATGCCAGAAGCTGAAAAGTCTAAAACATATTATTTCTGGAACTTGATTGATGTTTATATTTGGAACAGTTCATTTTGCCTGGAATTCAGTAGGCACCTTCATTCTCTCAGTAAAAAATTACCAATTACTATAAAACGTATGAATGATAATTGAGTTAGAATTTTATGTCAATAGCTCCCTGATTAATTCTTCTGAACACAGCCAAATGGCTGGCGCAGTAACTTGCTAAGTGATAAGCAATTTCATTTGTTCCTAATTACTAAGAGGCCCCATTTTCTCACTGTCATTGCGAGTTTTCTGAACATACTTAACCAATCAAGGCTATTACATTCCTAAAAGCCTCCATTTTTTTGCAGGGCGCACTGTCTCATTCTGGAACGTATGTAACGCTAATTACTCACAAGAGGGCATGTGTGCTTACTGCAGCACAAGAGGTGCTCAACGGAAAAGTTTCTGGTCTTTGAGTGTGCTCTGGTGCTTTAGGAGAGAATAGCTGTCCTAACGAGAATGGGAAACCAGCGCTTGTGTGGGTATGTGCGTGTTAGAGCGAGAACTAAAAGAGAACGAAAAAAGGGAGTTCATGCCCAGCCTTTGAGAGTTTGTGTGTACACTTGTGTGTGCAATGGATAATACAGCTTCCTTTTCAAGGTTTTTGGAGGCATTGGAGCAGGTTTGTAGGTTGTCATCCATGAAATAGCCGTGAGCCTATATGCCATAGGTTCTTTAAACACTTCTTTTTTAACCTTTTCTCTTTCCTTTCTTTCAGGCTCTGGTCATCTCTGTGGATGGGGAGATGATGCATCACACAGTTTAAGTCCAGAGCTTCCTTGTTGTCACCCCAGCACCCTCAAGACCACTATTCTCCCTCTTATCCCAGACCTGAATTCTTCATTTGGTCACACCGCTTGCTTCTGAATAGTCACCTTTGAGAAGATTAACCCTTTCATTAAAAATGCCTGACCGGGGTCAAACTACTGCCCAGCTCTGGAGCTCCAGCAACTCCCTTTGATCTATCAGCTATGGAGAAATTATTAGCAAACTCTAAGCCCTGCCATGTGATTTGTTTTTGTAAATTTGTAGAAATTATTCCTAATCCTATTATGTGGCCCAGGGGCAAACCTGCATTAAATATATGAGGCCTTTGTTACGTGCAGAGGGAGAGTGAAGGAATGCTGAATGTGGGTGCACTGGGAGTTATGGGAACGACGAAGGCCCTAGGGAGCAGTCCTAATCTCCTGCCTAGCCCCTACACCTTTGATGAATACCCAGCTCTGTGACCGCCGATGCCACTCACTCTATTTGTAGGCAAAGAAACGGGTGGAATTATACTCTGTATTCACCCCAACAAAGTATGTTTGGTGAGTAGCCCTCTGGCCGTCAGGGAATAATTGTGACATTAGGAGCCTTCGTCCGCGCAGCGCAGAGCGTCGGGGGCTGCGTACCGGCACATAACCAGGGGGAAGAGGAAAAATTGCAATTTTTACACCTCCCGTCTCCCTTTCAGAGGCCGACACTTTGCAGAACAAAAGTCAGTGTCTCAGCCCAAATCTCGCCTGACAACGCGTAGCAGCCCGTGCTATTTTGAGCTCTTTGTGGTGCCAATCTCCTATCTCTCCCGTGACATTTTTTTCAAAGACAGAGTAGATTTCCTAGAGACTCTGCCCTTTGCAACTTCCACAGTGTATTCTTACTCATAGAGTTCGGGCCCTCCTCCTCGCTTTAGTGCCAAAGGGTCTCTGTACGGACCTTAGGAAAAAAAGAAGGAAATTAAGACAGTGTAGCACGCTAAGACCCCTATCTTTAGCTAGTCAACTGGAAAGGGGTTGTACAGATGCTTGAAACCCAGTTGTTTCATACACTTTAAAATAAATGGTACCGAACCTGGGAAACTGAGTCGAGCTTTATGAGCCTAACCTCAAACAAGCTCTTGAAACGTTTTTGTCGTGGGTAGAGAAAAGGTATTCATTTTTGCATTTCATTGCAAGGTTAAAACCTCTGTATGTTACATTTTTTTTTATGATAATTAAATATAAAATATTTTGCTTTTATAGTGACTCTTTTGTAAACGCATCACTGAGCGTACTGTCAATTTTAAATTCATCTCAAATTAAAAGTTGCGTAATTAATAAAAAATGCTTATGCACAACGTATCATCCTTTAGAAGTCCCACTCTATATTCCCCCCCCCCAAAAAAAATTCCCCAACCTTCTGCAAAACACTCACTTTCCCCCTCCGCTTTCCTCATGTCCTCGTTCTACTGTAGCTGAGCTTGCACATTGGCAGGTCACCAACTTCACATTAATTTCCTGCAGTGTCTGAGTGCGGAGGCCTTGTCTTTGGCTGATATTATTCAGGGTGAAAAGCTGAGGAGGAGTTCTAAATAACACATGTCTAATTGGCCCTGTTTTGCCGTTAATTTCCATAAAGAGTCTGCATGGAGAGACTGTCACCTCGTTCTGGGAGAATAGGACACTGGAACCTACCTCACCGAGCAGCCGTTAATCAGCAGACACACTTTCGCCTACGTCTCAAAGGTTAGAAGTCAGCGAGGTGGGTCTGACACCATATCTCCACCAGAACTGTGGAATTGTGGGAGTGTAAATTGTCGAGTGGAAAAGCTTTTTACTTAAATTTTTTTGGAAGATGTGTCGTGTGGCTCTGCCTGAAAGGTGAGAGGATCCACTCAGCGGGATTTCTTTGAGTTTGCACAAAAAGTTAGAGGAAGGAGAGCCTGATGGTCAGTTTAAAAATGATATCCAAGAAAACAGTCTGGCCGATTAACCATGTAAGCTCTCTGAAGAGCAATGTCAGCACATTCTCAAACTATGCCAATAATACTTTTAATTGGATAATATCAAGCCAAATTATCACTACTTTTAAAATATGGTTCGCCATATTGCTCATTGACTGGCTGTAAGCAACACCAACTAGTGAGAGGAGAGTGGGTGTGCAGGCAGGCACAGTTTTGATCCCCTCCTGGGGAGAATCTTACCTCCCTTTGTGCACGGTGTATTCATCCTGTACTGTACCCCGTATCCCACGCTGGGGCCCGGCCCTTACTCCTAATGCAGCATGCTTGATCCCGCAGCTGTGATTTTCCGGCTGCCACTTAGCCTCCATGGCACTGGGGGCCTTAATGGAGGTGGTCCGAAGAAAGCTTGACCTCCTCTCTCTCGGCAACTTGCCTTATATTTCTTCTCATTCTCTCTCTCGCTCTTTCTCTCTCTCTCTCTCTCTCTCTCTCTCTCTCTCTCTCTCTCTCTCTCTCTCTCTCTCTCTCTCTCTCTCTCTCTCTGCTTGGTACTTTCCCTCTCCTTCTCTGTCTCTCTTTCTGTAACATTCTTTGATATTCTTTCTGTAACATTCTCTGTAACAAGCTTTCTCTTTTTGCACATATATCATGTGTGCTACACAAACTTATATGATTAAGCATTCATAAATAAACATAAGCATAACATTTAGTATGATTGAGGATTCCAAATGTATATGTAAAATCGGACACATTTTTTCCATTGATTTCTACTAACAATACTATCATAAGTCCTATTCCGTAGCGTCAAGATATAACCGCTTTTAAGAGACGGAGACAATTTCAAAATAAACAATCTACCACCTCAATCATCAACCTAGCCTAAAGGGGCGATCTGTAATTTTATAGCATAACCTATAACAGGCGTAAAAACGTGCAGAATCTCAAGGCTGTATCTTCATCATTGATCTGCCAAAAGGGGCAGAGCATGACTAAATGGGCCTTATTTATACAGAGGAAAGCGGCCATATTGGTTCCATGGAATACACTAGCCCCCAGTGGTACACTTAAGTGGCTCACAAAGAGATTCAGAGGATGGTGCTGCCAAGTGGGGCTTTATGGGGACAATCTAACATAATGGTCAAATAAATACTGGTGTAAAAAAACACCTGTGAACACTAGCGGCAGCTTGGAGCCCATTACTATATTTTTTGTGTGACAGTTTGGCAATGTTCAACAGATTTCATTCCTTTTGGCCAAAGTACATGTTCACATCGGCGGTTTATGTAGTGAATCTAAAACGTGATGCAAATGCAGAGTGATCTACATTGCGTGGGAAATATTCAACAAGCTCTACTCTATTAATCTCCATCAAAGCGACCAATTTTGTTTAACACATTCTTTTGCATGTTCTAAAATATAGTTCATATATTCCAGTAAATTCCAAGTGGGAGTAAATGTTTCTTAAAACGTACAAAAAGTTCAATCTCTGAACTAAAAGTGAGTGTCGAAATGAGATTCTTACTATCCTAGTGTTAGTTAATGCAAATCAGCCCAAGTAAACAGAATAAGCTCTTTGCTATTTATTTTGACCCTTTTGGGTATGTTGTGATGGTTTTGTCCGGAGGGCCAGGGTGATGACTGGACTATGTATCTGAGATCTGTCAGGTCCTGAAGGCGTAATAATCAACGAGTCCCACTTCAAAATGACATCAATGGAGTCACGAAAACAAATCTTAGCTGTAAGTGCTATGCTATTGAAAATCCCATCAGTTTTATATTTTTACTTCTTTGAAATCATACAATTCTAGAACTTTGTTTGTGATTGTAGACTACCAACGCTATATTTTGTTGTTTTTCATAGAAAACGTGCCCAGAACTTTAGCCCCCGGTCATGAAAAAAAATCGTGCATATATCTTCCGGCAGGTTTTAACCTAGCTAACCACAAAAAACTCGCTGTTTAAAATGTACTCACAACTTTCTTTGAATGACAATGAAGGTCTGTCTGTCTCTCTCCCTCTCTCTCTCTCTCTCTCTCTCTCTCTCTCTCTCTCTCTCTCTCTCTCTCTCTCTCTCCTTTGCCTTTTTCTCCCACAATGCCTCGTAGAGTTGACCCCCGTCTCACCCCTGGTGCTGTCTCGGAGCTGAGTGGCCCAGTCAAACCTGTCCTGCTGAATGCCTTATGACAGGTTGTTTGTGAAAGCCTGTGCTGTTTGTTTGCCACCTTCCCCCCTCCCTCCTATTTGACAGTGTATCCATTGTTGGTCTGAAGGACCCAGCTTTGTTTCATCCGCCGCCGTGGAGCCGGTGTTGGCCCAAAGAGAGCATACACACACACCTCTGCCCTCTGTCTGTATGCCAGCATCTATTTACTTACCTGCCTCTCTGTTCTTCACCTTGTCATTACTTTTATTCTCTTTCTTTTCCTTCTGTTTATTGATTTTTGTGTGTGTGTGTGTGTGTGTGGGTGAATACGTGGTTCACTGATAGGCCATCTTATTTGGTCAACTCAAATCTTGCATTTTTGCACACTTTTTTCAGAGCACAGAGGATGTGTGGCCTACATCTGCAGTGTCTACTGTCACCTGTAGGGGGCTTTATGAATGGACCTGGTGGGCATCTGGTCTTTACCAGTAAAAACGTGGTCTGCCTCATATGGCTGTGGTAAGCAGGTAGACTGGTAAAAAACAACAATGTTTTCATAAAAAATTATTGAAAAAACACCAAAGGCCATCCCACCTCATTCTGACATTCCCCTCGTGTAGCTCCCCTTGCCTCCGCCTCCTTCACCCCGCTTTACCCTCCCCCCATGTTCTTAGCATCGGCGGGGGAGCGGGGCTAATTTACGAGCGTGGGCAATGCCAACATACTCTCCAAGGAGGGCCCGTTTTAACACCTCCAAATGCTGTAATGCATCCCAGCTGACCTTAATTATAAAAGCACGCCGCCTGCTTCCCACCTCGCCTCAACGCTGCCCCGCCTCCCCCCCACATCTCCCCCTAACCCACACGGCCGGGGGAGAGAGCCGGAGTCTTTACCTGCAGGGAGCTCCACAGCAACCGCGGCTCAATGTTAATAGTTGCATCCTGAGAGGAAATCAATAAAGCTATAAAGGGTGATATCACGGCGTGTCCAGCGCTGTGCTCAGCTCCTCGAACGCCCCCCCCCCCCCCCCCCCCCCCCCCACAATCAGCTCCTCGACAACCCCCCACCCCACCCCCTCCTCCCCTCTCATCTCCTCTCCTCTGAGGGACCAGTTTATGAGAGGACCTGGTGGTTGGTTGGGTTGCCGGTAGGAGCAGCCTATACTGAGAGGTCAACGGGATGAGCTTTGATCCCGGGATGAGGTTCCTTCCGTAGGAGTGGAAGGGGCGATGGGTGAGCTGGACCCCCCGAGCTTAGGCTGGATCTGCCACGGGGCTTGTGGATGCGGCTGTGCATCGGGAAGGCAGCCGGGCATTAGCGCCTTTAAAGGCCCATCGACGCAGACCGGTTACGACCGGTCGCAGGGGAATCCCAGGAGGTAACACCGCCCTGGCGAAAGTGCTGATGGACCTTGGGAAATAAGAACGGACCGCCTCTCTCCCATATCCCTGTCTGTGTTGCAGATTTTCGCCCGTAATATTGATATACGCCCAGCACGGGGTGCCGGCATCGTTGGGCTGATAAACTGCTCATACAATAGATAATCTTTTATGTACCTCCCTGTGCACAGCACAAATATTATGACTATTAGTACATTAATTAACTCCCTGGCCTGGGGGTGCACTGCACGGCCAAGGTTAAGAGCTTCTTTAATTAAAGATCGATGTAGTTTTGCCATATATTTCGGGTGCACTGGAGGAGACAGAGGCTCTTTACTATCTACAGCCCAGCAGAGTGATATAGAAGTGATTCAGAACAGCCTGTTTGCTGGTTTAAGACATTGACTTTATGATAATTCAAAATATATATGATTACAGCTTTAAAAAAATATTTGTATTATTTTACTTCAACATACATTTAATATAATTAATTATCCATACCTGTGTTACTTTTGAAGACAGTAATGCCGGTTGGTATTGAGCAGAGAGCATGTTAACTTCAAATGGGCTTGATTTGGAACCTGCAATCCCATCAAGCTCGAAGCAGAAGGCATCTCCACTAAAAGGATCCCAGATATTACTTCCAATCCTCCGGCCTTTTCCGTACCTGGAGTACGCGTCCATCTAGAACGGAGAGGTAGGTGTTATCGTGCACGAAAACAGAGAAGAGCCGGGGCTGAGGAGGGGCAGTCTTGGCTGAGATCAAAGTCAGGCCACTCTTTACCACTATCCAGTCAGGCTTATCCACCTTAGGCTTTGGTCCTTGTTTGTAGTGCTGGAGGTGGCAGCCACCCCCCCAACCCCCTAAAAAACACACCTTCAAACTCAAGGTGGGGGGCTACATTTCCTCAGATCTCCATAATCCGTCCGGATTGTGTTTGACAGGACATGGATCCTCCTGCTGTTCCAGTCCCCCACTCGCTCCGGAACGCGGCCAACAAAGGGTGGCTACAGCCCGGCCCGCCCTTCCCGGCTCTAAGCTGCTTTGGAACATGGACCGTTCAGTTGGTTCAGAACCTTCACCCTGCCTAACCACTGCTGGTAATTGTCATCTGTGAAGCCCCTACCTATGCCACCTTGATGGGGACGTCTGGGGTAAACCCCACTTCAAATAAGATTAGACTTGTAAAAGCGTAATGGTGATTGTACATCTCCTCGGGATTTATAGTATTAGGATTGTGTGGTGCAATAACACCGTGTGTCCATTGAATGTACACAACTATCAATATTGCAGACAAGAAACACCAGTAGGGTTTTGATTTATTCCCCGGTGGTTACGAAGGGATGCTGCTCACATAGAAACGGCCTCTGTCCTACAGCCCCATGCACACAAACCACCAGCCTAGGACAAGCAGTGGGAGCAACCGCGCTGGTGATGGATAAGCGGTGTCTCTTATCGACGCTAGCTCGGCTTCTGGGTCTCTGTGGGCCCGTTGACTGGCCTCCCTGCTCACCCCTCACGCCCCCGCCTCCACCACCACCACCCACCCGTGCCTCAGCAGCAACCGCGCAAGACTAAGACAGGTTAAACAGTTAAACGCCAGCAAAAGCCTGCGCTGCCCTGTGGGAAATTTGCCTCTAATCCTGAACTTATAGGCACACAATCAAAGCCAAAAAGCCTGAGCAACAAATCTGATCCTCCCCCCTTGCAATCTGGGGCCCCCGTGGGATGGCGAGGGGAAGCTCCTCGGACAAGGCTGAGATGGATAAATACCTAAATGATGAGACAGTCTAGGGACATGGGAGCACTGTCTGGCTATGGCCGTTCACCTCCAATTTGCCATCCGCGCAATGAAAGGCAATTGGGCGGCAGCCCCCACACGGCAGCCATGCCTTATTATTATACGTCGAAGTGCGGCTTGGGCAATGATTAATGACAGTGTCAGGGAGAAAACAAAGCGCAGCGCAAGTTATCTCCTATCCACCTGCTCCTGCATCCTGATTGGTAGGGAATGGAAAAGGGTGCATGCAGCACACCAGTCTGATAATGGGGAGGCGTGCGAGAGAGAGACAGAGAGAGAGAGAGAGAGAGAGAGAGAGAGAGAGAGAGAGAGAGAGAGAGAGAGAGAGAGAGAGAGAGAGAGAGAGAGAGAGAGAGAGAGAGAATAAGGGAGTGTGTTTGCGTTGAGACAGGGTGAAATGGGGGGGAAGAAATTAACCAGAGAATGGCAGATTTTGTAAAGGCTTGCAATATGGACGGATGACACAAACCAATGTGTAAAACCTGTATTTGGTGCAGTTGCCGCCATGATTAAAACCATCCACTCACCTCATTTTGTTCATTTTAATATATCCCTGTGTGCTAGGCTACGGCTCCTCCAACTTGGTGGGTAATTTCCATGTGAGGTGTGAAGGGGCAGCTTGTGGCTGGCCCTGTGTGATTGATTTGACAGACATAGTGGACTTTCATGGCGTCTGTGTTTGTTACATTCAGGACCACTTTCCCCTGCTGTATTGGTGTTGACATTTATGAGATTGTGTTGGAGGGGGCCTTGCAGACCTCACTAATGACAAAGCTCAAGCTGAGGAGGGATAGAGCAGCCTGATACTGCCCTCCAGAGGACATTATCTGTACTGCAGAACAGACTTGCTCCATGTGAATTTTATGCAGCGGCTATGTGTGTTTCTAGAAAGATTTAATCTAGCCTAAGGTTGCTGGATTAATAGTGGATTGAACAAAGCTTTATTGAGTTGTGTGTTTAAATTTAGCAGCTCTTCATATTCAGTCTACCGAAAACATGATTGACATTAAATGTTATATTTATGTCCAACTACACAACCATATAGTTTTCACAAAACAAGGTTTTAAAGTACACTGTTCTAAAAACAATTTTAAAATAAAAAAATAAATTAGCAGTGTCATTACTTGAATTGGAACAGTTTTATCTTTTTTACAGGCTCCACTCTTTGTCACTCTCAATTGTCAATAATGGTAACAGTGGTGAGGATAATATCCTATTGAATCTAAAAAGAACAACCAGTCCATCCAGGCCTGACTCCTTTACAATGTCATTTTATGAAATATCCTTGATATTATACTCACATTTTTCATTTGGGTCTTTAACAACAACATGAGGTCAATTATTCAAATATGATACTTCTTTTGTTATTTAGTCCTCCGTGTGTATGTGTGTGACACGTGTGTGTGTGTGTGTGTGGGTGATTAATTATGTGTGTGTGTGTGTGTGTGTGTGAGAGTGTGTCCGTAAAGCTCCTGTCACACCCGGTCCCCCAAATCAGGTTAATGTGTGACATGGAGTCACGACCGCCACCGCGTTGAGGACAGAGGCCGTTGGTTGGAGAGCTGGCTCGCTGAGTTGACCTAGATAGTAGCCCGCCGTGGTCTGGTGCATTTTTATGAGTCATAGGGAGGGTGCTACCTACACTCTCCTATTTGTCTGTGGACAGACAGAGACATTGAGAGCCTGTTCAGTGTAAATGGTGGCGAAAAAAAAAACTCTGTGGCCATGGGATTTGGAGTGCTGATGTAGTGTGGTTGTCTCATCTTCTGGGTTTGGAGTGGTAAAGGGAAGCATGATGTAATGCCCTGGTGGCCTTTTCTGTATTCACAGAAAGATGTATGCCATAAAGACATTAGTGTAGGGAAATACAGAAGAGACTGTGTCTACAGAAGCTAGAAATCTTCAAAAGAATGAGAAATACTGAACAAAAGCAAAATTACTCACGTGACCCCTATGGAGTTCCTTGATATTATAGTATACACACACCTCAGTTGTATGCAGCCGTAAGTCTGCTGTGGACTGGACAAACAAAAGTCTACTAAATGACTTAAGTATCACGTTTTCTTCTCTTCTCTCCTGAAAGCGCCAAGAGGACATTACAGACGGCAATGTTCATCTTGACCCCCGTCAGGAGACAGAAAACGTCTCCATTAAAACCAGGAAATGAAAGTGCACCACCCCATGGTTTCACTAATAAAGCCTTCTCAGCTTCCCAGGGTCTTCCTTGCCATGCCTCAATATTATCAGCTTCAACTAGCCAGTGTATGTATTTTCCTTTAATGAATTCTGCTGGGGGGGGGGGGGGGGGGGGGGTTGTTATATGTGGAGTTGGAAATGGGACTTTTTGGGATTTTCCACAAAGAATTTGATTTCACAATAAAGTTTTCCCCCGCTGCAGTATTCAATCCAGTCAGTTCTTCGAAGAAATTGAGTGAGCAACGATGGAGAAAAAATAATTGCTATTTTAGCACTTATTGTGAGCCTTGCAATGTAGTAAGTAGGCCAAACAAAGGCTTCTACTAGGCTCTTGGAGATTTCTGACAAGTAAAGGGGGTGTGGGGGTGGGTGTAAGCACGAAACCCACTGATAGCTGGGTCGAAGGTCAGCCACACTGTGGCTACGGCCTTCAGCAACGGGTCCGGTTCCGACAAGTTCAAGTGCGAGTGCCAGATACACGCATGTAGGAAATGTCCGTCTCACGTTCAGGCACGAACATGGGAGGCCCTCGAGACAATCGCGGCTTCTGTTCCCGAGCGCGGCTCCCTCATTCCAACGGCGGGCACCACCGTCACCGAGCTCTGGGATGCCAGCTATGTGTGTCTGATAGGTTTGTGGTGTCTAAACAAGGCGGTGGACTGTACAGGCCTTTTAACCCATTAGGATCTGTCAAGAGGGCCTGGCGTGACCATGAAAAAACACCCCGCCCGGGGGCCTTGACCGAGTCCACGGGGAATCTAGGGGCAAGAAGTCGCTCTTCCAAAATAGCTGTTCCATGTTTTTTTTTGTTTTTTTCTTTACAATCAACATGAAAACAAAGCCTTACTGTGAACACGTTGTCAGTCATTTTTCTTTAGACTGTTCTGACATTTTCCAGCAGAATTGTTTGGAGAATTCTCCAAACAAATAGAATAGCGGGGCCCGCGATGTGACAATTTAAATCCAACTCTGGTCTTTCAGCTGTAGATGAGGCTGTGGTGTCTTCTCCCGAGCCGTCAGAGAGAGGCCTTGGAATGTGCAGATGAAAACAGCGAGTGTTTTAATGAGAACACTCCTTTTGCCCTCCTTCATGGCAGCCCTGTTCTGTTGCACAGCACAGCCAGCTCCTCAGAAACGTGGTCTGTCTATGTGGGATCGCTGGGGCCTCTTTGAAGTGCCGGAGCCACTGCCGCTTCCTTTGTGTGTAACCACCCCCGAAAAAGAAAAAAAATGAACCAAAACACCCATAAGAATACCTGAAAGGGGAACAATATCAGGTGCCATATGTATATGCTGCTTTACACGTACCCCCCCTCTTTTCATCCCCTCCCCTCTGCCATCGTTATGCATGTCTTCTGTGAAGAAGCACAGGGCGTCTGGAGAGGCCTTTCATTGGAACCGGTGGGGTACAGAAAGGCACACTAAAATCCTCTAACGATTCTCAAACGAACAACCTAGGGACAAAACATGAACTCCGCGAGGTGTCTCCCCTTGTAGGGATCTGTCTCCCCTTGTAGTGCCGCGTGCTCAGACAAGCTCACGTTTAGCTAAGGCTGCTCTCTCAGACACAGGGTCCAGAGGGATATGTAGCTATGTGTTTATCAGAAGACGAACTTCCCCTTTTTCATGTGGCACGTTATCCCCCTCTCTCTCTCTGTCTTTCCTCCCTCCTTTCCCTCTCCTCCCTCGGCTCCCCGGTTCCTGTGGAGGGTTAAACCCCAGAGCTCAGGAGCGCAGGCTGGAGGAGCAGACAGTGTCTGAGTCACTCCCTGTTTTGTTCTTTATGGAGGCTTCTAACCTGGGGGTTTGGTCCCGTATACTTGTCATAGCACACTTTTTTAGTAGGTATTTGTATGTGGTGTATTTTGTTGTTATGGACTACCCTGTATATACATTCTTACTTTGTAACTATAGAATATGAGAATTCCAGTGCCCTAAAACTGTCAAACCAGGAGAAATACCTTTTAAATAGAGTCTCAAATTTAAATCAGTGGATTCAATACTTGTTTAGGAATCATTACATTTTTATTCTATATTGATTTATTCATTTATAAAAACATTACATAACTCTTTCTCCTCCTTTTTTTAAGAATGTTTTTCTGTGATCCGTCTAATGCTCAATACGAGAGTATATTTTTATTCTGACATTGAATAGTCACCACATGACACAGCTAGGATGCAGACCTCTGGTGTGCTTTAATTCAAAGGCTTTGGCCTCCTCTGGTGGAGAAATGGAATTACTGTTTAATCTGTTTTATTAGACACAAAAGAAAACTTTGCGGCCCATTTAGTAGTGATTTACGAAATTTAACCACATTCAAAATGTGAATTTCCATAGACATAAGTGCATTTATTTAGAGAATGTTTGTAGTTGTAAGCAACCCGGCAACATTATTACAAGTGGGATAACAATGTATAATGGTATTATTGTATAATTGGTGTTAATTGTCATATTTAGAAAAGAAAATAAGAGAAGAGTAGAGAAGACAATAAAATAGAAGAGAGTAGACGAGAGAGAAAATAACAGAAGAGAACAGAAAAGAAGAGAACCTTGTCCTGTGAGATATGGCAGAAGTCATACAAGAATTCCGAGACCTGCTACACATGACAGCTTTAAGTCACAGATGAGGCATTACTGTAAAACTGGTGAACAATGTCCATAGCCTCCAGACCAAGATTCCACTAATAGGAAATCTGGGTGTGAAAACAGTAGGGTGTTTACTGGGTGACTCAGACGTCAAAGGGAAATCATGTAAACCAAACAGCCCTTGACATATCCAGCTGCACCTTCTCTAAAAATAGGTCTCCTGGTTAGGTTTGTATTTATCCTTTTGAATGGCAGCCATTGTCAGAGTACAATTCTACTCACAGAATATGGCTACCGGCCCTCCCAAACATGAGTTCACATGACCCAATAAGCTAAAAGTATACGAACGTGAGAGTGAGAGAGAATGAGGGAGAGAGAGAGAGAGAGAGAGAGAGAGAAAGAGAGAGAGAGAGAGAGAGAGGGAGAGAGAGAGAGAGAGAGAGAGAGAGAGAGAGAGAGAGAGAGAGAGAGAGAGAGAGTGTGTGTGTGTGTGTGTGTGTGTGTGTCTGTGTGTGTCTGTGTGTGTGTGTGTGTGTGTGTGTGTGTGTGTGAGTGTGTGTGTGTGTGTGTGTGTGTGTGTGTGTGTGTGTGTGTGCGTGTACCCATGTACCCATGTGTTGGTGGCTGTCCTAACATGAGAAGTGGTGTGTGAAATGACGTTGACACTCATCCCTCGGCGGGAACAGGATGAGCACATCCAAGTGATCAAAGGGCCCGGCGCTTAGCAAACCTCAAGGAGACAGACCATCCACAGGGTGCGCAGGAGGGAGAGAACAGCATATGACTGGTGTGGAGATCACCGCACCATCACCAGGCATATGTTTCCGTCTGATAATATCCTCCAACCTTGTGTTGCATCTCTACGTGGCTTAGGCTCACACGCCGCAACATCTGCTGGTAATCCACAGAAGACTTACCAACAAAACGCGTCCTGGCACATGCATGATGTACGCTGCCTGATATTCCTCAGTGATGTTACTCTACTCCACCTTCATTTATGTTGATTACAGCTCAATGACAGCGCTTCAGGCTGTGTTTCGGGAGCAACAGTATGCACGTTTAGATTCCATAAATGAAAAGATATAAAGTTCAGCCATCCCGGGTCTCTGTTCTCTCCAGACAGAGTTAAGCGATGGTGGTACTTTGTTCACTGGCCCCATCACACTGGTATACTTAGAGTCTCAGAAGTAGCAGAAGGAAATCTACTTTCAAAAGTTAGAATTTTTTGTTATCTGACTACTTTATCCAGATTACTTGTAATCAATAAGTACCCAAAGCAGCTTGTGAACGTTGAACTCAGAGATAAAGTACTTCATACTTTTCAGCTGCTGGGACATATAAATTATGAGTAATGTTGGTTGTACAATAATAGGGCTGTTCTTACAAGTAATTTGGAATTCCAGTCGGGTAAACGTACGAGTTCATTTCACATAGCATGGTAACACATTGAAAGTTGGCGTCAAGAATTACTGAATTACTGAACTGCTCTGAAGTACTTTCCTGCCCAAGGTCCCATTCAAACACTCGACGAACAACCACGGGTAGGGAGCAGACATCTGCCGATTCCCCCTGAGAGATACTGAGCAACAAACCCGAAGTAGGTGGAGGTGGGTGCGCAGCAACAGGAGCAAAAGCATAGCAGTGAGCGACAGCGGGGCGCAGGAGTGGGAGCCAGGGTTGTAAGTGAAACCTTCACTGTTTAAAAAGACCACGTCAAGCAAACAAACTAGTGTCACTGGTTGATTGGTGTGGCGTGGAGAATAGCTGCTGTCTATAGTTGCCCGCCTGAACTAGCTCTGCCAAGGCGTCGCCTCATTTGAGTAGCAGGTGGATCACAGGTTCAGTGCGGCCGAGCCTCGCCCTAACCATTTAACAGGCTTTTGGAGTGATGTGTGTATTTTGCCATTTGGTCTGAGAAAATAGCAGGTGGTTTGTCAAATGAGAAGTAATTATGTGTTGCAAGGTGTGGTCCATATCGACCATCGTCCATCAACTAAGACTTTCTGCATTGCAGCCCATCTTAGATAGAGTTACATGCTTGCACAGACGTCTATATAATCCAACTACAAACTAATATTTTCCAACGTTGGCTAAAGAGACTGCAATGTAATTTGTTGAACTGAAAATATCAAACTAAACACATTGGGACAGCGCTATATGTAGGGGTCATCGGATGAGCCATGCATTATTGATAGGATATAGGGAAATACGATACTGCTCTCTGTGCCCCTTTTACTCCCGTCTCTGTCTCTGTCTCTGTCTCTGTCTCTGTCTCTGTCTCTCTCTCTCTCTTTCTCTCTCTTTCTTTCTTTCTCTCGCTCTCTCTCTCACTGTAAGCCTGAATAGGTTTCGAGTATGTGATATGAGTGACCTCTATTGGTGGTATAATGTAACATACTCTACACACTCTTTTATACTTAATAATATACCAGGATTCTATTTTACAGTTAACAGAACATAAGGTTGTAAAACCTATGCTCACACAACAGTGGACAGATATACACCTGCATACTGTCCCAAAGTATATTGCACACTTTGGGAATATTAAGCACGTGATTTGGTATTATCTTATGAAGGATAACCCTCTACAACAGTGAGTTACAATTTGGACTTTTACTACCAATCTCTCATCAACATCAAAAGAAAATATAATACATTCTCCAGTTTAACAATAGACATATGGTGTCTGAATTGTGCACCCCTGTGCCTACCACATAGTGGCAGTATAGACCACAGAACATCCCTGACAACAAAGTGGTTCAAATTTCACCTAGCAACAAGGCGGCTGCTTGTTCATCCACACACCTACATAGTCACACGTGATTTTTCGCTAGTTCTTTCACATGCACAAACAATTCATTTTAGACGTACAAGCAAGCAAGCTAGCTAGCTGAGCATACAAGCATTTAAACAGGCAACAGGCATAACATGCTGGCATCCACACACAAATACATGGATAAAGTGACGGTCTACACATTCTCAAATAAGAAACACATATTACGTTTCGAAAGAATGCAACTCAACTCTCTAGGAGTGTATGCGAGCAGGCAACAGTGCCATGAGAGCTGTGTGTCTGTGTGACACCAAGCCTCTGTCTGTCTGTCAGGCAGCCCAGTGCTACTGTCAGCCCACATAAAGCCACTTTCAATGTGAATGGGGGCGCTTTGAGTTGGCTTTCAGACCACGGTCAGAGTCAATGCAACAGGCCCAACCACCCTGCTCCCACCCCAGCCCTTCTCCCATCTCTGCCTCCTCTCTCACCCCCACTCACCTCCTCTTCCCAGTTCTTGTCGCAATCCCACCATTTCCCCCCTTCCAAGTAAACATACAGACCCATTGCTTATTCGTTCCATTTGGTAACAGAAATCCAGAGATCCTTGTTCTGTTTGAGGGATCAAAAAAGCAACGCACACAAAAAATCAATTGGCTCTGCAAGTCCCAAGACTGCCATGCACCAAATTGCCCCTGAATGACAGCACTATGTTAAGCCTTTCTTTTTATAGTTCCTCTTTAAAAAATAAAACTCATCATTGGGAGAGGGGAGAGTGTACAACCTCTTTCTCTTAAAATGTACTGGAATCATTTCAAGTGACTTTTCATTGAAAGCATGATGCTGGTCCTCATTTAATGTCCAATGCCCCCTGCCTCTTCAAGTACCAAAACAGACCCACCAAAACATTTCAACCATGGTTTCCTGATTTAGAATATTCACCTCTAAGGGACGGAATTAAGTTGTATTGGACTGAACAAAGCTGATGTTCAAGCACCCAAGCATCTCCTCATGCGCTCTGCCTCTGAATCGCATGCGTCTGACCCCCTCAGAGAACTGAACTTTGTCGAGTTAATTAAATTTGTCAGGACCCTAAAAACCCTGCTTCGCCGTAGGAAACAGACTAATTACTCTTAATCAATTAAGAGGCCCAGTTTTCCAGTCTGTTCTCGTGCTGCTGGGTGACTTGCATTTAAACTATGGAGGTCTAACTTCCCCCATGATTCCCGGGAAGTAGACGGAACTCTTTGATCTGAGGGTTGGGGTTGGAAGCCCGGCCCGGAGGGGACTCCGAGCTCCAAGGAGAGGATGGCACTGCTCACACACACACACACACACACACACACACACACACACACACACACACACACACACTTCGATCCACTCAGCAAAGGGAGAGGAGAAAAAAACACTGACGTCCTCAGAAAAAGTCCTCCATAAGATGATATCCTGCACATCCATTTACATACAGACTGAGAAGATTCAGACTGAGAAGATTTATTAAACTATAATAATCTGTGGGAACCCCCAAAAATTGCCCTGCGCTTCTTTGAAGCATTCAGCAGCCACTCTGTTCTCTGCATATGTATACCACATGTCTTATGGCCCGGTAAGGTTGTTTGGTTCAATGTGTCGTATAGGATGCTTACACTTTTACGAAAGTTTTGGAGTCAAACAGATTGAGAAAAAAATATAACTGGATTTGAGTGGAGTTTTTACACGTTGTAAGGGTTGTAGTAGACTTGGAAACAACGTACACAAGGCTCAACTTTGAGGGGAGAAAATAAGATGAATGAGGGTTGAGGTACTGTAGAGGGCAGATCTGGCAGTTTTTTTTTTAAAGGAGCACTAAGCTGACTTTGTTGGTTAGAATTTGCAGCACCATGGAACGACTTAATAACAATGCGTGAAGCAATGAAAATTACACCGCTCCTGCTCCAAAGGAAAAATTAATTGCTCTCAGGTTGCACTCCAAAGAAATTTGTTCATCCAAGCACACACATGCACAGGCAGGCAAGGAAGCCATTTTGGCTAAACACACTCCACACACACATACACACTCACACGCACACAGGTGCGTGTGTTGAAGCTTTGGCTGCTGGCTGAACCTGGTGATAGAACTAAGCAGATTGGTGAAAGTGTAACCATGTGTGTGTGTGTGTTTGCATCTGTTTGTGTGTGTGTGTGTGTGTGTGTGTGTGTGTGTGTGTGTGTGTGTGTGTGTGTGTGTCTGAACCTGCAACTCTCTTGTGCAGTGGAGAGAAGAATAGGGCCTGGGCCACATTCCAGCCCTGCCTCCCTGGGCGAGAGACAGTATTCAGCGTTCCACTGCCTGCCTGTCAGGCCAGGTGCATTCCATGCTGTGAGGAGGGGCAAGAACACACACCCAGACACATACACATAGATGCACACACAAACGCATGTGCTAAATCATACATGAAACATGTTCAGGCACGCACCTTTGAACCCTTGCGTGCGTGCAAGAGTCTCCAGGTGACCGTGCCATCGTGCATCAAACTATGTACATTGATATCCATTTGCATTGATGCGCAGCAACCTAACCTAGTATTGAAAGTCCCATAAACATGAAATACCTAACAATTATATACTTACATACAATGAACCCCACACATACACACAAAGACTTCCTCACAGCAACATGCATTTTCCATTCCACTCTCATGAATGCACCACACATACATACAGTATGTTACGTAGGCTAAGGCAGAAACAAACTGCCATTGTCTGTGCAGCTCTCCTTTGTGAGTGCAGTGAAAAGCTGCTCTCTATCTCTTTAATTCATGTATGATTCAGTCATTTCTAATGCATGGATTTTTGTGTTTGGAGGAGGCTGAGCTATTTAAAGAGCAGGGGTTGAATACATGGCGAATGTACAGCCAGCCTCTTTTTGAAGTTCTCACGGTGCTGCCGATGCGCTGTGAGTCATACAGTGCATGACAGTGCGGACGGGGGTGGAGTGTGTGTGTGTGTGTGTGTGTGTGTGTGTGTGTGTGTGTGTGTGTGTGTGAGTGTGTGTGTGTGTGTGTGTGTGTGTGTGTGTGTGCGCATGCACTCCATCCGGATCCTTCTCTTTCTTTTGCTAGTAGGTTTGCTTGCCGTCTTCTCTCTAGAGGAATCGACAAAGGCTTGATTTCTTAATGCCTCTCTTTTCCCTTTCCTCTTCCTCTCCTCTGCTCTCCTTTCCTCCGTGATCCCTCTGTGCTCGTGGACAAACGCAGCAGCGGTCCGAAGAGCTTGATGCCACTCGCCTCTTCTAAAGGGTGAGGGGGACAAGTAGAAAGGGGGAGAGGGGGAGAAAGGGTAAGGAGAAAGGGGAGAGGGGGATGAAGGGATGGGGCTCATTTTAAAGCTCCTCTCATGCAAAGGCAGTTGTATCTGCAGGCTTGGTTGAATATAAAATGCCACAACGGCCCTGGAACAAAAGCTCCTTTCAGTGTGAACACACAGCTTCCCTCCACACTGCTCCACTACTATCACACACAAACACACACACACACACACACACTCACTAACACACACATACACACGCACAAGCACTACACACACACAGAGAAGCCGCTGGTAACATGCTATTTGACAGGCATGGGACTCCATGCTTGAGAAGCCCTGAATCAAACCCATTCTTCTGCGCCATGCAGGACCCAGTATACCTTCTCATTCCCCGTTACGCTTACTTCCCGTATTCCCGCGTTCCCCCTCACCCCACCAAACAATCCCAATGCCCTTTTCCCTCTTCCTCATACTCCTCCTCCTCCGTCTACCACCCTCTCTCTCTCCCTCCATTCCTGTTAGCGACGGTGGTGCAGGCTACTTCCAACTCCCCAAAACGCACACCCCCACCGCACTCTCAGCTCACTACTCGACCTACTAGCCATTTCCATGCGGACACTTTGCACGAGTGAAGTGCTTTCCTAGCCCTTTCCACCCCCACCACACCGCCTGCACTCCAAGAATGGATGCGGCAGCAAGGAGAGCAGAAGTCTTCCTCTCCTGAGCAAAAGGCACCCCTCCGTTGGCCTGGCTAGTGGTATGTTTCTCAGCGAGCACGGCAGAAGTTGAGAGAGCGCATTGTTTGCAATCTAGCATCGCAGGGGTCACTTCCTGACTCATGTGTCCGCTCCCCAAGCTCCTTGTCGACCCCTTCCTCTCCTCTCGGCCGTCCACGCCTCCCCGCCCCACTTCGTCTGTCCATCCGTGGGCCAGGCGGCCCGCGGGCTTTTGGACAGGCCCTGTTCTTCCTCTTTTGTGTAGGAAAGCACCGACATCTGAAAACAATCAAATAATCTGGGCACAATACGCCTCTTTATGGAGGGGTGCTGGTGGTTCCCAGATGAGCTAAGGGGATTAAGGGAGCTGAAGGATGGAAAAGAGGGGAGGACAAGGAAGATGGAAGTAGGGGGGTTGTCGGGGGTCACACAGCTGAAGAGGGGAGTGGGACACATTATCATTGGATTGTTATGGCTGAGGATGTGTGTGTAGGCGGATGAGTGTCAAAGGATACATGTGAAACTGAAAAAAACATTAAAAAAAACACCCTTACAAAGAGTGCGTTGAGGAGTCATGACTGACTCAGGAATTTTCGGTCAGTGATTACTCTTCTTATGAAAGAGAATGGAAATAGTTTTAGGCTACTTTACTGAAAAAGCAAGGTCATGCTTAATCACGGGAAAAAAAACGTAAAGCCGTAATGTTGAGTGTTCACAGTTAAAAATGAATATTATTCACACTGCCAGTCAATCAATAGTACCAAGGGCAAAAAAATTGACAAATACAATAATTGTGTTTTAATGCACAGATATCAGATGCTTGGGCTAACCTCAAATACAAGAAGTAGATTTCCGGAGTTTAAAATGGCTCTCTATCTAACAAACACACACGCACACATACACAAACACACATACACAAGCAGTAGCAAACACACACACACACACACACACACACACACACACACACACACACACACACACACACACACACACAACGTACCAACCATCCCTCCCCCTTTGTATCTATCTTTTTCTCTCTTTCATTCAGTTCTTTCTCATCCCCATGAGAATGGTAAACAGTCATCTGTAACTTCCTCTCCAACGTGTTCATTAATCCCCCTTATCCTGTGGGGCTGGAGGATGATTACAGGGAAGCCAACTGAAGCCGCCCAAATAAACAGCCCTCAGGCAGCAACAAAGGCCTGTCCACCTCACCCTAAACACAGCTCCCCCAACAAGATCAGGTTTCAATCAAGCCCACACATGCACGACACACAGGCTTTGGGACATAGTTCGGAGACTACCGTAGAGGAAAAGCAAGTTGTGGCTGAAACCGACTGTATTTCCCTTTTTCTGTTTGAGACTGCAGTGCGTTGTATGACTCAAGCGTGTTTACATTGAGCTACACTGGAGACTAGCATTGTAAACACCTACAGTGGGCCATCATCAAGTTAGAGATTGTTTTGTAATTTCATAGCAACCTCATGTTCCCGAGTACACAAATCAAACGGATTTACGCTCAACCTATACAGGAGTCTATCCTCTCGAATGTATGTTATGCACATCTTAAACCTTTCCCAGGCCATTCACGTGCCTCCCAAGTGTGCAACTGGTTTCACTTTCGAGAGCAAAGAGCATTTCTTATTTCCCCTTCCAGAAAACGCTTTAGTTCTCTGTAGAGAAACTTGCATAGTTCACATACTATCCATTTACACAGCTGAGGGCATCTTTAATAAGTGTAACTTAGCCCCAGATCTCCACAGTCACGATGACCCGACGTTTGAACTTACATCTTTTCGGTCACAAGATGAGCTCTGTAAGCATGACACACTTTACTCATTGAGTTTTTCCACACCGTCTCTTTCTTCTGAGGCATTCCTGACAAAAATGCCCCCCTTGCAAACTTAATACCCATTAAGTTTGTGATACACAGCGAGTGGTCGGGTCACTTGTTGCCCACGATATTCACAATATTTGTTGTCAAATGTTACACATATAGTTAGTTACACTTAGATCAAACAGGCACACCATTGCAAATTAAAATCTGCATATTTGACATGCACACAATGTTGCCTCATGAACACACTGAGAAATGAAACATGTCTAACCCTCCCCACACTCAGACAGGACACCCAGCACATGGTTAAACATGCCTAAAGGCCTTAGTACTTCCTCTCCCTCCAGCCGTTACACCTTTTCCGCCCGCCACCCTGCAATTAACGTGCCTGACAGCCATGGGCTTCCGAGACCAGGCCCATACTAATCATAGGTATGCATTGTTGTGTTCAGCTCGTGTTTTTTTTTTTAAAGCACCTCTTGTTCATGCCCTACCTCTTGCCTCCATGGTCTGCTCCTCTGTCAGACGGGTTGGACAACAAACTGCAGAGGAACGTCTTGCAGTCTCCTCAGGGGGTTTATCAATTGTGTGAAATTACATTTTACCACAGCTATGCTGCTGGGGAAACCAGCCTCCACAATGCCAACATGATTAAAGGCAAACCCAACCTAGGTGTGTAAATAAACAAAGAAAGGAAAGGGATGTACAAAATAAAATTAAAAAAAAATTTGATAAAAAAATAAATAATAGCCAAAGGACGTTCAAATTATCGTCCTGATCTTCAGCCTTGAGACATTTCTTTGTGTGCCCAGTAAGGTCCCCTCGGACTGCATGGTTGCCTCTACAAACACGTTGCACTTCCTCTCCATAATGGTGGCTCAAGCCTAAAAGATATTTAATGAGAGGTCAGAAGAGCAGAGCACACTCTTTAAGATTGTGATAAGTTAGTTTGACTCGTTTGTCATTTAATGGCGATATAGTCGGCTGACCACGGTTGCACTTAGTGAGGGAAGTCAAAAGAGGCCTGTTAGCTAAACATCCTGTTGCCCTTGTGCTCGATACGCTGTGCTGTGTGTGAAAAACACAGAAAATGTACTTGACCGTCCATATTTGTGAGATGAGAAAGAGCGTTGCCTTTCTGAACTTTGAATGCTCTAAAGGATAAAGGCATGCTAGTGGGAAAAATTTGGGAAAGGACAACGTTTTTCTTTCTAGGGGAAATGTTATTGTGGGCACATGAGTTTAAGTGACTGTAAACTAGTGCAATCAGCTGTTTAGAAATGTAAATATGGTGAAATCATGTTTGAAGGAGTATCACGACATCTCCCCCAACACGTTATCTACAGTGAAAAAACAAGTAAGCTGATTGATTACTAGCTATATAATGATAAAAATTATTCAGTAATTGTCATTTCATAGGACTAGGAGTTGTGTCAATGGACACAACCCTTGTAATCATGGTAGTACAATCCAATCAAACCCATGAGAGCTTACACTGTGTGTGAGTGTGTGTGTGTGTGTGTGTGTGTGTGTGTGCACGCGCGCGCGCGTGTGTGTTTGTAAACGGCCTATTATTAGGTCCATGTAGCCTATAGCCTATCTGTATGCACTTACACAGAAGGGTGCCAGCGAAAAGCCAGTGAAATACAAAGACATTTCTCACACAACATACTGTCACTATGACAACCGGGCAGAATCTTTTAGCCCGATCTTTCACCATTCCACACAGTACAGAAATCCAATAGCATTAAACTATTATATAACTAGCCCATTGGGTTCCCTCTGTATGCATGACATTGAGAACATGAACTGAGTTAGAATCATAGAGATGTAGGCTATGATATAAATGTTGTTATTTTAAAAAACTGTTATTTAAAACTCAATAACACAATCGGGATTAAAAGCCAACACAGGGAAAATAATAATTAATGGATGTGAATAAAAGTTGTCTCATGCATCTGATCTGTTTATAGTTGTATGTGCGCGTGCATTATTGCTAAAGGGGGATATATCGGTATTTTACGCTTAACTATATTATTCTGCTTTAAAGCCTGAATTGAAAAATGGTATATACCATTAGTTCATAGGATAGCTACCATGTGTCGACTCATTATTTAGTTTTAATACCGTTGCCAATGTGACAGTTGAGTGGACCATGCATTTGTAACCTGACAAAAATTGAATGAAAGCCGACTGCGATACAAAGTAGCCCTCGGCCTTTGCTACATAAATCACGATAGGGGAACTGATGTAATTCCACGTGCTTCACCATTCCGCTTGTATTCTGCAGTCTGTTATTTCGCAACATAGCCCACTCTAAAAGACAGGCGTAATACTGTAACATCGAACCTTGGATAGAGCCTAACTCTGTTATTGGTGTCACTTATTCGCTAGAATTCCATCCTCCAGATTCTTTTCTACTTTGCGTGCTATCACACAATCGCTTCCCTTTTCTGTGTATCAATGCGTGATTGAAGGGAAACTTCTTTTGGGAATTGTAGGGACTACTTTAGGTCAACTTTGACAGATCCCCGTTGGCTTCTCATCCTACTTGTCAGATACTGCCTGTAATTATAATAAACATTGCACTATTAGAGTGAATGTACGCTATTTTATAAGTGTACAGATTAATTTATCATATTCATATTGTGTTTTTGCCCCCTCGCGGAGGGATCTCGTTCTCAGAGCGAGGGTCGACACATCCGCCCAGTTTTCCGATGTTCATTGCTCGAGTTGAAAATGGAGTTCGATTGAAGCAGATGTCCATCAACTTCTTGCGAAAATTTGTATTCTGTACATGCTTCCTTTGCATATATGTATTTATTTGTATTGAAATTAATTGGATCTTTTGTCCTTCTTCGGAGCTTTAATTCAAGATTCTCGGACACGTTGACGGAGCAACGCTGCAGCGCTTTCAAGTGTTGTCCTGGACCTGAAGTTGGCAAGGGGATGCTCGATAGCCAGCCATGAATAACCTGCCAAATGTTGTGTACAATCTGCACATTTTTTAAGGATTTGTACATATTTTTGAATACTTGGGATTTGTGTTCCAGAAGAGGATGATGCAGATGTGCAATTTGTTATGGTCGGATTTTACTTCCAGGGAAGATAAAATGAATCATCGGTTGTCATTCCTCCTCGCAATTTAGTTGCAGCCTGCGAGCTAGGCTAGCTACTTGGTTTTCAGAGGAGCGCTCAGTTATGCATGCCCTATTGTAGACCATTTACTTTATGAAATATTTAGAAATTTTTATTTGAAAGAAAATGGTGATATTTGCGGTATATTTCCCCGCCGTCACTGCGTCGTCGATGCTATTGCCAGGATTTGTATCCCCGTGAGAAAAAATGAGCGAAGATTCGACAAATCCACACAACGAGTGAGTTGCTTGATACATTTTATCGCTTGATTGCTACAAAGATATCCTTTATGTATCTCATCGTTCTATAAACGTTTCTCAGAAATTTACAGGACTATTGTCATTGTATTTTGACATGTTTTTTTTTCACTTGGCAGCATATTTTAATTTAAATAGCTAATTATTGTCCGTCAAGATTTAGTTTTGCTGTTTGGCTAACCACTTTGAAGGCTTGTCGAGCAGGTTTGTGAATAGGCAAGAAGGAAACAGTGAACAGCCAGCACATGCGATAAATAATAATATATTCCTTTAGCGTATCCCTTTGCTCTTGTTTTATTTAGCATTTAAAACCCGTTGTAACCTTTATAACTTCTAGTATTCTATTTAAACAAACTAAACAGAAAGAAAAGAAAAAAAATTGATTTAAGTCTTGGATATATTTATAAATATAAAAATTGTTAAGCAACGATAACCAAACATTGTTAATGCTTATCCAGTCTGTTCTGAATAATGTTGCCCTCATTTTGTCTACAATATCTACAATATTGACATAAACATGACTGGTCTTTATTAAAAGATATATTGGTAAAAAAAAATACACCATTGATTTAATACTTATGTTCTATACAAGCGATGTGTCTAACTGAAATATTAGAACATTTCATACTTATATTTTGTGCAATTACACGGCCTTCTGCAATGCCAGTCTAAAAGCTGAAGATGCCATTTTTTTCTCAATCACCCTCATTTGCATATCGCAATCTCCATTCATAAAAAATGCTATAAAGGCCACAGTTATGTTAAAATATAGAATATCCAAGCTCGCAAATAAACACAATTCGGATTGTGATGTTTATTTGTGTACGTTTTGTCCATTTTAATAGCAAATTGTATTGTTCTGTGCGACCGATTCCTTGCGTGCGCTTGTTGACAGTCAGTGAGAAATATCTGCTTGGGAGGTGCTGCGGTCACGTGATCTCTTCCATTCATAAAGTACCTGCCTACCCATTCACAGCACACTGTACTGTACATTTTTTCGCAGTGCGCTTGCAATGATACGAGCCTTAAGTCTTACGTTTCAATCAACTTAATCATAAAATAGACATGTATATATGTTTGTTCAAATAATCCATCAGTTCTGTGTTTATAAAATGTTATTATTTATAAGTACTACCGAATGTATTTGACATGGAGGGAGTGCTGTGCTGTAAAGCTGGCAATACCATTGTTCGGTGTCTGAAATACGCCCAGGTTCTTTCACCGTTTCAGTTATCTAACGCACATCAGTTTGATGAATTGATTTAATATGGGTACACTTTGTCCTTGAACAACTCATTGTTTCTTTCCTATTCTGGAACATGCAAAAGCTAAAACCCCAAGCATTGCTAGATATGTTGTGTGTTTGTTTTGCATGTATATAAGATGGCACAGCCAATCTGGTTATGACTCACTGAAGGTGGCCCTGGCCTAGGCTTTTCTAACTAATAATTTTTCCTCAGTTTTAAAGCTATTGTTCTGGCCATTTTTTCAATCTTCTAATGGAAAGTGTAAATAGACAAAATATTGTCATGGTTTAAAAGCCATTTTAACATAGCCTGAACCCCTAGAATGTTTGTCGGGCAAAGCTAAGCCTAGTTTCCTATCAAGCTATATATATATTGGAAAAGTTTACAGCAATTGCCAATCTGCTTAAATAAGAATTCATCTTATTTTCAATCACCTTAATCGACCAAGCCATGGATCAGAGTTATTTTTTCTTTGTGTGAAGAATCTCGCTATTGCGGCCTTTTGATCGTTGGGTGGGGTGTTTTAATCTGCCTTGATAGCAAGATATAATGGTAATTTAGGCTAGGTTTAGCCAAATCTGAAAGCCTAGACCAATTGAATTTAAGCCTAATGTTTTGTTTCAATGCCCTGTGGGCAATGGGCATAATCTTTAGCTTTCAAACCATGGCTGGTCTGTAATTTGTGTATTACTGGTGGTCACAAGATGCTACGTAAAACTATGCTTTTTATGGTCTTACCTGTCTAAAGGCAACCACATTTTACACTAAGCTAGCATACGTTTATGCTTATTACACATTTATTGAAGTCTAATGTTAACCTATCAAGGTTATATATAAAACACATTCATTGATAAAGTTGATACTGGTTTCGCTGTTTGCCAGTCAGGTGACCCCTTTGTAATTCCTAGTCCTCTTCCTATCTGTTTGATTGATTTGACAGCTAAGCGTTTTGTCTGCCAATGTGGGTGTCGTGATGTTATCACCTGAGGGCTGTTTTGAACTCTCCATTCCTCTGCTCAGTTTCCCAAACACATTCCACCCAAACAACCCCCATCCTGTGCCAGAACAACAAAGACACTGCCACTTCAGCTGTTAAAACTTGTACTTTATGGCTGAGGTAATTGCTTATGTCCTATGACCCTCAAGTTAGCCTATCATTTCCTGGACCTCTGGTTGAATACGGGCATCTGGTGATATCCTTTGTTGTTTAACAGATAGGTTAGCTGAGCTTTAGTGAATGCAGTCTATTTGGTGTGATTTAAGTAAGTGTTGGCTTTTTAAAAGTTTCTCATTTTGCTTTTGTTTAGGTAGTTGTAGGCCTAGTACTTTTTGGGAAGTAATTCTAATGCTCTCACCTCATAAAGGTTTAGGATTGACTATTGGAATTTTTGCTATCATTTTCAAACATTCTTTAGAGGAAGTTGAGGCCATAAAACAGCATGACTTAGCTTGGCATGTTTTTTCCTCGTTCTTAGCAATACATTATTTCATAGGGCTCCTATTCAAGTGTTTGCATATGCCACAGCAATACAGGTTACTGCATAGAAGTTTCAAATGTTTCTTAGAAACAACACTTTCTTTTAACAAAGTTATGACCACACATTTTAAGACCCTCAATTAGTATTATCATGACTGTCTCAGAATGGAGGCTGAACAGTTGTATAATAATTTAAATTCTGTTATTATATAATCATTATTTACAATATGTGTGGTAAATAATTTATGATAGCTTAGGTCGTCTGTTCTGTTAGTGGCCTCTGTATCGTTTTCCTGAGAAATTCCTAGACCTAAATGCTATCTCAGTGTGTAGGCTATATTACACGATTAGTAGGTTTTGTATGAATGTGCTCTAGTTGTTCCATTTATTTCCATGGTCTGTGTTGGGCCCAAATGTTGTGTATTTTAATCTCATGCCACTTCCCTCTTGTAATTCTCATTTCCCCTAAAGGTATTTTGGGAGCAGACATGAACGAGTGTTAGCCGAGGCTAAATGTCAGCAATACATTATGATCTGTTTGTCTTTTTTCATAAATAAAAGGTAGTTAGTTAAACATTTCCATTCTTATTTTTTTAAACCGACTATAATACCTTCCCCATATGAAACGTAGTAATTTCTCACCAAATCCTTTTGCCAATTTGTTTTCGTGGCGTTTTTTCCTGAGGAGGATTTCTGATGTTTGTTGACCATATCTTAATGCCTCTAAGAAGTGCTTCTAGCAAAACGTGTCTGAATTGTGAAAATTATTTTCAGTTATGCTGCATGCGCAAGCATGAAGGCCAGGCCTTGTTGGGAGCTCTGAGTTGCAGCTGAGTTCAGACGGTTCTTTTCCTGTGAGGCCGCAAACATAAAAGGGCACAGATGTAAATCCTAAACCTTGTGTCTTTGATTGAGTTTCCAAACTCTTTGAAAACAGGAAGGGGTTGGTTTGTGTGTGTGTGTGTGTGTGTGTGTGTGTGTGTGTGTGTGTGTGTGTGTGTTTCATTCTATGAGAACTTTTGTCATGTGTGTTTATGTCTATAAAAGATAGGACTGTAGCCTAGATTAGGGAATTAAAGCAAACACAACCCTGTCTCATAAAAGAAACCTTTTCATGAGGCAAAACGTTTGACAAGGAAAGTTCGTAACTTATTAATTGAAAAGAGGATACCTATCTGCTGACTCATCTGATCAGATTTTGGTTCTGTCTTGTGTTTTATTTTAGTATCTGAGTCAGCCATATTCTGTATTAGGAACATTTTATTTGTATTTTTTCCCCCATTCAAGGCTTAATTTGGCTTAAAAGATGAGGCTGTAAAAGCCAGGTTGGCAGTTGATTTAACCCTTTCGCTTTCCCTTTTTACAACTCACCAGAAGGTAATGATGGTGTAACTGTTTTGCGATGATATTTCAATAGAGGACTGGCCTTGTAATAGTTTACAACTTGGTTCATTGCTGTTGCTCTTTACAGCCTTGGACCATCATGGTTGGTGGGTGGCTCTTACCGGTGTGCTGCTTAGATGTCTAGATGATTTCTCCCACAGTTGTTCTCACTGCCTTCCCACCATTTGGTTGAGTCTCAGTTGTCGCTATTACGATTAGAATCCTGGGTCCCTAGGGACTACTTTCACATCAAAGAGGACCAAAAACGCTGCTGAAGTCCAAAATTGCGGTTCCTCTTTTACTGTAATGGCAAGCGCAATGTTTTAATTTTCCAAATGCCTGCGGTTAAATTAAGATCATCTCAATATGTGGCTTTGATTGATGTTTGAGAGTAGTTATTTTGGCTTTTTCATTCACATATGGGTTTCTTTTTATATGTTAGGGTTCCATTGTATAGCAGTACCAAAGATCATGGTCATTGGGGGTTGTAGCCCCAATCCAGTAATGAAGGTTTCGTTGCCATCAGCACAAGCCACAAAATCAACGTAAAGTTTAGCAAAAACGTTTAGTCCGTTGACTGTATAGGTTTAGTTTTGGTAGTTTGGCCTTCTGAATACTGCTTTGTACCATCTTTGATGTACTAGCTAATATATTAGCTGTTCTCCATAATGTGTACTAAAACATCATGTCTGGGTTCATACATTGTGTGCTTTTTGTTGGGCAGTAGGCCTATTTCTTTTTTTTTTTTAAAGAACATGGTCGTCTTGAAGGATCGGCTTGCTGTGGTGCAGCAGCCTGCCTCCGTGTTTGTGTCTGGTAGCTAAGCTGAATGTTCTTGCGAGGAAGATGACTCACCAGCAGCCGAAGGTGTTGAGAGGAGATACGGCACATTTCTTATTCAGTTCTCTTTCTGTAGCCTGCGTACTGCTTCTCAGGCTGGCTAATGTAGTAGATTGCCATTGATGTTGATTGTGTCACATTTTGTAGTCACTACTTGGGCTAAGGCAATTGGCAGAGTTGGTTTATGCCTCACAGACTCCATCAAAAGGGTCTTGGTGTGGCCCTCTGTCATAATTTGCTCTGCGTCAATGTTAGGTCATGTTGCTGTTTGTTTTGGGTATGTCTGTGCCCTTGAGTTTGCCACCGGTTATTGAGGGAACTTGAACCGTGGCTAATTGGCTAGCCAGCTCGCCCCATTCAGATTAGATGCACTGCTGGAAACGACAGTTGAATCCCAGATTGCATGTTGTTTACCTAGACAATGCAAAAGCAGTATGCAGAAATGATAACCAAACCTAACTTTATGGACGTATTAACTTATTAGTCATTATAATGTCTAATATGCAGCTCGTGTTTTGGATATTAGCCAAAAAGCTAATCTTAGCTAAAGCAACAGGATCAATACTGCATTTGAAACTAGGCATTCCAGACAAACCAGGCCTAAACCTTTGGTCATTTTCCTTTTTACTATAGGCACCTACTATTCTAGACTTTTTAGCTAAATAGAAATGTAAAGAAGCGTGAGATTGTCTTTGATAACAGTTCTTAAGACAGCATTGAAGGTAACCAGCCATTTCAGCTTGCATAAAGAATGAGTCACCGCTGTGAACAGCTTTTTTTTTTCTCTTGCTGTCCTCCATTTTTTTCTCAGTTTCTTTCCTCTAAGGATAATCTATCAAATCCGATTGGGATAAGTAGCTTCTGTTTATTTTCCCCAATGATTTTTTAATGATGATTTTTTTTAATGCTGTAGTTCAAAATGGTCTTGTGAAGCCTGACAGCTTTCCTCCGGTTTTGGTACAGGGGAGAGCAAGGGGAGGAACAGGGAAAGTAAGAGGGGAAGAGGGGGCTCCCCCCCCGCCCCCCCCCCCCCCCCCCCCCCCCCCCCCCCCCCCCCCCCCCCTCCCTTTTCTGATGCTAATGAAAAGAGGAACGGTTTTCCAGCCTTTAGCTTGCAGAGTGTGTCTCTCCTGCAGCATGCTCCACTGCCTGGACATTGTGAGAGCACAAAACTCTAGGCCAGGGATCCAATAACGTGAAATTTCAGCAGAGAAGCGGCCATTGTGTGGAGAGAGGCAGCAGGGGAGGGGGTGGATAGAGGGAGGGAGGGAGTGAGGGTGACTTGGCGAGCACCCAGGGCTCAGGCCACATCCTTTCTCTCTTCTCTCCCCCTCCACTACCCCCACACCCCTCTCTGCTCCCCCCACCTCCCCTCCCCTAAGGGGCTGGGAAGCCTAGGGCAGAGGCAGGAGCAGAGCATGATGGCATGCTGGAGCTCTGTGAGCCACGGGCCGGAGCAGCAGACAAACGGCCACTTTGTCAGGCCAGGAAATGGTTGTCCCAGGATCCCCCTTCTCCACCACACACTGGAGCAGCCTGCCTCGGGGCCCAGGCCTGCCTGGCCTGCACGTGCTCTGCCTCTCCCTCCCTCTGGAGCAGAGCTCCACAAGCCTTTCAGCCCAGCTTGGTTTTCATGTGGAGTGGTTTGACCGTGTGTTTGTACAAAGCCTCATTACAGAGGATTTATTTTTTGAAACTATTTTTATTTGACTTTTCAACTGTGTTTGTCGGTTGGGGTTGGTAGCATGCTAGGGCTATAACTTGAATGAACTTGGTCCATTCTTTTCTGCTCACTAGAAAAGGCCTTTTTTATAGTATGCAGACAATCATTGTTCTCTTGTTTAACTAGCCTAATGTTGACCAAGGATGCGTAGGTTACTGTTTTTCTCTCAACATAACATAAAATGATAATCTATAGGCCTAACTTTGTTCTGCACTGACATGAAAAAAAAGACTATATGTCCTAGTTTGGTTATAAACTTGAGGGTATAAATCTGGATGAGAGCTGTTGGCTGACTGTCCTCCCCCTCTCCTACACTTCATCCCCTCTCCCCCGCAGTTCCCCCGTATGCACTCTCCTTCTCGCCTGTTTTCTTCTCATCCTTTCGGTCGGAAATGAAGTCAGTCATCCAGCAGAATAACTTGGAATAATTTGGAATGGGGGGCTCCTTTTCTCCCACTTTCTCTTTTGCTCCGTCCTCCCCCTCTCACTCTCTTTTGCTTGTGGGCACAGGCCAGCTGATCTGCTTCCGCTCTCAATTGTGTGTCCAGTGGACTGTGTGCACCCAGCGAGGGGCGTAGAGGCTAACCTTTGTTAGCCGAACAGACCGTCCCTCTCCGGACAGGGCGGGGGTGTGTGTGTGTGTGTGTGTGTGTGTGTGTGTGTGTGTGTGTGTGTGTGTGTGTGTGTGTGTGTGTGTGTGTGTGTGTGTGTGTGTGTGTGTGTGTGTGTCCACGCACGCACTGTGTGTTTTCGGCTTGTTGAGCGAGTATCTTTTTGCCGTGGTTCAAGGATTTTGTGGCCATGGAAGAAAAGGTTCTAATTCTATCTCCTTTTACCATGAATGAGAATGAGAGGAAGTGGAGTAGACTGATCAAGTTGTGTCCTGTACAGATGGAACGCATGATGGTCATTGTCATGCTGAATTTCTGAAAGGATTTTGGGAAGTAAAATTTGATCACAGCTGATATCAACTGTTAGGTCCGTCAAGACTAAGATTATTGTTTTTCTCACAGTGCTTTGTTTGACATTCTTGACACCTACACACATACACACACACACACACACACACACACGAACACACACCCTCAGTCACTTCCTCCAACCCCCCACCCCCCTCCCTGTGAGTGGCCTGGCTGTTGGCATGTGTGTGCTGGGGAGGCTGAAGGGTCAGACCCTGGTCATTGTGCCTCGGTCATGGCTGAGCGACACCACCGCCTGCCTCCTGTTAGCCCCCCCCCCCCCCCCCCCCCCCCCCCCCCCCCCCCAGAGACCCCCTGCCTCACTCCCTGCCTGCCTGCCTGCCTGTCTGACTGACAGCCCCTCCTGCACCACTTCCTTTATTAGGGGTCTTAGAGGGTACAATGGGGGCAGTATCGCCCCCAATCAACCCCCCCCCCCCCGTTAACTACTAGCTTTACTGCCTAAACTAGGGCATTTGCAGTGTGTCAGATGTTCGGCAGAGTGTTTTTTTCTTCCTTTCTTTTCTTCTCGTGGTGCTGTTTCAGGAAAGACCAGGAAGGGCATTAGGAGGTCGCATGGAGGAAGTTGGTCAGTGGTTGCTGTTGGTCGGTCGTTCGTTTGTATTCTCAGGATCAACTGCCCTTGTCTGGGGTGATGGGGGGGGGGGGGGGGGGGGGGCAGGATGTGCGCGAGCGAGCTGTCCAAAAGAACTGCCAAATGCACAGGCATCATAAAACGGCCTCGGCCCCCTAGTCTGGCCCGGCTGCATCTGCTTCTCCTCTTTCAACGGGTCGACACTGCAGAGCGGAACAGCGCCGCCCGCCACCCCCCCTACCCCCCCAACTCCCCCGTCTCCCCCAACCACTGTTTGCTCTCGTGTGTCGGACTAATGTTTGCATGAAGCCACCAACCGGAAGGTGAGCTACTTCTCTGATTAACGTGGCACTTCTCGGCGCGTTTGTGTGCACAAGGGGTGTGTGTGTGTGTGTGTGTGTGTGTGTGTGTGAGCGAGCACAGTGTGCTTAGCGCCTCTCAGCTTCAGGCCTCCTCCCCTGTGAGGCCGGAACAACGGCCGTCTGTTTTGTCGGTTAATTTATTTTGGAGTTATTTACCACGGTCATCAATCCTACATGGGAACTTTGGTCAGCTATTACCAAGGGTGTGAGGAGATATCTAGACCCGTGTTGCCTGGACATGAACAGGAATAATAGACCAAAGTTTAATGCTTGATAGCTCATATGGATTAATTGCTAACTGATAATCTAGGAACGGGAGTTGATTTGCCAAGGGTGTGGAGGCTAGGATAGCAGGGCAAAGGTTTCACTCTGCCGGCCTGTCTTAACTAGGCTCCTCCATTCAGACGGGATAGATTAGGACATGAATGGAAATAAACAAAAGACCATAACCCTTTTCTGTTGCACTCTGCTAAAATTGAGTACTTCTTCTTAAAGTATACAAAATAGCTTTAGGTTGCAATTATCAGTTTGAGAATCCTTTGAGACCCTAGCCATGGCTAAAAACCCTAACATGACGTCAATTGAATCGGTCACTTGTTATCTCCTTTATTCTGTTCTGGCTTAGGGTTTAAAAAGGAAAACATGACGTAATTTTCAGGTTACCCTACCCTCAAACCCCTTAAACTATACGGCGTGTCAGAGATACAAGGTGTGTCATGGTCAAATTCCTCCCCCCTTGGGTGAGCTCTTTACCTTGCCATCTTTTAATATGTTACCTGGAGGGTCTGTAAAGTGCTGCCTTCAGCACACTTGGACCTTTGTCACTTCCAGTGGCCGGGCAGAATGTTATTATCTAATCAGGGAAGCATCAGACTGCTGCGGTAGGGAGGGAGGGAGCTAGCAGGATGAGGGTGGGAGTAAAGGGCACTAAAATAAAAGAGTGAGAGCGATACGGGGGGTGGAAGGAGACGCACAGGCGGTGGGGGTTTGGGGGGGTGGGGGTGGGTGGGGGTAAAGTAGAAGAAGAGAGGTTGTGAAGGAGGACTAGAGGAGAAGCAAAAAGCTGGGCCGAGTCTGTCTGTTGACCGAGCGTCAGTCGGAGCCAGGCTGGCTACCTACCGACCTACCTACTCCGCTCTAGGGGAAAGGTCGGAGCCCAGCAGGAGAGAGCGAGCGTGGCCACGTGGTCACTCACCCCCCCCCCTCACCCCCAGCCAGCCCGCCGGGGTTAAACATACACTGGGGACATAGTCTCACACCACCGCCGTCGCCCGCGCAGGTGAACCCTGTGGTGCTAGAGGCCGTGGGACTGCACCAGTTCAACTCGTTGGCCCCTGCAGACAGTTGTCTCTGTGCCAGATAGTACCTTTAGCATGTTTTTCGTTGTTGTTTTGTATTTTTATTTTGCGTACGTTTTTTTGGTCCCATGAACCAATGACGACCGATGAAGGATATTTGATGGGTTGTGATTGGCTTCCAGATTAATACTAGTTAAGGTTCCTCTTCTTTTTTTTGTTTTGTTGAGAAAGTGTGTCGATTTTGTTTCATCTGCCTGAACGCCTTTCTGAACTGTCTCTCTGGCCCTTCCCTCCTCTCCACAGTGACAGTTATGCGCGTGTGAGAGCAGTGGTCATGACTCGGGACGACTCCAGCGGCGGCTGGCTGCCCCTGGGGGGCGGGGGCCTCAGCTGCGTCACCGTCTACAAGGTGAGCCGGCTGGACGACGGCAGTGGCAGCACCCACAGCGGCGGCAGCAGCACCAACAGCAGCCCCAGCCCCTGCACCCCCAGCCCCACCACAGTGGACTTCCTCATCAAGGGGGAGAGGCTCAAAGACAAATCGGTAAGGAACACTGTCCTGTTGTGTTATCGCCTGACTGGGAGACTCGCTCTGTATTAGTGTGCTTAAGTGAGGCCAGCAGGCTACAGCTGTGGGCACAGAGACTCAAACGAACGCAAACACACACACACACACACACACACACACACACACACACACACACACACCGAATAGGAATGAAGCATGCTGTGAGATGAGATCACCAGGAACCTCCACCCCCCTCCTCTTTCCCAAGCCTTTATCACACATACACACACACACACACACACACACACACAGTCACACAGGAAGTGGCTGTTTGGCTTCCCTCCCCGGCGCAGGTATCTGAAAATAGGAGCGAGCAGCATGATGCTCTCAGTGATGCACCATGACATCATCCTGGTGAAGGGCAGATTGCTCAGAACAAGAGAATGTGGGATGAGGAGGATAAAGAGGAGGAGAAGGAGGAGGTGGAAAGGATGTGGAAAACAGGCCACCAGCTGGGAAGTGGAGTCCGGAAACTCCGCAAGCCCACAGGGAGGATTCACTCTTTACACTCCCAGTCTTCATTTAATACATGGACCGCACTCTATTTAATAGCCCCCCCCCCCCCCCCCCTCACCTCGTCACTGCCAGGCGATTAAACCGTTATCATTTTGTTCTCTCGGCGTCGTATCGATGAAGCAGCGGACCACAACAGCGGCCTCTCCAGAGAGATGAAAGGCGGGCGTGATTAAGAGCGTGAGCCCCCCAGTCTGGGGCTGATAAGCGCAGGCCGACGGGGCCCCACTGAAGCAGCCGGCAGCCAAGCCGAGGAGGCCCACCATGCTCCGCCGAGCGTGGGCCCCCGTGACGTCAGCACCCCCAGAGTCCGGTCGGAAAACGGGGAGGTCCGAGCTGCCGTTTCCCGCCACTGTTTTCCCCACCCACAGCCGGCGTGTGAGCGGGCAGCCTTCTCTGGCCTTTGTTTGTATCCAGGCATGTTGTGTTTGTGTGCGGCGCGGTAGAGAGAGGGTGTGCCGGGGCGGTGTGCTACGAACGGGTGTTCAACGGGGAGATCTATGCAGTATTCTGGGATGTCGTAAAAAATAAGGAGGAAAAAAAAGCCGCCAGATTGTACCCCCAGTCACCACAACAAACATTCCGCCATATGTGGCAGGGCTTTTGGGATGCCACCCAGCGCCAGGGCAGTGGCATCACCCTCTCTCCCTGCCACCAACAGACGGGGGAAACACTCCTCATAAAACAACACAGAGAACCCAAGAAAGAGGATGAGACCAGTGGCCGGAGTTCAAGACAAAGAATCTGTAGGGTTGCCAAGGAAGACGGGGCTGAGGGTTGCGTGGGGCTGCAGGCCAGCTGCTGGATTGGAACGGTGAAAGGGACGAGGGGAGGGCGAGAATGGGCGGAAAGAAGGATGGAGAGACGGGCAACGATGGAAGGGAGAGAAGGAGAGACAGAAGGAGCGAGGTGGAGGGGATCAGTCTATAAGCGCAGTGATGCGGCACAGAGTGTGCCGGTGATGAGTCAGACCACTCTCCATATAGCCACCAATCAGCTTCCGCTCCCTCTTCTCCTCTCTCTTCCGCTCTCCCTCCCCCTCCTGTATCGCTCCGTTCTCTCTATCTTCTTCTCTCTCTCTCTCTCTCCTTTTCTCGCTCTGTCCCTCACTCTTGTTTGTGAAAGACGATAGCTCTAATATTGGCTGCGGAATTACTGTAGCAGCGCGTAGATTATAACAAATCTCTCTGGCTAAGCTCTCTCTCTCTTTCTCCCCGCCTCTTTTTTTCTTTCTATCTTTCTTTCTCATTTCTCCTTCACACCCCCAGCCCTTATCATTGTCTTTCACCTAACTGTTGTTGCCTTACATGATTTCTTTATGATTAAATAGTCAGGTCCCCACCTCTTTATGAATGGTTGCCTTGGTGATCCCGTGAGAGACTGCTGACCTGGCTGATTTGTGTAGGATCCACGGCTAAATCCATAAACGCATAAAGATTAATTATTGTTGGAGTGAGAAAGGACTTTGGCCTGATTACTGTACGATCATCGGAAGTTGTTTTTGGAATTGGCTTTAGATAACCTTACTGCTGGCTAGATAAGTGGATTGATTGATTGTGGATGTACGAGGTGAACTCCCAGTGGTTATCCTGTGTGTGTGTGTGTGTGTGTGGGTTTGGGTGTGTGTGTGTGTGTGTCTGCTTCTCCTCTTGCTCTCTCACACACACAGAAACAGAGAGACCTGTCCTCCTGATTATCAGTGCCTCTTGTCAAAAGCCAGAGTGCAACTCTAAACTTCCCCGATCTGTTCAGACTCTCCCGCAGCTCTATTCATCAATCCCCTCTCCCTCCTCGCATGTCTTTCACTGTCTCCTTTCTAATCCTTGCTTGTTCTACCCATTTCTTTCAGTCTACCCCCTGCCCTCCACCCTTCCCCCTGTATATCTCAGGGCTGTTTAGCTCCACCTCTGTAGCTAGTCTACCTCTCTTATGCTCTGTGTGTGTGTGTGTGTGTGTGTGTGTGTGTGTGTGTGTGTGTGTGTGTGTGTGTGTGTGTGTGTGTGTGTGTGTGGAATGTGGTGTTGAGTGTCGTCCTTCCTCGTAATGGTGATACTTCCTCCTGGGCCGGCCTCGCCGCTCACCTTACCTGCTCCGGCTCCATTCAGTCTCGCCTCCACAATCAGAGCCCCAGAGGCAGTGGCCCAGCCCCCCCCCCCCCCCCCTCTCCTCCTCTGTCCCCTCTCTGTCCATCTCGCCCTCGCCTCCCTCTGTTCATCCTCTGCTGTGTGGGTGCACGCGGAAGCTTTGACCCCTACTCCTCCTCTGCGCCTGCAAGTGTAAGACGCACGCTTGCAGACACCCAGACCCCACATCGCAGCGCCACGCGTGCCGTAGGCCGACGGCTGGACTGCAGGGCTCCGATAGAGGCTAGGCTGCTTGTACGTGCATGCCCATGCTCAGCTCATATCATATGTTCTCACTCAGACGCACAAATGTAATTTGGTCTGGTGGCCTTGAATAAAAGCTCTCTCTCTCTCTCTCCTTTCTTATTTTCTTTCTTTCTTTCTCTCTCTCTCTCATACACACGATCAGAGACACACATGCACGCTAATATCGCATATCCGCAAGCCTACGTTCAGCTGCCACGTATGCACTCTTATCAAGCTCAAAGGTGCAGCCGGGGGTTTCTCCTCACACGGCGTGGCTGGCGCTAAGGCTTGGAGAGTACGCACTGCTGACTTTGTAGCGTTGAACAATGGCCCGATATGTCTCATAGCACAGACGCAGTGGGCACCTCGGGGGTTGGCGGGGTTGTCATCACACCCGGCCCGGTGTGCACTTGCACACACGTGCTCTCGGATATCCCTGGGCACGCTCCCGCATTCCCCGGCCTAAGCCGTCCTTGCCGGGCTCACGCACTCCAGCCAGCCAGCCCGCCCTGCTCCCCGCCGACCGTCCCCGGGCCCGTGCACGCTCGCGCAGAAAACCTCAAAGACCGTAATGGCCGTCTCTCATTTCATTTAATCTGCCGAGAGGAAAGCCTGGAGGTGGCCCAGCAGCTCTGATGAATAATAGGCTTTTGGAAACCCAGTCTGTCTCTCCCCTTCCGGCCGCACTCCCTGGCGGGCTCCTGACCAGGCCTCTCCGGCGTTCCCGTCCTGTGGAACCAGAGCCCCGCCATTTAGAATGTGTTTTACAAATTATCCCCACCGAAAAGAGAGTGGCATTATGGGGGGGTTTGTCGAGATGTTTCCCTGCTGTTTCTTTGGACGGGTCTTGTTTCAGGGGTGAGGTCTAACCCCCCCCCCCCCCTTCTCTTTCTCTCTCTCTTACTCTTACTCTTTGCTTGTCTCGCGGTGTTCTAATGCCTTCAAAACAGCTTAGGGGGAAGAGTGAGATGATTTTGACATCTCTATAAGCTCTTTAACACTGCGGACACTGGAGGAGGTTGCTTGGAAGGATTTTATTTTCTGATTTATGATCTCGTCAGTGGTGTTAGTTTTCTGCCTGTCATTTAGTTTGTCATATCTGTGTTGAGTAACGAAGCCTTCTCTCTCTCTCTCTCTCTCTCTCTCTCTCCCCTCTCTCCATCTCTCTCTCCAGGTGGTGTTGGAGTGTGTCCTGCAGAAGGACCTGGTCTACAACAAGGTCAACCCCATCTTCCACCACTGGAGGATCAACGACAAGAAGTTTGGCCTGACCTTCCAGAGTCCTGCTGACGCCCGTGCCTTCGACCGGGGCATCCGGCGGGCCATCGAGGACATCAACCAAGGTGGGTGGGGGGGCGTGTAGGAGTATAGAATATTTAGGCCTGCGCCCAACCTACAACTTTAAATCTGTTAGCCTACCATGGCCATTTGAATCATTCCTACACATCTACTGTTCTGCTTAGTTCCTTAATGAGACCCAGTGGGTATCCAAAAGCGTTGTATTTTGTCAAACCAAGGGAGAGGATTTCTAAAGAAAAATGTATAAATGGTGGTAGTTTTGGGTGTCACTAGTGTGCCACTGTATGTTCGCGTGTATGCCGGTGTGTTTGTATGCTTGGTTGTCGGGGAGGTCGAGGTTGAAGTGAAAGCCAAGCCTGCAGAACACGACTCAGCTCCAGCATCCAAGCAGCCTGCATCGCCTATTGTCTCCTTATCGAAACATCTGCCGGTGGCCCCGCATACGTTTACCTTTATTTACCACTTCCTCACTACAGATTGGTGTGGGAAGAAAAAAACAAAACGTGTGTGTGTGTGTGTGTGTGTGTGTGTGTGTGTGTGTGTGTGTGTGTGTGTGTGTGTGTGTGTGTGTGTTTGCAGCTGTCAAGGTATGCGGTCGCGCTGGTGTAGCACGCTTTGTATTTTGCCCCTAGCGCATTCAGAGTCCCCGCTCTCTGCTGTGCATCGGTGGCGTGTAATGGTTGACCTAGCGTCTGTTCTTTCAGAGACGGGTGGCGATGATAAGCATCGATCATAACCCCCCCCCCCCTTCCACACTACCTGTTCAGTCACCCGCATATGACCCCTTCTGCCTTATCTTATCTATGCCAGCTGGCCTGATAAACACAGTGCTTCCTGTGGAGGCAGGCAGGGACATGCCAGACAGAGGCGGTGAGGCCAGGCTGGAAGGGTTGGTGCGGGGAGGGCAGGCACATGGGACGCCTGGAAAACTACTTGGGACAGGGCTCAGAATGGATTTAAAAGGCTGCGTTTGTTTGCATATGCTGGGAGAAATTAGACTATTTTTGGCCCGGGGAAATATAATACTATAAGTGCAGTTTGAGCTAAGCTACGGTAAGTTCAACCACAACTTGAGCGTTTTAAATACAAGCAAAGAGTTTTGGCACAGCGAGTCGCCAACACCCCCGTCCCCCTCAATAACACAAAAGGGTCACTTATGCAGTTGTGTTTGAAGTGGACTAGTCTTGGCTTGCCTAAATCGACGGGGTGGTGTGGAGTTTGATCTTAGTAGCCTTTAGGCCTCGATAAGAACTTCCCTGCAGAGTGCCAGAGCTTGCAGAGGCATCCAATTAGCAGGGAAGCTGCCAGCGCAGCAATCGGCAGCCTAGCTCCCGACCGCTAGTCGGTGGAAAGCAAGTTAGCCTGCGATGATCACGGAGCAGCACAGATAAGGAGCGGTGTGCTGGACCAGAGGCCTGCAGCTCAGCCCAACGCACGCTAGTCCAGTCCAGCCGGGAAGGTACTGGTGGTGTTGCTGGCTCTGAATATCCCGTGCCAGTGTAGATGCTTAACGTACGCCTCAGGTTTGTCTGTGCTGTGTGGCTAGATGGTTCCGTCCTCCAACGGCTGTTCGCCACATCTCCGTCTCTCTCCGTCTCCGTCTCTCTCTGCTCCTCTGTTCTCCTATGGCTTCCTCTGTTTTCCGCCAGTGTTGTGTAATGTCTCTCCCCAGCGCAGGCAGGTTCCTCTGTATTCCGGTTGCATCGCTCTGCTGCAGGACCGCAGGGTGTGTGCGTGCGCGTGTGCATGCGAGTTTTGTGTGTGCAAGTGAATGGAAGGTAGGAGTGTAAGTGTGTGTGTGTGTGTGTGTGTGTGTGTGTGTGAGAAAGAGTTTGTGTGTGTGTGTGTGTGTGTGTGCGCGAGTGTGTGTCAGCCTTGCAGTCCTCTGTTGCCATGGCAACGCCAGGCACATGGCTCAGGCAGCGCCATGGCCCAGCACTGGCAGAGTCGTGCTGCAGGAAGCCTCTGTCTCTGAAAGAAAAAACACACACACACACACACACACACACCACTCAAACTGTGATTCAGAGGGAGTCAGACTGATGGATAGACCGACGGGAGAGTCTCACTCCAGAAAGCAGAGACTTGTAGACCTGCCACGTTGCCGTCAGCTCACCATGGTAGTCCATCTGTGGACAGACATACGGAGGCCTGTCCCGTGATCCTAATTAGGGGGAGATTCTTTAAAAGCGCCACTAGATGCCTCAGGTACAAACAGTCTCCTCTTCATCCCAGTGGAAATGACTTCATCCCTGTTAGCCACAGCGCTGCCAAGACTTCGCCCGTGTCTACCTCCTATCTTCCTCTGAATTCGGGGCGGACGGTGCGCTGCAGGAGTGCGTTGGTTGAGCTGGTTGCATCGCTGCACTGAACATCTCTCACACCGCTGGCGTGTCGGGAAGGCCAACAGTAGCAATGGCCACGGCGAAGGTCTGGACCAGGCGATGGCAAGGGGCACGGCGTCTTAGCCTCCCGTCAAGGTTGAACTGTTCCAGGCATGCATATTTCATTAGGCTCTGTGTTTCCTACTGACACAGAGTGGCTTTCATTTCCCCATTAAGCCGGAGAGGGGAGGAATAGCCGTGGTCAGCTGTGGGGTCCACATCTCTCTGTCCAACGCAGGCAACTCTGGGGACGAGTTGGGACATGTTTTATGCACATGACATGGGTTGGCGTCCCCCTCTCCCCCCCCCCCCCCAATGCAGCCGTTCAGTGTGCACGTCTGGGTCTGATTCAATAAAAATCTGGAAATTCAATCTTCTAATCGTTTTCCTTCCCCTCCTTTCTTTTCCTCTCCGTTTCCTCCCCTAGGTTGCCCGTCGTTTGGAGAGGCCGACCCTCCTGAAGACGGTTTACAGGTGAGTGGCCTTGAAGGACGTCTGTGGGGTAGGGGAAGGAAATAGTGGCCTGGCGTTGCTCTTACCGAAGCCGCCTGTTTTTCCCCCTGGCAGCCCGCCGAGCGGAAAGGAGGAAGCACCACGTTCTAACGACAAATTATTCATGGTCCTCTCTGTGAGAAAAGCCTGTATTTTGAACAGCTGACCTACACTTCGTCCCTATAGTGGAAGGAGGGTTTGTGTCCTGCTAATGTGTGCACATTACCGGTTGACATGACCCAATGAACTTTATTAGAGTTTGATTCATCTGCTTAAGATTGATCTGAACGGACCTAGTATTTTGAAATGGCGGCCTATTAAGTCTAGACTGTAATCTCCATCGTTTTGTCTTGAGTCTATTTTCCCCTATGGCCTCAGCGAGCCCTGTCTCTGTATGTGGGGTTGACTGCACAAAGCGGGCCAGAGGAGAACCTGGGCCGTGGACCTCCCCTCTACTCTACTCCAGCCTCCCTGCCAGTAAGCCAGTCAGCCAGTCAGCCAGTCAGCCAGTCAGTCAGCCAGCCAGCCAGCCTTTGTCTGACGACCTTAGTTAAAGGGATTTACTGTGTTTAAATAGGGCTGGCCACTACCTGTGGAGGCGGCCATTAGCCCTCTGGATGCGTAGTTTTGCCAGATCTACCTTGCTTGGTTGTGCTCACCTCTCTCTCAAATCACAAGACACAAAATAGTGTCCACGCCTGATATAAATCTGACAAGCATGGCTAAGGGTTCCTTCATTTCTTTCTGTCGCTTAAAACCAGCTTGTGTTTCTTCACACCTGGGCCTCCATGGATAGGTGCAGCTCTGCTCAGGCGTATTATGTCGTAAAGCTGATAAAGGAAGTTTATCTCCCTCCCTCCCTGTGAAACGACTTGGCCTCAGGTGCAAGCGATGACGAGGTGTGGGCTGTGACGAGGAGGCCTGGTCCGGACCACGTTCCCTGTCAGGAAGGGATTTCATACATGCGCAAAACATTCCCCTCTCTGGCTCCATAGACTCCCAGCTGTAGTTTTGACTGTAAAGGAAGGAGACTGTTTTAAATATCCTACAGGGTGTCTCACTGAGCCTTACCGTAGTTCCCTGTGTACGAAGCCTTTGATTTGAATGACCGCGAAGCAAGAGAGGGGAGTTCCAGTGTGGACGGCTTGACAGGTCGTGACCTTTCAGCTCTGCTATCAGTCCACAGTCACTGAGTGGAGCAGGGGAGGTCAAAGGGCGCTGGAGACGGCCGGGGCTCTGGTGCAGTTCCTCAGGAGAAGTTCCTCTTTAAGGAATCGGCAGTCTCAACATACAGGAAATCCAATGCCACCGCTGTTGCTAGGCAGCAGAGAAGCAGGCAGGGGGGTTGGGGATGGGGGCAGCATTGAGGGAGGGAAAGAGGGTGGTGTTCTGGAGGGGGGGGGGGGGGGGGGGGTTCAGTGAGTGAGCCACTGAGGGTGTCGCCATGGTGATTTGGCATCCGAGTGTTGTGGTCAGAGAGAGAGAGAGAGAGAGAGAGAGAGAGAGAGAGAGAGAGAGAGAGAGAGAGAGAGAGAGAGAGAGAGAGAGAGAGAGAGAGAGAGAGAGAGAGAGAGAGAGAGAGAGAGAGAGAGAGAGAGAGAGAGAGAGAGAGAGAGAGAGAGAGAGAGAGAGAGAGAGAGAGAGAGAGAGAGAGAGAGAGAGAGAGAGAGAGAGAGAGAGAGAGAGAGAGAGAGAGAGAGAGAGAGAGAGAGAGAGAGAGAGAGAGAGAGAGAGAGAGAGAGAGAGAGAGAGAGAGAGAGAGAGAGAGACTAGTCACTCGTCACTCTTCTCGCACACAAAGCACTGCTGCCAGAGAGCTAACGCTCTGCCTCTCTTAAATGCCACCACACAACGTGTGACATTAGCCGTGCCACGCCGGCCGCCAGAGCGGACACGATCGAGCCTCCCATTTGAAGTTTCCCCCTCCCTCAGAAACTCTTCTCCAAAGGGCAGTTGAAGTTCCCGGTGTGGACGTGAGGTCTAGACAGACAAGTCTGAAAGCCCATAGAAACACAGAGGTTTATGTGTTCTGTGTGATCTGGACCTAAGAGAGGTGACTTTGTCTGGGCGAGGAACACTCGTCCAACGGACGTACTCGAGTGTGTCTGGAACATCGCTTTCTTGATTAGATTGAATAGTTTGAGCCGTAGATGTGTTTTGGTCCCCTTTCTGAATAATGCGCATCTGTGTGTGAGTATGTGTCTGTGCGTGTGCATGGGTGTCTGTGACTGTCAGCCCACATCCTCCCATTGGGCTGAGCACCCGCTAAGATGCCTTCCTCAAGCCGACCACATTCTTCCTCTCACGCCCTCACCGTGCACACACACACACACACACACACGCGCACACACAAAAGCGGTTACACAACCACGCAATGTAGGACTCTCTCTCCCTCACACACACACACACACACACACACGACATACAGCTGTGATGACCACACCCATTCTCCCAAAGCCTTGTGTTCCTCACTTCAAAGAGCACCTTCTTAAGATCACTAAATCTACCAAGGCAGCAGATGCTGCTGAGCCTAATATGTCAAGGTAGTTTCCTGTCATCTGGTCCGCACACGGCTGTCCCGTCGGCTGCCAGGTGATTGGCCTTCGCACTCGGCCCCCGTAACTTGGGAAGGCTCGGCCGTGGTTCGATACGCCGGCTTTATGGAAACACCTTGGAGCCAGGTCCGCTCAGGAAATGAACGCGGACAGGAGGACCCCAGACTAGGGCTGGCCCTTTATTGAAGGAAGCATATCGAGGCCAGAGAGCATGATGGATGGCCAGTGCTTATATGCACGTTCTCTGTGTCAGGACTACGAGGTTAGGAGATACTTTCTAACTCCCTGACAACTCCTACTCTGTTAGCCTGACACATACACGTACACCACCAATGGGTTTCCCAGCATGTGGGCCTCGCCAGCCTCCCCTGTCCTGTGTCTCTGTGCCTTGGAGGACGGAAGCGTGTTGCCCTGCTGTTGGACCAGAGCCATGCACCCCCCCCCCCCCCTAGCCACCCCCCCCCCACCCCCACCCCACCCCACCTCTCTGGGGTCAGATCGGAACCAGATTGGCCCCCACACATGTCTTTGAATGGTGGGGCTCAGGCGAGCGCTTTAAAAGGAAGCCCGTGCCTGGTTCCCATTTCAGCCCCCCCCCCCCCCCCCACACACACACACACACACACACACACACACACACCACCCCATCCCCCTATTCTTTCCTTTCTTCCTCGCTCACTTTCTTTCTCTCTCTCTCTCTCTTTCCTTCTCTCTTCTTCCTCTCAATCTCTCTCACTCACACACACACATACAGCTGTCATCTGGCTTTTTAAGTTCGGGGCTGCATTTCTCCAGCTGGAGCTAGTTTATGACATTCCCCCGGCAGACTCTTTGGCCATGCTCTTTCTCTCGCACACGTACACATATGTTAATACACACACACACACTCTCCTGCACACCCATTGTAGTACACACACCACGCAAACAGACGCACTCGTGTTTTTTCCTGCCCTGTTCTTTCTCTGTTTCCTCTCTGTCTTCTTTTCCTTGCATTCCCCTTCAGATAACCGACACACTGGATGTTTATCACACATACTTAGTTTGTTAGCATTCTAAGAACCAGAGAGAAAAAGGTGCATGCGCGCACAAACATATATATATATATATATATATATATATATATATATATATATATATATATATATATATATATATACACGCACGCGCGCACACACACACACCGTCTTAGCAGTCTGAGGAGGAGAGAGAAGGAGCAGAGAGGAAAAAAGAGAAAGAGAAGGGGAGAGAAAAAAGAGAAGTCAAAGGAAGCATCTCTTAGCAACCACAGGACAGTAATTACTGTAGCAGCAGCTGGGAGCAAACCAGATTTCCGCTGTGCGTTAAAACACTGGCGTGGGCTACTTTACACACGGCACTGCCTAACCGGAGCCAGCAGCCTCCTCCACAGGGAGAGAGGAGGACGAGCCTCTCTGTGATGAGGCCCCTGTGTGTGTGTGTGTGTGTGTGTGTGTGTGTGGGGGGGGGGGGGGGGGGGGAACGGGGAGAGGACGGTCACTGTGTGTTGTGTGTTCAGTTGCGTCGCTCTCCTACTTACTGTGAATGGATTCTGTGTGTGTGTGTGTGTGTGTGTGTGTGTGTGTGTTTTAGAGAAATAGCCTAGAAGCCCTGCCTTTCACGGTGGCACGTCCTGGTGTATGACGGGTGTATGACGCTGGCATGTGTGCCCAGAGGAGCTCCCTGCTTGTCCTAGTGCTGCAATGTGCTGGCCATCATTTGGATCTCGCCATAAGGCACTGCCTGTGACGACCGGCTAACTGCCCTCCCTCCTGCTCTTTCTGGTGCACAGATTAGGGCTCCTCTCGTTAGTGTGTATGGTAAGGTGTGTGTGTGTGTGTGTGTCTCTGTGTGTACGGCTAGCTACTACCATTGCAACAATAACTCTCCCGGCTCTAGAAGCATTTATCTTATGTGGTTAAGGATAGGCTAATTAGCTTACACTGTTTCCTGTAGACCCAGGGCATCACAGGACACTTCTTTTTTTGCCGTTTACCAAATGTTTTCACTCTCAATTTATAGACACCTGGCCTGCTGTCAACAACGAGCTCCCCTCATGGGATGAGAAGAGGTTTTTGGCTTAAGAGGAGGGAATGTTCCACAGTTGGAAGGCCCGGATTCCTTCATTTGGCACCGGGTTCCGGGCTAGAAGTACCTCTTTGTTTATCAGACCCGCGTTTGTAGATCGCGCACCAATAAAATGCCAGTGGGAACACATGCAAGGCTGATAGGGAACTCGGAGTTCTAAACAGAAGGGGCTTGAGTCATCGTCGCACTGGACACAGGCTGTTGTGGAACTGTGGTCCGAGAGGGACATCTGGTGGTTGGAAGCGGAACAACATGAAGCAGGATCTGTGTCGCAAAGGCAACTTCATCAATGAAACCCTGGCACACGTAACAGATCGTTAAACTATGACATAAATGTGATTCTAAACGTGGACAGCACATGGATTTAGATTTAAAGCTGGATGAACGCAGTCTTTGGAAGAAGATATTTCTGGGGACACTCTGGGTTTCTCTGTTCCATTGGCATGTTTGACTAAAAATGTACTGACATTATAGTACACACACACACACACACACACACACACATATATATATATATATATATATATATATATATATATATATATATATATATATATATATATATATATATATACACACCAGAAACAGTAGATTTGTGATTTATGTGTTTGCAAAAATGAATTCCAGTAACTTTTGATTTATGTAATAAATTGATGTGGGATTGAGTCCTATCTGTCTTTGTGTACAGGTATGTGAGGAGCCTCCCTCCATCTGTACCCCCATGAGGGAGCCCTTCTCCCCCTTGAGCGGCGTGGTCTCCACAGAGCCTTTCAGGGGCTGCTACGTGCGCGCCCAGCCCTTCGACGAGTTCCCGTCCAGCAACCGGCGCTACCTGCCTCCCCAGGTCAGACTGCAACCTATTTACTCGCTGCATCTTTGCGGGTGTATGTGGAATATAAAGTTGTCATCGGCACTAGCCCAACGCAACATGTGTGTAAATGTGAGTTGACGTTTGACACACCGTCACCGTCTTTACCTCAGGTCTCCTTCAAGTCGACGCGCCACGTGAGCTTTCGCATGGACGAGGAGGAGATCGTCCGCATCAACCCGCGCAAGGACGTCCTGATCCGCGGCTACGAGGACTACCGCCACCCGGTGATGTGGAAGGACACGGAGCGCGAGGACTCTGACTTCCCCGGCTCCTTCCACAAACTGGACAGTAAGAAGTGCGAGTACCTGTTCCCCGAGGGCCCCGGCGGAGACCCCCACTCCGGTCCCGGCATGGGCATGGGCACGGGCATGGGCCTGGGGCTGGGCAAGGACACGTCCATCAAGACCCAGCCCTCGGCGCTGCTCAAGTCCAAGAAGGGGCGCCGGCGGCGGGAGGACGGGGAGCGCTCGCGCTGCATCTACTGCCGGGAGATGTTCAACCACGAGGACAACAGCCGGGGCCAGTGCCAGGACGCTCCCGACCCCATCAAGCAGTGCATCTACAAAGTCAGCTGCATGCTGTGCGCCGAGAGCATGCTGTACCACTGCATGTCCGACTCAGAGGGCGACTTCTCGGACCCCTGCTCGTGCGACACGGCAGACGAGCAGTTCTGCCTGCGCTGGCTGGCCCTGGTGGCGCTGTCCTTCATCGCACCCTGCATGTGCTGCTACTTGCCGCTGCGCGCCTGCCACCACTGTGGCGAGGCCTGCCGCTGTTGCGGGGGCAAGCACAAGGCAGCAGGGTGACGCGCCGCGGACATTGGCAACCCCCCCTACGCAGCTAGCTAACACAGGAAGCGGATAAAAGCGGAAATAAAAAGCTGTCATCCTTGTTTTCATTCACCCTTCAGACGGGGTGACAAGTTGTCTATCCCCAGCTCTGAGAGCATTTGGAGATTTGAGTTTGTATCTGTCGCTGAAGAGCAGCGGAGGATAAACCACGTGCTTTGCGGGAGCTCTGAGCAAAAGTTAAGTTCGGGAGCTTAACCTGAGGAGGAGGCGTTGAGATTAACAGACTTGGAGATATTTACTAAACACAAATGTACACACACACACACACACACACACACACACACACACACACACACACACACACACACACACACACACACACTTCACACTTACACATAGACAACACCAGGCCACCATGTCAGGACTTAAAATAAGTAACGTGTAACTTTATGAAGGATTATTGTCTTTTGTACAGAGAGCAAAAACCTAATGACAAAAAAAGCAAACAAAACTATTGTGCATTCAGAAACGGTACTGGCTGTTTGATTATGCTAAAAGGGATGTGTTCTTGTTTTATTTCGTGAATTCAATTCTCAGTTGGGTAACAGTGGCCTTTCCTTGACGACTCAAGCATTTGCTGACAATTTAATGATTAGGTTATAAAGTGCACTAGATCTGTTATTTAGCCCCATTAAAAACAGCCCCTCTCAAAACTCACTGGTACATTAACCACCATTCTTAGCATAATTTCACAGTTGAGAGATGTTACTGTGGTGGATGTGTATAGTATGTTTCTTTGTTTTCCTTTTCATCGAATGTTAAAAAAAAGAATCTTAACACTTTGTTTTTGATGGTACAGTCTGACATAGCTTTTGACATTCATTTAGATGATGTTTGAATGATTTCCTTGTCCTGGTAAGGCAATTTGGACCACTTGATTGCATTCCAACATAAAGGGATTGATTCCATAATCAGAAGGGAATATGCTAACGTATTTGCCGCATCTCCAACTCCCCAAACACATACTTTTCCAAGTCAGGAAGTAACATTTACATATTACTCGAGACCAATATGTCACAATTCCAGTTGCTTTACCAGATTTCATATTTGATTCAATTGTGTTGGCTTCATGGTGAAACTGTTTATAATTATTTTTTCTTTGTTCCCTGCTCATTTTCTTATCTAAACCTAAAAGCTGAAATTTTGCTCAACCAGCAAGTTTTTTTTTGTAAACTTTTGGTAAGTAAGGGGTTTTGAGTGCCCCTTTGTTGATTTATTTGGCACTTAAATTAGGCTAGTCTTCTAGACAAATCCCCATTTAGGATAATATCCCGAAAATAATCTGCATTTAAAAATGACCAAGCAACTTAAGTCCAATAGAGTATAACTGAAAAACCCACCTTTTTAAAGCACTGGTCTCCAAGCTTTGGTTTCAGCACCCTCTCCAAATTCCAAAGTACTGTTGTATTTGTCCTTTGTAATGTATTTGTAGGAGTATGGAAGTATATTCCTGTTGTTGGGTCTTTTTCCAATCACTAACCCACAGTAATTCCCCACATGCAGCACCTAATCCCTTTATCCCATGCTAAATGAATTGGTGTGTCCAGTGACATGCATATATTATGTCTTCAAATGCAGCCAGGCGTGATTAAAACGTATCATAAACAATATGATATAAAAGAAGACAGTCGACATAACATCACTGATAGGGCTAGCCTTTGGTTTCATTGGTACGTTATTCAATTGCTCGCTGTCGGGCTCCTATTCTGAATGCGTTTCAGGGGGCAGTATGAACAGATCAGAGATTATTCTTTGAAATTTGTCCCCAACCCAATGGATCTGGTCAAATTAACACTACTGTGTTGACTTACAAAAGGATTGATAGGTGTCTTTGATTTTTGTTTCAAGTAACATAATAGGTTGTCTTAATTTTGTAATGGTTGGCTTGATACTTGAGCTACACTGTTGCCAACAGATATGCATATCGCCCCCCTCCCCTACCCACTGGAGAGAGGGTAGTGGCACCAAAGCCTCCTCTTCAGACCGGATAGGGGGGGTAGGAAAGTCTTCTTCCAAATTTCCAACCAGACTATGCGCAGTGGCGCCAACACTCTTTTACTTTCTATGCAAACTATTTACGACGGGGAACTCATAGAACCCTCTCTAAGCTGAGTCACTGACAGGAGAAGACACTTTATAGGTAGACAACTTGCCCCGGGTAACAGACTCCCAACACCTGTAAATAAGTAACACTATATTTAAATACTGATAATAATCCCGTTTATTTCTAAATCGGAATTTTAAAAATAGAGCTGTATTTATCACTGCTGTCAGCATATACTGTAGCTTCAATTGACAGCTTAATGTACATAGGTCACCTTTTAGTATTATTTCACATTGAAAAGTAGAGGGCGCTTGTGATGGAAATGACTATTGAGCTTTTAATAGTTTCTTTCTAGTTTTGTACGAAGGACAGAAAGATAGTGCTAACACGGTACAGTAGTGGCAGTCCACTTATTTTAAAACAAAGTTTGATATATAAAGCTGCTAGATACAATCACTAATTTTGTGTTGAGAGAGAATATCAGCTATCAAAGACTGTTAAAACAATACCTAGTTCTCTAACAGCATATGAACATAACCATGAGTGTGGTTTGTCATGTTTTGTGTGTTCTTAGGTACGTATGTACGTGTGTGTGTGTGCGTGTGTGTACGTGGACGCGTGCATTTGTGTTTGTGTGTCTGCCAGTGAGTGTGTGCATGTACCGATTTGGTTTGTCAATTTCTTGTAATCTTCTCCCATTTGAATTGGATTGCCCTGCTTATAGCAAGCTGAACCAAGGTTTGATGAACCTGATTAAAACTTGCTGGCTGAGAAGCAAAATGTAGGACATGCATTTATACAAGTTTAGAGAATTCCTAAAATAACACTTCATCCTGCATTAACCAGCACAGTGCAACTTGCTGTCATGTACTGTAATATATATATGCAACATGCGTCTGTCTGCTTTAATATATTTTTTTACCTGCCAGTTAACTTTGCATTATATAAGACTTCAGTTTTTAACCACTTTGCTGCTAGTCTTTCTTTCAATCTTGGAAATTGTGCATATCTTTGGAATGCATAAAGTGTACATTTTTGACTTTGTGTAGTTAAAAAGGAAATGCCTATATTAACTTGTTTCTTCAGTGTATAGTTTCAAACATTACTTTTCACAGCAGTTGAGTGGTTCCTTTTCAATTCTCCAATGCTTTGGTGCACTGATGATGTGTGTAGGCTTTTTTCATCTTACAGCGCTTGATGATGTAACATTTATGTGATTAGTTCTAAATAGTGGAAAACATTTGTGTTTTGAAAAGTATAAATGGTACTCTAATTCTTCTGTAAACACTGCCTGTTAATTTTTCTTCTCGTGCATTTTTCTTTCAGTTTCTTAGTGCCATCAGCTTTCACACCCTGACAACCTCGAAAGTGCCTCACGTCCGTCATAGTTTCCATCTTACAACTTAACCGCTCTTGTTCTGGTTCTCTTGGTTTATATATACATCTAGGTATTTCTATCATGGTTTGAAAATACCAAGTATATGATGTAAAATTTATAGTTCAATAACTCATGTCATAGTTGTATTTTCTTTATACAGATGTAGCTCGTTACTTTTCATAAATATATAATGTAAATATGCATACACATGTTTGTAACTGTTTTTATGTTACATCATACACTTGTAATTTGACATATCAAATAACATTATCATAATAAAATGGTGAGTTTTAAATGTGTGTATTGTTACTTTGTTGCTCCAATCCGGGGAGAAGGGCCTTGACCAGGCAGGTGACCAACAGTTAGAGCTCCACAAGTGCATATCATTTTAAATAATTGTATAAGACGTTTCCCACTGCATGACAGTATAAGTTATACTATACCCAAAGCCTATAATTCACATAATTTGCATGTAGAGAACTGTGCTATGTAGAAACAATTTAGTATTTAACATTGCCTTGAGGTTGGTAGAATCTATTAGGTCACTTGCATTGCATATTGAGGTATACAAATATTTGCCAACCATACCAAACCATATTCACGCAATAATATATTTCATTATGATTAAATCGTATTCAACTAAGGTTTAAACACAACCAGTTGTTTTATGAATATTAATTTGTCCTTTAATTATCAGTAAGGACAATAATAAGCAGCAAAATTGCTCTGGCTGCAAGGTGAATGTCCCACAATGAAATGGATAAAGCCATGTATACAGAACCACACTCATGTTCATGACATATTCGCGGCTATGCCACGTGACTCTCAATTGTAGTCTTGCGTGGCTAAATAGTCATGTTGAACATTAGGTATGGTGGGCCAATCTATTTAATGAAAAACAGTTAGTGCAAACATTTTAAAAGTCCTAAACGCAAAGTCATTCTTTAAAATATTTTAAGACACGTATAGTAAGTCCAAGTATAAGAAGTAAGTAATACTCCGCATTTAGAGTCCCTAGCTGAGCTATACATCTTCAGTGCAATGATGAACCCCCATAGCGGAACCTTAGAGAATAATCCATGTTTCTTGACGGAAAACATAACTAGCACTCTCAACATGTTGGAATTGAACATTTTGTTGGGTGAACGGAAGTACTTATTGTTGGTGTTGGTGTTGCTAATGTAACGTTAATCGTTTCGTTGCATATTTGAGACTCGTTAGAGCAACCTATCTTCCAAAATGGAATGCGACATTTTAGACTCACTAGAACAAGTCGGGTAAGTGTGTTGGGAGCTCTAATCTCCACTATAGACACTGTTGACTAACGTAAGCAAATACGTCAATGCTATTTCCTGTAGGGTAAACTAACTTTAGCACACACATAATCAAATAACGTTACCAAAGAAATACATTGACTGCTTCTATACTCTATGACGTTACTGAGCAGATATGCGACTACAGTTATATTCCTTATCTTTGTATAGGTATGAAGGATCGCTATTGGACGAGAGTGTACTTGTCAAAGCAGCTGAAGGGGGGTTAGGATCCACGGATTATGTGAGCCTCTGCATGTGGTTAGCATCTCAGTTAAAACCATTGTGTGACCTAGAAGAGAGCATTTCCTCTGGCCCAGGTTAGGCTAATTTAAATTACATTTGCATAACTGCCTTTGCAATTCCAGGTTGAATATGAGATGATTGTTTCCTCAAGACAAACTACAAAAACCGATGTGCAATCTAACCTATGATCTCTATGTAACGTTAGATGACATGAGCAGCCTTCAATTTGAGATGAGTGGTTTGCTCAAGGAGTTGCACTGCCCACATGATGGTCTTGTATCTGGGATCCTCCAGGGAGACTTGCTGAAGAAGACAGATTACCTAAAGCTGCTAAGTAACTATCCAAGATGGGTGCTTGTATTTTGTAGACACTAAAATGTACCTAACTGGGTTAATATCAGACAGCGATTTTCTCCCATTGTTTTTCTTCGTGTAAGTTTGTTTAACTCTCCATTGTCGTATGTTTGCAGTGTTTCTATGCTCTGAGCTTCAAGCTGCACACGTAGTACACAATAGATTAGTCCCAGATATGGACCATGAAGGAGACAACTCAACAGAGCACGACCTCCAGACGATTATGAAAACACTGGCACTCCCTGAGTCAACGCAACAAGACGTAGCAGGGATATTCAGTGACATCGAAAACAAGGTGTGTTCCCTTGTGTATGAGAGTAGAACTAGACATGTGATTGAAGGTAAACCACGGGATGGACAACTTTGGACTAACCTTGATTAGTTAACGTGCCCACATGGATTGCCAACTTGAATCTGTGGTTCATTCCAGATAAATGACATCCTTCGAGATCTTCCAGCAGAAAACATAGAAGAGCCAGTCCTGAAGAGTTCACTCAGCAGTGAGCAGTGGGTAAGCAGTTTGAATAGTTTACTTTGACAATGACAAATAAAACCTAATATATTGTTGGCTCTAATAATATCACTTCATTAGTACAGAATTGTAATGTTTGGGGCATTTTATTTATATCTTCAGCTATGGGTTGATAATGCAGCCCTATTCTCTTTTTTTGCAAAGGAAAAGTTGGAGAACATAAACACTGCCCTCGCTTCAGAGTATGAGTGTCGGCGTAGGATGCTGATCAAGCGCCTGGACGTCACTGTGCAGTCCTTTGGCTGGTCAGAGAGAGCGAAGGTAGAGGAATAATAAACAGAAGCAAACACTATTGAGATACATTCACCTGTTTTGTATTTGTTGTATTCCAAGCTGGCAGTATTTTTTGTTTAGGCATAGTGGGGCTGTCAAAAGTAGCTATGGGTCAAGTTAACTTATTCTATATTGATCAAGTCTGTTACTGGTCTTTTGCTAGGTGAGGGTGGACAGTATGGCTAGGGCCTACCAGCCTAAAAGACACTCTCTACTGGCCCGAGGGTCAGTGGGCACAGCTGAGCTGCTGGCAGCCAGAGAGGACATCTGCAACCTGGTGAAGACCAGCAGTGGCTCCAGCAGGGAGAACACAGCCTGCGCCGTCAACAAGGTACAGCAACTAGGGGAAACACTGCTGCATCATGTAGTCAATGAACTAATGTTCATTTATCTTTTCTCTGACGAGTTGCTGGACACCTCAGGTTTGCTTGGCGTTAAAAATAAGCTCATACACCTACATTTCAATCCACCTCATGCTTCTTTGTCCCTATATCATTTCCAGATCCTAATGGGAAATGTACCAGATCGGGGGGGCAGACCCTCAGAGATAGAAGCCCCACGTGCTGAGATGCCAGCCTGGCAAAAGAGGCGGGATGGTGGTGGTGGTGGTGGTTGGAGAGGAGGAGGTGACAAAGGGGGAAGGGGTGGTTGGGGGCGTGGTGGAGTAAGAGGAGGAGGTGGAGGACGAGGCTGTGACAGACATACAGGAAAGAAAGACCGTTACTGATTAAATCTCATTTCCCCAATCAGAGATTACTTCAATTAACAATTTTGATGAAAAACTAAAAACGCATTATAAAAATATCGTCATATGCCGGGTTCAATTAATTTTGCCATGTCTCAACTTAAGTGTGTAATACAACTTGTATTGTTGTATACATTTGTTTATTTTCGGTCTAGTATTATTTGTAATGAAGTGATGGAATATTACATTTTTAATCGTTTTTTTTTTTCATTTTTATTTTTTTTGTAATCATTTTCTAGTACAAGTTAAGTTTTGTGAATCAGAGTACTCACAATAATGACTTGGGTATGTGATCAACCCTAATTTAGGAATAATAAATATTTTGGTAAAAGTCCATAAGCTACTTAGTGTGGTTTACTATACCTGTTGCTATGCTGTTGGTTTGAGTTTAACTTTTGTGCATTTTGATGTGGTTTAGTTTAAGTTAACTGATAATAAATGAGTTGGAGGCCAGGATATGAATGAGGAGACTAATTAAAGACCAATCTTGGCCTAGACAAGGCCTTGCATTTCCTCAAAATTGCTTTATGGCGCTCTATTATCATTACAGCTATTGTATTGATGACTTCGACATATGGATGGGAACACTTGCACCCCCGTACGGAGAGAAAATGTATTACATTGTCACGGGCCAGAGCAGGACAAAATACTTACTAAAATTTAAGATTTCATATTCGAGGTTTTTGCCAACACTCGGTGACTGAGCCATGAGCGTCTGGTGAATTTCGGGTAGAAGTGAAAAGGTCTCCCCGCTTCATATTATGCGCAACTTCCTGGCACATCCCAAATAGGACACCGTCAAGAATCTTATTGAGTTTCAGGATGGACAACACTGCAGATATGTTTTGCACGACGTAAATTATCATTGGGCAATGGATGGGCCTTTTCTAAATGAGCTTAAAGTATCCAAACAACTTGATGCATTGGGCAAAGCTGTAAAGGGAAACGACTGATGAACAACATTTAGGCCTATACGAGGCAGAAAACGCAGAACTACAGGAATAACTTGATTTGAATGTGGAGAGACGCTTTGAGAAGCTAGATGAAAGTCCTGAAAAGCTTGTGGGAAAGGTTGTGTTAAACATTCGTACTATAGAAATTATCTGTGCCAAAAGCTAAAAGATCAAAACATAGTGACCAGGTTCATATTCACAAGGATGAGTTTGAACTCCAACATGGGATGACCATGCAAGTCAAGGAAACAAGTGAATCATAAACAAATTGATTAGATGCGCCGTTCAATTGTGGAACATGATGTATGAATGAATGATTTTAAGCAGAGGACGAAGGAGTTGGAGGACAAGAAAAGCAGAGGCCAAAAATCAGATACCCTCGGTTAAACGGGCCTGTCCCGAGGACCTAACCGAGGCATTGTGTGCCATATGGCGGAGAAATCAAAGGAGGAAGTTCGATAGAAAACGGCAAGGGTAAAGTTGCCGAGCATATGACTAGAAGCCTACCATGTCAATGCTGATCTGAACAAATTAGATGAAGAATATGCCTATATACGGTAAATAAACACCTATGGGGGGATATGAGATATATAGTTGGAATAAATTATTACTTCAAATAGGCCTAAGAATTATCCTTCCCAGGGAGAAAATAGAACATGGTCAAATGGCTGATGTTATAATTATTAAAATGGGTACCCACTATGTGGCGGAATTTCATTTAAAAAAGCATATTAGAACTAAACCAAGGTTTAGTCTACTTAAAAATATCTATTTTCAGCAGATACAGCTAATTCCAGACATTTTGATCATTATCGTTTGGATGCATGGCTTAAGGCGTGAACGGACAAAACTGAAGAAATTGATAGTTCACAGCTCAAGCCATGTGCGATGCTATATGTTGGCCATTTACCGTGCAAGGCAAGACAATTCTTTAATATTCAAAAACCTGGGCCTGTGAAATGAAGTTGTCTCAAAAGCCCCCAATTGATCATCTTGTTGACACTCACTATAGAAATGAAAAGGCCTATCGTAATTAAAACAGACTTTTTTTTTTAAATAGCTTCGAATCAAATGTATGACATATCAGATGCTTATATTTTAGTTGCTTTTGGCCAAATTACAATCATACCACGCGCTGCAACCTTCGATGTGTTTGAATTATTATTACATTACTGTCTCATAATAATCTTATCTTAATATATTGGTTGTGGATGCAGCACAATGGGTAAAGACAAAAATGTGCTAGTAAAAGCCTTTTCATAACAACAGCATGTGTAGCAGACCATGGCTAAATATTTCACCATAGTGAAAACAAGAGTTGCTGCTGTGATCCTGCCAGTCTATGACCCCTATCTGTAATACAAGCCTGAGACATACAACTTCTCACAAAACATTTGCAGAGATTACACCTAATAAAAGTATCCACAAAATTTCGGAAACTTTAACCATTTACAGGTTGTTTCCAATACTTCCAACACTTCTCTCTCCTGCTTCTTGTTCATCATTTTCATTATGAACAACTAGGTTAACTTGGCTACACTTCACTGTTTGTTCAATAAAATAAGAGGCAGGTATTATGTTTGGTGCTAATAACCTCTTTTAGAAATTACCATTCATTATATGTGCGTTTCTGTTTTCTTTTTTAATATTTAATTCATCCAAGGAGCAAACCGATTATTTATCGTGATGGATCTGAAAATATACTTCATGGAAACACAAAGATCGTCTTCCACAAAACAAATTCCTTCATTGTTATTTCCCTTCATATGCAAAAAAAATATTATATGTGTATATATATATATATATATATATATATATATATATATATATATATATACATACATACATACATACATACACACACACACACACACACACACACACAAACTTTTTCATTTCATATATTGAGAATGTAGATAATTTTGGCCACCTTAAAAGAATGACACATGAAAAGTAACATATCTTGTTTGAGCACACAATGCAATAATATTTTTGTTCAATTTCAAAGCACAAATTAACTAGCAATAAAAAATGTGTGAAATTAAAAAGAAAATATATATATATGCATATAATCAACTTCCAGTTCAACTATTACCAATACAATACAGCATTTAAAACCATTCGGGTTTTGTTGCTCTATTATATCTCTACTTTATTATGGTCAAGAGCATGACAATAAAACACAATCCATGTTAGGCATGGACCCATTAATTCCTGTTTCTTTCTTACAATCGGCCCAATTAAATGAATTATGGCAAAGGCACAATTTGTCAGAAAGCAAAACTTCACAAAATAGAGCGTAGGTAAGTTCCTTTTTAGAAAAAAAAAACTATCAAATGAATGTTGAGTGACAGACAGTTTTAGGCCAAACATTATTAATCAAAGTATTTAGAGTAGTTGTCAAAAACAAAACCTGAATGGTGAAATAAGTTATTTATTTTGATTTCTTTTGTCACCAAAATAGTTCAAAAGTCCTAACCTACCAGCTTATCATAGTAATGCAGTTAGAGCAGTAAACATTCTTTGGTGAACACTTGGAAGACAACAAAATGACTCTTCACAGAACATCTCAAAATAATTCACTGGGTCTTCACTACAAAACAGAGGAAGCATGCACTTCAATGTCATCCGCAATTCATACTGGAGTGGCTCTTTGGTTACAGTGCTATTGGCCATGTTGCAGCACAAAATTATACCTTATTGGCTTACTGTAGGAATCTAGAAGTCTGTTGCTATACCTTTAATTCATCAACATTTTAATCAATGCAATCACCAGTAATATTGAGCACTCTTGAGTGCATTGATAATGATGTAAGTATAAGTACCACAAGATGCAACAAGGCGGCGTTAACAGTCTTCCAATCTAACTGCACTGCACTCAGGAAAATCTTTCTCAAGAGACCCAACCCATTGACATTTTCCAGTCTAATATGTGGCTCTCTTAGCTATTGATCAGAAACACAATTATGTCATGTCCAATATCAGAACCTCAAACATCATAGACCACTATTCAGTAACCCATTCTCCTTCCAAATATAAACAAACAATACACATGATAAAAAATAAATCTTCACTTGCTTTTCTTACATAATAATCATAATATAGATTTGTTTTTACTGCAGCTTAACCATGGTTTTGTTATGTACAGCAAGGTAACTGTAAAAGTGCTGGTATTCAAATATAGTAATAATGTAGTGTAAAAGCTCAGTGTCAATAATACTGTTAAAGAGGCAGTGCAAGTCTTTATACTCCTTTACATCTGATGGCAAAGCTGCCTCTTAGCTGTACATCTGACCACACAGGTGGCCTCAGTCTGTCCTCCTTTTTTAATACTTAAGAGAAAGGGGCCTGTTCCCCGAGCCCAGCCAACTCCATGTTGGTGCCAGGGGGCTACAGTTGCACCGACACCAAGCACGCTTAGCACCACCTCTGAGGAAACTGGGTTCCTCGGAGCAGCTGTTCTGACGGTAGGAGAGTTACAGGGAGGGAAAGGAGCTCAGATGAGCCTGGAGTTGCGGAGGAACTGGATGAGGACTTTGTAGATGAAGGTGTACTGAGAGATTGTCTGGACCATCATCATCCTCTGCTGACGGAGCATGCTCAGAGCCGTAGGGACGTCCAGCATCTGGCCCAGGTAGAGGGGGGCAAAATGGTACAGTTTAATACACAATCATGTACATACAGTAGGCTAACCATCATCAAATCCCCTACAACAATGAATTGACCCAGATGATCTGTTGGCCCTATTTTAGTAATATCTGCCCAAGCGTAGTGTCATTGCAAGGTGTGGACAAAGATTACCTCGTTGTGCTCCAGGCAAGCGATCATGATCTCAGACAGAATGACCACCCCGGTCCGGCCCACTCCAGCACTGCAGTGGACCAGGACCGGTAGGTTGGTGTTCTTTGGATCGCTGGTGCTGTTGGTGTGTCTCCTCACAGACTGAATCTCTTCCAGATAAGCTGCAAAAAGACATTTGGGCTTGTTCAGTATTATGAAATAAATCAGGGTCGGTATTCTAACTTTAATGTCCACCTGTCCATCAATAGACGAGGCGAGGGGCCTCAACGTGACATGACACAGAATAAGCATCCACATGGGGGTGATCCCTCGATTAAAGGGAGCTTGGGCTAGCGTGCTTTCACTCACAGAGGAAGCCTTTGAAGTCCTCGGGGCAGCCGTGGTCGGGCCAGTCCGTGTACTGCAGGTGCCAGACGGTCCTCTCCTGTCCGGTGAGCAGGTGTTTGATCTTCAGCCCCGTGGTGGCGTAGCAGCCAGAGTCCGTGCGGAAACGCGTGGTGATCTTGAAGCGGCCGTAGGTGACCGTGTTGTGGCGCGAGCCCAGCCTGGGCCAGTAGCGGAAGCTCTTCTCTCGACCACTCTCCTGGGGGGGAAGAAAGAAAAAGAAAAGAACAGGGTTAGGGTTAGACCAACCTTTACCGTTTCCAGTGACAAAAGTGACCAGCTTGGGCTATGCGAGGAGAGACAGACTCACCTCTTCTGCAGTTACCATGGCGATGATGGCCACGCCCTGCTCCCAGACCATCTGCCAGAAGTCCTGACAGGTGTGAGAGAGAGGACCCTGGGAGGCGATGTAGCTCCACTCCTCTCCGCCCACAGTCATCTATGAAATGCCAGGCAGGGGACACAGTCAGTGGACGGACTCTTCACAGCTATTTAGGACCTCGTCATTAGGAACGGTCACAAACCGTGACAGGAGAAACGTGGGAATCTATATTGAGAATAGGTCAACTTGATGGTGTCTGGCGGTGGGTAAGAGAGACTGTGCATTGCTGCGACATTGTTAAGGAAATTCCTTCTCCTGCTTATCCTCAGACGTGTGCGTGCTTTGTGTGTCTGTCTGCACAGGTAGCCTTTATTAGTGGAAGCAGCCTAGGGGCTAGACAGCGGCCGTGCGGTGAAGTCAGAAATTAGACAACGGCTTCATGGAACTGTGAGCAGGCATTCCTCGTCTGGTATGAGCAGCATTTCTGAGATGCTTAGGGGCAACGCTTCTAAATGGTCCCTTTATGCAATTCCCTACAGCGAGCATATCACTTGATTCTAACGTGGGGGTGGGTGGGGGTGGGGGGGACGTATGTGGACGTTGTGACGAACATGGGTGACGGTGGCGTGACTCCACCTTGATATGCGAGGCGTTGATGTAACCCGTGTTGTTCTCCTTGGTGGGCACCAGCTCCACACGTGTGTCGTCGTACGGCAGGACGTCCTGGAAGCGGTTCCTCTCGCCGCTCTCGGGCAGCAGGGCGATGGCGCAGTCGCCGGTGGGACGGCGCTTGGGGACCTGCTCGTACTCTGTGAACACCATGCCCTGCTCCACGCGCTGCTCCAGCACCTTGACCTGACCCCACACACACACACACACACACACACACACACACACACACACACACACACTTAATGATGATCAGAAGTGAGAGTGATGATGGCAAGGGTGAGGAAGATGACCCTCTGTTTGTATGCTCCGCTCTGTGCCAAAACAGGCACCCGTTCTAATGAGACAATAGGATAGTGATGGAGTATAGAAAGTCCTTTCACTTGAGCAGTAAAGCCCACAACACAAGAATCAAGATTTACCAGGCAGACTAGTTACTCCATGTCTTTTTGTTTGACTTCTATCGTGTAGGTGGAGTCTGCCAAATTGAGTAGTACGCGATAATGTGGAGAGCACCCACTCAATGCTAATGCTAATCACCAGTACTGCCATTGCTGTTCCTTAGGTTCATGTGGAAATATCCATTCCATGGATTTAACAACAAACTCGGGAACGAACAAAAACGTTTTTTTCATTTATAACTATTAACAGAGCAATAAACAATTGTAAAATGTCAAATGACTTGATCAGAGGCAGGGAATGCTAATATGCCAAACATATATATATATATATATATAGCCTTAAACAATGCGGATCCTTCACCGTGTCATTGTAGACCCAGAGCCACCATTACAGAACCAGTGTTTGTCCTACCCTCTCATCGTTGGAGGCTTTCTCGGGCTCGTCCTTGCCCTCGTCGTGCAGTGGTAGCCTGGACAGCGTCAGGCCGTTGAGGGCCGCCACCTTCAGAGGGCCCATCTTCTTCACCTCTGACTTGGATCCTTTCTTCATGCCCTGGCGGCGGGACGACCCAACAGGACGGGGGGGGGGGGAACCGGAGGAAAAAGAGAGCGTGTCAAACGAACGAGTCTGGAGACCGTCCGAAAGTGGTGATGTCGGTGTTGACAGTGGGGAGGCTGGACAGCACAGCCTCCCTTCTCCAAAGGAATTCCACCCGACCGGTTTCAAAGTTGCCCTGCTACATTTTCAAAGTGCAGGTGGGCCACTGGCCCAGGGAACATGTTTGCCTCAACTATACTTCACACCTGAAACTATGACGGCATCTTCCACCTGTCTTGAAAGCTACTGTGAAGTCACAACACAAGCGATAGGCTTTGTCTTTTTGAACTATTGAAACTATTGAGAGGAATTCATGGTCATACATGGTGTTGCAAGGGAAATAGTGTCAGGATGAGGCTATACATCGGAATGTCGTCTTTCAAGGAGCTGTTGTTCTCTGGAAACATTATTATGCCATAGTCATTGTGACATTTCTGTAAGCCAGCTATCATTTGTCAGTAATAATTTGAGGCTAACATGAGTCACAGATCTAAAGATGACAGGATCCAAATGTTTTGCCAAGGATATTTGATTACAGCATCAAAATTGCTTTTTTGACAGTTGAAGAACACTTTCCTGCTATACATATGTTCCTAAGTTGAAGATTTTATCTCAATTTGACTTAATAACATGACATTCCACCCTAACACTCCCTTTCATATCAAATCTTAGCACCCTTGTAACATCACGTTAATTTAGCAATATTATTAGTTAATATTATCATTAATAAATGACCTATTATAGGCAAAAATAATGACCCGTTCCGCAGAAAATCCGCTGTGACAGTGAGTAGGAGAAAATGGAGGGTGGGACTCGCGGGAGGCATGCATGTGGGGGCCGTAGAGATAAACTTACAGGAGGGGGCAGGCCCTCCACGGTCTTCTTCCCCGAGGGCACGTCGGAGACAGGCCTCTTCTTGAAGTCCTTCTTTGTCTTCTGCTTGGCCTGGCCGCTTAGGTCTCCCTCCGACATGGAGGGAATCATCCTGGGCTGGCGGTCGGACGGCAGGTAAGGCGCCTGATAGGCCGGCGACAGCGAGCCTGCCAAGGTGGGATCGAGGGAGGAGCCAATGGGGTAAGCCGGGGGAGGTTCCAGTTGAGTCTGCTGCTGCGATTGGGAGGAGAGGGAGTTCAGAGAGGACAGACTGAGATGCTGGGGCTGCAGGTCCGGAAGGACGGCCCCTATTGCATCCTGGGACAGCGGCGTGTGGCGGCCACTGTCCTCCTCAAACTCCTCCTCGTCGCCACTGCTATGCACCAGCATGGTAGCCTCCGACAGAGACTTCTTATGGCCGTAGCGCACGTCCTCCTTCTCCTCACACCCGTCCTCTGACTTGGTACGCTCCAGGAACACGTTGAGTTGGGAGCCCTGGGAGGGTCCAGTGCGCAGGGCCAAAGGGGGGGTGTGGGTTTCCACCGCCGAGGCGGACACCGTCCTCTCTTTGACCCTCATGCCCTCCAGGCTGTATGCCAGGCCAGCGATCTCGATGGAGTTGCGTTTCTGACCATTGTGGGGGTGTCTGTGAGGGGGTCCCGTTAGGAGCAGGGGCTCCGACACCTCCTGCAGGGAGTGGGCCACGGGGAGGCTGTCCTCCTGGAAAGTCTGAACCGAGTGGTGGACCCGCCGCGTGATGATCAGGTCCGGGTTGCTGCTGCTCACGTACAGGTGGCGCGACAGGTCCGGCGTGCTGTTGGCGGGCCGCGGGTGAGCGCCGTAGGGGTACGGCGGCGGGGGACGGTACACCTGGGTCCTCATGATGTTGGGGGCAGGATACTCCTGGGCCTGCTGCAGCTGGACGTTGGTGAGCTCGGGGACACTGACCGCCCCCACCACGGGCCTCCTCTCGGTGGGGTACGGGTAGGGCGAGGGGCTGTGGAAGCTGGAGTTGAGGTGGAAGGGGTAATGGTGGTGGTGGGCTGCGCCTCCTCCTCCGCCGCCTCCTCCCCCATGCTCTCCTCTGATCTCGGGCTGGCTGTAGACCAAGGGGTCCGGCCGGCTGTAGGCGTACGAGTTCCCGATGTTCAGGTTCCTCATGGAGTGGCTCTGCCGGTGCTCCTGCGCCAGGACCATGCCGCCGCCCCCGCCCGGCCGCGTCTTCTGCCGCATCACCGTCTCGTAGTCGGGCGTGGCGCGGTAGGAGGGCGGGATGAGGGCGCTGTGGCGGTGAGACGGTACGTAGTCGGGCCGCGTGACGTCGCTGCCCGTGATGGAGGGGTTGGAGGACATGGGCGAGGGCTGGAGGTAGTGCTGAGGGTTGGTCAGGGAGCTGGTGCTGTGGGCGCTGTACACGCTGCCGTTCCTCAGCCGCCCGCCGCTGCCGTACTCTAGAGGGGAGCGGTCCAGGCTGGTCTGGGAGTGGTAGTAGTAGCCGTTCTGGTTGTTCATGTACAGGTTGTCTTTAAGGAGGGGGACCCGACACGTCGAGAACATAACACAAGAGGACATTTAATGAGCTTTTGACAAAGTTTCTGTGTAAAATTGTATACAAATCTGATTTCAATTAAATTATACCTAATGTACATGCTCATTTTCACTTTCTGGTAGCAGATTAATCTCCCTAGTTACCTTGCGAGGACGAATAGGGCTCATTGAAGTGGCCATTGTAGTGCATTGGAGGCGGGGGCATCATGTAGGCCTGTGGCTTTGGCTGTGGAACGAGATGAAACAGGAGATCAAAGCCTTGCAGTTTCCTCACACGTGATCCTAATGCTGCCAAACAGCAGGGCATTTACCAACAAGTCTAATAGTGTGCTGGGCCCTGGTGTGGCCATGACGTGTGTCGTGTGCTGCGTTGCACATGCCATAGTTCCGCTGGCAACACAAATTTGTGTGTGTGTGTGTGTGTGTGTGTGTGTGTGTGTGCGCGTTTAAGCGTGCTTGATTGGGAACTTACCAGAGACATTCTGGTAGAGGATCTTCTTCTCACTGGGTTCACTGCTGTTGGCTGGTTTTGGCTGATCGAGGAAGAACAAGATTTATCATTATTAGGATGTACCCAAAAAATATAGCAAATTGTTAATTATAACTTCAAATTAGGTACAAGCTAAATGCCTGTATACCTGTTATCAAAGCATAAAGAAAGTATAAATATTTATATTTGCACAACCTAATGTTCCCTGGCAGGTTTTGTTAAGGGAAAGGCTCAGTCATAAATAGGGTATGTGGCATCTTTCCAGAAGAGAAAATAATAGAAAGATTTCCTATGAGCAAAGATTCGCCCAGCACTTAGTTTTTGGGAAGTGGGTTTACTGGGGTGAGACTGGGTGAGACTGGGTAAGATGGACAGGAGCGACTTGGTCAGACAGCGCATGGCGCTGGCAGGAGGTGGACCGTCTGTCGGCACAGCGTTGCTCACCCCTTGTTAGAAGGTAGAGTGGGACGAGAGAGCATTGGAAAGCGAGGAAAGGAAAGAGTGAGAATGGACTTCTGGGAACCCTCAGAAGGCAGGGGTTCAGACTCCTCTCTGAAGAGAGGAGGAGAAGGGGACAGGAGTAAGGCCACACCACAAACAGTACAACGGACACACACAGACACGCACACGCACAGCCAGGAAGTAGGCTGGGCACGTTAAGAGAGAGACACTCACAGGCTGCTCTTGTTAATCTTATAAAACTTGTGTCTGGCCAGACACATCCGGCACACATATTTGGAGGTTTCCATGTCTTCCTGTGTGGAAGGAAAAGAAAACAGTCAAGACATGAGACATGAGTTACAGTGTTACTGCCTCTTAATTCAATCATTTAAGGAACCCCACTGTAGCTATTCAAATGTGACCATTTGATATTTCAGGCGGTGGTAAGTGATTTGAAGACCACCTTATGTGATATACCAGGATCTCTCACACACACACACACACACACACACACAGACAAGCCATACATACATACTGCTGAACTCAAGACTGAATGCTAATTCCATGGGTAGGGCTATTTATTTCCAGGAAGGAGAAGCCTGGTGAGTGTGTGGAACGACAGGCAGAGCATGGCGGTGGTCAAGTGGACGACAGGACGTGGACACTTACGGTTTGGAACTGAACGCTTTCCTCTTTGTTGGCCAGCTCCAGGGCAAAGAAAGACTTGTTGTGAGTCATGTTGCTCATTTCGTTCCACCTACACGGCCAATCAAAACAAAAGGCAGAATAACATCAGGGAACAGGGCGGGTGTCTTACTGTGGGAAACCTTGCGTGTCGCAAAGCATTTAGAAAGCATGGGAGTGGCACGATAAAGTCAAATGCAAACCATTTACAAGTGACAAGGTCAATGGGAGAGGTGACTTAACTATAATGGTATCTGAAGATATACAGTACCTGTTGGGTTGGTAATGAATCATAGAAATTGACACACACAGTGTGGCTCTTATCTTGCACTGTGGGCTAATTGACTCACATCCTCTTGGCAGAGCATTGGATAACATTTCAGCTGATGCATGCTGGAAACAACGTCAGCTAAGAATAGCGGGGCCACAGTCGCAGTACAAAACTCAATACTCTCTGTTTCAGTCATTTGATCTAACATAATTACTGCTGAAAAATACCAGACAAGCTTCCCATTCAGGAGCTCATGTTTAGTAGGTCGGACTGCAGGGCCGACAGTGGAATTACTGTAAAAATAAAACAAACATCGCCCAGTTTATTCCCAGCCGTACCTAAATACGAGGGGCGGCCGGCCGTTTTTGTGCTTGACAAAGATGCCGTCTAAACAGGATCCCAGGAGGATGTCTGTGCCTTGGCTGTCCTATTGAGGTGGGTGCAAGGATACAGACGTTAAAGACCACAGGCAGGAATCTAACCTCGGGCATGACTTCGCAGCTTAACCCACCCCAGCAATAGGGCGAAGAAAAATATCAGGCTTTTGGTGGATCAAGTTAATCATTAAAGACATACTGAAATGTGAGAAGAACTAATTTTGGTTTAAAAAAAAAAAATGGCATTAGTGCTCGTGCCCATGACAGCCATGAGCAAAGGCAGCAGTAGGTGCTGGTTAGATTTATGACTCACCTTGGCTTGGTAACTTTCCTGGCCATAACCCTCCATCTTCTCCACCTCCTGCATGTACAGCATCTCTGCCTCTGGAGCAGGAAGCCCTCTAACACAAAAACAAATGCACACATTTTATAATGAATATAGAACAGAGTCGGAAATAAACCATCATAATTCATGAAATCTAGGGAATATACAACATGAAGATTCCCCTTTTATTCCTTTTATTATGAACACTTCATTTCACCCACTGTAGCAGCCCCGTTATAAACACCCCCGAGCTGAAAACGACATGCATTTAAACTTCTCGCCTCTCACCTCCCCACCCTGAACCCCCTCCTCCCTGCCTTCAACCAGAGCCAAAGTATGAGAACTATTCCTGGGGATAAGCTGGACTTTAATAGCTCTGTCAATCCAGACCAAGACAAGAGCTTGCCAACCCATATGGGGAGGATGAGACAGGGGGAGGAAAACCTGCAGATTGGAATGGGAGGATGAGAAACAGCTGTGCTTGAGCTGGCACAGAGACTGGGGCCTTGGTGCTGGGCCAGCTCTGTCTTTGGCTCTTTCATCCGCCTGATTGTAAATCACAAGCCAGGATCCTGTGGTCGGACGGGCTTACACACAGCCCACTAAGCAGGACCAGATGATGGGAACCGTGGACAGGCCCGACGGCGGGATGAAGGGAAGCTGGACTCAATTAGAGGCGGTGCGTCATCCAGCGCTGAGATGTTAGGGTGTTTGTCAGTGGAGGAAAATGAAAGGCATGACGGTCTGTGGCCCAGATGGAACAACGGGCTGGTGTTTAGGGGAGTGGCCATCCTTCTCACCTGTAGTTCTGGTAGAGCAGAGCCACCTTCTGAGTGGCCTCCTCCAAGACGCGCTCATCCTGGATCCAGCCCTGCACAAAGAGAGTCAGAGCAAGGAGGTCAATTCTCTGGCAGGCTGTTGTCGGCACGTATTGCTGTGCAGAGGTACCTTGAAATGTTTCTCCGCTGCCAAGTGACATATAGGGAAAAATCAAAGCGTGCTTACGATAGGGAACAGCACAAACTTCTGAAGGAAGTCCTGCGAGTCATATCGATTGAAGTCCCCAAAGTCAGCTGAATCAGAAAATGTGAAAGGGAGGAAGAGGAAGAGAGAGACATTTAAAATCGTAAATAAGTAAAGGCTAATACTACAAGATTATGTCATTACTGTTTTCTGAAATGGAAGTTCAATGTTCTTGCGAGCACACTTCTGTAATTAGCACGGGCAGGCTGAGACATGAAGAGTTTTTCAGCATGGTGTGATGCCTTTTTGGAAAGCTCCCGGGTATGATGACAAGGCGGGCTAATTTTAGGAGATCAGGGGACTCGTTTGTTACGGCAGGTTATTGCTTCACGGTCTGAAGCCGTAGTAGTGATCCCAACGTTCACAGCATGCTCAGTCTGTCTGCTAGCTATGTTCACAGCTATGTTGGGTATCCTAGGCGGTGGCTAAGCGCAAAGCTACAGCCCCAATCGGTTAAACCCATGCAGCGAGAGGGGGCAAAAATAGAACATGTTCTACATATCAGTTTGCTAATGAACATCCCGCTGGAATTCTTTCAAGGTAGCCTATGCATACAGTTTGTTCTGTGTTCCAAGCATGTAGACTTGGCTGCAGCAGAAAGTGATCTCAGCAACTGAGCTATGTTAACACCCAGCCCAGTAACTTGCACTGCCTGATATAACTTTGCCAGCAGTGTCTGAGATTCTTCAAGCTGAGCAAAAGTTGGAGGAGGAGATTTCAGGCTAAGGACTCATGCAAGTAGTGCTCTCACACACACACTAGGCTAGTTCATAGGGTTGGTCTGATCTTTATGGAGCCCATGATACTGTCCAATAAAACAGTGTTAAGCCACTGAACAGGGTAGAGTCCTGTCACTTTAAAACAGACTCAGAATAGTTATAAAATAACAATGTTGCTCCAATGCAATACAAAAGATTTCAGTTTGACATTCAGTCTGTTCTCCAAGTGAGCTTTGACATCACATGAGGAGTTGTGGTTGAGAAACAAGATTGTGCTTCTGTAGGTGGAAAGTCATCCGTTTCCAAATCAATACAGCTGGAGGTCTGGAATTCAACAACAAGCTTGCAGCGTGGAGTCAATGTGGCATTAATTAGGAAGTTGGCCATGGTTCGAACAATAACACAAGCCCTAAATTTACTTTGGTGTCTGCTGCCACACAAGTTACACTGAGTAAGGCCAGAGTTGAGTATTCACATTACCTTGGACTGCAAGGCCAGCCAAACGGATGGCCTGCTCTATGGAACATGGGATCCGTCCCTCCAGAACATCCTTCTTCAACTGTAAGTAATACTGATATCTGTGAAGAAGAAAAAAATAAACATTACTTACCAGAGATACCTCTAAAAGTTGGCTATTTGGCCCCTTAACCCTAAATCCAACGACTGATTGGGTCTGCTGGGCTTCTGCCTTGTAATTCCAAGTTGTTACTAGAGCATAGTTGAAAACTGAACTCAAGCGTTAACGTGGACGAGTGGCAAAAGACAAAGGTTCTCTCTACCCGTGTTCACTTGGGAAGCTCACCTTGTGATCTCCTGCTGGAGCTGGGTTACAGAGGGGATGTAAAAGACTACTCCAAAATAAACCGTGGGCTCCAGCCCATACTTGTCTAGCTGCTTTTTCAGGGGCTTCTCCAGGTCGATCCATCTCTGCTGGTTCTGCTTGTTGTAGTACCACAGGCTGAAGAAGGTTATCTGGGGGGAGAACAAAGGAGGAGGAAAATTAGCCTAGCACTACAATGGGTTGTGGTACAGTATACAAGAATCCAAAATGACTAGTAGGCCGATTTAGGGAACTATGGGGATTATCGTAGCCTAGCCTAAATATTTAAAAACGTGTCATATCAGAGAGGAAACAGCCCAATTTGTTTTTAGAACAACAATTGGGAGAGCAACTATTCAATATCCTTTTTTCATATTACATGGAAACGTCTTTGCGGACTTGTACGATAAGGAATCTTGAACTGTGCAAACAACTCTAGGAAAGCTAAACCCAGCCACTCCCTGGTGAGTCTTGTGACTGTCTGGCTCGAGCTGGGCAGTAGGCATCATACAATGAACACTGCTAAGAAGAATGACTTACGGGCCTGCTGTTTATAGGGAAGGGAAACGACAAGACATAATATGTCACTGCTTCACTCCATCTACAACAAAGCTGTGTTATTACAAGGCTGACTTTTGCATTTGTTACCAATTTTGTCTTGAACATGGGCCAGTGCACAGACCTGAAAACAACATTTGTTCCCGTGCAATCATTCAGCGTTTACCATTAATTCATACATTTTCTAGCCATTACTTGCTTTAAAATAGATAACTCATAAGCCCTAATTACACAATCCCCGTTTGCAGGCACGATCAGATTGCCTGGAATCCAAGATATTGGAACAGTCAGTGGTGCAAATACATTTTAATAAGACAAAATGTTAAGCAAAGCAGTATTACTGAAGTCCAAAGTGTGGGGCTACCTGGAGAATCCACTTACACACAAAATAAAGAGTAAAGCATATCAACTCAATATTGACATGCAAAATTACAGCTGTGACTGCACAACAAAACAAAAAGTCAGAATACCTGCAAAGGATACCAGAGATGAGTGGACTTTTGCAAAGGCATTGATCATGTCTTGGCACAGCCTACGCTAAAAAGTTGAACTTAAATACAGTCAACTCAACCATAAACTAAAGATCCAATATAGTCTCTATTATAGAATTTCCTTTCATCTTATGGTTGGCAAAATGAAGCGTGGCTATTGCTATAACTCGGATTGCATGCTAGTCTGACCATTATTTTCGAAGATCAACACAAGTCATGATGCCCTAAACATGACAGAAAAGTGAGGGTAATGTAAAAAAAAAGAGTATGGCTTACCAGCAATAAGGGCTGTCATAATCATGACATTTTTATTGACAATTAATTGTCATTCAAATAGTTCTTAATAATTGCAGAATAATTTATTTCATTGTCTGTGCTCATTTTAAGTTACTTTTATAGTATAAACCTAATAATAGTGTACATATGTGCCTTGTGAAGAAGAAGTAGGCAAGTTGATTGAACATGAGAACGAACAATATACATATACATTATATACAATATCAGAAATTACACTTTTCTAATCAATACATGGTAAGGCTGCACGATATGAGGAAAGTATGCGATAACGCTGTTGAATATTGTGATAACGATATTTCTTGCGTTAATAAAAAGATGTTGAAGTGCACACAGCCCTGCCTTTCTGCTGATTTCAGTATACGGCTCAGAAACAACAAATTGCCTATTGAATTGTATTGGAAAAATGTAACATGTACCTTAAAAATAAAGCACCAGTAAATATATATATATATATATATACACGATTGATAATTACATTTTGAAGTGCAGTTCCCCCCTACTACTCTCTCCCACTGCCTCATACTGTGCGTAATGGCAAGGGCTCTGTCTGACTGGCCAAATATATCTGTGCAGTGAAAAGCATGGCACGTATCAGACAAAGTAGCGCCTCATCAAATAATGTAATTTTAAACAAATAATCATGTAATTTGTTAAATACAGAGCCAAATAAAATATTGCCGTCTTTTGCAATGTGTTTCTTTCACAAGTTGACATTGCAATGACGATAAAAAAACAATATATTGTGCAGCCCTAATAAATGCTGGCTTTGCATTTAGACAATGTTTTGCTATGTCATTGCTAACATTAAAACACTTAAACCTTTCGCTTTCATGTACTGTCCTCCGCTGCAACAAAAAAAGTCTTGCCAGTGCCACTTGGGCAGTGCAAATTTAACCCATATTGCATAGTGTGTTTTGTGCCACAGATGAAAGTGTGTGCAGCCCTCTACGTTCACGAGCGAAAGCATGAAAGGCATAAAGGAGACTGAACGGGCCGCTGCTTCCTGAGCTGCATACATACATACATATTAGTAGGCCTATGGAAGTGACAGTGGAATACATACAGGAAATGTATACAAATGAAAAAACACTGCTTGGAGACCGCTTTAAAATGTAGGCCTTTGGTGTATTGGAATTGGACAGGACTTTATGGTGGTGGTCGCCAACTTTAAAATGTTACCAGCGGAAACCCTGGTTTCACCAGGGATGGTGTGTGGTAACTCATGGTATCACCATGTTATTATGAAAAATGATTGCAGTCTCTGAAAAAAATTGTGATGAGGCGATCATGTGATAATCGCAACAGCCCTTCATGCAATAAGAGCTCATATGTCATTTCTTATTTGTTAACATTATTTCTAGTCACATACAAGTATACTATTTAAAGTATTTTGATAGAGTCCCATTGAATCACTGCTATGCTTGCATTGAAGATTACAATCAGTGCTTGTGTGTTTTCGCAAGATCATACATACCTCCCGCAACTCGAGTCTCTGAGCAACTGCCTCCAAACATTCCTGGCCTGTGCTCTCCACAGAGAGTGTAAACTCAACAAACTCTCCATTAAGCAGCTGAATCCGGGTGACTAGACAGCTCTTGCTTGAGACAGTATACCTTCGAGTTCTTTTGAGTTTTAAGCCAAATGGCAAGGGCATGTTTTACAGTTCTTTTGCAGGGTAGGTACTTGGGTAATCCAGAATTCGTTTTTTCTTAATGTCGTCCTGCTGGTTATTGATCAAAAATGTAAATAATCATTCATGTGTTGTGTGCACATTGTGGTCTACCTATAAGGAGAAAAGGGGATAGATTGCAAAGTTCAGCTGCAAAGTAACAGACATCAATAGTGCAAGAGGCATTTATTCATTAAATCCCAGTTAAGATCCATTTTTATAACTATTGTGGTTAAATTTGTTTCAATGTTGTTTTTGGATTATTTAACATATTAAGTGATTTTATTAGTCCATAAAATGGCTTTCCCAATTTTAATATTCTGCTTCATGAAAACACAGTTGTCGAATTTGGAAGTATGAAAAATAATTTGTATCACAACAAACTGGCAAACGTAAGGGCGTTGACAATCTTGATATCAAGAAAAGGAGACTGACACCTCACACATGGGATTAACGCCTAGTGCACCTTAAACAGATGACCCATAAGACAACCATTGGCCTAACTAAAGTGAAGTAACGTAAACTACTGCAGTAATCCTATAAAACAGGGCACCCGATTCCTAAATAGGCTCAACTTGTCCCTCTGCAAAGGATTGTTGCTAGTGACTTGACTGATGACTGTTAACGGTAGATAAGGTTAGCACAGTGACAGTCTTTACTTTGACTCGTTAACTGCCAGGTTCCTTTTTAAGGTGGAATAAATAAGTACAGCTAACATGTACTCATATTACTAAAGTTAGGTCCGCCAGCCAAAGTTACAATAAAAAGGCAACACCTGCAATTACCTGCAACCTGGTAATTATTTACACGTAGGTTAGAGTAACTTTACCGTTAGCGTTGGCTAACTTAGCGTAAATTAGGTGGTTGGACAAGGTAGCGCGTTAAGTGTGTAAGCTAACGACGATAGCAGGCTATTTTTGAGAAATGAACGTTAGCTACCTAACGTTAATGTTTAGCCAAGTAACGTTAACTTTAACGTTATTGCAAGCAAATAGCATATTTGTTTACCTGTCAGAAGCAGCTGGCCCTCTTGATTCAGAAACATGCAGTTTCTCCATCAACATTGATTGCTAAAATGTGATACAGAATATCTTAAGAGCCACGCTATGTTCTAGCCTAGTAAGCTAACTTGCTAATATGTTTCAAGCTCAAAACGCAAAACCTCACGCAACTCATTCCGTTGTTGTAGCTATGCTCTGAAATTGAGTTCCTTTGCTTCACTTCCTGCTGAAAGAGCAACAAGTGCAACTCATCTACATCCGCGGTTCTACTTTCCATGCATTATAATTGCTTTAAGGTTTCATGTTTTCTTTATTTTGTATAGTTCCCCTGTATTACTAAGCCGAATGGAAATATATACATCACTTATATATTTAAAAAAAAAATGTAATTTAATTAAATTTATAGTTTTTGAACGGCGGCGTGATACATCACGGATTGAGGCAATGACATCAGACAGCTGGAATGCCAGGCAATGAAAATGCCAGAAATGGGACAGTTGCCCAATGCTGAAACTGCTGCTGCCTGTTTACATTTTACTTTGTGTCTCGTTTAACAGATATCTCAGTGTCTCACTGCCAAATCTTTTTGGGATTGTGTCAAGAGTATGGATTTCTAGAAACATTATATAATGAAAAAATAATACCGGAACACTCCATACATTGTCAATTCAAAACAAAAGTCCTAATACACATTCTATTTAAAATGTTTCTTTATATCGTATATCAAAAAATATTCTGACCTACATGGCACTACCTACTTTTCAATGCAAGATGACATTTGTATTTGGCTAATTTTGTTAACAAAACGTAAAGCCCCTCATTAAAAAGTAAAATAGAATAATATACAGTATTCAAATGTTTCACTAGTGCATTTGCTCTTACAAGTTGTCTAATGAATATATATATATATATATATATATATATATATATATATATATATATATATATATATATATATATATTTAGATCAATAATGAATTTACAGCCATAAACAAGAACTGTGAAAGGTAATCAAGTTAACTATAACTTGTTTATTTTTTACAGGCACATGCTTGTAAGCTACATTGCAAAGAGCACAGTGCATTAATATTGATAGTCCACACCCTCAAAACGTAAGACAGCGCAAGCATATACAAATATATACTTGTGCCAACTTCTATATTTATACACTCCTATATAACTACATGTACTTTTCCTGAGTTATTAGTTATTACCCATTTTAACTGAGAAACTCAAAGACTATATTAAACAAATTTAGCTGACAAGCTAAATGTATGCAACCCAAATCATTGTATAGTTGCCATAGAAGCAGTTAAAAAAGAAAATTATATTGCCTAATTTCCGTAGCAGGGTTAAGCAATGTTATCCAAGGACAGAGCCAAAACATGTCAAAAACAGTGTCCACATCCAATTCCTATTCAAAGTCAAATCCAGGAAAAAGTGTAGTAATTTTGCCTTCCATCATAGAACTGGCAGAAAATGAGACAAGCACTGCTAAGGTCTGCTAGTCTGAGGAGACCAAGTGTACTTCAAAAACTCACATTATCACATCATTAAAAGTGTAGCTAAATGGCAAAACTAGCATATGTCTGGTTTACCAGGCTAAGAGCCCTGCTTCAACCTGCAGATAAAACTAGGCTTTTGAATATCAAAAGGTTCAACAAACAACCACCCCTCCCATTAGGCTTCATGCCACCTGGAATTTTTGGTCAATGTATTATTTATTTTTTATTTGAGATTGGTCTTGTAAGGCTTTGACTGCCAAGACTTCACAACTAACTATTATTACAAACAAATCAATACTCTTAATTATAACTGCAACTTCCTTTGTAACACAGTGCATTTAACAGACAGGCACCACATTGGGAATATGGAGTAACATTCTTTGGTCAATTTGAAAAAATGCCCAAACAATACGTTTTCTTTGTAACAATATTCCCCATTAATAATGGTAAGTCTAAAGAGCAAAACATGTACAATTTCTGAATAAAGAATGAGTCAGAATTCATCATCACTGAGGGAGACTTCTGTATTCATTTTCTGGTCAGATGCCCCCTGGTGGCCATCATGTTTATCTGACACACTCAAAGACTCGAGATCTTTCAACAGAGCTTCATGATTGTCTACTGGATTGGCATGGGTGTTAACCTCATTGGCCATATCAATATTCCTTCCATGATCGCTACGAGGAGACCCAGGGCTGTGTTGAAGTCTATCCACATCCTCTGTACCTGGCTCAGCAGGTGACACAATCCTCTCATGGGAACTTTTGTGTAATGGTGTGGAAATGAATAAGGGCACAGCACTTTCAAAGGGCTCACAGTGTTTGATAAGAGAGGCGTAGGAGAACATGTCATCAGCTTCTTTGGTCTCTAAGGGTGAGAACCCTGGGTCCAAAGCTGTTATTTGTCTAGAATGCAGCAGGTTGCCCTCTTTAATCCTATCAGGCTCGGCGCTGGAAGTAAGTGTGTTGACTGGATTCTGCAAGTCTTCACGCAACACTTCCAGAAGGTGGCGCATTTTATCCTTCAAAATAAGAATGTTGCAGAAAAGAAAATTGAGTGTCAGTGTTATCTTTAAGACACGCTTCAACACACGCTTAAGACAATCATTTATTTCCTTTGACAAAATGATTGAGTACATTTTTGTAGAATTCTATGACATTTCCATTCGACCAAACATAAACATGAAACTATTAATAACTTGTGCTGTCTCGGTAAAATGAAAATGAAAATCTAACACCAGATGATTTGAAACAGCAACAACACATACCTCATCCAGCCGATGTCTATTCATGTCAACACGCCGTTCAAACACACGCTCTAGCAACCTAGCATGGGAAATAAAGACGGTTACATTTTCTAAAATTGGCATAAAGAACCAACAACCTAATTGATCCGAAGCTGCTGTTTGAACAACCATTGTGGTGTTCATGCTTCAGTCTTACCATGCGTATAATCAGTTATCACCTCTCCTAAAGTTTATGACCCAACATAAGCAGGAGATTAGCTGTACACCGAAGGCCTCATTCAAGTCCATAGAACAGTTCATATAAAAGGGACATACTTGTCAGAGAAAAGTCCCCGGACCAGGATCTCATTTGTTACATCAGCAATAAATTCGAGGTACATTAATTCTTCTTCCCTGTAGAGAAATGAAAGAAGATGAATTTACTTGTCTCAGATGAGATTCATCTAATCTAGTCTTACTGATCATAAAGAGCAGTCTGAATAATTCAAAGCAACTGACGTTGTGAATCACAAGACACGTGCTACTCAGGCAGCAATTTTGAAATTAAAACAGTTTGAAAAGATAACAAACAAACTCTAACTGGGCCCCTTACTCTAGTAGCTAAGCTTTAAATTGCTATAAACCAGTAAACTTACTCTGCAGATACTCTTTGCATAATAGGAGACTTTATGCCCTCTGGTGATGATGCTCTGGAAGAGAAAATGCATTTTGCCGTCTTCTTCTTGAAGTGTATCCAAGAAATACTACTACAACCTATTAGATATATTTATATTTAACCCTGCCATTTTATAGGCTTACCTGAAAGGCGAGTGATAGTGATCAACACTTCTGCTCTGGATTCCCTTGCTTTGCAGTCCAGAGAAGGAAATATGTGGAACATCCTCATCTGACCACTCAGTTGTGCTCAGCCCCTAAAAAAAAGAAGGAAATTAAGGAATGGTTTAAAAACACGTGCAAATTGTATATTTAGCCTTTTATTGGTATGGACTGTGGCATCATGAGAGGCAGGGTCATAGAGGGACGGTATATTCCCTCTATGTGGTGCCAGCAACTACAGACAAGATGGTTGACTGTGAGAACTACATAAACCAAGAGGGATTGGGGTGGTTGGTTAAGTGGCAGCCAGCTGTAGCTGGTTGGGCTGATTAACAGCTCCAGCCTGGGGTTCTATATTTTGAAGGGGATAAGCCAAATGGAGAGAGAGAGGGGGAAAGAAGCATCATGTAGGAGTGTGTTTGTGGGTGAGGGAAACGTGTTGTCTCTGTTAGACTTTTGTCCATTTTTTTGACTGGTTATGTTTGAATTTTCCCTCAAGTGGAGGTGTACCTGTGTTGGAGCCAAGCTTATATGATTAAAACCCCACTCTTTGGACTTTAACCCTGTTTTGTTGTCCTTTACACCCACCCACCTTCACGGAGGCTGTTTGGACCTCTCCCCAACCCCTCACAATGCCACAGGATGTAGATGTGTCCATACCAGAATTGTTAACACCTTGCCAGAATATCCATCAATTTATTACCACTGACCTTGAGGCACAGATGAGTCTGCTCGATCAATTTGAGAGAGTATTTTATTGGATGCTGTTTCCCACTACTGCCAGCCAAGCAATACTGTCAATATGATTGAAGTTCCCTTTGACTTGTACCTTCATATAATTTACCTTCTGGCAAGACTTTGACATTGCTACAAGATCCATCGCAGTTTTTCTATTCGATGTGATCACACATGTGTCAATCATTTCTGTATCATGCAGGCCTCCCCTCAAGTCAAACTATTGATTTAAATAACATTGCATTTGCATTACATTTTTAACTGCAACCTTTTTCTACAGGGAAAGTCCTTCTGATTAAAATATAACAGATATAAACTGTGGCACAGGACAGTTTTGTTTATAATGTCAACTGAGTGTATTCAACTTGCCTGGGGCGGATCGTCGAAGTCAGCTGATGAGTATTCTTTGCTTCGTGTGCTAAAGAAAAGAAAAAAAGGAATGCACAATACTTTTTCAGCAAATATTTGAATAAAACAAACATACTCATCTTATCACCTGCTTTCCAATCAGGGATATACATAAGTTGACAAATCCATATTGTTGCCTAACAGGAACCTAAATAGTATGAATGTCTAGTTTTCATCCCAGCTCAAAGTTAACATAACATAAAAAAGGCAACATTTATTTTCCATTATAAATATTTCTATTAATTTATAACAATGACCCTGATTATTATTTTTATCACAGTCACAGGGAGACAAGCAGGGAGTACTTGAACTAGACACACACCTTCCATGATATGTCTCCTGACGGATCAGTCTAGGACTGGTACCAGCCTGGTCCGGATACCTTTGTGGTGATGTATAGTAGCGATACTGTGACAGATAGGAACTCTTGTTTGACTTCAGAGTCCTTGGAGTGAAAGGTTTGTCCTGCGTGAAATGATATGAATGTTTTTGAAGCAGGTCACCGCTGTAGGTCTTCTGGACCGGGTCCATGAAGGCCTTATAGCTACTTTGGGTGCCAGAAGTTGTGCAGGAACGAGATGAGTGCTGCCTATCTGTCCTTCCATAGCTGAGCTCTGAAGCAGGTCGAATGAGGTGTGAGTGGCTTAGGGAGCTACCCAACGTGTATGATGGATAAACTATCTGCTTGGCATGGAAGGAGGTGTTGAGGCGTGGGTTTGAGACCGTGGAACTTCCAAGGCAGAAATAAGGACTTTCCTCTGAAGATACTCTACTCTAAAAATAAAAATAAAAGAAAGATATCCAATTTACAGCATTTTAAGCCTGAAACATACTAGAGTCACTCCCCCTCTTGTAAAGTGAAGTGAAGATATTATATATATAAGAAAACCATAATTAAAACAACAGATTTGAGTAAGAGGCCATTCAGTTTTTCCCTATTCGTATGTATGGCAGTATAATTTGACCAATGAAGAATAAACAACTTAGAGATTGAATGGGCAACCACTGCAGCGCAATTACCTGGGCTGAGGAGCAGGAGGCTCGGATGTTGGCTCTACTGCTTGTCCGGGAGGAAGAGTGAGCAGACTGAGGACGTTCATCTTGTCGTGAACGGTCCCGTCGGATCTGGTCATTATCTTGGAATGACGTGCAAAATAAGGAATACACTTATATAACACAAGATAATAAAATGTTGCCGACATATTCTGAAAACGGCATATCAACTTTGGTGATGATAGCAGAGCTTCATGTTAGATTTTTCATACTTACATTTCACACAGTGTGTCAAGCTTTTGGGCACAGATGTATCAATGGCAGCTATAGACGATAGAAAAGCTAAATATCAGGAGACACATTCTCTTACCACAAGCCAAACTATTGATCCCAGAACCAAAGCAAATTGTTAGGGCTATATGTGCTACACACACACAAAAAAAAACGTACTTAGCTTAAAGCAACAATATAGTCTGAATTTGCCTCTATCTATCCAATAACACTTACATTTAGCAGAGTACACCTTTTTGTAATGAGACACCATGTGATCTTGGATAATGGACTGAGTCAGTTTGCTTGATGACTTAGGGCAAAAAGCTGTCAACAAAAAAAACTCGGTAAACAAACGTGTTTTCTTTTTTTCATCAGGTGATAAAAAACAATGCTAATGCTAGTTACAAAAGAAAAAATTATTCAGTAGGCCTACATATTGTTTTAATCAGTCACTGTATCAAAGTATTACTTACGGCTACTTTTTAAACTCTGTGACTGTCCTCTAAAGCCACCCAGGCTCTGTCCTGGAACAGATAATGCATTACCTGGAATTTGAATAAAATGCAAATATAAGTAAGTGCTGCAAGCACTTTTAAAACTGTGAACAAGCGTTTCTCAAGTAAGAAACAACACAATTAACAAGTTAATAGCTAACGTTATCTATTTATAGTGTGTGCCAGCCACTGGGCAGGAATTTGCGTAGACTAAGGTTACATGGAACGATAAATACAGGCGGACTATGAAGACGATCATACTTTCATCACCAAGAAAGATGGCTAACTAGCAAGCGTACGCTAACGCTACACTAAAGTAACGCTAGCAGTGCACAATAGCCGGCTAAAGACGTTACCTCTTTTGGTTTCCATGATACGCTCAGCGTATCCCATACTCTTCCAAAATATACATATACATGTAGTGGTAAGATATATGCACATATATTAGTAATGTAGCAACATTTTAATCCATTATGCCAAAATTGCAGGCGATATCAAAACTCCCCAGGGTTCTGGATTAAAGGAAGCTTCCCCGTCGCCATGCTGGTTGCTATGACTGCGTCATCACGCAACATCATTTTATCTGTGGTAGCAAGTACGTTCAAATTCCGTTCCAAAAATGCGCTCCGTTTGGAGTTTCGTGTATTACGCTGGACCGGCACTAATTGTTCGTGTTGTTAAAAAATATTTGATACAATTAAAGCAATATTATGAGGCAAAGAAAATTACAGCATTTGATTTTAACGTATTGCAAATGCAAAGCAGTACCTACTTTTAGTTTAGATTAGGATTTAATAAACTCATTGGTTTTTATTGTCAAGGTTCTGAAATGGGAATTCAATCATGCACAGTATATGTCTGCATGTAGCCTAGCCTATTTTGTTGTCTAAGGTATTTCGCTGGATTACATTCAAAAGTGTCATAGAGGATTAGTATGGATTCAAACAAAATCTGTCGCCGCCAGGAATTAGTTGACACAAACATTAGTAATGAATGGATGTAATTTCATTGTGTAATATTATGTGCTATTAATACTGTTTAGGCTTCCAGGTTAGTTGTTTTGTTTTGGATACCTTTTGAATGTTTTTTGTTTGTTTGTTTATTTTTTATTTTTTTTTCTGACCTGAAGATGTAAAATCAGATGATTGCTCCTTACTGCCGAAAATGTAGGCCTAAATGTTAATAAATTATCAATATTGTTTTGTTCACTTATTGGTGATGTCATGGTTAAATCACCGCTAGTATATTAAATCACTCTACAATGTCAACTGGTTGCAGATCGGGAAAAATCTGAAATCTTTAGATAAAGTCTTTGTCTGATCTATGCAAGGTTTAACAATTAGGCCCTCTCCTTTGTTCATATATACACTTTATTGTAGCCTATGTCAAGCTCCTTTTCTGACCAGAGGGGTACTGTTCGTTGTGAGTGAGGTGAGGTGTAGGGTGGTCCTTAGACAAGCAAGTGAATTGCTCACACCGAGCAATTTGTACATACCGGCGACACGCGCCCATCAAGCGGAGAGAGGGATAGGCAAGGCGAGACAATGGGCTGTGGCATCGATTTATCCTCCACGTTTTTCGTGTTCAACACTAAGCAATAGCCTTTTATATTAAAAGAAAAAGAGAATCTAAGACAGATATGAAAAAAGGACGCAAACTGATCAAGTCATATCTCTTTCATTTTTACAAGCATATTTATAGCATATTTACTTCTTGAAAATAGCTACAGCAATGAAATTCCCAATAGAAAACCCAAGGAAACAAGTCAATTGGGACCCGGAGCAAGGTTGGTAACACTTATGCTTTAGGCATAGGATCTAGTTCAATATTATAGTTTGTTAATTTGATGATGTTTAGATGTTTTAATGTGAAAAACAGTATACAGAAGCACCGGTGGTAAGCTATTGAGAATAATGCATAATGCATGCAAGTAGAGTGCTACTTATAAAGCTTTTATTTTTAACAACCTTTTTGGGGTGTAATTTTTTGCAATTATATTCTTTATAGATTTTTCTCAACAATGATATTTTCAGGTATAGTGCTGGGCTCATTCTTATCTTTTCCTTTGGGCTCAGCTGTTTCTAGGCTACAGAGCGCACGCTTAGCGATGGGGTTTTAGGGATAAACATGAGGGTGGGGTGGGGGTCTGGGGAGATGCCAACCACGCTTTTTGTTCCCCACAGAATTATTGGGCATAGAGCCATAGTTTACCAACCGTCATTTCTTTTTATTTTGGGTTTCCTTTTTTTTGTGTGCCATTATGACTTAATTTAATTAAGGATATGTTTGCCTTAATTCATCAATTTTCCCAATGACACATGCTATAGCAGTTCCTGTAATCATATCACTTTACAGTAAATAAATGTTTTCCTTCTTGCCTCTGATGCAAATTTTATAAAATTATTTTCAATTAAAATGTCCTATTGCGCCACTGTAGACATTTTTTTTTAGGTGTTTTAAAACCTGCAAATTTATTTACAGACAAAGCTAAACTTTTTTTTTTACAAATGGTGGGTAATGCTAGACAAGCATATTTTACGTAAGTGGAATACATGTAAAACTTCTCGTCTCACTTTTTGAACCATTTATTACCAATGATTAGTTTTCAATTATTTAATTAATCTGATGCTGTGTTTTAGTATGAAAAAAAAATTATTAGCCTATATGTTGGATAACTATTTTTCCCGAACTAGTTCAAGTAGACTCATTTAGATAGAGAGGATGATAGTTATATCTGTCTGTCATCCTGTGGTGGGGTGCGGTGGTTAAGCATTGCATCTACTCAACTCCACAATATATTATTATATGTTCGATTTCACTCGTGTGATGTGTAAAGCAACAAATGGCTTCTTCAGGCTAGTCAGGATTATGGCTTCATTTGGATTTGGAGTATAAGAGTGCTGTTGTGCTGGTATATATTGAATATGGAATGTCAATTAAAACACTGTGTTAACCAAAGCCTAAAACCTATTTGGCAAGCCAAAAAGTTCACTTCTTCCACTGTGCAATTCACAAATCCCATTTCTGGGGCAGAAACATACCCTTCCCCATTCTCTTTTGTTGTTATACTATTTCCATGATCTAAAAATAGCCTCATCATGCCACCCACTTACGGTAATTCAAAGTGCCCAGCATGTTGTTTAGTCTCTGCTATATTCCGATCACTGTGACATCAGCCAGCCTTGATTGATTTATGCCTGATTCATGTCAAATGATCAACTAACAGGATTTAATGTTCCTGGATAAGAGTGTCACACATCCTGGACGCCCTTGAGACGCAATGTCAGCGCATGTTTCAATGTGTCTCTGTATGCATCTTTGTGTCTGTATTGTTGGTGTCCATCTGTGTATGTATGAGTGTGTGCATGTGTGTGTAATGCACTCTATTCTAGATAAGCTTTTATGGAGTACTATAACTTGTTTTGGGCTTCCAAAATCAATGGCCTGTGGTAAATATCTTTCTCCTACAAACCATGATGGGGCAAGGTGACTAAATGGTTCTCAGCCCAATCATTTTTGGTCTGTTCAATGTCAATGCTAGGTAGTCCCCATTGATATAGAAACAAAAATGAAAAGGTAGTTTACTTTAGATTAAACAAAATCTGTTTCTGCTATTGTACAGATTACATCAGGATGATGGGCTATAATCGCCCAGAACAGGTTCCTGCTCACAGTGCAAATACATTTTATCATTAGGCTGCTGGGATAAAGTGATATGCATCTATCCTCAACTGTATGTGTGTGTGGCTGCTGGTGTCTGTGTGAGAGAGAGATAGAGGGAGTGAAGAAGTCTTCAGTTATTCTATTATTGAAAGTCAGGAATGCGCTATCGTTTTGGGAAGGACTGACTAACAGAGCCTATGCCAACCAACCACCCTACAATTCTAAAGATGATTCTGCAACATAAAGTGGTAAATTGTTGCACCAGAAGTAATAGATCTGATCCGTTTTTTTTTATTATAAAAAACGTAACACATAATAATATCTTTTGTCTGATGACTAAGTTATTCACCTCCCAGTTTCCCTCCTTAGTGGCGACCCAAACCAACCTGGTCCCTCCCAAGAAGGTCCAGCCAGGGATGGTCCAGTCCAGCCTGGTCCAGGCCAGCGTGGGGGCCATGCAGAACCCAATGGACTGTGAGACCAAGCCCAACAGCCACTGCCCGCTGCCACGCCTCTCCATCTCCTCCCGCTCAGCCAGTGTGGTGGCCAGTATGGACGGCAGCTATGAGTTCTCGGCGCTTCACTCCGTGATGAAATGGAAGACAGTGCTGGCCGTGTTCGTAGTGGTGGTGGTCTACCTGGTGGTGGGCGGCCTGGTGTTCCAGGCACTGGAGCAGCCTTTTGAGATCAACCAGAAGGACAGCATCACCTTGGAGAAGGCTTCCTTCTTACAGAGACACGGCTGTGTCAGCCCCGCAGAGCTGGAAGCCCTCATCCAGGTAAGTGCTGGGGGGGAAAAAGCTAAGTGGGATCGTAACCATGGTGCAAATGGGGGGAGAGAGGAGACTATAACAGTAAATGCAAGGTTAAGAAGAGGATGAGTCTACTCCAGTTAGAGGATGGATCTTACAGTTAGAGGATGGATATAGAGGGAATGTATTTACACTTGCTCATTTACAGGAGCCATTAACATAAACCTGGTACGGCCAAGTAACATGGGTACAGATTATAGTGTCTTACATTTTTTGGCTCCAGGGCCCGTATTTTGTGACATATTTTCGAATATATTTCATGGCATTTTCTGCTTTATTTGATTACACAGTAGAGAGATAGACAGGAAAGGCAGAATAGAGAGTGCATGGATGGCGTGCAGTGGAATCGAACTCGGAGCTACCAGGGAACCCCATAGAGAATTCCTATTCTGATTTATTAACCAGATGACAAGCTTAATGGACTCCTGGCAGTGAATGCGTGACTTGTCATAGTTGGTTTCAAAGCTTGTGAAAAGTGTAAAAATAAATGTTCACATCAATATATACAGAAATGAAATCTCAATTTAGCTGATCGTTACGGCTTTGCCCTGATGTTTTCATGACTCATTGACCTGGGAAAAGGGAGTTCCTGGCTGTGACTGTGCAACATGAAAACACAATGCTCATTGCCCACCACTGGTGTGTTGGATTTTGTAAATGATAAATTAAAGTGTCCATTGGCCTGGGAGGCTGTCCTACACCACTAATCGGAGCATAAAGTGATCCCCAGTGGCTCCACTGTAGCAACCATAATGCTCAGTGTCACTCCAAATGCCTCAATAAACATTTTGTTGAAGTGCCACAATCCACCAGCAGTTTTTGTTGTGTAACTACTAAACCAGTATATAACCAGTGTAAGGTCAAGTAGCTTGCTTGACTCCATGTAATAAAGTATATTCCTGCTTACATAACTAGAACAAATGTAAAACATTCTGCCTACAGCTGAATATTGTGAATAATTAAGGCCTGGAATCGATTTAGCTGGTAAAAGTAAACCCACGCTTGCTAAATAAGCAAACAATACGAATTATGTAACAACCCTAGAACATGTAAATTGTTTGTACAGAGCAAAAGTTTTCCTTTTAATGGAATGTTTAAAAAATTCCTGTCAGGGTTGATATTTGCTTACTGGGTTGGTGGTCTTACTTACATGTGAAAGGAGCAACTTCTACAGACACTTCATACTTGTAATCTTGTGTAGTGATACCATATTGAAAATAGAAATATGTATTTTTATTTATTGGCATTTCTCTACCCCGAGCAGGTTTCCCTCCTTGTAAATACGGACCTAAATGGCCAGATTGGATTTGTCCGATATGCTTGGTCTCTGCAAGAAAGGGACCGCCTGTTATGCTAAAATCACAGCATGTCTCATGAGCCTTCTAAGTCTGTTATTTTGGGAATTGAAAGGACTGGTGTGAACTGGTCTATATAGCAGGCTGTCGATATAACAGCCCCATCTAATTTTACAGTTGACCGCAGGGCACTGCTTGCCTCTGCTCTATGATTTCACAACCCCATAATAATGGGCAAGGTTAAACATCATACATCAAACGGAAGAGTGCTGGAAATTGAAGACAAGAAAATGGTTTTCATATCTATACTGCTGAGCTCGAGTGCGCCAAATGATGGGGTGTGAATGTGTGAGATGATAGAAAGAGCTGCCCAGTGGAGCTGTATCTCACATTGGGGATCTAGCAAATGTTTATTCAGCCAGCAATTTCAAACAGCTGCACAGAAGATGTAACAGAAAAGATATCGGGTGGGATATCCTGTGTCAATCGGAGCAGTGTTATTGCTCCCAGTTCTGTTGGTATTCCAAGAGGAAACTGAAAACAAGCCATTTTGTACCAAGTTGAGTGTCCAGGGATGCTATTCAGGAAGCAGATGTACATGGCTCCTGGAGGAGAACACCTCACTTAACCGCCATATAGTTTGTGTAAAGCCCAACTCTAGCATGTGATGTGTGAGGTAAAAAATAACACCATTAGCCCAATATGCTTTGTAGATTGTAATTCCCGTGTTGTACAAAGGTAAGCAAGCGGCAGACTTCACTGTGTTGCCTGAATAGGATATTTTGTATTGTTTCTTAGGTTGGAATTACCCAAAAGAGAGGCAACTGCATGCCATTTGATCTTCTCCGGTTTCCACAACAGTAGCATGGTGGCATTTTACACTGCTCCAGCGAATAACGAGTACTTTCCTCACTGTCTGTCTCTCCTCCATTTACTCCCCTACCACCGATATTATTATTATTTCTTCTGTGTCTTCTTTTCGCTCTTTCATCTTCCAAGACCTCACGGCAGCCGATCCTAGAGGCATTAAAGGAGCTATCACTAGTTTGAAAAATCGGCTGGTAGTATTTCCTAAAGGAAGGAAAGGGAAATACAAACCTTTAGCATGGTGTGCCAGGGGGGCCCATACGGAATCATTTATTTATTGCATGGATGAGTAGTCACAGCCTCCGCCCCATTAGCCACAGAAGCGGCACAGCGAATCAGAGGAGAGCCTTTCTTTGGCATTAGGCCTACATTTGTTTTTTCAGTGGATAATAATTATGTATGAAAGTGAATAGTAGTGCAAAATTAATTTGATTGGTATAAAATTGGCTTTGTTTTCAAATCCATCCATCCATGCATGCAGGGTTTGCGGTCTGACAACAAACACTCCATCAAAGTGTCTGATAATTCTATGTGCAGCTGACAGGTCCCATAGCCTGGCCGTTCTTTCACCGAGCCTGTCACTCACTCATCCGTCTCTCCCGCTGGTGATGGGGACCCAGCAACGCTGACTCATTGTAGTCAAAAGGTTTGGCAGGGACAGAGGCGTGTGTGTGTGTGTGTGTGTGTGTGTGTGTGTGTTTTGGAAATGGCAGCTGCAGTTATATGGGACCCTTTAAAAAATATCTGTAAAAGAGAAAGGAGGCGGGTAAGAGGGGAAGGAAAGGGGTGTTTGTGTGGGTGTTTGGGTATATTTGTGCACATGTAGGTGAGTTTGTGTGTGTGTTTGTGTGTAAGACAGAGAGAGAGAGAGTGTTGCGTATGCCTGAAGAGTCTCCATGCCCACCCACTGCGTGACCACCAGGATGTTGGACCTAATTGGATTTCCCCTGCCATGCTATGACTCACACCCATGGGTGCAATGCAAACCCACGCTGTCACCCATGCCAATCAAGCCTGGTTGCCTTTCTGTGGGTCACATAACTTCTTTTCACAGAATCGACTTAATTTATTGGGCTGTGGCTTTTCTATGCAGCCAGGTAGTAAAACCTGAATTTGTCAAAACCGTGCACATAAGCACAAGCAGACTGTCAAGCATGTACACCTGCCCGGGTTAAGTTAAACTTGGCCATAAAACATGAACAAGTGACAGCAATAACCTTATCTGAGGTTCTATTTCATATTTGACTATCCCTTTCTGTGGTCAATTTCCCTCTAAATGATGGAGATAAAGGGCTGTGGTGAAGCATCAGTATATTAAGATGGTTACTTTCACCTGTCTATAATCATTGACCTTTGCTTAGTTGTAAGCAGAAAGAAAATCAATACCATGTGTAATAAAGACAATCTGGTTCCAGGCCCATCTATTGAAGTACGCTAGGCTACCAAGTCGTGGAACCACAAAATGGAGTGCTCGGCACTTTATTATCTTGTCTCCACCTGGTCCTCCCATTGTGTGTGTGTGTCTGTGTGTGTGTGTGTGAGAGAGAGAGAGAGAGAGAGAGAGAGAGAGAGAGAGAGAGAGAGAGAGAGAGTGAGACAGTGAAGGTTAAAGGAGCAGTCCCCTGCTGTGGCTCCCAGACAGGGGGCTCCACTCTAGGGTGCAGGGACATACTGAGGCTCTGAGCATCTGCACTAGACAATGGGCTTTCGTTCCTAACTAGGGGGCAGTGCAGTAAGTGAGCTAAGGTGTTAAAGTAAAAAGTTAAAGTTGTTTTGGGGTTAAGAACATGTTTGTCATGTAGGCCATAAGGTGTATGTGTAAATGTGTAGTGTTACGCATCTGTAAGTAGTGAAAACAATACAAAATTGATGAATAGAGAGACTATTTATTGCTCCCCTGGGCTCCAGAAAAAGATGTAGTAACCAATAGATGTATTATATCTTTGTCTTTTAAATACAGTATATTCTCTTTAGCACAGCACATACAATTGACTTTGTGCACATGCTCTGATGGAATGAGAAAAACAAACTGCTGGCTATTGGCGACTGTTAAAGCAGATAGTACAGAGCATTATCTAAATGGTACAATTGTAATTGACAGGGGAGTTGTGTGTGTTGCGCGGTTACCTTTACCTTAATCTCATTTTAAAAATGGAAGTCAATCCAATTAAGGAAGCTCCATAGTGCTTGCCAATTTGGAATCCAAAGCATCCGTATTCATGAGGAGCCACGGGCCTTGATGTGCGCTGACGTTCAGCATTGCTCCTCTCCGTATCCTTTTAAATACATGTCAAATGGACAGATACATATTTCACGAGGGACTACTAGCTGCTTCCAAATTGACAGTATACTCAAACACAAATTATTTTCATGGAAAGGACTTGCATCCCTATCCCTATAAAGATCCCGCCAAATTTACAAAATCTAAAAAAAACTGCAAATATTGATCGATTAAATTGCCAAAATGTTCTGAGATGTACCAGAGGTAATGTAGGCGATTTCCAGCTGGCTCATGTTTTCTCTGCTGAAAGGACCTGGAGGTAAAGGGAGGAGAGCACTATGCTGAATAAAAGCTCAGATCGAAGAAATGAGAGATATGACTTCAGGCAGCAGATAGCACACAACATGAAAATGCTGATTATTATTCATAGAGAATCACTCATGCATAAGGTGAACATTGAAACCACCACAGAGAGGTTTGGTTTGCATAAAGTTTAGCGGTTTGTTTGCTGTTTTGGGGGATGAGTTTAGTACAATCTGTATAAGCTGGAATGTCAGCTAGTACTTTTCACAGTTTTCTATCATCGTCACCAGCTTCCAAGTCTACTCTCTTCTTTAGCTGACTTGGTGCCCTTGTCCCATTGTTTACCTTACTCTCCCACGTGCGGCTTGGCAGAAAATTGCTCTTTCCCGGTCACTGCGGCTCACACCCAGGGAAACCATCTGGGCAGAGAGGAAAAAACACTGACCACCCCACCCTGTTCCACTTCACACTTCTCCTCCATCCACCACTCAACCATCCAACCCCACGCACCCCCCCCCTCCCCTCCCCTCCCCTCCTCCTCCAATTTCACCCACCCCAACTTCCAGTGTTAGGCCTCATCCTACTTACCTCTCTATTTTCTCTGCTTGCCACAATGAGTACTCCCATCTGACTTGCTTCTATATCCTTTACCCCCTTGTCCTTCCATGTCCATGTCCATGTCCTGGTTCATCTGGAGATAGTTGCGGTCGATTCTCCATCCCTTAACTGCTGTAACGTGCAGCATATAACATTGCTTAGCACTTATACACGCAACCTTAAACACAAAAGGTAGCTGAACATGTGTATTCCTTTCACACCATGATGGCTATACATGTTGAAATAAAAGCAGAGGCTTTCTGTTATTGTTGTGACAAAAGAAATTTGGCAGTTTGTCTTTGGACAATTTCTGTGTTGACTAACACAGAAAACGCATTTTCTGTTTACCATTATTCAGCATGCCATGGACTCTGTGAGTGCCGGAGTGAGTCCAATTGGAGACACATCCTATAACTCCAGTCACTGGGACCTGGGCAGTGCTTTCTTCTTTGCTGGTACTGTCATCACAACTATTGGTAAGAAAAGGAACACACAGCTGGTTGCTTTTGCTCTATATGAATTATTTCCTGCTAATTTAGTCCACTTTTGTCCACGTCCCATCTCGCTTTCACTGATTCCTCAAAGCCGATATCGTCAAATGAAATGCCAATAGACTGTACATTTTTTAACATCCACACATGAGCTAAATATGTGTATCCTCAAGGGAATCTTTGATCACTTTATTTGCCTTAGAACAGTAGAACTAGAAATGAATGAATGAATCAAAGTATTAGAGCCCTTGGAATTTCCATTCTCACAGACAAAAGCAAACACACAGACACACTGTCCTTCTCACACACATTCAAAATACAATTTTTTGTTCCCATATGATAAATAGCTGTGTTATACTGTTTTCAGTCATCTCTGTAGATACTGTCTCATTAACCTACACCCCTGTTTCTCATTTAACTGATTGAAAAGAACAATACCATATTGCTGCACTAATGTCACTGTCAGAAGAGCCATTTATCTCAACGTTCTCTAACGTGCAACTGAGAATTGCCGCATTGCCTTTCACTGTGCCCAAAGGCACTATGGGGATGACAAACATCCACGTGCACACTACCTTCAGTGCCTACACTCCACTGTAATCAATCACAATATGGACATGTCAGGCCCGACCGCTTAAACATCTGTTGCTGCTACGGTTGAGTAAGTTACCAAGTCGCCCCACCTGAAGTTCAGGTGGAGGAAGTAATATTTATTTGGTTTGTTTAAGAAGCTCCATTCTTTAAAGTAAGCTGAGCTATTCAACTCTGTACCCCTACTGTCATGGATGATTAGAGAAGACAATGCGATTGAGTATTAATAAAAAGGCTTCCAATCATAGGACTTGACGTCATGGTTAAAATCTCCCAGGGGGTCCTCAAAGACCGATGGTAACAATTCTTTAAATTTAGATGAAGGTTGTGTATGAATGACCTTCAACTTTTTGCAACATTTTAATTTAAAATTAGAAAAGAAAAAACGAAATTACTTTACTGCCTCTTCTAATGGAAGGTAGCGAGGTCAAAATGCTTTTTTTCATGTGGTAATGGCAGCAGAATGCAATTCATGGTTTTGCAAGGGCTTTCTTAGGGTTTCGTATGAATTTGCATTTAATCAGTTTCTACAATACCAGGGCTCCCTTCCCGGGGTTAAGCCGACTGATGCAAACCAAAATGTGCTGCTAAAGATAATGCTTTGTCCCCTGCGCCACCCGCTCTCTTCATTCTTTAATCTTTTTTTCCGAGGGGAGTGTAATTAATGTCCTGTTCACTGAGAAAGATGTAATTATTGTCTAAGAGCTTATTTACTTTGAACACGAAGTTCTAGGAACACATATGTACGTTAGAGCTTCAATTGTGATTATAAAGTCTATTAATGTTCTTACTTATTTCTTCCTCCCCCTACTCTTCCTCCTCTACCTCATCTACCTCCTCCTACTCATCCACACAATTAAATATTTAATAAACAAGGCTATGGCAACATAGCTCCGAGCACAGAGGGCGGAAAGATATTCTGCATTCTGTATGCCATATTTGGTATTCCACTATTTGGTTTCCTGTTGGCTGGGATTGGGGACCAGCTGGGGACCATCTTCGTCAAGAGCATCTTGAGAGTGGAGAAAATATTCAGGGTTAGTGCTATTCATTTAATATAATATATGGCACAGGTCAGGGATACATGACATATGAGTTGTGAATGAACATAATCCATTTTGGATCACCAACTAGGAATTGGAACCAGACCCGAGTACAAGAAACTGCAGACAGTGAGTTGGGTGGCACATGAGGAAGCGCTTGTTAAGGAGATAAAATAGTCTGAGCTTTTTGAAAGCACTACCTAAAGACCGCATTATGTTACCCATAGTGAAAAGCACACGTCTTGTGTAAAGCCCCTTATGATCCCATTAACTGTAACAACAACGTGCCTTCAACAGTACGTCTGAGGCTATTTTCCTCACAGAGGAGGCTGCTGTTGTCTGGCTCATTGAATAGGTCTGTCTGAGATTAGGTAAGATGCTTTGTTGCTAGAGGCTTTGACAAAGGCAGAGAGCTGAGAGAGCGCAGGGAGAGAGAGTGAGAGAGTGTGAGAGAGAGACTATTGATTCAATGCGTCAAGGTGAGTTACAGGGTTTGATTAAGCTGAAGGTATTTTGTATTTATTAATAAATTAAATGTATTCATACAGGGTGGACTGACTGAGACTGTCTCTTTTGCAGCAGTGCCCTGTTCACAACGAACTTAATGAAAACAATAACCATTATTATTATTATTATAATTATTATTCATAATAATAGGTATGCTCTGGCCTAATCTCCAACGAAAGTCCCAGAAGAATGAGTTTCTGTGACATAAAACAAGATCAGTTAATTAGTGTGCCCTTTTTTAGCCTGGTTATCTGTGTTTGTTGAATCAATAATATCCTACTAGGTTATATTTGAAAGGCTAGAGGTCTGCACTACATTAGCCCTGTTTAAGTCTCATGAGCCTCGGTGTTCTCCAATCACTCGTGACATTTTTCTCATTCTGCAGCAAAAGCACAGACAGATAAGCCAGACCAAGATTCGTGTGACATCCACTATCCTCTTCATCCTGGCTGGCTGTATTGTCTTCGTCACTCTCCCAGCTGTCATCTTCAAGCACATTGAAGGATGGACTACACTAGAGGCCATCTATTTCGTAGTCATCACGCTAACCACTGTTGGCATAGGAGACTATGTGGCAGGTAGCACCATCAGGCTAATACTGGTTATTGGACCTTACATAAGCTGTTATTGAAATTAAATATGGGTTTCCTTTGGTTAACTGATTACTTGTTTGAGACTTTGATTTCGTCCATTTGATTTAGCATTTGTTTATTTGGCTATGCATTTTGTGGTTGTTTAGCTTATTCTTGCCTAAAAGGAATATTTTAACCGTAGCATATTTATGTCAAACATTTGCCCCTTCTTTCCAGGTGGTGACCGTAAGATTGAGTACAGGAAGTGGTACAAGCCGCTGGTCTGGTTCTGGATTCTGGTGGGCCTGGCCTACTTTGCTGCCGTCCTCAGCATGATTGGAGACTGGCTCCGAGTGCTGTCCAAAAAGACCAAAGAGGAGGTGGGGTGTATTGTGTTACAGCATCCGTCATTCTATTAAAGCGGTAGATACTAAAAGGTCACTGATCTGCTGGTGCTCCCCCACGCCTCCTTTGTTGACTGTCTCAGCAGCGGCTTGTCTGGAGCCTCAGCAACAGGCTGCCATTGTAGATGATGTAATGTAGACAACAAACTGACTGGGAGCTATTGATCTGCAGGAACAGTTGGGTGGTTAGGAATTGTCGTATTGTTTTTTTGAGGCCGGGAGTCTGTGATTTTGTCTCGGGGGAAATGTGCTTTTCTTGTCCCATGTGTTCAGTAAAAGAGAAAGGGATACAACTTTTTATATGTTGAATGTAAAATGGCAGGCTCATGTCAGTCTATTAAATTGTTACAACACAGATAATACACAGTAATTAAACAATCACAAAAAAAAACATTATCTAGATACTATCTTTACATTGTAGACACCTTGACCAGGTATTCCTATAGACAGATATTGTCCTAAAATGGTTATGTTATTTTAATAATAAAGAATAGTACTTTTCTGATCCAATGCTTTGTATTCGTTTTGATCAGGTCGGAGAGTTCAAGGCCAGATCAGCAGAGTGGAAGGCCAACGTCCGCGCAGAGTTCAGAGAGACGCGACGGCGCCTGAGCGTGGAGGTCCACGACAAGCTCCAGCGCGCAGCCACCATCCGCAGCATGGAACGGCGGCAGCTGGGTCTGGAGCAGCGCGCCCACTCCCTTGACATGCTCTCCCCAGAGAAGCGGGCCGTCTTCGCCAGCCTGGACGCCGAGCGCTTCAAGACCTCCTCCCAGGAGAGCATCGACACCAAACTCAACAACCTGAGGCTGAGAGGCGTCGTGGAGCCCTACGGCCGACGGGCCAGCGAGCAGCCGCAGCCCCAGACGCCCTCGTCCTCCGAGGACAACCTGTTCCACCTGCGCTTCAGCTCCCTCACCAAGCTGGCGAAGCGCAACCGGAACCGCGACGTGAAAAGGCACATCCCGGAGGATGTGCGGCGGGCATGTGAAGCCATGGGCCGCGCCACCGTGTTGGGTGGTGACAGCAGGGAGGAAAGAGAGAGAGAGGGAGAGGGAGAGGAGGAGGAAGGGGGCACCGGAAAAAGCAGCTTATTGAATCTCCCGGTGTATGTGGCGGGGCGCACCAAGCTCAACGGTTTCGTGCCAGCACAGGCCAAAGAGAGAGAGAATGACAGAACGCTGGAGGAAAGAGAGCTCCAGCCACAGACAAGCCCATAAGAAGAGAAGAGAAAGGGACCGACACTACAAGATAGCCAAGTTCCCTGACAAACTGTGCCTTTCTGCTTTGAATGCCTTCCCTTGGGACATCTCGGGAGACGCGGGCAGTCGCTGTGATATAGCCATTGAAATGTGTTGCCAAAAAATATGAGTTACATGTTAGAAACCCCAGTCATACACATGACTTACTTTTTTTTCTCAGAGAACAGCATTCTTGACAAGATTTTTTTGCTTAACCGTATCGGAAAATGTAGAACTTATTTTGATGGAGGTTAAAGTGAAAGTGACCCTGTACCAGAGACCTAGTATCTGAGCATCCATCTCAAGGAAAAGTATCGACCTGCGCTATTACATATCGGAGTGCAATTGCTATTTTGGGGCGTTAAGAATAGGACATGACTTCAGGGGCTGATGAATGAGTGTAGGCGTGGATGGCTTCTCTTGGATGAATAGGCAATGAGTGCATTTATTTTACAGAAATCCTATCCTAATCTTACTTGGTATGACTACAAAAATGATGCCTTAGTATATTTGTGCTGTATACTACAAGTTCATAACAAACGGCTACTCACGTTGATTGTGCATGGTTGTAATGAACCGAAACTTTTAGCCAATAGCTAACAAGTTAGAATTAGCTAACGTGTTGAGGCCAATGCTCAAGGCTAGTGCAATGGTTTAATCAACTGTGAACGAATCTTAAAAAATGACATTTTACAGTCACAGAAGATTAAAAGCTTTTAATATTAAGGGTATCATTAATTATTGATTAATCTGAGTTTCACATGCATGTTATGTGTTAATATATAATAGTTTCTGGAAAAAAAAAAAGAAAAAAGAAAAAAGAAATGCAGCCATAATTGTCATACAGCCATGTTATTGCATTTGCACTGTCATTCTCTCCCATTGTCGAACTAACCATCAATACATGCCAGTAAATCCTCTTCCTTTTGACATCATTTTGAACGGATCACTGTTTTGTTCCTTGATCTACTTTTTAAAATTATTTAAGCTTTACTATATAGGTATTTGCCATATTTTCTACAACATATGATTATTTCGGATGTATTTTTTAATGCCTTATAATCATCTTCAGGTACTTAAGTGATACTATTGACCAATGGGTACTCCACAATTTAGAATAAATCTGTTCTAGTATTGCATCACATGCATTTCTAATGAAAATCATGTTAATGTTGGTTACAGTACCTTAATGTGTGACCCAAAATCATCCATACATCCTGACCAAGTTGTTAACAATGTATTTTTGGGCAAGCATTACATTAAATGTAATGAGTGCCTTTTTTCTGGGAATAAAAATCACAGAGGACACAAACGTATGTATTTAATTAACAAGTAGCTTGAAACTTAAGCTGAACAATGTTGAACAATATTATACAGATTTAGATATTCATATAAAGCATTTCCAAAACACTTCCTCAGGAATTGCTGCTTTTGAGATGACAATCTGAATGAGTGGTTGTGTAACAGATTCGTATGACATGTAGATGTCAAGCTCTCTCTGCTAAAACCCCAAGGTCTGTTGTTTCTCCATCAGTAAGCAGTGGCTACGTGCGTCTACGAACATAGGGAATTCAGTAAAAACCTGCTGACCGCACCACCAAGGTAATTAATCAGGTAGGGGGGGGGGGGGGGTAGAGAGAGAGCAATAAATCGAATCCAATGGAATAGATCAGTATGGTGGGGGCCTTCTGTGAAGGTCGCAACGTCCTCCGCCCGCCCTTTTGAGTGGTTCTCTCCTTTATTGCCTTTCTGCCTCTCCCTGACACATCTCTCTCACTCTTTCCATCTCCCTAATTCTCTCTACCGCTCCCTTTCAACCTTCTACTCATGATGCATCGAGAAGACGGCCCAGCCCAACCCTCACGCTGTCAATTCACACTTGGTTTACAGCACATCCTGGTTTTTCATTAGTGCCTTTATTTATGTTCGCACAGGCAACGGTGTCTATATAGCAGGTACCTCAGAGCTGACAACAACACGTCGCTGACTTGACAAAACGTGATATCTCTCAAAAGATACGGTGAGACGCTTTATGATGGATGCATGAATCGATGGAATACATTTGTTTATTTGAATTGAACAGAAAATCTGATCTTGGGTCATTGTCTCTCTCACCCTGACAGTTTACCAAATCAAATTGAAACAAATGTACTCACAACAAAGCACAACGAACTAGAAAGAAAAAAATACATCAACAACAAAGCTTGTGGGGTTTGAGTGTAAGTGTAAGTGCTTGGCTGAAAGTGTGTGCGTGTCCAATTGATGGTGTCAGTGTTCGTGTTTATCCATAACCGAATCAGTTGGGACGCCTGTTTCCATTTAAGTATGGGTGTTAATCCCTGTCTTGTATCCGTCCAGATCTGGCCAATGTCCCAGTGGCTTGCGCGTCTGATGTAGTGCCTCACACCTGTCAGCTGTCTCGCTGGCTCACAGGGAGTGGGTCCCGCAGGGTTTTGGACTGCCAGCTGCCACCCACCTCCCTGGCATCCACTGGTCCCTGCCCCTCAAATGACAAGGCCCCATGACAGGGGGAACAGCTTGACCGGCAGCCATGTTGCAACTGACAAAGTTTATCATGATATGGCTTAGGCTGTCGGTTTAGAAAAGAACTGTTTGGGCAGAAAAATTCAAAATATTAGGAATCCAACGCTATTTTAAGATTGTGATACAACAAGCATGGAAAAAGGGTTATGCTCAATATTTTTTGTTTATGATTCAATCTTATAAATAAATTAATTAAGGAACAATGAAATGTCAGGGCTCCAGATTTTTTGTCTCAACAACTTCCCGTCCTCAGTCAACCAGCAGTGGACTAAATCAATACTGGCCTTGCTGGGTCTGTGGTCTAAGTCTGTGTCTGATCCTCCTCCATTAACGGATGTATACTATAAAGCATGTCTGCAAATAGAGAGGCTATGGCAGTAAATGCACTCACATAAATAAACGCACACACACACAAAAACTCACTAACTCATATTTCTAATGGGAAATGCCACAACAAATTCACTTTGCCAGTTAACTTTCTGACTGACTGTTCCACTGAAACACGACAAATGAGAGAATAGTCCTAAAGTCATAGTTCAACATTTCGGGAAATAAGAATGCCCCAACTTACCCCCTAGTCAGATGAGATGATTGATATACATTTTATGCCCATACGTCCAGTATTGAGATAGTGGATACGTGGTAGTCGTAAAAGTAGCCTAGCAAAAGCAGTAAGCTGTAAGCGAAAGCAGTAAGTAAAAGCAGTATAGCTCCCAAAAGTGGCTAAATACTCTTTAAATAAAATTGCAAAGCTGTTTTATTTACATCTTATGTTCTGTATTTTGCACGTGTCGAAATGAAAATGTAAAAGCAAGACGTTGTTGATACTGAAACAGATAGACGGTTGGAGCTATTGCCATGCGGAAGCTTTGTTCCACCTTGTGTCTGGTAGGTGAGGGACCTAAAATCTAAAGTAGTGATGACCATAGACTATATATATATATATTAACAATATATGTAATAACAACAACGTCTTGCTTTTACATTTTCATTTCGATATGTGCCAAATACAGAAGATATAACATGTAAATAGCACAGCTTTGGAATTTCTTTAAGGAGTACACTTTTGGGTGCCATGCTAGAGGTTACCTCTAGCTTAGTGCTACGCTTGGCTACTTTTACGACTACCACATAACTAACTCAATACTACTACATAAAATTGATATCAATCATCTCCTCTGATTAGGGGTAAATTGGGGCATATCTTATTTCTCAAATGCTGAACTATCCCTTTAATTTCAACCGAGTTGATTTGGTACAAGGAAACTTACACGATCAAGGTCAGTGTAGTTATGATCTATGACAGTCCTCATGTGAGCTTTGTCTCTTGGCATAGACAAGCAGACACATCGAAGTTCACAGGTACATCCAAGCACAGACACCGCATTACAATGCCAAGAGCTGTGACTTCATAGTGAGAGAACAAGTCTGAATTAAATTGACAGCCTTCTGTTGAAGATGGCTTCCCACGCCTGAAAAACTTCAAGGTGTTTGTTTTTTTATGGAGATAGAAAGCTAGCAAAGGAAAGAAGTGAAAATGCTGAGACTGACAGGAAGGATGGCTCAAATAAGTGAAAGGGGGAATTCCTGTCAGACTTAGCCAGGAGGCTTGTTGTGGTAATTCTGGGGTCAAACTCACAGCTGAGAGAACCTTCTGTCACCATAGCTAGCAACAGGCATACATGGAATGTTGGAGAAAGAAGAGGGGTAGCAAAGTAAGGGTGAAGTCAAGGGGAGGAAAGATGACAGGAGAGGAAAGCAGGTGACAGATGCCATTTCAGGTCTTAACCGCACACTCGCACACACACACACACACACACACACATCTCCTACAAGTACAGCACAATCAATATACGATATAGAACCAATATAATGTAATGGATGGCAAAACTATTGTTGAAGCAAAGAAATATCTCCTACTTCAGATTAACTTTTAGCATCAACATAATCTGTAATATTTGTATACCTGATTATATTACAACTTTCATTCTTAGTGGTATAGTGATTTACAACACGACACGTGTTTGTGAGCTGACAGTGGCTTGACTGGAAGCACCTGTTCACACAGCAGCCAGCCAATCACTTCAGACGGCTGCATGCAGTCCTACAATTGCTAAGTCACTTAAATGAGATGTTAGGCTTACAGAAATTCTGATGAAAAAAACTGTTTACAGGACATTCCAAAAGTGCTTGTAAGCATTTGTTTTACCTGACACAAGATAAGGCACCTCTACATGGTGAGAGGCTTCTAGGGTATAACAAAAAATACAGACATTTCAATAAAGCATCAGAGAACCGACATTGTTATTACCTCTGCTGGTCTGTCGAGACACGTACATTTCAGAGGTTCAGAACACCTGCGTAGATTAAAAACGAATTCATTAATTATCCAACTGTGCAAAGCCGGATCCCACAGTTGTCTCATGTGAGCTTCCAGCATTCTACCAATAATTAGGAGGGCCTCGTGGACGAGGCTAATCGATTATTCGTTATCTTCCCTTGCAGTTTACTTTGCAATCGGGGTGACAAAATGTGCCGTTGAGTCACCAATGATAATGCAAGGACAGAATGATATTCAATTTAGATATATTTTTTGATTTTATAATTTTTTTTCGAACATGGTACCACATTTTCTGTTCCACGTTGTTTATTGGTATTCTTCCGTCGACAGGGAACCTTACAGTTTATTATGTTTTAAGTATGGAATGTTAATCAAAGAACAGAGCCCCCACATATTGAATTGACCACACTTTTCTTCACCAGACCCACATAAGGAATGTCGCTGCTATACCTGGATATACGACATATGTTATGATGAAAATTAAAGCGTTTTAGTTTACCACCCAGGTACTTTTCCGCTCTGAATATCGGGAAATCACATATGAAATCAGATGTGTACTTGATTGTGTGAGTTGGTTCCTATTGCCATTGCCTGGGAATCATAGAATAAAAAGACATGCTACAAAGAGTGTGCCCTTAATTTGAGTTGCATCTGAAGAACAGAAGAGGGCGCCGTGAATCTTGAAATGGACCAAAATACGACCGGCAAAATGTCATGTTTACCCCTTGTATATCTATGGTTGACTCATTAGATCCTCGAAGAAAAGTTTCACGGTTAAGATTAAACTGAAAAGTCCGACTGTCCGGACCAAAGGAGGTAGGTGTGAAAAGGCCCTTAGAAGAACAAAAAGTATCATCTAGCACACAATAGGCACAATTATGGGTATACCTAAACCTTATTTGTAATGTTGATTATAAAAAATACTTCAACCACACATTTTTGTTTAAGTTGTACTTTATATATTTTCCTTTGTTGTTGCATGGAATGACAAAGCAAAAAATAGTAATAACTATTATAACCAAGAATAATACTAATATGTTGCAGTATGATGAGAGCGTAATACATGCATGAATGAACTGGTACCTGTTGAAATGAAACCTGTTTCATCCTACTAGTAAGCTGCAGAGATGTATTACAATCTTCACTGTAATGCTGTTTTTCAGTGCTAAATGGCTGTTGTTACGTGGTACCCTGAAAGGAAAATTGTAAATAAAATGAAAAAAAAAAAATAAACAAAAACGATCAGGCAAGGACACAAATGTCACACTGTGATGTGTTGTTCAGTAGCATAGAACTTAGCGGTGGTGTGACCTCTGAAACAGTAGGCTTTACGAAAATAAACATGAGCCAAACAAAAAAAAAAGAAAGAAAAAAAACGTGATGTGAAAGTGCTAGACAGCTTTGTTTCAGAAAATACTTGCAAATGTTGCAAACAATACAAAGCTTTAAAATTAATTGACATACATTATTTTCAAAAGAAGATAGAAATAATAGCACTCTGTTTGAAACATACTATTATTTTCTAAATCTAATAACATATTTTGGATTGCATGTAACAACCTGGGTGTGAAAAGTCACACTTTGTATTCCTGACTAAACCTCTCCTAATCCAGTGACCCTTTTCTTACCCTGGAGGAAGTGGACAACTAGTGAAACATTCGCCTTTCCTGTCCTGGTAACGAAGCAGTAGAGTAGAGGGTCCAATAGACAGTTGAGACTTGAGATGCCCAAGCTGACCTTGTAAGGGTAAAGGAGCCAGTCGGGGCTGTCGCAGGCACCTGCCAGCCCCCGCACGAGCATCATAACGTGGACGGGCCCGAAGCAGACCGCCAGGGAGAGCAGAATCATCCCCAGAAACCTGGACACCCGTCTGCGCTCCTGCTCCTCTGTAGCTTGGTTGGACCTGAGCGCCACACAGATCCCCCGGCAGCAGAAAGCTACCAGAGGAATGGGAATCACAAAGCCCACGAGGAAGCGCACCACCGTGACGTGAGACAGGTTCTCTGACACGGGGAAGATGTCAAAGCACTTGGACTCGTTCCTGTACTCGTCGTAAGAGTCCTTCCAGGTGATGGTGGCGGCATTGAAGACGATCACCAGGACCCAGGCGGTGGCGCTCACCAGGGTGGCCGTGCCCACGCTCCTCATCAGCGGGTACCGTAGCGGGTGCACCACGGCCAGGTAACGGTCGACGGCGATGCAGCAGAGCAGAGCGTCGCTGGTGTAGAAGTTGGTGAAAAGGAGGTAGACACAGAGCACACAAACGTGTCCCCCGTGGCTCCAGACGCCTCGCCAATAATAGTCCACCCACAGAGACAGGCCGATAGTAAAGGTCAGGTCACACAGAGCCAGATTGAAGAGGTAGACGCCCAGCTCATTCCCCTGTCTGATGTGCTGCCAGGACACACACAGGGAAAAGGTGTTGGTGGGGATGGCTATGACAATGACTGCCAGGTGAAAGAGTAGGAATGGCTTTCTCTTCTCCGCATCCTCCTCAGGGTAGCACCCACTCTCTGTGTGATTCGTGGCAAGACTGAAATTGTCCATGCCAGATCAGGAATTCAAAAGCTCGACCTTTAGAAAACAAAGCACAAAACCAGTGATTTTCACAGTGCAGCGCACTGAATTAGCGGAATTATCCACAGCAAAAAAAGGTCAACAGTTTTTTTTTTCTGTATGTTCTCACTCAGTTCTAAAACCAGAGGCAAGGTGTATCTTTCTCAAGATCACTACATACTGACCAATTTCTCAGCCCGTAGGATGATAATCTTCAATTTGAAATCCAGGATACACACATACAAAAAGTCAAAGAAAAGCGCTACAGCAGCTTGTTTGCTTTACCAGCTTAAAGAAACAGGAAGAGAGAAGCCGTGTTTCCTTAGCTACCGTACCAAACAGCAATGTGTCACTATATAGATGACATGTCAGGAGAGGACAAACAGTTACAAAAACTAAGTCTATATGTGAATTGCTTGTCTTTAATATTGCTCTGTCAATAAGGACCCAAGTTAATTAGTGATGTCCAGCTGATGTTATCGGGAGACATAATGTCAACATTCAGTGAGGTCTGAGCAAGGAAACGGATATGCACAGCATGAATGATTCAGCATAATATGAACATTTGACTAGACTAATGTACTTTTGGTGATATTGTTTATGTGGTTTGATTATTTACCTATTTCAATTGTACATTGTCATCAAAATTAAAGGATGGCGCAATTGAAACAATTCAACCTGTATTTCAACCCTTACACTAAAGATAAAATAGGATTAATATAAATACAACACAGACACTTAAAAAATAAACAAATAACATGAAAAAGACATACATGCAACACCAAAAAGGATAAAATCGTCATACCCGTGCAATCAAAGGAGCTCCCAACGGTGCAATGACCAAACGCTGGACAGGAGAGCGGTCAATGAAGTCTTTTGAAAATGTTAGGTTGAAAAAGGCATCATAATTTCATTTGTTAAGTGAAATTGCTATTTTACTGCCATTAAATGAAGTTATTCATCCAGTAAGATGGATTCTAAAATGATATTATCGTCTGTTCAACAGGAAAAGGCCAACTGCAGTAAATGCATTACCTCCATGTGGAACCTATAGGAGCAGCTGCCAGATATAGTATGTAATGTATTCATGGGCTGGAGTCCTATGTGGGCTTTGGCAAGTAAGAGCAACTACAAAAAAGTCCATTATTTTTGTTGTATGACTGATTTATTGGCAGCTTATTAGCCCTCAGAAGTTCCTCTCTGACTAAAACTGTTTATCGTTACATCTAAATATCCTGTCCAATACATTTTCACTGACTTTATTTATTTTACTGGTAAAACATTATGTGGTCACTTTCCAATTCCTATCCTACATCCCATGTAGTATATGACATAAAGTATAGATTTTAAATAACTAAAGTATAAGTAAAAAGACTTATCCATGTAATCTATAGTTATATACATTATTTGCACATACTTTTGAAAACTGATTTGTACTCTAACTTACACACAGAAGGCTATTTAATGTACGGTATTTCATACATTATTGAAAAAGATCTTACCGAACTTCCAAACTGATCGGCTTCAATTTGAGTATAGTAATAGCTTTCTTGCTGAGCGTGATTTTACCAAGCCAGCAGGTAAAGCGTAGGGAAAGATTAGGTTTACAGTATAAGGTTATTCTTTCAACTCTCTGAGAGTTCCATGTTACAAGCCAGCACTAGGGAGTGGGTATAGGCTATTAGTATAAGATGTTTACATAAGTCATGAGGTTTGGTTTCATTTCCAAGGTTAATCTTTCAACTGTCTAAGCCAGGGGTGTCAAACTCAAATACCCAGTGGGCCAAAATGTAAAACCTGAACAAAGTCGCGGGCCAACATTGAACAAATTAACCTTTTAATATGGACCCAAAAAAGTTTTGCTTTAACATTGAATATAGAACAAGCATCGCTTATTACCATACAATATATAATTTAATAGTGGAGACATGCAAAATCGAATTTCAAATGAAAAAACACATCAATGGCATTCATTTATTAAATTAAAAGTAGTAATTTGGTATTGTCTCGTGGGCCAAATATGATTACCTCGCGGGCCAAATTTGGCCCGCGGGCCAGAGTTTGACACCTATGGTCTAAGCGTTCCATGTTTCAAGTCAGCAATTGGGAGTGTGTACATGGTATTGGTATAAGATGTTTACATAAGTTTACATTTAGACCAGCATTTTACAAAATACTGTATGTCACTGTTAAAAATCCTATGACACTGAGAAAACTTTTTGTGGGTTCTTTCCTTGTTTTGGTATTTATGACCTCATGCCTCTCCAGCCTCCGTTCAGAACTCTTCTCATCTCAGCCTGGGCACTTTGGCTGATCAAGCAGTAAAGAATAGGATCCAGCATACCGTTGAGGCTGGTGGTAGCCACCAGAACCATGTATGGATCCCTTAGTCCATCCCTGAGCCCAGACGCAGTCCCCAGGAGTCTCCAGAACCGCTCGGAGAAACATAACCACTTGGAAGGGGGCAAAGGCCACCAGGTAGGTGAGAAGAAGCAACAGGAGGAGGATGCAGATCTTTCTCCTCTCCTGGGCCAGCATGGAGGTGCTGTTACGGATGGCTCACATGATTTGCTGGAAGCAAAAGGTCATGATGAAGAGCGGCACCAGAAAACTCAGGACAACTCGGGTAAGGCCTGAGGTGGCCTCTTCCTTCTTCATAGGAATCCTCTCCTCACACATACGCATGGAGGAGAAAGCCTGCAGCGCCCCCCTGTGGGCGAGTAGTTTAAAGTGAACGACCAGCTCCACACACCACACCACCGAGCTGACAACGACCGCTGTCCTCACCTCCCGGACCCAGTGGAAGTGGAGCGGGTAGGCCACTGCCAAGTAGCGGTCCACGGAGATGCAGCAGAGCAGGCCAGAGCCCACGTAGAAACCGTTGAACATGACCACGGCCGTCAGGCTGCAGAGGAAATCCCCCACGGGCCGGCGCAGAGCGAGCTGGATCCGGACGGGCAGAGAGACCGTGTAGAGCAGGTCAGAGAAGAACAGGTTCACCAGATACACGGCCATGTTGTTCCCTTTACACATCAGCACCCAGGCCACGTAGAGAGACAGGCAGTTAGCTGGGAAAACCCACGATGAAGAAGATAGAGTAGGCCGTCGGATACATAATCTGGTCCGTTATGTGGACAAGCCACTACACATCTCCTTGTAGGCCATTTTCCAATGCAAATGCTGCCCATGCAAATACTCTTTTTGTGAAACTTTTCATGCCCATTGTGTTGGTTTCATGACATCATTTATGATAAAAGCAGGGCAGGTTGTCATTAACGTCATCATAAAGTACATCATTGTAACAGTACGTTTTTTTTAAAGGTAAAAAATTATTTGCGCATAGGACCCGCCATGAACAGCCGCCTCCATCCAACCATTGAAGAGATCGATTGAAGTACTGAGGCCTACTACTATGACAAACAGCGAAAGAAAAAAAGAGGTGGGGCTCTGTGATTCAATAACGTGATGCTTGCCTGACTGTAGGCACAAATCCTTATCAGACATTTGACTATTACTGAATCCATAATAATAAAAAACAAAATGTTGCCACAGGACAAATTGAATGACAACCACTTCATTTTTTTCTCAAAGCCATTTACAAAAAGCCAGACACTTTTCACCGCTGTCACTGATGTTAAAGGAACAGTAGCATACAAATGATGCTGTTTGGAAAAGGTCATAAACAAGGTTACAGTGGACCAAACAAAGTCAAAATGATTGGTTTAATCCAATAAACCAATAAATTACCTCTAACAGTCTTGGTTATCAGATTAGGACAACTAGATTTGAGGAACGGAGCTTCCGCTCAGGACTTGCACCAGGGGATTAGAGCCTAAAGACTATTGTAGCCAGGGTTGTTTCTCTACGGAAGGGGTGAAATGCTGAGCAGTCTGTTGAAAGTGACACATACACTCAGACTAATGCTGTAGACTAATGCAGAGATGGGCCAGTTCAGTCAGTGCTGTGCTGAGACAGTAATACGGCTGAGGATACATGCCTGACCATGTGAGTGAGCGTCAGGACAAGGTGACTAGACAGTTACACAGAGAGTCAACTAATGGAAAAGTAATGGCCTCCATTTGAATGTGAAACAGTTTCAGTTTTGCTACTTTTTCTGCATGCATCCCTCTGGTGGCTTTAATTTGCTGTTCTTTAATTTTCATAAATTGTAGACGTATGACTCACATTTGCTAAAGTGTTTGTTATCTTTCTAACAAGAGTGGAAACTGTCTGTTTTGATGACTATTTATTTAGTTACAATAAATCTAAAGAAATGAAATAAATATCATAAATGCTTGTCATTTGTTGATTATTGTTCATTTTTTGGAGTGATCCAAAAAAAGAATATATTCCTGGAAAGAAACATGCAAATATTTATTATACAAGCAGTAAGACGAAATCGACCCACATTTGCTTCAAGTGGTTTAATAGCTTTTGCTAGAATTTTGGACTATCTCCAAAGACGCATATTAAACATAGTATTTAAAGAACATGTCAAACAAGTAAGCCTGCAGAATTTCAGTTCAACTTTTGTCTTTTATTACTTTGTCTGTAAGTTGTAACTCTGTATGGTACTAAAGGGACTAAGGGAGTAAAATGTGTAAGAAAGGTTTGTGACGCAGCAGTGTATGAAATCAGCTTACTGGCTTATATGTCAACCACACCACATAATATGGTGATATCATAGTCACATTATATTGTGGTGAGTTTGATTCCCTAATCCACCACAGGATCAGCTCTACTCTGGAGGTTATATTTAGGGTGAGAATGGCTGCTTTGTTAATGGCAAACTCATACACCTTCACATAAAAATGTATACACATTAAGTGGTGGGTGGCCTGGATCACGAGTTGGATCACTGTGGCCTCAACACTAGTACAGAACACTGTGTGAACAGCATATCTTTTTTTTTATAGATAAGTGTTTCAAGTTATGAAGGCTCTCCTATTTGTCATGGTAAATGACCAATTATAGATGTGATCACTTTTTTTCCAACACCTTTTATTCTCTTTTTCAGATTTTTGAAAGATTATTTCAGATGAAAGTCTCACATTGTTTAATGGTATATTAAACTTTAAAATGTGAACAGTAAGCATAAATTGACTTAGTTATTTAGTTCGTTATTTTTTGTTAATAAATAGATTCTTATTGTGTAATTTGAAAAAGAACTCAATCAACTTAGAAAAGAATAATCTATTGTATGGCAATTCCAACAGGTTTGATTAGTTCTGTCCTGTTGATGTATGTTGATACCATAGAACGTTGATAGGTGGTCATGTCTGACCCCCTGCGACGATGCTTGGTCCTCCTGTAGATGGCGCTAACTTTCCTTCTAAAGTACTGACCAGAGAAGACATACAGCACAGGGTTGACACCACTGTTCAAAAAGGCCAAATAAGCTGAAACCTGAGTTCCTATGTCCAGGTGATGGAACCAGACATCATCGTCCAGTAGCTCTGCGTCACAGAGGATATCAAGGAAGGTGAATATTTGAAATGGTCCCCAGCACAGGACAAACAGCAGTGTTACGGCGTACACCAGCAATGTGGCTTTCCTGTCATTGTTCTCCACTGAGTAAACACTCTCTCTTCTCTTATGTAAAGTTCGAATGATGTTACAGCTACAGAAGACAATGACTAGGACAGGAAAAACAAACCCCACCGCGTTCATCAGGATCTGATGGGCAAGCTTCCAAGAGGGGTGGGGGTATGCTAGGATGCAAGCTACCGTCTGGTAGTCCTCAATTAACATTACTTTCCGGTGAACCACATTCAGTGAGCCCATCGACAGGCCGAAGAGCCACAGCACCAGACAGGTCGCCTTGGCGTAGCGCGTCCGCCTAAGCCACCTGGCCTTCATGGTCTTCACAAGCGCTAGATAGCGGTCCACGCTTATCATAGCAATCACATACATACTGGTATAGAAGTTGGTCAGGATCGAGAGGTTGACTATTTTGCACATAGCATCGCCAAAAGGCCAGGTGAAGTGGTTGAGAATGTTCACGGCCCAAAACGGAAGGCAGGCTAGAAGGAAAAGATCGGCCAGGGCCAGGTTGCCCAGGTAGATTTCCGGGACTGATAAACGGTCCTTGTGGAGCAAAAGTACCAGAAGGACAAATAGGTTTCCCATGAGGCCTACAACAGTCAGAGTTAAGATGTAGGGAGGAACAATGGTATAGAGCAGGAGCCATTCTGTGGTGTCTGGAACCGCAGTTGCGTTGAAGGGGACTACACTGCTGTTTTCAAAGCGTTGCAGCACCATGTATGTGGCTGTAGGGGCTGTGTGATAAAGAGATAGGAGAGGGATGAGAAATATATCCTGATGTTAAAACATTTTTATGACAGTTTGTTTCCTAAGTGTAGTGTTTATTTATGTTACTGAATACATGCACTTCAATTATCACTACAGTAGGGAGAGCACAACTAAATAATTTGGAAACAACTAATCAGTCAATTCAAGAACATTCTTTCTGACAGTTTGAACACACTTCGACACCGTGAATATATGTAGTATGAATATTTTTCAGATTGAAGCAAAATGAGAAGTTTACAAAGGTTTCCTCAGATGAAAAACAGATCTTGCTTTTTGCTTGTGCTACTTGATTTAAAACAGCCAGGCAATTAAATGGCCAATGAAACTCAGTCTTGAAAGTAATACTTTTGCACTTGTATTTCTATTTGACTAACTTTTCATAAGTCATTTCAAATTAAATATGTATATATATGTGTATGTTGTATAGTAAAATAAGACTGAAGTGCTTACCTTAAGCCCGGGGGAAATGAATCCTGTTATTGTCCAAAATGGGATAAATATTTTATGCGATAAATGGATGAAAACTATACAACATTAAATGGGTACGTAAGGTCTTCAAACCTCAGAGCAGAATGAGCAGATATCTTCCAAAGAGGGAGTTTGTGTAGACAGCACTACATTCTTCCACACCCTTGAACCGCGGTGTACATGTACTTGTTGATAAAACCGTCAAAGTGACTTATTTCAATGTCTGTTCAAAAAGCCAGGCATACACGAGTATATACGCTTTTTCTTCATGTTCAACCTCTATGCACATTTTCTTTTTAACAAAATTGTCGTTATTCCACCTCAGTCAATGATATCATGCTAAGTTATATATATGATATCATCACATGATATCCTGATAAGTTTCCCCATTACGTTTTTTTTTTGTTAAACGGACGAACAAAATTGCCTCAAAGTGGTTGTCTATTCAATAAACAAAGAACTTTAAAATAATAATAATAATAATAATTCATTTTATTTATATAGCGCTTTTCTTACACCCAAAGACGCTTCACAACAAGAGAACAGGCAAATAAAACAGAAATACAAGACAAACGGATAACAGGAGAACAGGTCGAGACAAGACAGCAATACAAACTACAGTAAAATTTGACAGAAATGTTGTAGAGGTAAGGGGCGTTTGAGTTAATTTGAGTAGGCTAGGGTGAAAAGGTAGGTTTTAAGATGGCTTTTGAAGATAGGAAGTGAGTTTGAATCCCGAATGAAAGGAGGAAGAGAGTTCCAGAGTTTAGGTGCTGCCCTAGAAAAATGTGCTTTCGTCCCCCATTTTGGTTTTTGTCATGTTTAAAAGCAATTTTGGAGCTCAGAAAATACACTTACTGCTACCTACCACATCTGTAATAGCTTAGTGACGGATTTCAGTTTTGTTTTAAAGTGACTGCTTTATTATTAATTCAAACACAAAACAACATTAGAACATTGCTTAACGTATTTTTATTATTGATGTCATGACTTTAAAGCGAACTAAATTATGTTCGAGGTGCTTTAAAATGCACCTTTTTCTATCACTTTCTGTTACTGTATTTCAGGGGGAATTCCTTAAAACAGTGTCACCCCACAAACTCGGATATAGTTAAGCACTCTAGTATTAGTCAGCACTTCAACTTTACCTCCTGGCTGACATCATACCTTGGTTGAGTCAGTGTGTTTAGTGGTGGAATTGAGATTAACATTGGTTCGACGTGACTTCCTCCTCAGCTTCCCACTACACATCTGTCTAAACACCTCTCTGGCCCGCTGCTTAAAGTGCTTCCCAACGATCACGTAAAGGAATGGATTCAGCGAACTGTTGCTGTAGCCGAGGTAGGTCGCGAGCTGTGCGCCTATGTCCAACACATGAGCCCATGTGCATCCTGGGAGGACCTCGTAATAATCTAGAGTATCCAGTAAGATAACCATCTGGTAGGGCAGCCAGCAAAGCACAAAGACAGCCAGGACAACGAGCACCAGGTAGGCCGCCTTCCTCTCAGTCCTAGCCGTAGCCCTGCTCTGCCTTACCGCCCGACTGTCCTGGAGCACCCTGATGATGTGGAAGCTGCAGAACAACACCACGGGAACCGGGAGAAGGAAACCGACCACGTTGACCGTCACGTTGTAGCGCAGCCTCCAGCCGGCGTGGGGGTAGGCCAGGTAGCATGCCTCCACCCCCAGGTGAGGGAAGAACTTGACGGAGCGGAAGAGGAGGCCAGGGAGGCTGAGCAGGGCGCCGATCATCCAGATCCCCAGGCAGAGTCCCCGGGCCAGGGCGGCCCGCCTCTCCCTGCCGCGGGACAGCGGTCGGGTCAAGGCCAGGTACCGGTCCACGCTGACCAGCATCAGAAACAGCACGCTGCAGTAGTAGTTCATCCCGATGACGATGTTGACCAGCTGGCACATAGGCTCCCCAAAGGGCCAGTGAAACTGGTGGAGCACGGTGGCCACCCAGAAAGGCAGGCAGAACATCATGAGCAGGTCGGCTGCAGCCAGGTTAGCCAGGTAGATGTCGGCCACCGTGCTGTGGCGCTTCTGGAGGCAGAACACGGACAGGACGAAGGAGTTCCCGGCTATGCCGAGGACGCAGATGATGGACATGTAAGCCGGCTGCATGGTGTAGACCCAGTCCCAGGCTGCTGTGTGGTTACACACCTCCTCGGATGCCACTATGCCCTCCATAAGCGGCCCGTCTGATGACTGTATGATCATTCAGGGAGCTGCCGCTTAGAAAAATAGATTTTTCTCAATGCGTGTGTCTCAGTAAGCGTTTTTTTCTTTCTTTCTTTGGTGTATGTGCGTCACCGCTCGTCATCAAGTGATAAAGCTTGTCAACCCCTTCACGTCTTGATTATGGAATACGAGTTGAAAGTAAAGAGAATAATGGATTTGATGGAGTGTGTGAGGAGAATGGAAGAGCCTTAGGTTCTTATCAGTGAGTGCACACAGGAGGTGCATGTTGTATCCAGTGAGGCACACTTCACTTAGCCTTTTCCATCAGCAAGCAAGTACGGTTGCACAGTTTACCCTGGTCTAAATGGAATCTTAGCAACAGATGGTCCATCTCTCTTTGGCAGATCAACACACACACACACACACACACACACACTCTCTCACACACACACACACACACACACATTCCCTGTTGATTTCAACACTTGAATGTTACTCGTACAGTTTATTTATATTTCCAAGGTAATTACTACAAATTGTTATTTTTGTTCGACAATTTTTGCCCCCACATTGTAGTAAAGGAAAATAGTAGGAGTGTTCTCTTTTCTGGGTTGTCAAACCACACTTTTGGGAGGACAGTTGGGTTGTTTCCATGACCACAAACGACACTGACGCTACGTCTGCTCCATAAAGAGACATTTGGAAAAACACATTATTGGGTTTTGCAAACAGTCCACAAAAAGCAATACAACTCATGTCCCCACTGGAAACACTGTGACACAGTTCCCTATTTAGCCATGCAGACATTGAGTCAGCAACCCTCGAAAACACACCAAGTCAGTCTGTCTGTCTTTGCTCTATTGTTGGCTATTTCAACTTTAGGGTGTGCCTCTTACATTCGATCAGATTTAGCTAGATTGCATCAGTGAATTTGTTCAGTTTATGTACATTTTAGTTGACAAACTTTGCTTATTTAAATGTCTAATTTTTTTTTTTCTTTAAACCAGACAACATACTGTAGCACAAATATTACATTTCTTGACTGCTATTTACAGAGAATATTTCTCACGAGATACAATATTCTAAACGTTGATGAAAATAATGCACCTACATGTACCGGCATACGGTATGTCATGCAAATCAATGGTACAGTTACTGCAGATACTGTACCAGGTTGAATGCAACTTTGCACGAAGATCAGGCCTTTGATACTAATTCAACACTATTCAGACAGCATTACCACAACAAGTCTCTTTCAAGTGTGCAGTCAAAACAACACTATGCTTCCTTTGTGTGTCTCACAGACACTTATGCCAGGGTCTTGAGAGTCGAGGACAGCTGTGACCGCGTAGACCCACTGCCCATTTTCCTCTGCCAAGAAAGCTGCTGAAACAACTCCTGCACCTTCTTCCTGAAGTTTTTACCCACGATGACGTATAGGATGGGGTTGAGCGTGTTGTTGAAAAAAGCCAGGTAGGTGAAGACCTGGTTGCAGACCTCCAGGATGTTGGTGAGGTGGCACCCGCTCAGCACCTCGGCCCGCAGCAGGATGTCCAGGGCAGTCACCAGATGGAAGGGCACCCAGCACACCAGGAAGGCCAGGAGGACCACCAGCACCAGGAGGGTAGCCTTCCTCTCCGTGTTCTCCGCGTGTAACCTCTCCATGGCCTGGTTCCTGAGCGCCCGTATGATACTCCAGGTGCAGTAGGAGATGATGGACACGGGGATGACGAAGCCAAACAGGATGAGCATGGCGTCAAAGACCAGCTCTGTAGCCTGGTTTGGGTAGTGCAGGTAGCAGGCTGTCACGCCCAAATCAGGGAAGAACTCCAGAGACCGGAAAAGCACGGTGGGCATACCAAGGAGCAGGCCAAAGGCCCACACTAGCAGACAGCCCAGCTTGGCGTACTTGGGCCGGCGCATTCTCCCGTGAGACATGGTGTGCACCAATGCCACATAGCGGTCTACACTGACCATGACGAGGAAATAGATGCTGCAGAAGATGTTCACCTTGATTCCCAGGTTGACCAGGCGGCAGAGCAGCAGCCCGAAGGGCCAGTCAAAGCCTTTGGCCGCGTTGATAGCCCAGAAGGGCAGGCAGGAGACCAGCACCAGGTCAGCCGCTGCTAGGTTACTCAGGTAGATCTCTGCCACTGTGCACGACTTCTTGTGAAGGCAGAACACTATTAGGACAAACAGATTACCCAGGATGCCCAGCACGCTGATGGTCATAATGTAGGCAGGCTGCATGGTCTGCAGCCAATCCCAGCCCGTCATGGGAGAGCAGCTGCTGGTGTTGGTGTTGTTTTCTCCATAGGCAGGTGTGGTGCTAAAGTCAGGGAAGCTGTGGAGACAAACACACGCATATTTAATAACGGTGGTTCATTAGAAGGAAATAAATATGCATGTATATGTACTTCATTAATTGAATGCATTCACATGTTTAGCTTAGAGAATTTTCTTTTGGCACTTTGATATTTCTACAGAGGAAAGGCAATCTTTAGTTGATGAAAAGGCAACGTGTAGTCACCTCTGTTAAGTAACGTTCCAATGTTAGTATAAAAGCTTTTTGCTACTGCCAAAATGATACAAAATGTTGAAGAGGTTTTGCTTAAAAAAGCCTTTACATCTCCTGGGGAAATATTATTATATATATTATATTATATCTGGACACCATCAGCACTTTGAAAGCCTTTTTTGAAAATTGTTATTGTCTGAGGGAATAGTAAGTCCCTATTGTGATGACAAAGGACAATTTGTTAAACATGTTTTGGAAAATGTCTAAACCTTATTAAGAATGAATGAATGAAGAATACTGATGGAAACACAAAAACAGCTCAGTCAAATTGACACATCCTTTTATAAAGTCTGGGTGAGGTAAGGGAAGCCATCCCGCTGTCTTTCTCTCAAAGAAGTCAAATGCTTGCTCCATCATTCTTTTGATCTTCCACAAACCTATGCTACAATGAGCATACCCACTTCATCCTCTATGGTGTTACTTTATTTACAGTTACTTTATGTGTTGTTATTTACAAAATGTTAGCTTCCCAACCAAACGTTTTACGGCTTTTGTGTACTTGCAATGTGTGCAGTAAGCAGATCAATGTCGCGCTAAAGTTACTTTAAGAAAGAAAAGGCATTAACAACGCATACTAAGTTACAGTCAAGACCTTTGAAGTGTTGGAACCAGTTCAGGTGTCTTAGGTTCATTAGTATTTCAAAGAGAAAGTAGCCCCATACAGTACATTTAGAGCCAACAGAAAATGTGCTGTGAATCCGTCATCTGGTAACATTTTACTGCTCTTGGTGTATTGGATGGATTACATTTTCTAAATGAACAGGTTTTCCCTTTTCACATTTCCCAAAATATGACAAAGTACGGGGACATGAATCTTTCTAAAGGACATGACAGACTTACTTTCAGTCTACAATTTATGAAAGAGTCCAAATCTAAACACAATGTTACACCGACATTTTAGATATAATACATTTACATGTGATGGAAAATATAAAATAACTTTATATACATGGCGGTAAGAAAACAACAATAATCGTACTGACCTGGTTGGCTGGAGAGCCATGTTGATAATGATCCAGATGCCTAGTCTGCTTTTCTCTGATTCCTTCCTGAGTGTTCTGGATCTCGCCCCTCATTGACTCAGGGAGTAGTGTACACACTCTTAAAGGAGGAGACAAATATGGAGGGAGGGAAGTGATGTCACTCAAAATCTTTCCTTCTCTCCTTTTTCTTTTCCCTCTCACTCAAAAAGATTGTCATCTCTACCAATCTTATTATCTGTTTTATCTCTCCCACACATTCTTCTGCCTTTCTCTCCCTCTGTCTGCCTGTCTCTCTCTCTCTCTCTCTCTCTCTCTCTCTCTCTCCCTCTCTCTCTCTCTCTCTCTCTCTCTCTCTCTCTCTCTCTCTCTCTCTCTCTCTCTCTCTCTCTCTCTCTCTCTCTCTCTCTCTCTCTCTGTCTCCCTCTCAACCACCCAATAGTTATTTCTCTCTAACACTCTAAAATTGCAACAGTATTATTTGGCCGTCTTATTTCAAGAGTACCAATAAAGTATAAGGTATGACATATTTTGTTGAATTTGTTCCTTCTCTTTTCAGTATGTTATTCAAATCTGATGTCAAAGACAAACAGTTCCAATGGTATGATGCTATTGCTATAAGTGTGTTTGGTTATCCTCTGGCATCTCAGCTGTTGTTGATGATGTTGCGAGTTTGTTGACATAAGTTGTGGAAAAGTTTTAGTTTCCACCTGTGTTTAAAAGCAAGCCATGTCACAGTGCTGGTAGGCAGATTGTGTGGTATGAATCCTGCATACTTGAAGATTTGCTCAGCACTCAGTAACAAACAAAATAACTTGACTATTCCTGAAGGCTATTTCATTGTAACAGAAAGTATGTCTGACAGCTAGGCAAGAGACATTTTCAGACACACACACACACACACACACAAATAAAAACCTAGTCACCCAAGACAAACAAAACTTCAAGAGAAGTATTATCTTTTAAGACATGGGTTTAATTCTAATTTTCCCTAGCTGCCGCTGTGGAATATATTTAAGATATTTAGAGTGCAGGCATTGTGACACAATACATATTTGGCAAGTAAACAGTATACAAAAAGATATAACCCCAAATATAATTATTCCCCTTGGATACTATAATTAGAAATAAAACACTAGTTATTAGAAGTATTTTGGAACGTCTGTTTTGTCTCTGGATTTGATCATAAATCCAGACATGATGAAGCTGTGGAGCCGTCTCAAATAAGACTGCTCTGTTTGTGCATATGAGGGTGTGTATGAATGTGCATGTTGAGAATAATGGTGTAAGGACTGCATGGCTTACCCACTGACTGAATATTAGAATATATGATGTGTCTGCCAGTCATGATTTACTGTAAGACTCAAAACGCAATGGGAAAAGAAAACATACATCACATAAAGAAAGAAATGGGCCAAGCTTATTAGGTTTGATCAGCATCACTTAGCGTTCACAGCCCTGTCTGTAATGATGCTTCCTCTGTAATACTATCTTCATGACTGGTCTGTCTGTCAATGCCATGCATCGTTATAGTGCTGTGCATTTATCCGACAGCAAATGCTTTCTCTTTTTAAGTGTGCTTGCGTCCTAAGTTCTTGTGATGTTAGTTTGGAGTTTTTGTTAATCACTCCAGGACTAAGTGGTCATCTTTGATGCTGCAGAGCACTTAGCTGAGCCCCTGCGCATATGCTCTGTGAAAACTTAATGGATGCGGTCAAACCCCACAACTTTCACAATCATACAATTTCACAGCAAGGTGACGTCAATTGGCCTACGTTAGGGGGAATAAAAAAAACGAATAGTTTTGCTATGATCCCATCGGTGGCGATGGTCAAAAGCTATCAATGTGAGTGATGGACAGTGACAGGCGGGGAGTGGTCATTTGCCCTGGAAGAGCTGACCCTTAACCGCCTTCCTGCCTCTGGTCCTCTGGCACTAAATGCAATCCATGTCACTTATACAGGGAAGTGGCGCCGTCTTATTCCTCATTGTGGGTCTCAGGAGATAGGCTATAGTGGTCGTGTCCTTTCTACAATCAAATATCTTAGGGGTCTTCTAGGAGACGCCCTGTCCTGCCAGCACCTATTGTTTACGGCACTCTTCCCGATTGCTTTCATGAAAAATATGAATACCCCATAAAGAGACACAAAAGGAATTGCTCAACTAAGTAAACCATACAACACAGGTGCCATAGGCCATTGTGAATGTTTGGGTAAAAGTTGATGTTATAATGGTGATGTGATAATTGTAATATAAATAGGCTTACAGGTTTTTACATGCAAGACTATTGGGTGGTGTTGAGGGGATGCTAAGAGGTCTGGCTAATTCTTTATGGAAAGTCTAAGTCCTTTTGAAATCAGGCCAAGGGTGTGCTAAGGAAATAGGATACCTAAACAAGCCGTTCAAACAATAGCATAATCGCTTACACATCTTGGCTTGGAACAACACTTTGTGGAAGAGGGGAAGTCTTGTCAAGACACGTTCAAAGTCATCTCTAAATCTCTAAAACATCTACCACTACACTGACAATCCACTGAATAATGTTACACCCAAGAACATGCCAACAGAATCTGACTTGATTTACAATCAATGAGGGAATTGTCTTTCAGTGGACTGTGAGCACATGGACTGCATCCCAAAGCTATGGCGCACACATTCTTTTGATCAACCAGCCCCTTGACAAGCGAACAATCAGATACTCCTTAGTATACATGCAAAAACCTTTCTTTGTAAAAATGTGGTCATTATCAGGTTCACATAGCAATAACTATTTTGTTAGAATAGTACAATTTGTGGGGTTCCCCTTCATGAGAGGGAAGTTTGTCATCAACTACAATTTAGCAATGTTTATTGTTAGTAGGATCTGTTTTTTTTAAAGGTCTGCTTTCTTTTTCTACAGTCATATTCCTCCCATGCTCTCAGATACGTGCACAATCTGATGAGAGATAGCTACATGCAAATGTTTGTCAAAATATTATTCATCATTTTTAAGATATATATATTTAGCACATAAGGTCTTTAACCTTTAAATCCACTTGAAAAGTTTAGTCTTTCTTTCTCGGCAGCATTAGTATGGTGTTTACAAGTGTCGAGGGTACAGCTTGTGGTTTAATAAAAAGGCTGTGCGAGGGAGTGTGGGACAGGGTGTGTATCTCATGATGACTCTCTCTTCCTTTCCAAGTGCTTGGGTCTCTGGCTCGCCTATAAACCAGGGCAAATTTTTCTTAGGTGCATAGGCCTCAGGCTTTTTTCCTGGCTATATCCCTTGATTACATAATCAGCAATCCCCAAGCCTAGATTCCAAAATGTACAGTGGAACTTGGAAAGAGAACTTATTACTCAAAGTTTTCAAATCCAACCTCCTGCACCAAGTGTAGAAACGTTGCTTCACCAATGCAGACAAAGTAAATTACCAAATTGTCATATTGAGTTCTGAGAAAAAAGGGTGTTATCACAGGTTGGTCATTTAAAATCTGATTATGCTACAGAACATAGAGTTACGCTATTTTTAACATAGAGTTAAAAATAAAAGTAATCAAGGTTATGTTTTATTGGCCTTCATGATTTAAATTTCTTTTTTAATAAAAAATATTATATACAGTACTGTGGCAGGTGGGTAAAGTAAGAATGCAAAAATCGAAGTGTTAATAGTTTTTTTTTTTTTTTATCAATCAACTAAATGCAAAGTTAATGAACAAATGAACAATCTAAATCAAATCAATATTTGCTGTGACAGTTCTTTGCTTCCAAATTTTTGCCAGCATTTTTTCACATCTGCCTAAAACTTTTTCATAGTACTGTACATCTAAATCCAAGCCCTTATCTATATTTCGTTAAGCTGTATGTGTGTTTATGACCAAGGCCCCAGCGAACCACTATGTGTTTACATTATACCTAGTTACTCAGAGGAAAACTGTGGAGGAGGCAGCACTAGGCTTAAAGGGACAGTTCAACTGAAATTATGGGAAATGATGATGATGAAGATGATTGATATCAAACTCATGATTGTATGTCCAATATGTCCAAGTTAAGTAGGTAGGTAAATGAGGCCTAGCTTAGCACAAAGACTAACCTAAGAGATCAGTCTGAGAGTTGAAAAATGGAACAAGTGACGTGAAAAATAGGATGTTGTACACAATTGCAAGAAATTGCTGGAACAGCACAAATTCCTGTCCAAAATTAATGTTATTTCAATCTGTTTACTATCATAAGCTTTTCAAATCAATGCCGGTTGGATGGTTTACCAGAATTACATGTTTCCCTGTTTATTTGATGCAAGTGCGCCCATAAAAGTGGAAAAACGTAAAAACAAATCAATAAATAACCATGTATAAGATTACTATAAAGACACCAGAACGACTAAGAAGTAAACATGTCTTCTGTACTGGTAATTTGATTAAGTTGCAAGATTTGAACAGTAAATAGACATCTTTGCACGCATCTTCAAACATGTAGGCTAGATATTTTTTAAAGCAGTCGGAGTTAAAGGGATAGTTCAACTTTTTGGGAAATACAATATGTGCCTACTTACCCCTAGTCAGACGAGATGATCTATAGATCAATCTTAGGTTAGTCTTTGTGCTAAGCTAGGCCTCATTTACCTACCTACATAACGTCTTATTGGACATACAATCATGAGATTGATATCAATCATCTTCATCATCATCATTTCCCATCATTTCAGTTGAACTGTCCCTTTAAGCCAGGGTCTCAGACAATGGGGCTTGTTTGGGATAATTGGCCATTCTTTCTGACTGGTGAAATGGACTGAGAGACTACTTAGAGACTACATGATGGCTGTTCGCCAAAAAGCGACTACTAATGTTATTGCATTTTGATAGATGGATCCTGATAAAATGCCACTGCAACTGCTAATTAAGGTATTCCTTTTTTCTTATTACTGAAGGGTTTGGAATACTATCATGTCTACAACTTGTATTCTGTAAAAATATACCATACGGCCATCAATATACTATGTGTATACGTATATATATATATATATATTTCCCTTCATTAGTTCAGTAATTTGTGTCACTTCACAAGCAATAAATGTGAAACTTAGTGCCGTCTAGTGGACAGTGCTTAAAGATCACACACAGACACAATCACAGACAAACAAAAGAACTCACAAACCCACACACACAGAAGACAGATGACAGAATACACCAAGGATAAACTGCCTGCACAGATTATATTGATCATTCAGTGACTGCAATGAGATTTCCTATGACAGACCGTTAAGGGATAGGACTAAGTGCAGGGATTTGATTTGATCAGCTGGCAAGGTGAACCGACTGTGACCAAGAAACTTGGATGGGCTACGCTATGTGGTAATCTGATATCAGGTACAACGCCTGGGTGGCCTTAACACCGCGACGACATTATCTCACACCATCATAAATCAAACAGGAGGAAAGTCACAGAAAGTGCCCCAAACATGAAGCACAAGCTCCTCGGCTCCCTTGCTAATGTGTCACAGTGGAACCACAGTAAGACCCAAAGGCTCACATCAGGAACAATCCATTTTCTGATCTCTCAGTGAACGCATCATACGAGACATTCATCAGGGCCAAAAAAAAACTAAAAAAGTCCTGCCCTCCTCCCTCTGTCTTGCTCCCTGTCTCTTGCTCTCTCTGTTATATCATCCCCCCCCCCCCCCCCTCTCTCTCTCTCTCTCTCTCTCTCTCTCTCTCTCTCTCTCTCTCTCTATTCATCCGATCATGTATAAAACGTTCCCCGGAGTGACGTCAACTTTCCACAGACTTTGGCCAGCAGCTTTGTAAGTGAGACTCAACGTAGGCTGCCACACAACGTTTGTAGCGGCTAGATTGACACATGTCAAGTCTCCATGGCGACGGGTCAAATGTCCTGCATGACTATGTCCGATCACATCATCCTATGGTAGTGACAGGCTCCTGGCAGGGGTCCGCTGAAACCAGGACGATTGTCTCACAGAAACGCTTCACCCTGACTGTGACACTCTTTAAAGCCATCAGGTATAATGTGGGATGCCACAACTGCTCAAAATTCAACTCGCCAGTTGAATACTCTGACCCAGGTGTGACCTACCACTGGTATGCAGTGTGGTGGAAGGGTCGCCTCCGTCTCCGCTCATAAGGGTAGCATCCCCATAAATCCTGCTCTCTTTCCATGGTAATTTGAATCGGCAGTATAGCTCCGTGTTACCATGGCAGCAGCACACAAGATACTGAAACGTATAGTGCTCCTTTTCTTCTTTTTTTTTTTTTTTTTTACCAAGTAGCTATAGAAGCACCACTCTCCCACCTCTCTCTTGGTTTTCTGCTGCCATTCTACCTCCGTGTCGACAGCCGTCAGTCAATCACTGAATCAAAGATCCGTAAAACAGAAATGTATGTGTGTGCTTGAGCAGTCAACTGCAATAACATTTATCAAACAGACTTCAGGGCATATTATAGATGCTGAAAACACAGCATTTCAAATCCCGCAAAGCACTGACGCCATGCTCAGTGAAACATCCCCTACCTCTTTTAATCATCTTACAATCCTCACCAATTCAACCAGGCGTTGATCCCATATATTCCCCGTGACAGGTGGAATGGGAAATCCCTTAGTACTATCTTGCTATGTGGATGAGTTGACAGGTAAAAAAAAAAAAACGTCCATCCCATGGATAGTGACAGCTCCGGAGAGAGCAGCTTTGATTCTGCCACTTTAATGAGCTTCAGAGATCGCAGGGGCCAGGAAAGGTCGGACCGCCGGGTGGAGAGAGAGGACCATTCGGACCGTTCCTCTGCACTGCAGGCCCTTACCTCAGCCTCGCTCCCAAGTCTAATGGTGAGGCCAGGATGAAATGAACCGTCATGAACTTCTGTCCACTCCCAGTCACCTGGGGCTGACATTAAAACCTTCCGTCTCACCAGCACCAGCGCTCTCAGCTCCAAAGCTGGGTCAGCAGTGTAACAGGACCTGATTTGAGACGCTCCCACTCTGAGGGTGTTGAAAAAAAACACACACAAAAAAACGTCCATAGCGATGTGAAAGGCTGCTATCTATGTGACATGAAGGACAGTGTTGGAAAGTTGCTGGGCTCACATGGGGACAGACAGGAGCTTAATCAAGTGCCTTTGGAAAGCACTGGAAACCCGACGCGGCCAACACAGCGAGTGGGAGAGCCACAATGCACAGCGGTGTATCGACTATCCGTGTCGAGATGGGCAAAGGTGTGCGGAGGCATTGATTTTCTCTGGGGTCGTGTGAGTTTGTTTTTTCTTCAGTTTTTTTTTTCCCCTGACTGAGTGGGAGGACTCGAGCAGGGGCCCAGCGAGTGTGAGTGTAAGTTTAGGTTGTTAAGGATCGCCGCTGAGGTAGTCTGTCTGTCTGTCTCCTCAAACACCCACATAGTGAGCAGCACCGTACAACCCGCCCAGTCGCTGCCTTCAAAAACAAACAAGCAAACACAAGCACACACATACACTATCACGATTTAGAAATACATGAATGCAATCTTTCTTCCTGGATCATATGATGTTGTCAGCTTTTTTTATGTCATAAACATTGTTTTCATGCTAATAAACGAGCTCATGTTTTGCGCTCTGTTTGCCTCTGAACCGTCCTGATAACCAGGATGTGTCTGAGGAGCTTGGCACCCCATTAGCATCTTTAGTACCTCCCCTCTTCTCCGTCTCACTTGACAAGATAGGAGAGGGCTGGAGTTCTGCCTCCTGCAAGGGTTCCTAATTGTTTTTTCCCCTGTAAATAAAGCCACAGGTGACTTGCTTTCACATCTCTCTCTGCTTCTTTTAGACAGATTCATCCTGCGCTGGGTTTAAATGGACCCCTTATGATTTATTATTCAGAATAGAGAGGTTAGTGCAGTCTCAGGATGTCTAAGCAGGAAACAAATATGAAAAAGGAGCCGCTGTCAAAATACTTAAACGTTCCATAAACCAATAAGTGCAAGCGCTATAAATACCCTGCATTAGCATAGATGAGCTTTGACCGTCAACAGTTATCTGCTTCATCTTCTCAAGGGCCTTTTATAGAACCTTTTGGGGAAGTGGATGTAGCTGTACTCCGTTGCAGCGGCTCATTCATTTAGGCATTTTTTTTTTTACATTAAGTGGATACAGTGGAGATCAACAGCACATCTACGTGAAGGTTGTGCGAAGGTCCTCCACAGCTGACTTCACACTTTGCATCTCTCTGAGGTTGAATTTGAGGAGGCCGGTGGCAAAGTGAGGCAAGCTGATTCAGACATTGTTGAAGGGGAGACTGCGCACTGTGGCAGAGGAGTTTTATATTAGTGTCCTAAGGCATGGAGAAGATTGAGGAATGCTGCTGTAGGGGTTTGGTGGAGGTGGGGATCTGCTAACCCTCTGCGGCCCCAAGCACTCTCTGCTCTGACCCACGGTGGAACCGATTAGCAACAGCAGCCCAAGCAACCAACTGCCTGACTCACGCCTCCATAATCTTAGATCTGATTTTGTAATATTTGGTGGTTCTCTAGGAAGCATGTTTATATACAAGCCAACGACATGTATGTAAGATTGTAATACAATGTGCAATGGTCACTCAGAATCCAGAGATGTCTGCCAGAACTTGTTCCACTGGAGATGTCCGGCAGTCGTCTAGCGTCAACGGCAGTCATTGGGTTGTAAGTTGCATTTGGATGGCCTTTCTCAAACACGTTCCTGGTTGATTGCTTTTCTTTTTTGTGGGTGTCTTGAATATAATACTCACACAGAAATACATGCATATCTTTGTGCAGGACATACTTTAATATTTATATATATATATATTTCTTACAAAAGCAGAACTGTGTATGTGATTTTTAATATGTTAGAAACATTTACAAACAATTACACATTCAATGTTTATTAAATATAAAACTATCAACATGATACCTTTTCAGTTTGGGGGATTAAAAAATTATACATTTATCTGAGTTCCTGACGTACTTGGACGGTGTGATATAATTTCCATAAAGCATGAATAATGAATATCAATATGTCACTATGTACAGTGATGTTATCATTGAAGCATGAAAATGATATGAGCCTTCTACCTTTTAACCTTCAAGAAACCCTTGCAAGTTTTACAAGTATTACATAAGTAAGCGTGGCGAATCTAAAGCCAATAAGCAAGTCACAGAATAATGTCCAAATTAAACATTGATTGAATCAGGCGTTCTGTGTCAAGTGAAAAGTAGATGATTTATAAACAATAAAATAGTTTCTGACTGGATTATTACTTATTACCATACATTAATTAACAGTTTGTATTATAACCTTTACCTTTACAATATACAGAATACAATTTTTTAAATTCTATCACTAGATACATTGGCCAAAATTGTAATAAACAGAAGCAACATGACAGGATTCCTTGAGTTTCCATGAAGGTCATCATACCCATATCTGAACAGATCGAGACTGTCATAAGACCGACCATGGCTTAAAAAAACAGGTCACAATTGAGTATTTCCTCATTTCTGTTTGTTGCCTAAATAAAACAAAACATAATTGAAGGAAAACAATGACGAGAGCCATTGTCCCTATATCCCCAAGATAGCCCCTGGAAACCCAAAGTTTATCAGCTGTGTAAGTGCCACAAAATGTACAAGTGTTTGTGTGTGTGTTTTTTGAGCGCAATGAGAATAAAGGATTTGGGAACACCCACCGTGACGGAGGGTTCGCTTGTGCTTCGAAAAGAACAAAGTTAATATACCCAATTAGGAGGAGGATTAATCACCATGGAAACTGCTGTCTCCGGACCCCAGGCAGAACAAAGCTAAGTCACTGGAGCATTCTAAATTCAAAGGCTCCGGAAGATAGGAAAAGATCATCTGTTCTCCACCAGAGCCTACTGACTACCCGTCTTTTCACGCCAACAGTGAAAGATTGGAGCTAGAGAGTGAGTTATCCAACAGGCCACGTCTAAACTGTGCTTCTGTTTCAGCTACGCAACACCCTTGCATCACACCCTTATTGACGACATTAGCATGTCTTAGATGACACACTGGGACAGCAAGATATTTTGTTCCATATCAATTATTCACTAAAGTGTTCCTCTGTATTAGACAACTAGGTGGTGGGGCAATTACTGTAAACTAAATGATGTATGGGACAGTATATGGGACTAAAATCATGTTGTAGATTTACTTTTGTTGTAGTCCCATTTCCCCCTTTCCGGCTAACAGAACACAATCTGTACACTCCGCAGGGAGAGCCCTGCGCATTAGTCCTTGTTTTCAGCGTGACAACAACAGGCGTGTACAGAAGTAATCCCAGCTTCCCTTGAATGTTTTAAGATTCACCCTCTCTAGTCAGCCGCATAATTAGGCAGCACTCCCCTAAATTTCTTGGCAACTATCTTGGGGGCTTCGAGGTGGGTCCAGTTCACAATGCATGTTAAGGCCCATTCAATCTTCATCTCCAGACCTCTGATATAATGTATGAGAAGCGTGAAGACCACAGGAAAACTTGGAGTTTTCATCTGAAGATAAATGAAAATACGCCTGGCCGGTCTAGACCTAGTCGATATAAGCCTGCCGTTTCTATCACTTAAACTTCCAAGCCTAGCACGCTCAGCAGCGCTCCTTTCAACTGCAGGCTCTCTTTGATTTGATTTAATATGTGTTCAAGTCCAGCCTCACACACATTCTCCATAGGGGTATTTCCCAAGGTCCAAAATGTGTGTGTGTGTGTGTGTGTGTGTGTGTGTGTGTGTGTGTGTGTGTGTACTTTATACGTTGGAGTATGTGCACGCTCTACCACTGCGTGCACGGTTCAGAAGGTGAAGGCGTAAACGACTCCCACCACCACGATGTTGCCAATGGTGGCGATGATGGCGATCCAGAGCCAGATGGCGTCGCTGGACATGGACTGCTGCTCCTCCTGCTGGCCCTGCACGGAGGCGGCCGAGGCTGCGGCGTGGACGCTGGCCGACGAGTTGAAGAGCGAGTGCTCGCCGCTGTAGTCGTCGTTGGGCGAGGAGTCCATGAAGGCCCCGGTCATCACAGGGATCTGGGGGATATGGGAGTGAGGGAGAGAAATATCCGTCACTTTCAACTTCACTCTCAGCTTCACAACAGATCAAAGGGGGGAAATAAGGTGGGATTTTTGGCCTGGTGATGCAATAGCATAGGTTAGCCGTTTCACTCAGTTGTAGATCCGTTGTCAGGGATACTGCTGAAATTCAGGCTTTCAATCAATCTGCAACTATTAACAAGATAGCAAGAAAGAAAAACACAATCTAATATCCAAACTAGATATTATAAACTTCTCTGCAAGATGAAGAAGTTCATTTTAGCCATGCTCTACCAAGTAACAAGTAGGTATAAGGAGGGTGTGTGCTGTATCACGACATCTTTAGCTAACGGAAACAAGGGTTCTCACTCCGGGTGTAATTCTCCCTCTCTCTCGTTAGTCTCTGCACAGGCAAGCCCCAGTGAGGGAACTAGGGCTTGATTAACATGGAATTAATATTTTAAATGAGGGAAGTGAGAGTGATTTATTGCTTGGGACAAATAAGGCTCAGCAAAGGCTGGTCGGCAGAGAAGAAGCAAGCAAAGACCTCTTGCATGTGTATGTGCGTGTTTGTGTCTCTGCACGTGTGTGTGTGTGAGACTGTAAGTCTGCGTGCCTGTACTGTAAGAGCTGTATGCACTGTGTGAGTGCCTGAGAGACTCCTCTCATTGCTTCGATAAGAAAACAGACTCCTTTCTTCGGCAGAGGTTGGACAACAATGGTAAAAATACCTTGGAGATATGTTGGCCCTGGCTTATATATAAATAAAGCTTTCCTGCCCACTCTCTCCTTCTCGTTTACGCTCTCATACACACATAAACAGATACACAACATTTTCCGAAACGGCTTGCCCACACATCGAAACACGCCTTTGAGGTCTTCCCTTTTACACGGGAGCTCAGCGTTTAAAAGGTGCACTGCTGCTGTTCAGCCATTGGCCCCTGGTGGTAAATAAGGACATGACACATCCTGTGGAGCGACAGCTCTTCACATGAGCATGATGGGAGTCGATATGCATGTATGGACGCCAGCAATCTGGTGCTCAGTATCCCCTCCCCCCACCCACTCACTCAGTAATTATAAAGGCCGATTCCTCGCTGCAGGCCATAGCATCCCTGTACATTGCCTTCCGTTATCTTTGATAGTCCCTTTTTAAGTCATGGTGCGCACGGAAGCTAAACGAATACAACACGGATATAATTCGCAAACATCAGACTCTCTGGTTCATTTGTTCGCGAAAGTATTGCACCAGAATCATCAAGTTCTAAAAAGAATGTCTTACAAATACATCACTTTGAGTGCTCTCTACCCGCTCATCCAAACAAACTATTCCCGTGTGCTGAAACGCATAAGGTCAGCGCAGTAAGCGGTTAAGCATTAATGGAATGGGAAAAAAGGGAAGAAAGTCAGAGATGGGGGCATCCCCAGGCGTAGGAGCACTTAAGAGGGCAATGATGGCCATCTCTCAAGCATTACTATCAGAAAAGTGATGCCCGCAGATGTGCATGGAAGAGTGGCCTGGGTAATAGAGCTGCAGTTTGCTACTGACCAAGGAAGCCATACTGCGGCCTGAACGTTCCTCTGGCGGGGATAGTAAACTACTTGCTGAATGGCTACATCTGCGGAGTAGGAGAAATGTAGCTGGATATATTGTGAATAATGAGAAGGCATTGTGGGTTTTCGGCGCCGAAATGCCATGGCCATATCTTACCTATTACTTGAATGCACATTTGGTTCTGAATAATGGTTCGAGTCAAATGGAGTAAAACACAATCGACACCGTGGGGGAAGTCGGCAAAAGGAGGTAAAGAAAGAAGGGAAAGGAAGGAAAGATCATGGTTCTTCACAAAACACCTGTTCTGTTTTCGCAGATTTGATTCATTTGTCCCAGCTGTTACTGAAATGGTGCCGTCGTAAGTGGCTGCTTACAGTAATTGTTGAGTGCACTAGGCCATAATTGCCTCCCATAGGGACGCGTGGCCATTGGCAATGGCTCCATTACATGCCCTAGGAAAAACAAACCACCCCCGACACGAGCACATTGAAACTAAAGATGCTACCAACAAATACTGTGCCTAACTACAAACGCTCTTTTGATAACTATTATTTTATAGACACTTTTCCAAAAGAAATAATCATCTATCGCCCCTCTGTATAATATGACACAAAAATCGGCTGGTAGAGATCGTAACATCGATTGAGAACTGAAATAAATTACAACATCATGTCTCTACACTGACAAATGGTGTTCCCTACTTCTGAACAGTAGATTTGGACTTGACCTTGCAGCAATTTGACAAAGGTCTTCCAATAAATCTCAAAGACAACTTTGCTTACAGATACTGGTTTGTACAAATGGCAGGTAGGACATTCGGTCTCCAGTCGGTCGCTGCCGTTGCTGCATAGATGTACTACTCCCTACTTTCAATGATTTCCATTCCTCAGGAAGCCTAGCAGTATTTCCCACGAAATCGCATAACTTAATAGAACAAATGTAGCACAAGTTTGTCCTGCTCAGCAGAGACCATCTGCTAGGCTCAGTTGTATTTCGATGGCAGAGGGGAAACTTCTTTTCCTCAAACTGTTTGGATGATGGATGTAAATCCTTAACCTCATCCTCGACTTGGAGTAGAATTACGGCAATGCAAGCAGACAAATATCAACATTTAGAAAACATATTTTGGGCTCTTAATCAGATATATTCATTCCGCAAGCATACTGTATAACTGAAGCAATGAATCAAAACAATTACACAACAAAACAACATTCATTTGGATTTGAATAACTTTCATTATAGGCCTAAGCAATTTGTATCAACTGTAAAACTACTCAAATGGAAAAATAGTTAAAGTAAGAATATAACTTTCAAAATATTTGTGCGGATTGAAATCATGAAAAATCCTGAATAATTTATGTTCACATCTGGTATTTCCGTTCTTGCGATGGGCAAGGTAATTAGCAGCAACACGAAGACTGGAAATCACGATCTCAGGATCAAACCAATGAAATATTTAGCTGCTCAAACAGCAAAAATGATTTGCTGTTCTCTGATGAGAAGTAATAGTTTGTGACAATCCCAAATATAAGTTAATATTTTAAGAGCTGATATCAACAATGCAGTGTGCTTGAATATATATATAATATATATATATATATATTTAAGTGTATGTTCTGTATATATAGTACATATGCGTTTTTGTGTGTTTAGGTGTAAGAGAGAGAGAGAGAATTTAATTTTAAAAGCACTTTATTGCACACTGCAGCAGTACCTCCTTTTCACAAAGACTAATTTGGCTCTAACCAGCCAAACAAACTATTTACAAAAAGACTGTGTAGAAACTTACCAAGAACATAGCAAAAACAGACTCATTTTCAGGGGGAGTAAGAAACCAAGGAAAGAAAAGAAGGGGGCGGGGGGGGGGATAAACCAAAACAACACTGCACTCCTTTAGAAAACAGCAAACACTCTTTTAAACAGTTATCAATAAGCTCCAATCATTCTGTACAGAACATAAAACGTAAAAATGTTCAATCCCCCCACATCTCAGCAAAGGCTTTCAGTCTATAATATTCGTATTCGATGATGAAACGGACAGCCCACATATCCCTCTTCACCTGGATAGGATCCACTGACCCCTGCCCAAGCTTACAGTTCTCTCTGGGTTTCCATATGGCCAACTTGGTTATCCCAGACAGATAGTTGATCATACATTTCTATTACACCTGGGCCTATAAATAAACAGCTACATAAAGAAACCGTCCCCAAGTCTTCTAACTAATATTCTTAAACATGAAAAAAGACTACCACTGCACTGCGCAAAAAGGGGTTCTATAGCTTCATACTCTGAGCAGAAAGGACATCTCTCCCCTCTACTCGGATAAATGTGCACCACATGTCTGTTTGGAGCTATTGTCCCATGCAATCCCACACCGAAACTCTACAGTCCGCTATTCAATGGGCCACCAGCTACCTTTGGGGGAATTGCCTGAGGCCAAAAAATGTGCCCACCTCGATTCCTTCATCCCTGCCAGTGAGCACAGGTGCACCACATTGACACGTGTGATGTATAATGCTTTCTTTCTGCACGCCTCAAACTCCCCCAGTTCAGGGTCACACAAAAGACAGCAGCTGCCCGTCCTCCTCCTGCCGATCCCCCACCAACCTGGCAGGGGCACGCAGACCTCCTCCACCCCTCTCTGTGGCTGCCTGGATGACTTCACGCCCTCCGTCCAAGTTCTTCCAATGATGTCCAGTTGGCTTTCATTAGATGGCCGAGCTTCACAAATCCAGCCTCTTGTAGGCCAGTGTCTACGCTGCGCTCGGACAAAGTCTTCGCCTTCATAAAAGGATTACAGAACAGCGGCTCCTCAAACAGCCACATGCCAGGTAGTCTGCCGGGTACACGACTGATTTCAAAACCTCGCCACGCCTGCATAACTGGTAGCACTCTCCCATTACCTCCAAAAAGTCACCCCCCAAATGCCTCAAGGAAAATTGAACAGAAATCAGTGGGCAGCCCATCTATTCCAGGTGCAGGGCCTGACAAGAGTTCTTTAACAGTCCAGAGAAGAGCGCTCACCTGGTTCCAACTGAGGCAGCCCCCGCAGTAGCTCTGCTGTGCATCCTGTGTTGCAAGCCTCCGGATTATAAAAGGGCAGCATACAATTCGACAGCATGGTTCCTCGTCTCTGCTGGATCCATGGTAACCCTCCCATCTGGGAGACAGAGACACGCCATCTGTTTCCTCTGGGCCACTGTCCTTTCCAAGTTAAAAAAAGAATGTGCTAGGTGCATCCATATCTTTTAACAGAAGCAAAGCGGGCCCTAATCATTGCCACCTTGACCCTCTTGTTAAAAAAAGAACACCGTTCCTGTCTCTTTCCCTGGAAAACGCTCTTCTCTCCCAGATCTACTTTGTCTTATGATGGCATCCTCTAGGAGTTGATTCATTTAACATCCCAGGCCTTTAACAGCACCTTAATGAGTGTGGTGGAATGGTTTGTGTACTGCTGACAAAAAATACAAGTTTGGGCTTTGCCTGCCTGCTACCATTGCGTTAAACTTTCTCAATCGTGAGTGAAAGAGAGAGAAAAAGAGACAGGGAGAGAGACATCTACGTATCTCTCCTCGTTCCAGTGTCTAACTCCTGACTTGTGTAAGTGTGTGTGTGTGTGTCTGAAGTGCTCTCACCCATGACTCCCTATGCTGCACAACAGAGTCAACCGAAAAAGCGCCTTAGCGTTAAAACGTCTGACGTTGCAACACAGTTCCAATGCCGTGGCTGGAGATGAAGAATAAGGGAATTTAAGGTTTAGGGACTCACACTTTGACGATGACTCAGGATATTATCTTTAATCTTACAAAAGATTGGCCTCTCCAGGTGGAAACCGAGAAATACCATCTGAAGATGTTATTTTGAAGGACTGATGTTTCATTTTCATTCTTTAGTTGCATTATTTATGTATTGATGTTCTGTCAATAACTGGATTTTGTACGTAAGAGGAGAGATCATAAATAGCCAATGTTGGTGTCTCATGGTAAAGTCTCTGTATGTGAGTGAGTGAGTGAGTGAGTGAGTGAGTGAGTGAGTGAGTGAGTAAACGAAAAAGAAACTGCCCTAATGTATATTTAAAAAAAAAATCAGCAAACAAGTATTTTCTTCCAAAACATCTGGACTTGTTAATACTATACTGTTAATGATGAAATGTTCATGTAAAAAACGGTCAATTCCAAAAACAAAGACAAAGATATCTGAGATAGATAAGATTTGTAAGCAAAGATTTCCAAAGAATTTGGAATTCAAGTCTTAATCGCCAGATAGCTTTCAAAAATTTGAAAAAAAATCAGACATTCATTAATCATTTATAGAAGCCCATATTTAATAATGTATACACTGGATTAAATGTGCAGCATGTGTTTTAAGTATAGTTTACACCCAAAAACACACCACTCTTAAGCACAAGCAGATATTTCTTGCAGTGCACTATTGCAAACTACTCCCATGTTTCCAGAGGATTTAAAGCTCTCTTACATGGATTTTGCATGTGAGCCTTTTGAATTAAAACAGACCCTCTGATTCAAAAGCACTCTTGTCTTCTGCAAAACAGTGAACAGAGGACGGTGTAATATTTTCGCAAGCATTTGAAAAAAAATCTCTTAAATCATATAGCATCTTATGGTCCATGGCCGATTGGTAAGAAGCCTGTTTGATAAGCGGACAGAGCAGATTGGTTGCATGCATGAACTTTGAAAAGAAAAAAATACACCCTGAAGACCAGCGCTTGTGGATTTCATTTCATCTTGTTGATTCATCTTTGACGAAGGATTGCATTGTTTTGTTATACACACCAGTCAATGCTTGGGACAAGAGGAGGCTTGGACTAAATTTGATTTGTTTTCAGAAGGACTGCTTGTATTCCGCTCAGCATTACTTTCCCTCACTTATCACCAAAGGCAGAAGCGTCATGCACCCAATTTGTTGGATAAACTCCATTTATTATACGCTCTTTAGCATATATACTTAATACTCTAGATTTGATTTCAAACCATTGAGGTGGCACGTGTCCCCTCTGTCTGAATGGGCATGACACTTCTGACTATACGGATAACATACTGTAATGTTCTTTTTTTAAAGAGTACCTGTTGCACATGGATTGGCTGGCAATGTGAGGAATCTTTTGTTGATTAATTTCCCTGCATCAATCTGTGCCTTTGATGTCACTGTGGTACAGCTGCAAGAAAGGCTCTCAAAGAGCTCCCTCCCCGTGACCGTGGAGATGAGCTTAGCAACCAGTAATGGCTTTTCCTCGACAACCAGGGGCTTCTGGCAGAGGGGTGCCTCCCACTCCACAGCCCAGAGTCGATCTGATTACTGGCCTCCGATTGGAGGCTTCAAGGCATGGGATCATAGCGCTGTATCACGCGAATGTATACGTGTTTCAGACTGCCACATGCACATGCTAACGCCCAGCAACGTCCACATCATCACATTCAACCTACCGAGCAACTGTTGTTCTCCTCTGTTGTTTTGTATGTGCCATTCTCACTGGCACCACGGTTAACTTGAGATGTTCTGCATAAAGCCAGACAAATATATTTCCAGCAGAGAAATCAAAATGTCCAAGCAAACTCAAATTGAATTGTGTAAGTGTGTGTGTGTGTGTGTGTGTGTGTGTGCTTATGTGGGTTACAGGGAATTGGTATCAAAACACACTTATCCACACACCCGAGGCATTCATTTCATCTCTTGCTGGCGTCAGCCACCCTTCCAGCTCCTCGCATGCCTGCTCATTCAGTGAGCAATATTGAGAAATTTGAAGGGGCGGAGGTGGTAACCCTTAATTGAATCTCCACTCGAGTAAGACTCAACCCAAGTAGATAGACTACATGCAAGGTGAGGGGGCAGCCCCATTTTGAGCCCACTGGAAACATGAGGTGCAAGCAAAAAACATCGTGGCACATTGAATCCTTGATCCGCAGTAAGCTGCATGGCAGAAGGTAATAAGACCCAGAGATGTGTGCTTGTCATAGAGATGGGGATGACAAATAGCTCGCCCTCAGGCCTCTCTAGCGCCATGATTCAGGGGGCTGTTCTATTCTCTCCTGCTGTCTCTTTGTGTGATTGTGTGACATGTACATTCTCTACAGTAGCGTTGTTCATATATAAAATCAATACAGTTGTTATGAACATGAACGATGTTTGTGTCATGCCAACCTTTCTCTTGTTCAATAGTTTGTGATGTAGATATGTCTATGGGATCAAGACCATCATGTTGTAATGTCCTACATCACACTGACATTATAAATAGCAAAAAATAACTAACATTTGGAGAAAAAAAATAATGAAATGAAAAATGAAAATAAATAAGTAAATAATATATGGCACATTCCCAAAACAAAAATGAATAATTTGAATGGTATGTACGATTTTCTCCCTGTAAATCGTACCAAAGAAAATATCAACAGTGTAATTATGGTTACATGGTATTATGATACAGGTTGAACCATCTCTTTAGTATTGTTCAATCATGAACTCTGATATTGGCCAAGGTTCAATACAAGACACTCACAATATCTGACACAACTATTTGAATGCAACATTGACAAAGAGCGTGATATAAAAGAGGAAAAGAACAAAGCGCTGAGCGCACAAGTCAAATTTATGAACTGGTTCTCAGCTCTCTTAACTACAATTGTTTCCTAAAGAGCTCAGTATGAAATAATAAATATGAGGTGTCCACAGCGCGTCAACAAGTTAACAGATTCACGAAAACGGGATGTTGTGCCCCTCTATAAATAAGTCTAGCTTTAAAAACTAATATTTTTATACAGACCCCTTTTATAATGCACAAATAAATACATATTTATATATGATGAAATGTATTAATGGTATGCAATAATGCATGCATAGGTAGATATGAGTAACGGGCATCGAGGGCACAGAATGCCTTTGTGCTAGAGACTCTGCCATCCTCAACATTTCCCATTCAAAAAGAACTGCCCCGGGCTAAGCCTTTGTGGTGGACTCCAGCAAACAAACCTTACTGTAATTATGCTTGCGTTTTAATATTGATTTGATCTATTCTTGGTTGGCATTGGCATTGGAAAAAAAAACTCAATAAAAAACTATGTAAGAAAATCTTGTTTTAAACTAGGGTTCCATTTTGGATTGCTAAGAGTTACACACGGCAACTTTAACCTACTATAATAACGTCTGCAAGATTTACTGTATGCATTTGTGTGGCATGGTATTGCCTTTACTGCCTGGTCTGAACAGTATGCATACAGGTTGACATCAACAGTTATGAATGTTTATGGAGCGTCCCTTGGGGTCCATGAATTTCTCATGTGTTTGCTCTGTTGACCTAATTCGTTAGGATGCTGGCATGAATGTGTAGATCTGGAAGTGACTTTGTGGAACATGCAGTGTATAACAATACAGCAGGGAACACTGATTACACCTCATTTTGTCCCTGGATGTACAGTAGCCTACATACAGCCGTGTGGGTGTGAGTTGTAAGTGTGACTCAATGTTTTTGTATACGAAGCCTGCATGAAAATTTGTGAATGTCCTGAGGGGCAAGTACCACATGAATCAGTTTCTTGGTTAAGATGGGATTCCTCGGTGACAACCACGCACATTTATTTTTGTTAGACTGTTGAATCATGTAAAACCTCTTTATCCTCTAGATTACTCGGGCTGCCAAGCTTCCCATCAGTCACATGTCAAGGGTTTGGTGTACCCACTGTTTTTCTGTGACAAAGACGTTGGCGTTGAGTTTAGGCCCTGGATTAGATAGCAGAGCGTAGTGCGCTGCACAGGCATTATGTATGGATGAACAAGACAATGACATTTTTTTATTTTTGTATTACAACAGAAAGACTTAATTTTTATTAAAAATGATGTCCTTCTGTGCAGCAACAGCAGATATTCTTTAACACTCGCTATTCAACATGGCCGTTGCTCCAAATAGTGAACATGGGTATGTATAAATGAGTGAACAGGAATATCACAAAGCAGTGATGTTTGTTACAAAAATAAGCCATGTATCTCGCATACCTCAATAAAATACATGCTTGGAACAGTCACAAGTGCAAATGCAGTTGGATACCATGCATATTGCATGTTTAGATGTGTTGCATTAAAGCGTAAGCTCTCTCCATGATCCAGTATTAATACTTTAACCCGCTTGTTGGAACAATGGCTGCAAACCTGATAAAAGTCACTGAGTGATGTATTGTTTCCAACACCCTCTGTAAATATGTCTAAGGTAAAAAGCTGAGCACAGTGTGATCCAATATGGGAGGGAGGAGAATGCACTGTACTGAGATTCAATTCGAGGGAGATCAGACAAACAATCCTCAGAATAGGCTCAAAAGAAGCCACAGTGTAGCCACATTGAATCCTGGGTAAAATAAGAGAAAAGTTTAGGACACCTCTCACTTCCATCCTCCACCTTTAATTTTTATTCCACTTGAATGTCAGTCTCCAAAAACAGCCATAATGCATATTCATAATGTACTGTACTATTAAACTGAAAAAGATTAAAAGACACACTGTTAAGAAAACTAAAGTAATGCGTCTTTTCATTCAAATTTGGTTTCCTCGTGGGTGATTTTCTAGCCCAGATAGGTCAATGTGCATTGACTTTTTTCCAACATGTCACACATCAGCATAAAATTGAAGGTGCAACAAGAAATGGTCAAAATGGATTTCAAATAGATTATTCATCGGATATTATGAATAATTCATACATGCCAATCAATGAACAGTATATAGGAAGTTTAAAGGAGGTGCCATACTGTACATGGGTTGGATTATAAGAATACAGAATAATTGCCACCCTGTACAACACCATTAATCTCCTGTTCCGTCTCTCTATGTGTAACATGCTGTAGGAGTGGTTTTCTCTGTGTAAAATACCCAGGGTTTAAAACAGCATGACAATGCTGCTGTAAGTCATTCCAAAATACACAAGATACGGTGGTATAATATCCAATATTCCTTGAATCCCAAATGAACACCCTTAAAAACTATATAGAAACGATTTGGGTTGAGTGCAGATATGGGGTTTTCAAGTGTTCACCTTCGATCTCAGATGTTTGGCTCAATTGAGCCCACAACACCTCCACAAGGCTTAACTGGGCAATTTGTATCTTATTAAAGTGACATCCAGACAAAGCAGGTATATGTACTACACAGTGGTAACAACGTCCTTTGACAGATACACTCTCAAACAGTTTGTGCTGTTATTGTTTAGCAATTTGCTTTGCTAATTAAATAGAAACAAAATGTTTGATACCAACCTCAGAGTGAGATGTGTTCGTTTTCAAAGCAAAATATCAAATAACTACCAGGCTGGATGAAGATCTTTCTACTTTTCACCTGTCTCAGGAAATAACGTATTCTCTGAATGCTTGAGACTAATGATCATCTACAGTCATCTAATCTAATCTAATCTAATCTAATCTCTCTCTCTCTCTCTCTCTCTCTCTCTCTCTCTCTCTCTCTCTCTCTCTCTCTCTCTCTCTCTCTCTCTCTCTATATATATATATATATATATATATATATAGTGATAGTCTGCTACTTTAAGGCTAAGCTGTGTCTCGGTTATTTTACGTTGCCATGCCTTTCTCATCCAATGAAAGCTCATGAAGTATCAGTAAACCTTGAAGAAGCCATGCTGTGAAGAACTAGACCTTTCCTCTACCCCAGCTGTGAGCATGATCTATTTATGGAGACATGTCAGGCAGGTTTATATTTTTTGTCATCGACAAAGCTCTCTCCGTCTCTCTTTGATTTTCTTTGTTAACAGTGCCACTTTATCAGCAGCCATATATCCCACTTTCCCAAGATCCTCGGCTACGTGACCAGGCGGCAACTTTATGAAACGGTAAAACAGAGAACATCCCTCCTTGTGCTACTAATACATCACAGCAACAATAAGGCGATCTGTTTAAACGTGCGTAAGTGTGATGGTTGAAGTGAAGTTATTGTTACAGCTGCAAAGCAAAAAAGTGTTTAATAATTCCATTTATTTGGCATGATTACTTTGTTCATTCAAATTCCAAGTTGATTGCACCGGCTACCGAAAATCTCCAAGACTGACATCAAAGGTACTGTGATGGACTACAACAAGTACTTATATCTGAAGGCCACAGACTTCATAAGGAAAGGAATTATTGTTCAGAAAATGGACGAAGGGCCGGAGGGTAAAATGAACTCAATAAACTCCTATAAAATGAAAGGCAAGGCTGCCTTTATTACACTCTTCAAATCACAGATAGACAGAATGAATCTATGAGTCTCATGAAATAAATATAACAGATAGCCTGCCTGTAAGTGTTTCTGCTATGGGATTACATAAGAAGCAACTGAACGTGTTTGTATGGAGAAGAAAAAGAAAAAAAAGAAATAATCGAAAAGATTTGCATCTTCTATTTCTAAGGATGGGCAATGGGAAAATAATCTGGTCTTTTAACTATTGAACTCCAAATTTGCCTAAGCCTATTCTGTATCAGCGACAGAAATACACACAAAACTGTGCTGCACTGTCAGCTCTACTCTTTTATCTGGGACTGATGCCATTTTCCATTAGAGACCTTCTTCATGGATCATGTGTCACGTCATCTCACAGGAGAACCTGTTTGATGGACAGGGTGGAAGGAAGAGCACATTTGCAGAAGGCAGGGGTTTCCCTGCATAGTAAACAAGCTGGAGGGCCCTCAGATGCTGAGCCCCCCCACCCCAGGGTTGCCTTCAAAATTCAGAGAAAAAATTCGGAAGGACTGTTTGTTTTCACTAATAGTAGAGTCTATGAGACAAAATGCTGGAAAAGGGTAAACTCATTTTTGTGTGACAATCCACTCTTTTCTTTCCTAGCTGAGGGTGACTCTTTTTCTTGAAGATCTACGAAGAAAAACAGACAGACATCAGACACAAGAGGGCTGGCTGGTGTACTGTCAGTTGAATCGATGCAAGTCAATTAGGAATAAGAGGTGCCAATGATCTGTAGTGTTAGCATGAAGACGGGTTTGCGGTGAGAACTACTAAGCTGAGACGAGCTCTGCTCGGTAAGTTGGAGACAAGAACAAGAACTACTAGATCTTCTAACATCATTGCCTCCCTAGTTCCCAACATGAATAGGAATCCAAAATGAGAATGAAGTTTGTGTGTGTGTGTGTGTGTGTGTGTGTGTGTGTGTGTGTGTGTGTGTGTGTGTGTGTCTTCGGCCTTCGGGCGCATAACATATTTGACAGTGTCTCACACTAGTTTCTCAGCACAGGCGTAGCAGAGGGCAAACCAACAGGCTTGCTGAGCGCAAGATAGACTAGCCCTGTAGGGAATGGCTGCTCAGTATGACAGAGCTGTCAATGGAAGCATGTCTGAAACTGACTCAAGGCCCAGAATGGTCTGTAGCTTATAAATACAACTTCAAGTACAATAGACCCCATATAGACAGACGTTAGCTTAATCACAGCATGATCGATAAAAGTTTATCACTTGAGCCCTAATTCTTAGCCTTGGGCCCTACCTAGAGCAAGTATTTTTACAGTATTGATATTTTTAGTTTAGCCGCAGGTTCTTCTTTCACTGTGGAGTCCTATTTTTTTTGGAGAGGACAAAAAAAACAGAGCACATTGTTCATAACTTACTGTAATGTCATGTTTTACAATGCTAGAGGACACTACCACTTCAAACCTAATGGTGTGTACCCTTTTCATTTCTAACCAGTGAGGCATTGCTGCCATATGCAAATCATTCATCAAACACAGAAGCATGCTTGGTGCTGTTGAGAGCCATTTTGGGCTTTTTACCATCACACTATTGTGCAAACTACAAATAACAAGTAGATCCGTGGGTGACATGAGGCCATATACATTCTCTTAGCCAGGTTTTTAGGTTTTTAATGTCGTTCGTTTGCAGTCCCCAGTCAGGTAAGACATATTTAAACAACCGGGAAACTGAGACTGACATTTCCAATACAAGCCTGATTGATTTGTTTCTACCTGAGAGTACCGAACTGCACTACTCAGGCTACTTACTGTTGGATACCAAATTCTCGGGAAACCTTTACATCATCAATTCTATACTTGAGACTTCTTGTTGAGTTATGTTCTCTTTGGGGTCGAGGAGTTTTGACTGCATCTGTCATCTCTCTGATACAAATGAATGGCAAAGTTCCATAAGTTTTGAGGTACCACGCACACACTGATACAGACAGACAAAAAACATTAGGATTTTTCGCATTCTAAAGCCAATCTCTTGAAATCCCAAAGGGTATTTATTCGAGATACTGTTGTTTTATTATTCCACTTTTGTTTAGCAGGGGTGAATCATATGCAGCCTTTAATTATTTTGTCACGCTCAATTGTTCACCCACCTGAGTTGAATCGTCGGTGGTCACTAAAGGCGGTTTTGTGGCAATTAACAAGGACCAACCTTAACTGGTTGCACCGTCCATACAGTACACCAAATACGCATAGATATAACACGACTGATTACATAAATACATTTCCAAAACAATATACACGCACATCTACAGGTGATCGTACTGCGTGCGTGCTTGTGCTGCACATCATTCGTAATTCTACTGTAATGCTCTCGCTTTATCTCTAAAATCTCCATGTGTAATCTAACAATTATTTAACAGTTTGTTGCCAAAATATGATTCCGTGGCAGATGCTTTTGGCTGATTGTAGTCTATAGTCTTTGTAAGGACTAGGGCTACAGGACAAGTTTGCATTATTTCCTTATATACATGCGACTATAATGGTATTCCACGTTTAACATGGACAACGAGACTGTCAAGTAACATGTTGCCTACAAAGCAAACAATAATAAAAATAAGTAATTGACTAAATTAAATTAACGATGAACTTGTTGGGGTGCCACGCCGACTCAATTTTAAAGTTGCAATACATGCTCAATGGCCAATGATAGTTTGTTTGTGTTACAGAGAGAACCATCAAAACGTAAAGTCTGTCTTACCTGCGCAGCCATAAATGACAGATCCATATTGTTGCTCCACTCAAGTCAAGGCACCCAAGAGGTAATTGGGAAATGGGGGTTTATTCCCCCAAAAAGCATTTATCGTTTTGTTTTTATGATCTCCAGCTGTCAAGTTCCTATCGACGTGAGGTCAGAGTCATGTCGAGTAAACGGTAACCAGGTTAATGGCTCCGATAGTAGAACGGACAAAAAAAAATGATAAGCGCCAAACACTAAACCCAAGAAAAAGCGCTGGACGATTTTACTAAGTGCTGGTTTACTGTGTACTGTAGTGATAGTGGTGGTGGTGGTTCCTCCTCCTCTCTTCCTCATCGCGCAACCCCCCCCCCCCCCCCCCTCTCTCTCCCTCTCTCTCTCTCTCTCTCTCTCTCTCTCTCTCTCTCTCTCTCTCTCTCTCTCTCTCTCTCTCTCTCTCCTCTCTCTCCTCTCTCTTGCTCTCACTCCAAAAATGTGTACGTTCATTTACTTTTACAGGCACTTAAATAGCAATGATATCTGTGATCAAAAGCACTACATTTGAAATGTATCCATAATCTGATGTAGACATTCTGAAGTATGCAACAAAAAAGGTTTCAAGAGCAAATGGCTTGGAAATTAATCTGTGCAGCTTTCTCAAGACCTTTTGTTTTAACGGTAATGTATCATTGAACTATTCAATATAGATATTGATATATGCTGTATATCAATCATTCAATGTTCCAATTCAAATGCTACAATTTATGGGCTCATGTTTCTCTGAAAGCTGCAATATACTGTATTTATAAAAATGTAAAAATAGCTTATTTGTGAAGAACAGAAAAAATCTAACATTTTTGACATTTCAAAATACAAAGAATATGAAAATATAATAGCAATCATGGCTTAATTCCAAGAGGATCACTCTAAAAAACAATGTTTAGTAAGGATTTAGGTTGAGAGAAGATATGTCATTGGGGTTTTCAAGTGGGCACCTTTCATCCCGGATGTTTCCTTAAATTCAGCCCAAGACATCTCCAGAAGGCTTAACGGTGAGCAATACGTCTCAGAGCCACCCCTTTATCCTCTCTCAGCACGGTCAGATAATCAAAATTCAGAAATACCCAATACACACCTCCAACTGCTGGCTTGAAACATGGAAGGCTCAGACCGTTGAAAGATTAATCTGACAATGTAAACCTAACTTCATGACTGAAGCTCCAGCCCTCGAGTGAGGCCTCAAATACCCTGCTTCCTTTGGAAAACATGACCTTGCTTTAATTTCAAACAGGGTGATGAAGACTTTCCCAAGACAGGAATTTTGTAAAGCGCATGGGTCAAAACGATCTAAATGTGTGCGTGGTGTGGGGTGAAACACATAGGTCAACCAACAGGTCCTGGAGGTGGATGTGGCAGTCTTTCAGTTCTGATCTTACAATGTTTTTTTATGGTTTGATGAGTTTTGTAATCGAATAGATGAGGCAGATGCACTGGATCAGCAGATCTGGCCCACCTCCCCCTTCTTTTTGCTGAGCGCACATCCAATCCCTCCGTGTGTGGGATTTAGCTTCACTTCAGTTCCCTTCAAAGAGCAGACTTCTTGAAGCTGGATTTCCAAACTTTCCTAGCCGCCATGTTGGTTGTAACTTCTCTTTCTCCCTTCAGATATGGCCGCACACTTTCCATACGATGCAAGAGCTGTCCGTCTTATCATATCAAAGTGTAAAAGGTAGGCCTAACTTTAAAGAGCTGAACAATTTAATTTGGGACATGACCATATAGAGGTTGCGCTTACATGATGGCTTGATGTACTGTAGGCATAACTTAGAAAGATGATAAAGGAGGCCTGTGATGTGATTGATACCGTCATGGACCTAGTATGTAGTGCCTTACTCTGTGTGTGTGTGTGTGTGTGTGTGTGTGTGTGTGTGTGTGTGTGTGTGTGTGTGTGTGTGTGTGTATGCATGTGTGTGTGATTTATGGTCCATGTGGGTACTTACACTTTTAGCAGCCCTAATCAAACTTAATCTTTGTGGACTGGGTGGTGTGCTAACTTGGTGGCAGCAGCTGTGTGGGTAGAGGTTTTCTGAATAGCATTACGAATGTTGAAAATGAAGCCTAATGAATCAACATTCAACAAGAAGCTGCAGATAAGGACATGATAACGAAAGGAAAACTATGAGGTAAACACTTTATTTTGTCTGAGTGCATAGCCGCTTTGGCAGGGCATTTATCAAAGCTCATGTGGGTTATTGACAGGTACACACATAAGCACACTAGGCTACTTAAGTGAGCAAACACATGCATACACAGAATATGCACACGTTTTCATAATGCTGCCTTTAAGCTTTGGATTTCACCGGTGTCGGCCTGCTCCCTGCACGTTTCCTACCAACGTGTGCCCACATTATAATTAGACTGCATTTGACTATATGCAGGAGGAGTAGATTGCATTATAACATAATTCACTACCGGATGGTATCTTTCCTTTGTCATCCTGCTGTGCAGCCTTCACTGAATAAGGCTGCTATTGTGATCTAAGAATAGATGGGATATTTGACAGGCCTACCACTGCACCTGCAGACCACATCTGGAGCAGCTCAATGACAGGGGCTCATTCTTATCACAGCCCAAATTGCAAAGGCCGCTGTGGCTCTGCTTCTTAAAGAATCTGTGACAGCAGCTGTTATCACCTAGTCAGATGGGATAAGGCACATCGGACGTGCAGACTACTGCTGTGTTTAAAACAAAGTTAATGCCCAAACACAATGTGTGTGCACGCGTGTCTTTGTGTAACAGCTGAACAGATTCTGTTAGAGCACGATGGTTTGGCGTGGAGGCTGGTATGGAACGAGTCGGGCCAAGTCTGTTTGATTGGCCATGCATTCGTGGGTATTCACAATAATCTTCCTGTCAGTGTTTGTTCCGATATTTTGTGTGTTCCTGGGGAGGTCAGGATGACCTGCATCCTAAGGCAGGCGTTCTCAACGAGGGAGCCCACTTGGGGGCCTCAGAAATTAACCAGGCAGGCCATGAGATGACAAGAAGTTGTCATCATAATCAAAACACTACTGAGTTATAATGAAAAATGTCATGTGTCATTGTGTGGGGGGCCCCGGAATATTTTCTTTGACACAGAGGGGCTTTGGTAGAAATCGGTTGAGAACCACTGTCCCAAGGGATCCTCACCAGCTATTTTCTGCTCACATTGTCCATTTCCCCTCATAGACCGACTGCTGGCATTTCACTGCGTTATCCCTGCCCATGTGAAAGGCTTGTTCTACGAATGTGCCCATCTACAGCATACACTCTTCTTACCTCATGTTTGTTGGTGAAGCACACACACACACACACACTCTCTCTCTCTCTCTCCCTCTCTCCCTCTATCTCACACACACACACACACACACACACACACACACACACACACACACACACACACACACACACACACACACACAACTGAACAGACACAGAACTCCTACAGGCTGCCAACATACCTGCAGGCTCAATCTCCTAGTGTTTGGCTTAATGCCCAGCACACCACAGGCACATTCATGGGTCATTCTGATGCATGCCATCAAGTGGTTAAGTCTGAGAGAACACGAGTGGAGGCTTGTGCCCCTTGGTCATCATCTTTGTATCTCCTTTTACGTAAATGTGAAGTGTGCTTACAGTAGAGAAACATGCAGTTACTTGTGTGTGTTTGCTCGAGGTGGCGCACAGTTAACGTTTGAGCCTATACAACGTGTGTCTCATCCGTTCACCATCATTTCTGGATATGACTGATTTTTTTTTTACTGGCTCTGTTGCCTAGCAATTGTGATGCTAATATAGGTTATCACAATATTTCACGCTCAGATCAGTTTATTGTTTTGTGTGCTGTCTTTTGTTTGTGTTTGTGTGTGCATGTGTGTGTGTTTAAATGTCCATAGGTGTGCATCCCATACAGAAGTGGTTATTTTAAGGCAGCTTCTTTTAATAATTTATTTAGCATACAGAGACCGTACAGAAGAAGGGCAGAGAATTAAGGGACACTTATGATAAAAGCAAATACTTTTAATATAAATGTAGACATTGCTATAAATCTGATTGTTTAGTGTGTAACTGAAGGTAACACAAACAGTTTTCTTACATTTGGAACAAAGGGAACTTTAGCAATGGCACATTCTTCAACTAAAATGGCTAAACTAAACACACAAATTTGGTAGTCAAAACAGCGCTTCTCTATCACAGTTGCCCAAGTAACAGCATTGTCCGTGCCTGAGAAGATTTCTCTCAAAAAATGACTTGATATTCTGTTTCAGAAATCACAATGGCATTAGCATTATTCTGTGCTTATCGGAACATTGCTTCAGTGCAACCACCCACACATCTGCATAAGAATTGGGATGATACACCCCTCCAAAGACACACACACACAGACACACACACACAGACACATCATCTTCATAAAAAAAAATGCAACTTTAATCACCATGCAAACAACGAATAATGAATCTAATTTCTGCCATAGTATAGACACTGCTGATGTTTTGACAAGGAAAAGTGATGGCGTGACACATTTGTTGCCCTTTAGGTTCGTCCATTAATTAAGCTCTTCACAGTATCTTGTGTTTTAGCTATCGCTGTGCTGTTGCCGCAGGTCGAGACTGACCTCTCTCTCTCTGTCGTTTTCTTCCTTCATCTTAAATGACTTGAAGGATTAGTTCCACTCTCTAAATCAGCAATCACTTTGACAATAGGCGTAATTAGGCCTTAAAAGAGTTCGACAATGAGGTTCCATCCTAACCTGAATTTGCACTCTCTGAAATCAGGAACCATAAATTATGCTTATGCTCAATGTTTCAATTTGGACGTCAGCTCATATCTCCACCTATGGCTTGCATTTGAAAATGAATATTGCATGGATACAGTTGGGCTTAAATATTAATCACCTACTTTACTGTAAATGTTCTGTTACATGTTCAACTCAATCATTTTAAAGTACAAATGCAACTTTTCGACTGTGTTTTATGACTGTAGCTGTGAAATTAATCACGCAGGTGAGACAATCTGTGCAAGAATGTGTTTTTGTGATTTTTTTTGTGATTTTTACCTTGTCTTTTTTTTGTGCAGTTCATATTCTTTATAGAGGTGAGAGGGAAGATTAAGGCTGAGATAGTTTAATTCCATGGAATTGATACTTTTGTCCAATGACGTATAGGGCAGTGAGAGCCTGAAACGGTGATCTCTTTGGGCATCGAAGATAACTGGTCACAGGCAGAGCCAGGCAATGGTCAGCGCCAGAGACTGGGAGCTGATCCCCACAGTCACATCTCATCCCATCCCCTGAGAATTAGGAGGAAATGGACTCGCCTGTCCGTCAGCTGAGGCCCTGCTGTTCCCTAGGCAACTCATAGGGACCTGCGCTGTCCTTTGTGGCTGTCATAAATCCTGACCACAGGGCCCATCTCTGTAAATCCCAACATGCACCTGCCAACATGCATCCGTAAGTTATTTCCATCCCCAACGATCCACGACCTCAACTTTCACTTCTCATTCCCCGGATCGCCTCATCGCCGCCCTCTGATCGCACGTTCAGACTGCTGACGGTTGGCAAAAGCAGGGTCTGTGTGCGTGGCACGTCTCGGAGAGAGAGAGACTTGATAGTGTGGCTTTTGCATGGAGAGATAGATGGGCCATGCGGAATGTCAGAGGACGTCCATGTCAATACGGGCGAGAAGACATATGACAGGCGGGAGCCCACTCCCCCAGGAAAAGGCTTTAAAAATGGATACATGCAGGTCACCTTGAAAGTTTTTTTTAATTATTATTCAAGAGTTTTCCAAAGTTTTCTGAACAAAGAAAGAGTATGTCTCTCGTACAAGTGATTAAGTAAAACCCATTCTGGTGTGTCATTTTTACTTGAAATTATTAAATTATTGTAAAATAATGTAATTGCACAAATGTAAAAAAGTTATGTATACAGTATCCTACCTTCATTGATTCTTTTTGAGACCCCCAAAACTTACCAGTTTTATGATCTTCAAATTCAATCCAGTGGTGGAGTGATTTTCTTTGAAGCTTGATGTGTGTATGCACAGTGTAGGTATATGTCTGTGTGTGAGTGTGTGAGTGCGTGAGTGTGTGTGTGTGTGTGTGTGTGTGTGTGTGTTGGGGGGGGGGGGGGGACTAGTGTGGACTTGTGTGTGCCTCCATGTAGGTGCTCAGGTAACTGATTGCATGCTGCTTAACGCCACCATGTAGATTTCCCCATGGACTCTTCCTTACAAGATACTGTTTTTTCCATTCAATTTGTGTTATGGTCTTGATGCTAAAGACTGTGTGCTTTTGTGGGGCTGCTACTCCTTACTTTGCAAACACTATTCACTTGGCAAGTCTGTTCTCTTAGTGGGAAATGGACAATAAAAGGCATTAGTAAACATGAACATAACTTAATCATTTTAACCTCAAAGCACGCACTTAATTTGCATTTTGCCACACATCCAGTGACTTGGAGAATGGCCAAATAATTAGCTCCGCTGGGAAATTTTTTAAGATTGCGCTGCACAAAGCACCATCTTTAGAAGCACATGCACAGCATCACACCACATGGAAATCAGACATGGGCTTGGGCTGCAAGGTTGACTTTATTGTGATGCATTCATTGGATGTATTTATGCAAACCATGAGTTTTGTTGTGTCTGGGATGCGTGGGTGGGTTTTCCTGGATACAATAAATATATAGATACCCGTAGTCCTGGCATTTCTCCCTGGTGATATTCAGGGCAGAGACCACAATGTTTTGGCCGTTAAATACTGTATTACTACTGCTTCAGAATGAGGGGTGTATGGAATATAAATGTGTATATATATATGTAGGCCTGTATCCACAACTTACTATAAGGAAACCATAGTTACAAACTTAACTTCTGGCATGCTTGTCTCTATCTCTGTATTTCGCCTTCCTGTAAGTGATAATGTCATTGGTAGTGTCGCATTGTTCTTCTCAGTGTCAAACTATCCCCCACCGTATGAATTATGGTTCAATCCGGTGATGATGCTCAGAGGGAAGAGCAGAGGCCGATAATGAGCCTGGGTTTGAGGATCCTAATCTCATTGGGATGCAAATGCATTCTGGTTTGCCCACTAATCTATGCGTAAAAACACAACACCATTAATTTCTTTCCAATCTTCCCATCGGAATGAAAACAAGATCTCAAAGGAGAGCTGAGCAACGATGTCCAACTCAATGGTGACAAGTTGCTGCAGACGTTTTCTCCCACAGGAGTTAAACAACTTAAGAGGTGTGCAGGGGTGTGTGAGGAGGAGGGGGGCGGGGCAGGGGGGTGCGTGAGGAGGAAGGGGGGCAGACAGTTCAAATGTGAGATTGAGGAGCTGTGTGACTGGAGAAGAGCCGTGTAATTGCTTCATATTTAATAGGATGAACATGAGGCTGGGTGGATGAGAGGCTGCCACAGATGCAGGAGGCGATGGCGTGCCCGTGCCGGCGTTCCTGCTTTTATATCCTGACCGGCCTGTTTCTGGTATGCACTTCTTGTGTTTGCTGCACTGGTGCATAAAACGTGTCACCAAATGAGTGTGGCCAAGCACTCTTGGCAAACTTACATGCACTAATACATCACCTCCTTAACAATCCCTGTGATGCTTGTGGTGTTAAGGGAGGGAGACAGACTTGTGTACGCTCCATCCCACATATATCATCTGCCAGTCAAACGTATTTTCAGGGATATTTTGAGTAACAGTGTTGGTAAAACTTGAATACAAAGCAGTGGAAAAAATGCCCAACATGATCTTTCTTCGTTGTTGTTTTCCGTGCTGGACTGTTCAGTATGTTGTCACCAGAATCCTAAATATAAATCTTCACTGCTGAAATATTGATTTTGTGTCGTGTTTTTCCTGTTGTCCTTTTGTGGGAAGGGAGACAGTGATTCAATCAGAGTGTAGCTTTGTAGGGAGACCTGATTTTGTGGGCCAGATGAATGGTGAGTGGTCTCTAAAAGGCTGTCAGTGTTTATTAAAAGATGGACACTCTGAAAAGGTCACCAACTCTGTCTCCCGTCCAGCACCCTTATACCTCCACCGGCTTCCATCTCCAGTGCCCCCCCAACCCACCCCCCCCCCCCCCCCCCCCCCCCCCCCCCCCCCCCCCCCCCCCCCCCCCCCCCCACACACACACACACACACGCGCACACACACACATGCACACACACCAACAACAACAACCTTCCACCAAGTCCTCCATTCCTTTCACGCCGATAGCACATAAGGAACTGAGCCAGATTGACAAACAATAAAAACATGGGGGCCATTGCCACCTACTGTAGTTTCTTAACTTCACTACCAACCCTCTGACATTTGAAAGGAATGCCCATGAATGCATGAATGAATCATACAGCCGTGTTGCCACAGGAACAGCCTCACATTCATCATAGAAAGTTGTGGTTGGCTCTCGTTTACGTTCGATTTCCTCAATGCCAACTCTTCCATTGTGATGACACTCTCAACAGATTCAACCCGTGCCCGTTCGTCCCGCCATGAGGTAATCTTGAACTTGAAGACATACGCAGACGTTGGGGTCAGCGAATCGCAGCAGACCGGTAACCCAGCATTCAACAATTAGCCTGAATAAGGGTCATGAATTTCGAATGTTTACAAGGAGATACAATGCACCAGGGTTTTCAGCTCTAGCAGGAGACACACGATAGACTAAATGGGAGAGGCTAATGGGATAGGTTGCCTGCTCTCATTTTGTCAGGAGTCAACCGGCACATTACAAAAGCTGGGCTCCAAGGCGGCGTCGCATGGTGCCACACAGTTTGATGGCACGGAGAGAGAAAAGGTGAAGCTGTTCAGCAATTGTACAGTGTCCTCCAGCAACCTAATATGATAATTGGTGAGGCATGTAAAATCAATATGGATGGCACCGATTTTATCATATTTTATCATCCATAAGTCTTTAAAGCCAATCCTGAAAGAAATCCTGTCGGTTTGTCAGTCTTTATTGAAACACTCAAATGTTGTTGGGCATACATTTGGATTAACACAATGCCTTGAAGCTTGTCGACTGAACGTTTCAATTTGAGTTCGATGTTGAAATGTTGGTCAGCCATGCTTTCAATTTCAACAAATATCCAGCTAACATTTTGGACAATTTAGCTTTGGGCTTCAGTCAATAATTTTGAACAGAGTCAATCAAGCATGAAATATTATTTGAATTGCAAAATGCCCTGTGAGTTGATGATTTTTGGGAGGCTGCATGTGAAACCATGTTTCCTAGGTAACCTTCTGAATCATCGTGTGAGTTGGGGTTTCTGGTCCTGAGTAAGGCTGTCTCTCTTGGATGAGTGCTCAACATGAGCACTCTTGTTGCCCCAGTTTCCCAGGACATAAAACACTCCAAACCACTGTCTGCAGACGTTGTACATGTAGGTTTTGACGTCACGCTTCCTTTGCAGTGGAGAAAAGGAAGGAACTGTGTTTGCTATCAGCCAGTGGCTATCAGCCCTGGACAAATGACCATGGTGTCATACAAAGCTCAGCACACTGGGGCACAGCGCCCCAATCGTCCACGATCTCTTGGTTATCAACCTGTTAATGCTTGCCTGTAAAATGTGTGCTATTGCGTTCTATTTCACTAGAGGTCAGTAGCTGATACATTTTGTTGGCCTTTGTAACACACTTGTTTGACAGGGTCTTGGGGAGATGAATGGATGCAATGTTTTATTCATTGCATGCTTTCTTAATTCAATGAAATAACACAGCTCTATTCACGACCTCACAGATTATATGGTAAATGTTTGCTGACTTCAAGAACCTCAAAACTTAACAAAAATCGATCAAATAACTTGTGGAGGATTTAGAGCAGCGTATGTTAGATTTTCAAGTCTTTTTAAACAAACACAAAATAATTTTGTGCATCATTGTTGAATAAATTATCTATGATGAGAAACCATAGGGCAGAGAGGGGTTGTTAAACAACCTAAGTTGTTGGAAAATGTTCCTGTCCCAACCATTAAATAGATAAAATACCTGTAGAAAATAACATGCACCATGTAGTGTTGGCCTATATCACCGTAAACTTTGATTCAATTTAAATTGAACACCAGCGCCACCCAACCATCAGCAGAGGGCAGTGTCCCACACCGCAAAACACATTTTAGAACGCTCCCTTTTAATTCTATTACTGCTCATCCGTGTTTTGCTCCACTTCGCTCACTCAAAACAGACCTGTCTTTGGGGCCGTGAAATCTCTCTGGCGGCTAAAAGTAAGACATCACGGCTGTTGCCTGGCACTTGTGTTCTGTCTGCGTATGTCCCCAGTCTGTCCTGCGAGGCATGCTTAGCAAACAGCAACAATGTCAACTTGATAGCTGGGTGTATTTCTAGTGACATGGAAAAACTCTTTGGAGACTGACCTTATTAAGGCAGGGCATTCAGTCTGGCTGACAGGCCTTTGCTATTATCTAAGTGAGATGAACTATTCAGGGGCACATGTAGTGCATGGTAAATTGCAGTTGGGGAGATTTTATGAAAAAACGATTGCCACGGTTTTTCCCTATAATTCTTTTTTCAATTTGTTTGTATTTTAGTAGGTTTAAATGATTAAGTCCTATTTGTGCCAAGTTTTATTCTCTGGGGTGCTATGCTACAGTATGTCACACTACTACCGTCTGAGTCCATACAGTGGTTAGGCAAACCCTTGGCCCTTGGCTTTTCCTGTCCATTCAGGGTGATAATAGTTACTTTATTTAACCAGGCATGTCAGCTGAGAACGGATTCTCTATTACAGTGTCGACCTGGTCCAAGTGGCTGACAACATGACAACATACAGAAAACAAGCATAATACACATACACAGCAAATACCATAAATGGGCATTTGGCATAAACAAATATCAAGTCAGGTTATAACAGGAATCTATCAATAATGAATCTATCAGACCAAGAAAGACACGTTGAGAGACAAAGCTGGTTCATTTCAATTTTAGTTGCAACTCATTCCCGTCAAAAGGTGCCGAGTGCTGGATTGAGTCGAGCCCTCCCACCTCAAGCTGATGACAGGATTACATCTAAAATGAAGTGAAGAGGCCACTCTATTGAAAAGACACTGTAAATAAGGTGGTGTTGTCGCAGTTGATGTCCTGTATATGAATCCATACCAATGAGCCATACGTCTATTATGCAGTGATGGCCATTCTGTGCGGGTATAAAGCTGACAACGATGAGTTTTGTATGGAGCCCCAGTGGCAAATCTAAGCTGAGTGAAGGCCGTTGCTGAGGTCACGGACCTTTTCCCTCTCACGCATCTCCTTAGTGACGTGGGAGAATATCCAAGCAATCTTATATTGTAGCACTACGTGGCTATAGTGTATATACCAGGACAAACACAGCGGCCCTCGCTCGGGCTAAAGCACAGATGTGCTTGAACCAGCAGGAATACAACACTGTCCATTCAGTGGCGTTACTGTAAAGGCGGGGTGCTGCCTCCACGCATGGCCTGATTGAAGTGCACTGGAGTGTTTCAAACTTTGGAGACCATCACCCATGTCTGGTCGGCACCTTCTCTTCTTTCTTTCCTTCTTTTTTTTCCTGTTCGCTTAGCAGGCCTTTGGCCCTTCTAATCATTTGTCCAGAGGGCCACTCCACCGTCATCTGTTGGAGTCGGTAGAGTCTCGAACCTCAAAGTGCAATAGTGAAAAGCGCCAGCCTGAAATACGTTCTGCTTGGCCTAGGCTGCACGGTTTTATGTAGTTGCATGTCACTCGTTTCAAGTGACCTTAATCACTGTCTTTTTTTAGAAGAAGAAACGCAATTGTCCATTACAGCGCAGCTGACGTGACTGAATTTGCCCTAACCCTATAGGATGCTGGACTACCCAGGCAAGCAGGATCCCCTCACTTGGTGTCAGCAGTGTTTTGTTTAGACAACAGTGGCCAATACTGTTAGCTGAGTGGCCAGGGAGGAGCCTGAGGCAACCCAGCCATTCCTCTCTTTCTCAGCTCATTAAAACAATGACCTGCTGGATCTGTCCTTTCCAATCCCAGCCGTTGCTGCCAAGCTAAGACACCTAAAGTGCTACTTTATGAAGGTGATCAGACATACCATGTTGTGGATTCATTGTTTTCTTGGTGCAAGTGCTACTTTACACTGCAAAATGACGCCATGCGGCGTGTGTAGGATCACGTTCAGCCACGGGGGCTGACAAGCTGCTTGATCTCTGAGCCACAAGTAGTCCAAGGGAAAATCTGCCAACTTAAAGCGTTCTAGTTGGCCAACGCAGCGTTTAGACAGATCTGCTGGGATTAAAGGCGAAACTGGGCTGACGGATGACAAGAAAGCTGTTTAATCATGCTGCTCTGTAACGCCAGTCCCTAAATAAATATTAACATAATTAATCATAGTCAGTACATCACTGATGTTAAAAGCGCCCTTCTCAAATTATGCAAACAGTTTTTGCGAGGTGTTTTCAACGCTCCCCCTCAGTGCTGGTCAGGGGCACACATTAGTTTAGTCAAGGTCATTCTCTTCTTTAAAGCATATTCCTTCAGCAGTGAAAAAAAGCGCTCTCCATTTTTATGCATTTTGTCAGTTTTTCCTGGCTTGACGTCATAATCTTAATTAACCGAGTGTTGTGTCTGTACCCGAAAACAATATATTCAAGTTTCCTCTCAATTAAAAACATAAAGTAAAACCACTTACTTCTTACGAGTTGCAACTAAAATCAATTTAATGGGCACAACTCATTATTTTCTGGGGAGATATGCTAAAAGGATGGCCTATTTATTTTTGAAACCAAAAAGTGCTGCTACATAGCCGTTTGTTCTGCAAAGTGAACAACCTTGGCTTGTGAACTTATTGCGAAGAAGAAAGGCTTTGAAGCATCTTCCTCTATATAATGACTTTCTCTTCCTCTTATCTTGTCTCTTGTTCCATATTAATAAAGAACGGTGTGTGTGTGTGTGTGTGTCTGTGTGTGTGTGGCTGGATGGGTGAGTGTGTTTGTATGTGCGTGCTTGTGTGTATGTGCGTCGGTTTGAGGGAGAGAGAGAGAGAGATATGGTTTTGGGGCATATTGGCATAGTTCAATCCCCTGACAGTAGGGGTAACTGATGAATAATTCATATGTATTTTTTTTATATGGTAAACTTACATACATCTTCTACAAAGAGGGCTTTTTGTTTTGCTATGGTAGATGTATTTTTTTTATATATAGCATGTTAGTAGCATATGCATTCTATATTTTTTTTGAAATTCTACAGGTTGCACAAATATATCCCAGAAGCAATAAAGCGATTTTTTTTAAGGAAAGAAAGAAAAATTTGTCAGATCTGTTACTCAAACTAAACTTGACACTTTGGCACTTTCTCCGAGTTTTACATTTATATCAGGATTTGTCATGGCGTTCAGCTCCATAGCTGTTTTTAACACCGGATTTGTTTCTCGGCATGAATGAACATGGAAAAACAAGTAGAAGTCAGCTGGATATGTGCACCCTAAGTGACAGGAGATCTATATTGGACACGTCCATTGGGGAAATCCTCTCTGAGACCTTACGGAAGGAAGGAACCATTGAATGAAGGCGCAGAGGGAGTGTCACGTTACATTTACTGTAACTTGGATACAGTGGCTGGATACAGGTCAACCCAACATGCCAGTTGGTGGTGTTTGTGTTTACACCACATGTGTTTGTGGGCATGTGTTCTATAACAACACAGACACCATCTGGTACAGTATGCTCATTGTACCCACAGTATGCCCAGCTTGTTGCTGAACACTTGACGTTTGCGTTCCTAAAATTGCTCCTTGCGCTGTTGGCCCTCTGTCCTACTGAATCAATAGCTATATAGCCAATGAGCTCTCATAGCATCCTTATCCTTTCTTGTCATTATAAGTAGCGTATGTAGATTTAATTGTAGATTACATGGGGAATGAGCTTATGTAATATTTGCATTACCTTATTTGCATGGGGCATTACCCTTCTGTAATATGGGCATGTGAATTCACAGATAATTTCAAATTGGCCTTAATTAAGAGGAATTTTGTGTGGCCCCACTCACTTAGCAAGCAGCCACAGACCATTTTGATCTCCATCTTGATTTATTGAATTGGCAAACTGTTTAATTGCTGTCAGTGTGTTGTCATAGTTTATTTCGTTCATGAAATTTATTTTCTGGTTCTCAGTACATTTTATTCTGTTCCAGATGGCCCTTCAATGATTGGAGTCAACTTAGAGACAGTGATGATATTGCTTTGCTTAAAACTGTCTTTGAAAAAGCATTAAAGTAAGTCTGTGAGTTGTGATTGCATCATGTACAACATGCACTGCACACTGTGTTTTCACAGAGAACATCTTGTTGATATGCTACATTTTTTCTGTTCTAAAATGTAGTCAACCTCATCATGTACGTGAAAACATGAAAAAGTATGTCGTCTCCGCCAAGTAATAAACATGGAGACGCTTCATGAACACTTCTGCTTGATTGAATCATCCGTCTCTGATATTCACAGTACACAATATTTCAAACATTCTTCACTAAGCATATTTCAGCTTCAAAGGGGAATGATCTAAGGCTATGTTGGCTTCTCTATCCAGGTGAAACAATAGCTTAAAGCAGGCTCCTGGGCTTGTGTGAATTTAAGCAGCTGGGGTGTTTCAAACATCACTGTTTACTTGGTTCATTGCCTAATCCAATATATTCAAAAATGTGGAGTTAAGCTGTTTTATTTTCATTTTTTCCTCCCTAAACAGGATTATTCCAGTCTGTTTTCAATCCCAGAAGGTTCTTAAAGGAGAGGGTAATTATTCTGACACATATATGACCTAAATGATACAAACAAAAAGAAGATGGAATAAAAATAAACTTGTTTAGGATGATTTGGTTTTGGTCTCTTTGTGCTGCTTGCTTTGTGTTCCTCCCTTTTTTCCGTCTTTCAGATCGATTTGGAACTCGAGGAATAAATGTGTCTGGAAGAATGTAACGCTGTAGACTCTAAGTTCCCTTTTTTCCCGTCTTCACTGTAAGCCAAGTATTATATTTTTCTAGCTGTCAGACATAGGCGAATGAGTTCCTTAAATCTTCTGATGCAGGTTATTGAGGATGTGTGTCTTTATTGGGGCGTATATTTTTCTTTTCAACACACTCCCTCTGTTTTCTGAAGTGTAAATCTCAAAAGAAAAATAATTCAACAATAACAACTTGTAATCTTTGGAGAGTAGTACAGTCTTATAGGCTAATTCTGCAGAGTTTTCAATGGAAGAAATAACAATAGGACTGTGAAAGCAGCACAGGCAACTCGATACAGTCAGTTTAAATGTTAAACGTTTTATTTGGATAGTTTAACAAAACTGCAGGCTGAAAATGTATATCATGGAAAAAGAAAGGTGAAATCAGAGAGAGTCTTTATATACACTCACAAACAAATTACTAACTGTATGCACTATGATCATTGACATATTGAGCATACACCAAGATAACATAGAAATAGGTTAGATACATTAAGATTACATTAAATAAAGGAATTGATAATGCATCTGAAAAAACACACTACAAACAGGAAATACATTCCCAAAACTGTCTATTTGTTTATGGTGTCACAAACTTTCTTATTCCTTTCTACTTCACTTTGACAAATCATGTATTTTCATCACAACTTAACATTGAAGAATTCCACGACCTCTGACAGGACATGTTAATTCAAGTCAAATTCAATCCCCTTCCCTCATTCTCAGGTAGGTGTCCTCTGGTACATGCACAGTGAGACAGATCAAAATGATAACTTATTGTGCTTATTTACTTTAATGTATTAACTTTGCTTTAAACTCTGTATGGTGAGATTGAGATTCTTTGATCTCAGGCACTTTCTGAAATCACCAGAGATTGGGAACCAAAGCTGAAAATAAACATATTTTAGACATACTTAAGTGTTTGCCCATACAATCTTTTTCTATACAGAAAGTCTAGTTCATAGTTTTCACCTGCATATATTTTTGTTAAGCAAAGTGCAGTGTTTTAAATGACCCAGTACTATATATGTATAGTATCGATATGTATACATATTTTACACATGATTTTATTATTGGATAAAGACTTTCACAGAACAAAAACTGAAATTTCATGAACCCATTCAAAGAAGCTGAAGATAATAGTATTCAACAATGGAGAGGGTTCATTTTCAAGAATTATATCTCACCCAATAAATATAACTTAATCAAAATTTGATGTAACAACATCCTTTCTGGATATGTCGATGTTGACTTTACCCTTGTGAATCAAAGACATTATATTTCTTGATTATTAATGTTTAGCACTTACTGGGGGCACAACAACACAAAGATCTCAATGATTAAAGTTTCTGAAGTTTAGTAAATGTTATTTGATTCATAATGTTTTATGTCATCTATCATAAATGTGTGTTGTGACATATTAATGACAAGTTTGTGCTATAACATTTCCAAATTTGATTACCTTGTACTTACATGTGCAAAATGTACTTAAGAATCTAAATTTTAGATCCATGAACAAATAGTAAAGAATAAATTAACTCACATACTCACTGTTTCATTTTCATGTTTAGTCGGATTAAAGGAATTATTTCAAACAACACAACAAGAATAATCATTAACCTTTGATTAACAGTCTGCTACATCCTATCTTCAAACCACACAAACAACAACATTGTTTTCCAAAGTTTCTGAGAATACTGTTAAAAGATAATAACCGACAACAATGACAGGCTAACAATATACGTAGCTCCAACCCCATGACACCAGTTTGTATAAAATGGCAAAGTCCATTGGTGTGGTAAGGATATAAGTCCAACATATATAAAAAAGCTGTAGTAGCCTGGTCCTATGTCTTTGTAGTGTGTGCTTAATGCATATGACAGTCTGACCACTCTTCATTCCGTGTGTCAACAGCATGCATTGTGTACAAGTTTGAAGATATCAGTGTTATCAGGGCTTGAAACACCCTGGAAACAGGCCCCTAAGATAGTTGCCCTTCTTCCCACTGTCTCAACAAACCTTTGGGACCATGCTGTCGCACACATCCCGCATGATGACCACACACTTTTGCATCCATTTGAAAATTGAGAGAGAGCACAGCTTTGCACCGGCTCCACAGTCTCTTCTCCAAGTCATTCATGAAGACAGGAGCTGGAACGAGTACTAGAGTGATCGACCTCCACATTTTAGCCTGGAGCAAGGATCGGTGTGAGTTCAGCCTATAAAGTTGTGTAGATGTAGACAAAGATGATGACTACAAGGTTGAGAATGGTCCCAATGATGCCCAACATGGCCAGGATGGACTCTTCCTTGCCCTCCTTGTCTTGGATTCCCTTTTCCTCATCACTGGTGCCAGTGTTTACCATTTTCCCCGAAGTCTGCAGTTTTTCTCTCGGACCAATCTGTGGGGAAGAGATTAAAGAAACATAAGGCAACCGTTAATTAGTGCATTTGATTGTTTTCCCTTTGATGCTCAGAGTACAATGGAGGAGGGTCAGAAAATGGCAATGTTCTCAACAAGAAAGAGGTAAATCTGCAACTTTATGATATACACGCGGTACAATAAATAAGAAAAAGCCAAGCAGCACTATATTCTGATAAAAAAAATGTGTGGTGGGAGAGTGCAGCAGTAGTAGATGAGAATCATAAAAAAAAATGTTGAGTTATTGAAATGGGTGTTAAATATGTTTTTTTTATATAACATTTGGAGTCGAAAAGTCTATTTGATTTGTGATAGCAAATGCCAGTTTGCTCGGAAATTATGCAATGGTCAACCAAACAAATTGCTTTACTCCTTCTAAGCTCCCAAAGCGTTACAACGCTGGAATACTGTTGGATGGCTGTGTGATGCATGTTGCTGATTGCTTGGTTCTGAAGTCTAAAGCCAAGAGCAGCCCAACTTACAATCATTTAGAGTTAGCTCTAACAGGCCAAAGTTATCATAAATTTGCTGAATTCGTTTATGGTGATTTGAGATTCTGGCATCTTTATTACTTAATACAACTTATGTCAATTTGAATTATTTGGCACATCACACATTATATGATGATGCATTTGGCATGGCAGTATTTGCAACGTACTTCACACATACACATACACATAAATACATATATGTTACTGCAAGGAGGTCTTATACAACAACAAAGAAACAGCAATGCACACGTGAGTGATTGATGGCTCGCACGCACACAATCACCCATACTCTGCATATATGTAGAGCTTCCTCTCAACAGTGGCTTTCTGCATGTTGCATTACATTTCCTCAAGCTTTTACGGTGTTATCTTTTATTAAAGGACATTGCGAAAGATTTTTTCATCAAAAATATATAGATTTTCTCTGGCTTCTGAATAAGATATAGTCATCTGCTCCAAGTGTGCTTAAATACTGTAAGCAGTGAAACACAGAACTAATGTACAACTGTTATGTTTTACTGAAGGTTTCGAATCATACACACGTTTTAGGTTAGGTAAAGTTAAGCAACCACAGAGTGAAGTTGTGTGTGTGTGTGTGTGTGTGTGTGTCTGTGTGTGTGTGTGTGTGTGTGTGTGTGCGTGTGTGTGCTGGGTAGAACAGGACACGTTTCTAGCCGTAAGGAGCAGCAACTTTAGTAGGTTGCATTCCGGACACCTCTGCTGGGAATAGAGCATCTTTCCCAGATCACCGAGTTTCATGTGTGCGCTTGCAACCCTGAAGCGTGACGAGCTTAGAAGCAACCGGTTTCTCACTGCAATGACCGGCTGTACGTGTGCAGTGTGCATACGCAGATGAACGGAGGTGCTCGGGACGATCACCAGAAACTCGGCCATCTAATAGACAGTGGGGCTGAAACACTAATGTTGATCCGCTTCAGACCTTTTAGCTCAGCCCACATGATGTCTGGTCTCTAAAACATGGGTCCTCCCTGTAGGGCAGGACAACCCTCGCATGCAGACCATCCATTTCCCTCGGAGGATATGTGCAAACACAGCCCAACCATTGTGAGGAATCCACCCGGGGACCAACCCCATTGGGAACACGTCAAACAATGTCTGCTGCTCATCCATCGCGACATCAACCAGAACCCACCCAAAATACACCTAATCACTCCTGTCCCAAGATCAATCCAATATCCCACGATTGTTTGCTATAATTAACTTCTGTGGCATCTAGATTGCCAAGGCTCATCTGCAAGAGCTTCCGCTTGTGTAATTTAATTGTATGTAACCTTTGCGGGGATTGGGCTTTTGTTTGGTCCCCCATGCAGCTTTGCTTCTCCCTGCAGGTAATTTTAGGTAATTCACATTGACGCTATTTGCCAAACAGTCCTATTCATTGTGAGCAAGGATATTCCAGTAAAAATAATATTTTCTTACACTCAAGTGGCTCTTTCGTTATGTGGATGTCACATTAATATTTGCTATAGTTCCCTAAAGAGCAAGCAGACAGCCTATTTCCTTGCCTTCAATGTCTGGGATCTGTATCAATGGGGTTTGATTGCCCTTCTTGGGGAGCCCTTTAAACAGGGATTCCCTCCACCTGAACCAAACTCTTTGTGTGGTGGGCTGCACGCACCCTCATGCATGAACACAGCTGATCTCTCGTGATATAAACGACGCTTGGCAGGCAGAGAGGGAAAGAGATTGGAGACGGAGAGAGAGCAAAGAAGTGAGAGAAAGAGAGGCCCTACTAAAATCGAAAGACTTAGAGAAAAAATCTTTAGCAGCTGTGCGTCACAAAACAAGCGCTCACAACAGCTCCCCCAATAACTGCCCAGCCCACACTCACAAGGCACGCTTTTGGGAAAGGTGTGTGGGATTCAAGTGTGAGCTGACATCCGTTACTATACCAGTCATTGAGCAACTGGAATGACGTCCTTGCTGTGTTAGACTCAAAATAACTAAGTTCTTCGTGAGATCACATCTGTGTCTCATCAAACTAAGAATTTACTTATTTACTATGCAATAGTAGTTTATTTTGTGTTTTTATGTAGATGCTTTTTCTTAGACACAAATTTGAACTATATTATTGTATTCTAAGCAACTATAAGCCTATCTTTATTGTATTATTGTATTATTTAATATTTGTTTTGAGAAACACGGTGGATCAGTATTACAATGCATTTTGTTGGTTTTGCGTGGTATAGGGGGGTGGTATCTGTCAGGCGTTTTGCATACCTGCGCTGAAGTACAGTAATGCATCGCCCCCAATTGGCAACTAACATCCCTTCTCCATCCCCTTGTAGCTCTCAGTAGGTCATTGACTGATGTTTAGTGAGCAAGCCTGGCACTATTGGCGGCCGTGACATCACCCAGGTGGGTGCTACACATCAGCAGCCTACCGGAGTCGCCCCCTGTAGTGTGTAGCGCTTCGGGTGTCTTGAAAAGCGCTATATAAATGCAATCAATTCTTACTATTATTATACACTCAAAATGGATAATTGAGTCTGTTTCTCACCAGAGCAGTCAACCACTTGATTCAATGTCCTGCTGCTTTCTGCTTTAAGAAATGAACCTGTTTGCCTCCCAAACTAAGCACCGATGTCTCAGCAGGGAATGGTGTGGAACAGTACGTCACAGGTCACACCTGGACCCCCAGTTTCAGAGCTTGGGCCAGAAGCAAATCTGCATCAGGAGAGCAGGAGCATGAAGGAAGGGTCCCTCCTACCTGGATCTCCAGCAACACCTCACGGGGACTTACATCTGCACATCAGTGGAGAGGAAAACCTTTTGCCACTTGAATGATCCGGAGCATGTCAAACCGTACCAGATGCTAACGGAGGATGACATGAAGAGTTGCTTTTGGCCTTGTTTTTAAAAGGGAATTAAAAGAAGCAGCCCCCACCAACCCCACCACCACCACTACCCCTCTTGCCCCGTCCTCCATCTCTACCTCGCGCTCATCTGTGAGTGCGGTCTTTTACTCCCCTCAGACATTCGTGCACACTCACAAGCACATACACACACACACACACACACACACACACACACACACACACACACACACACACACACACACACACACACACACACACTACATGTAATGCTCAAAATAGACGGCCAGTGAAAAAATGAATGAAATCAAAAGCTATGCATTCAGTATAAAAATATAAGAGGACCTGTGCTTTCTATAGATTTGAATAATAACTGCGTTTTATGAAGAGCCAATTTAATGTGTGCCCAAATGCTGGGTTTCATTTTTCCGCTGGTTTGACTTGAGTGCACAGTTAATGCTACTGATTTTGCTAAAAACTATAATTTGATACATGTAACTACATAATAAAAACGTATATAGATATTTACTCACATTATTAAGCTCACAGAAATTACATTTCAAACATACATTCCAAGTATCATACTTAGCTTGTACTAGCATGATTATAGAGCTAATATAGCTGGAGTAAATTGTACAGTGACTTTTCTGTCACTGACAGCACTGTTGTTTATCTAATCTGTTGATGTTGTGACAAGGTGAGTTTTATACACAAGTCCCAGCAGAGCCCGTGGATGTGTCACAAGGAAATATGTTGAGTCGACCCCACATGAGTGTGTTACCGTGACAACAGGGACACACCGTATGACCGTACCACTTTACTCACTCTACCCTCCAAACAATTGAAAAGTATTTATGATGACACTTAGAGCTAGAAATAAGCAATACATCTGCATGGTAAAGTATTGACATAGAGTCTACCCTCAATGACTTTTAACACTGAAAAACACTGTGTTGATTAGTCAATGGGGGCTTTGTGACAAGTTGTAAAACGCATTACTTGGGCAAATGACATCAATAATAACTGTAATCGACTTACCTTGCAAAGCATCAGGAGGTACACAGCATTGGACATGCTGGAGAGGGGTGGCTTTCCGTAGTGCACAGACATTCCTGGCAGCTAAGGGGAAAGTCTGCTCCTCTCATCCTTTGGCAGTGGAGGGGGGCAGGATCCAGAGAGGGCTGGCACTTCTTTCCGGCTTTCCAATTCGAGGGCTTTTGTTGGATGCTGGACCCGGCGGCGCTGGTGCGTCTCCTCGCTGAGTTTCATCTCACTAGTGGCCAAGTTCTCTCCCCCGCCGCCCCTTTCCCCTCCTTAGCCGTGGGGAGCCAAGGCACGGCTGTCCTCCTTTGCTTCTCCTGTTTCTCTGCCCTTCTCTTCTTTTCCACTCCCCCTCTCCTTCTCCCCTCCTCTTTGTAGCTGCTCTTATGCTCCTCTACTCTTTTCAGCCGTCCTGTTCTCTTCTCCGAGTCTGTTTGGAGGAAAGCTTTCAGGTTGATGTGGGCCGTCAGTTGACGGGCAGATGAGAGCGAGGGAAGGAAGTCGGTTTATCTATACCTTTCCCTTCCTCCCTTTTTTTTTTTTTGTTTGGCTCCTCGAAACTCTTGTTCCTCCCAGCAAACACTCCTCAATCCCTCAACCCTAAAATAGCGAGTGAACGCGCCAATCCACTCATGCCAAACGTTTTTACCCCCATACCATTCAGGAATTCACAAACATTTTTCAAGTGACGCCTTTCCCAAATTAAATGTAACAGGAAATCAGAGCCGTGTCAGCACAGTACTCTGGAAATCCAGTCTATCTGAAAGATGAGTGTTCGGAGCAGCCTCTCTCCTGCGCTTCACTGGCTGAGGGACTCCCTGACTCTAACTGTGCGGAGCCAGAGTGCTGGGTGACTGTAGGAGAGCCATGTTGCTGGCTGGTGAGAGGGAACTTGCACCACGCTGTCACTGTTGCCATCGCCACCCTCCAGAAGCGAGAGGTATCCCTTATTCTCTCTCTCTCCCCCTAATTCTCTCTCTCTCCCTCTTTCTCACTCTCTCTCTCTGTCTATTTTTCTCCCGCGCATATTAATGCAGCCACGGTTGCCTGGCAACCAAGTCAGGGGAGTCACAGAAGAACGGCTGTCAATGAGAGGCGCTTGTGACATGGGCCAGGATGCATGGCCGGGGTCTCCACCAATGTTTACCTTTTTGGTGGGATGTGTGCATGTTTTTGACCGTGTGTGTGCATGATGTGTGTATGTTCAAGGTTATAGCTTTGATGGTTATAGCTATGAAAGGGTCTGCAGGTGTGTGTGTGTGTGTGTGTGTGTGTATATGTATGTGTGTGCGTGGGTGTGTGTGTTCTGCCAGTGTGAAAGTGATGGCGTTCATTCGTCCAGTCTGCAGCTCCCCGCGGGGTTGCTCAAACAAACAGCCGTTAGGTTCCCTCTGGCTGGGGAAGACTCACCGCTACGCTGCAGAACTCCACCTCTCCATTCACATCTCTGGCCAAGGCCCCACAGTGAGGAACCAGGGCCTGTCATGGATACTCTGATCAAATGTGAGAGATCTGGTCAGGAAGCGGCTCTGCTCTCCCACACCAGGAGAAGCAGCGTCTCTTTCCAGTCAGCCCTCCCGATCCACTCCTGCTTCCCCTCGCTCTGCTGCCGACACAGACAAACACATGAGCTCACGAAGGGAGAGTGAGACCGAGGGGACTAATGTCGCTGGGTCTTACGACTAGTGACACTGAAGTGTGAATCACGAAGGCACCGTCGTCCGTTTTCCCATAGAAAGGAACAGGGCTATTTCACTCGTTGAATTTATATACTAATTTATTCATTCGTATACAGCCTTTGGCTTGCCATGATGAATATATCTGTCTTTCCAGTAAAAGGAGAAAGTAAACCATGCTCATTAAAGCCTTTGGATTGTGTCTGTTCGAGAGCCTCTGTCCCTCTCCCTTTCTCTCTGTCGGTGTCTCTCTCTCTCTCTCTCTCTTTCTTTTTGTCTCTCTCTTGCTCTCTTTCCGTTTTGATCACTGAGCACATACGTATATATTTAACTCACAGCCACAGCATCAGCTGCACACTGCGGCCACACTCTTTTAATGATAAACTTAGAAATAACGTTCTTATGTGTGTGGTTTTTTTCAACAGGGTTAAATTACATAATGTCAGGTTTCTGTCTTTATGCAGGCCATTATTTTTAATTTGATATTTCAATAAGTTGCTCTAGTTCAGTTGCGTACCTTCCCAGGGGAAGCAAACTTGCCAACAGAAAACGAACTGTCTTTGAAATTGTATATATCAAATCTCGACATTATATATTATTATCAATGTGAAAAGGCCCTTTTTTATTGTTTAATTGTGCAAATGGCTAACTTAAAAAATAAATCTCGATTCGGACTCCCTCCTTGAATAGAGTTTTTTTTAAGTACGCATAAGCAACGATTTTGTATACAGTCATCAATCAAGCAGCATTTTTTTTCTGTTTATGCCGAATCTAGGGCTCTGATCAAACCCAGCGTTCTGCTCCATGAAGTTGATATAAACGAGATAACTTTATGTTCCATGTGTAGTGATCCCTTCTCTGATTAGATTTATATATTTCCCAAACTGCACGTTCAACTTCTATACAGTGACAATATTTCATTATGTTGGAGAGGATGTTAATGGCAATGTTTACAATGGGAAACTGCCTAAATTGATTTGGGTTTGATGTTGCTTTACGCATGAAGTGGCCCAGAATGGACAGCAATAAAAATGTAAATGTTAGGGAAACATTTTTCCCTGAACTAAAACCACTGGTGTACATAATTGCATTGCTTACTTTCAATCCTTTCCTCTTGTAAGATTGACTTAGCTAGACTACCAACATACATACCCACATTGATTATGATTAATCAGACTGTCTATCTGATTTCCCTATGTCATCTGTACACTAGATCGCGGGCTACTTATCTTAGAGAAGACAATCCATCCATAAGGTGCCTCCTTCAATAATACAGTATATCTTGCCAGACTTTTAGCACAGGTCAATTCAGGTTAAGTCTAAAGTTGCATTACTTTACTGTATTGTGTTTGATCAAAATAAGTTCGAATAAATGAAAAAGGGCAATGAGATTTAAAAAACAAAAGTCTGGAACTCAGTTTCTTTTTGAAAACAATGGGGACAACAACACCTTGTCAGTATTGAGAGACATGCTGGCCTGGTTGGCAGGTGCAATGTAACCACTGTCAGACAGTTTCAGGTGTCATTGTTGTACCGCGTTTCAAGGATAAGACAACTGCCATCTTTTCAATCGAATCTATCTATTGCCCAAAAACCAACCTCGTAAAACAATAGAAGAAGAAAAAAAAGTAGGTAACATTCATCAAGCGCAAGACAGTTTATACACAGAACTCTTGGGTTTCCTCTGTGTCCTTCAGAGAATGCTGAGACACAGCTCAGCCCAGCACCACTGCCTCATCTATTATTGAGACTGCAGGAAGTTGTGCCCTTCCAAGTTTCACAACAAGCACTACTCCGGACACACCTGCTTGATTTCAAAGCACTACAATTCAAGTTGATTTTTATAGTGAGCATAAAATAAATAAAAAAAATAAATAAAAAAGAGGAGCAAGGGAATGGAAAAGCCTTTGTGGTTATGACAGGAAATCTAAAAGACTCACATCAAACATTGGTCAACCTGACAAAAAAGCAGGATGTGTGTGTTGAGCCCATGACCTCAAAGCAGACTGCCGGGAGCTCTCGGGAAGACTTTTCGCGCTTCATGAAGGTTTCAAAGTTAAGTGGGATTTCAGGAGTGGTTGTCGGAGGTTGAGGAAGAAGATGCTGTCATGGCTGCCATTAATCCTCATTAGAAGAGAACCTGACGGGAGCATATGGGCATCGCTGAGCCTAAGAGAGACCCAGTTTGTGCTGCTCTCCATGCTTACCCCAAAGGAAATGAGGACTGGAAACTCTTAAGGATCTCTCTTTTTTTTTTTCTCTCCAGGGAAGATGGATGGGACGTGCATTATCCAACAATATCAAGGACCGTTCTCGGTTTGGGAGCAGTGGGGTTAAGATAATTGTATGGATCCATAACATTATACAGGGAACATGTAAAAGAATATGTGTAAAATAGAGAAATGCTTGACCTAATCAAGCAGCCGAATGAAGAAATTCCCTTCAGATGTTTTATGTTGGGGATGCTGTACCATCCCAAACTTAGCTTCATACTAGAATATGTAATAAAAAATTGCGTTACGATCTTCAAATCAAATCACAGAATTTCATCGGGAGTCTACTAAACATATTTTTTTTACGGAGTTATAGAGATTGAGAAAATAAAAAAATGTACACAAGCTGATGTCACTACGATTTAAAGTTTTTTTTTTGTTTGTTTTATTGAAAAGGGTATTATCTGTCTCCGTTAGCCTATCAATTACACTATTACAGTAACAAACAGCTAGGTAGAACAATTATGATCACAAACAAATATGTCTAACAGTAAATATTGTTAAATATTGGTGTTGTGCTGTATGCTACATTCATTGGTGACGCAAAATGTTCTTTTCTTGTACAGTAATCATCAATAAAGGTCAAAAGTACCCAGTGCACCAAATCCACATTCAATTCATTTCTTAATTATTGAATTTCTGAAAGGAAACGGTATTGGTAACGTAGTGAAGCAAAGTCTCAAATTAAAGTTGTTTATGTCAGCACGATTGTTAGAAATATACTTTGTATGTTTTATTGAGGTACAAGCTCTGGGCGCTGCCTGCAGAAGTTGAAAACCTTTCAGCTGGAAATATTGATGAATATCTGCACTGACTCTTTAATGTGGCCGTTGCCTGGTTGCATATGAGGAGAAGTGGAGGCAGGTTGAACCAGTCTCAACTAAGATTTCTTCCCCTTCCCTCAGGAGAAGCTTCCGAGTTCGTTAACCTCTGGTCTTCAGTGATTATTCCTCCTGGTTTGCAGATGGAGTAAATGTGCCTTTTCTTCCAGCTTCAGGTGGATTTCAAGATGTGACTTTTCACTGTCGGAGTGTCAGAACATCTCCTTTAAGTGTGGCGTTTGTAAGGTGGGGCTGTCGTTTTGATTTATGTTTGTCAATTAGACACGTGGTACAGGCTTTATATCCCAGATATGACTACTCTGCAGGAAGATAAACATCAGGTGCATCTCTCTACCTCTCACTCTTTCTCTCTCTCTGTGTCTCTGCTCCTCGCTGTCTGTCTCTCAAGGCCGGCCTGATATCCTCCCAGCTTAATCTCAAACTCTACCACTTACATCAAAAGACTGTCAGCCTGAGAACATGAAAGCCTGTTTGCAGAGAGCCTCTCGCTGGCCGACTGGAACACTCGGAGCAGCTTTCCTTTTTTTTTATCCTCCAAACATTCGGGGGAAGAGAGGATAGCGGCCATCCCGAGACGTCCTCGGGTCAGCGCATATACACTTAAAATGTTTTAATCTCATGGAAATGCATTCAGATGCATTCCCTTCACTGCAGGTTGGTGCTATATGCCGCATATATTACACTGTAACGACAAAACGTGTTTGGCACAAGCGATACCTCATCATCAATCAATGCGGAACTAGATGAGAAGGATGAAGGCAATAGGACTTTGATGGTACTTACCTTGAGACCACAGTCACCTTTTAAAAAACTGGCTAACTAGCCCAGCTTCTTTTCATTGGCATGTGAAACTGAAAGGCTTCATAAACAGTTATTGTGAAGAACAGGGAAATTCAAAACAAAATAAGATGAACAACCTATTCGAAAAAAACATAAAGCTGTTCATCATTCAGCATTTGTGCAATTATGGATTGGAAAATAAAATGTATTGTTCAGGAATATTAGAAAGTAGTTATTGATGTAGGCCTGCAGCCTGTAAACATTTCCTTGACCCTTTTTGCATTCATTTGATTGTGTGTCGGTGGCAGTATTGAGTAGATTTGTTAGATGTGTTGAAGTTATGACCGGGATCATGAGACAGTAGATGAATCAAAGCCACTTAAACAAAATATAAATAAAACAGCAATATTTTATATGTTGTTATCACCCAGTTGAGTGTCACTTATACAATAATACTAATCATGACCAACACAAGTGAAATGCATAATTGAGATTTCTTAAAATAATTGAAATGAATTAATTTGTATTAACTGTTAATTTAAAAAAATCTACCAATCAATCAATAAATAGATACATCTTCTAAAGATAATAATTCAACAAAAGAAGAGGCTCACTGAGAGAAATTATTCAGAAATGATTCTGGCAGAAAGGACACAGCTCAGCATAGTTTGTATGTGGCCTAGTGGGTAAAACCATGTTCACCGTCTGCTCTGCACCACCATTTTAAACTGCAAGAGACAGCGAGTTTAGACATGTTGTTTCAAACCTAGCATGTTTACATTGGAACAACTGTATGCACACTGTTCTCCAAGAATTCAATGTTGTCAAGTGAATCAACCATTAAAAAGGCAAACAGATTTAGGAAACTGTGTTAGTACATCTGTCGTCTCTGAAACGGATACAAACCCATCTGCCAAGTGTGCCTGATGAATGATCCATGTGGTGGGAGATATTAACATATTGAGCATGGGGGAATAGGGAGCTCTGGGATTACGGTAACACGTTCCTCGATGGATCAAGAGATCTCGCTGCGGCGGGCGTTAAAATGAAATAAGAAATCTCCCAAGCTGGCACTTGACCGTTCTGCCTGTTCTGCTCTCTCTCTCTCTCTCTCTCTCTCTCTCCAAAGTGTTTTCTTTCCAGTGCTTTTGTTTTCTCTTAATTTAGCTTTACTTTGAGTACTACATGCCCTGTTTATATTCTTCCTTATTTTCTGTCTCTGAAAAAGCAGACACACAGACCCAAAACACACGCCCCAAAAGGGGATTAGCGGTCATACGTTTGGAAATTAGCTCAAGTATCCAGTATCTTTCAGATCTCTATTCCGTCGATACCCCAGTCGGTGCAGTATTGATCACGGCTCATAGGAGGGCAGGAGACAGTCGGCCTGCCTGTCTGCTTTTAGCTAGGGGGGGTATTAGGGGAGGTGGTGAGGGATGTGTGCAGGAACTGGACACTTGGTTAGACCAGGGGGCTTCTTCTGCTCAGCACCTGATCTCTCTCATAAAGTTGGTGAAGGCAGCTCATCAGCTGAAATATAACAACAGGCTTTTGTTATACAATGGAGTCAGCTACTATATGAACAACACGGACCATTCAAAGTCTTTGTATGGTGGCGTGCAAGGGTGAAGTACCCAGAGTGTTAATTGTTCATTTGATACAAGGGGAAACACGGAGGTGTGCCAAGAGTACCAACTTTTATGCCTCAGACTAGTACGAGCAATTTTTCACTGTAACAGGAAAGTGCTTCAATATCACAATTGTCCATGGTTATTAAAACCGGAAGATATCAACTCCAACTTAAAAGGAATTTCCCCAGACTACTGATAAATGTCCTATTTCAATATCTCCTTAATATATAGATCTATGCAGGCGGTGCGAGGAATGACCATTCATTGGCTGCTCATAGAAAAAGTCTGAATTAGACCATGTCAGCTTTTGGATGATAAACTTGTTTAATTCCACTGTACTTGACACGGCACAGAGAATATGCATAAGTAAGTATGCATTATTAAAATGGCCCGTTCAAGCTGCCCAAATGCAATAAGGAGAGGGCTGTTCTGTGTTCATCATAGAGGCATCCCCTGCTGCTGACTGTGCATGTATCAAAAGTTAGGGGCTCGCTTTCGGATCTTCTTTCCTAATCATATGCAGAGCTTGCATATTTCATCGTAGACTGAAAGGGAATCCGCCTTGTCTCTCCACAATGTGAGGCTGTATCTAAGACTCTTACCCTTGCAGGAAAATGTATCAATTCCTCCCCAAAATAGATAATTTCCCCCCTCCTCGGTCTTCTGAAAAGGTTTCCATATCTGTGCTATAGGATGTTCATCGAAAAGCACGATTACACAGGAAAATGTAACTAAGATTTTCCACATCAATATTATTAACGTTTTTATCATTGAAATATCATATGAATTGCATTCCTTACATGTTCTTTTGTGCTAAGTTTCTTAAAAGACGATGATTGCATTGCTCATGTTGGTCATTCATTCACATTTTTTACGGGATTTGGAAAGTTCAGTTTGAGTATTTTGCTGGAGAAATTACAGACCCTATGTGTAAATAAGAACAAATCATTGCTGAAATCTATAACTATTTTTCCCAAAAGGTTTTGAACATGTCTTGCAGCGCTTTCGAAAGGCAAGTTGACATTCTTCCCACGTTTTCTCTTGCTCTCTCATGGTAGGTTTTTTAGGGTGCTGAAACACTGCTACCAACGCAAGAGTTTTAATCAGCAGATATTAAGAATTGGAAAGAGTCCTTGGTTCACATTGACTGTCGAATACCATGTGTAGAGTTTTACGGAAACCTATTATAATGTCTGCAACTAGAGTCTCCGTCATAAATGAAATGTTAATCAAGTGTACATCAATGTCTTTTTAGCTGGTTACCACGAGAAAAGTGTCAGAATTAAATTTCACAGACACATTTAAAAGTCATATTGACTTTATGAGTTCCTTCTAATTTAAAGAGCTGGTGTTCAAAGTGGTTAGCATAAAATATGTCCTTATTTACACGGCAGATTGACAGGGTCGTGTGATCAAGTTTTTCCTAATAGATGTTAAGTTGAATTGCTCTGGCCACTCGTTTAGCGTTTGACTTCATTTTATTTAATGTATAGCTGACGATGAAAAATCTATTTTTTTTCTTCAGCAACTAGTACAGGTCAAAGTGTAAGATTGGAGGCAATCCAAGAACTTGAGGGAGGCACAAGTCAATAAGTCCATTAAAATCACTTTTCATTTAAGCTGTGAGCTCTATTGGTTAGCCTCTCCCTTCTAATCAATCAGATAGACTTTGAGGGACGGACTGAAAGGCCCTTGTGAAGCTTTTTTATTTATAAATCCAGACAAATGTCAAAACACCCTTTGTACAGACTAATTCTCAAGGCTGTCTGGGATACCAAAAAAAAAACAACATCCATTCAAGGCGCCGAGGTAGCATCAACAAGATGTATTCATTATTGCTGCTTTTTGCTTTCACAGATATTACCCTTTTTTCAAGACATTTTAATGGGGTCACAGATGTCGCATTTGCTTTCGAACAAAGAACAAACACACTTGTGAATACAAGTTTACGTAACACTACAAAATAAATGTTTTTTTTTTTTTAATTGAATTTGTATCGGACCACTAACTACTAACTGTGGTCACGCAGCGTTCAAATTTCAACAGTGTCAAAAATCCTCAAAGGAAACCTCCAGTTCGAGGGAAACACGTGGAGGTCGAAATCAAGACATGCATCGGCCCAGGGGCTACTTTTCCTTTTTCCTCTTCCCTCACTTGGGCCATCCTTGACGGAGAGGCGTGAGGGTCGAGAAGAGTGGGGGCCAGGTTGACATGAATTCTAAATGAGTGAATAAAAGTGTGGATGTGTGCTTGCTCCATCTTACACACCACTGCAGCCTTTTTCCATTTTTTGCTTACTTTGATTTAATACTGTCTTGTAAGCAAACCTAAATGTTAATAATTCCAGTGCTTACAGATGCATTTCTACCAACACCTTTTTTCTTTTTTTTTTGCAGAATCTGAGACCTTGAACTGTCAGTGTCTTCCCCTGTAAAGGTAATACAGTATGTTCTTTCTGGTTTAAATGGTTTATTAAGAATCTGACCTCACTTTGTTTTGCTGACAAATTATATTATAACAAATTACAGGACATATGAATAGTCAGCCCTTATAGTGGACCAAAATCCACTTTTCCCATCAAGTGAATGCTTCAACTATATTGCATTTTATTGATGTACATTTTATTTTGCAAATCTCCAACAAACATGTGCATGTATTTATACTTATTTGTGTATGTGAAACCCCTTAACAGCCCATTCATTCCTTTCAGAGGTCGTGTCATTGCACGTCAAGCATAATTTTTGCTATGTTTACCTCACCAGTGTTTTCTTCTACCGTGTCCTCTAGTGTAGATTAGCCTGTACCTGGATTGAAGCCATCCTCATCCACTGATAACCATAAGTGTTGACAGTAATGGCAGAATAAGCTGACATGAGATGGCACCCCACCATGTTTTATGGCTTGCCGTTGAAGAACACACAAACACAGAGGCACATCACTGAAAGGTTACCATGACAAAGTGACAGGCTGGAAAGAAAAAAGTGATAGTTGCCCAAGCCTGGACTAAATACAAATTTTCATCAATTGGATTTCGGAATCTTAGTCCAATTGGTTTAGATACTGCACATTAGCATATTTTTTTAATAAACAGTTGGTAAATGTTCAGTTGTAAAGCCCTAAAGCTGAAGTGTGGAACTCCTTCCCCCCAGATTGTTTTTGTCAACCCCCCCTAAACTAATTTCTGTGAGAGCTGAGGCATCTCTTTAGGTGTGAGACCCACAGTCTGTCGCACTTGCAAGTTCCCTACAAGGTGTATCATTATTCTCTACAATGTCTCTGACTCTGTTGCTGCACAAGTGGCAAAAGGCTACAGAAGCAGCGAGAAAGTTCATGTGAGGATATTGTTACAATGGTGTGTAGAGAAGGATGGAACCCACACCTTCTAAGAGTAATCATAATGTACTGGAACAATAATAGCATATCAGACTGTGAATTGTTTTTTGGGGTTGAAACTTACCCGGCATGCGGTTGACATTCCCATCAAAAGACAATGGTTAAAATGCAAATAGTTACATTCTACGGATACTGGGTGTTCCTGTACACACTGCCTGAGAGGTGGGTTGTTGTCATTTGACTACCCTCATGGTGGGTTCCAATATGTCTGAATGGCTATGCTCTCTTAGCATATGTCTCTTCTGGTACAGTAAAGGCAGGGCGTACAGTGATCACAGTGATCCAAGTAAAAAAAAATAATAACACCATGGGGACAAGCGGGCGCGATGTCATTGAGCTTATGCCATGGAAACTCTTCCTGTTGCAACCCTCTTCCTGTTAGGTCCCTGGCAGGGTTGCCTCTCTGTTCGGTGGCTGCCGGATGCTTCCAGGCCACCACATTGTTCCACAATGATTAATTACTGTCCTGATGAAATGCGATGGCTCTGAAAATGTCAAGGGGATGACACAGGCTCGTTAGCGTGGGACGGCGAGGAGGGGGCGTATCGCGCAAAGACATCTGGAATGATACGGTGCAGCCGCTCACTGTCTCTCCGAGGGAAGGAGTTATTACGATCCGTAGTCTGCGGGTTTATGTTGTTGTCTTTACAGCACTGTGCCTGGTCGGTGGAGCCAAATGTCAACCTACGCTCACCGAGCGCTTTATTAGGAACACTGTACCAGTACCGGATAGGACCGTGGCTTTGCTCTCAAAACAGCCTCAAATCTTCAGGGCATTGGTTCCACAAGATGCCGGAAACATTGCTTTGAGATTCTGGTCCATGCTGACATGATTGCATCACCCAGTTCCTGCAGATTTATTTTGCAGGTGTGCTTTCATGCTGTGTATCTCCCATTCTACCACACCCCAAATATGTTTTATTGGAAACAGATTCGGTGACTGGGAAGGCCACTGAAGCCCACCGAGCTCATTGTCATGTTTAAATAGAACGTCCTGGTTGAAAACTTGTTTTGCTGACTGCATTCAGGTTATTAAACTTTTTATTTACTTTCCTCAGAAGTATTTGTTTGTGGGTTAAGGCTGAAATACAAACATGCTACATATTGTCTGTAAAGGAGGTGCAATGTAGGCTTGTTTGCAATGTGTGTCTGACATATGTATAGCCCATTTTTTTGTTTTAGTTTAGCTTTATTTTTACTGTCACAGTGTACATGATTCCAAAATGTTGATAAGAGGTGCTGAATCCATTTGTGGTCATGACAAAACAACGCATTGTATCACTTGATGAAAAAAAAAAAAACACTGGACAACATACTAAATTTCCCTGAAGAATTGCTCCATTTACTGAAATAAATTGAATTGATGTGAGAGATCCCAGAGGAGCAGAAATGCTTTTGCTATAGATGAAAGCTTGCTTGCAGCCACCTAACAGGATCCGGGCCTGTTTTTATTACACATTATACCTTTAAAGTGTGCTGACAGCCTCTGTTTCCTCCACTCATTAGCATGTGTATTTCATTCTAAATTGGAACAAAAGGTAAGGCCCTATTTGCATTAGACCGAATGTACCTGATTCGTGACTTGAGAGCGATTCGCTTTGAAAAACTAGGAGGGGAAGATTTAAGTTTAGGTCTTGTTATTTTACCCATCTGTGCTGGGTGAACTATTCACTACACCACGAGGTACACAGCAGATTGCCAGTCATGTTAGACTCAGGCAGCAGAACTTTTAAAAGACTCCACGACTGAGAAACCATGACCATTAGTTCAGGATATGCCATATGCTTAAAAGAGAGCAAAAAAGAAGGGCATTTTTTAAGTGCCTCCCTTAAATTATATATTTATACATATATATATATATATATATATATATATATACATATCAATTTGTTTTTAACCATAGATAGTATTGTGGTGTCATAATTGTGGGTAAAATTCCATTATTCATTGACTGTAATGTTTGTTGTAAAGTTGTTTGTTGTCCCATCTCCAACTCATCAAGGCTTGTAGGTTAGGAAACGGCATCTGGTAATCTAATATGCTTGTAACCAGATGTTGTTGGTTGATTAAACTGAGTTGGATAGATTAGTGTCCATCAGAGCATTTTTTTTGGAGGCCGTCCTAATGATAAGGGTGCAGTTGCAGCATGTTGTCAATTTATATCTTTGAAGGCAGACTATATAGTAATATTTCTTGTTCCAGGTCTCGTGGTATCAGAGCACTATTAGGCCACGTTGAAGTACATTGTTTTCCACCAGTCCATTCTATTGCACAGTAATACTGTACAGTTTCTCCATTCAATACAATACAGTATAACATAGATCAAACTGTTTATTTTTAAAGAATGATAAATTATGATAAGTCTTATTTTCAATGAAAGATCAATTCATCACCCTGGTCCAATTTAGTGGAACAGATGTATTTGAATCCAAAAGAGACCAAGGTGCTAATAGCATGAAACTTATCATTAGAGAGTCTTTTTGTATTCAGTCTTTTCCATGAGTAGAAATGTATTGTGTGAATAACTAAGGCACTTACAAGCTTCCACAACAATCATTTGCCGCTATCCTGCAAGGCTGATTACATCAAAGACACTGATGTGGTTAATCAGATTAATGTCTTCATTAGCTTTGGCGTGTTAGAGAATCTTTTATTAATTACTATCAACAAAAATTACCTCTGCAATTAGTCAAAGCAATATCATTTGGCTCTTTCAAAATGCACAGTACCTGCGTATAATATCAGTATCAATAAAGGGCTCTTTTACAGGATGTGAGAAGAACATATGTTTTAACCACATTGTAGTCTATTTTGTTTTATTGGAACTCCCCGCCCCCAACATCAAAGAGGGGAGAAATTGGGCAGTTATTGCAGGTCAGAAAATCGTATTTAGAGCAAATATAATTCAGCAAAAAGGTAATTTGCTCTCTTGACCTTGTAACTGCAGCAACCTTTGCTCACACTTTTTTGTCCTGCTGATTATGAAGGTGACAAAGGAAGGGCAAAACAGTAAAAAAAAACAGGCAGAGAATTATACAAGCAATAGATTTCATCTGGAGAGACAAAAGCTAGTGGACTGGTTCATGTGGCAACTGTCTCGCAGTTGATGAGATTACTATTTGTTGTCAACTCAGTGCCTGTGGCAATGACAATAAGATGCTACAATGAGCAACTGGTCAACCTTCATGCTGCACATGGTCGAGTTAAACAGTGCAAGCAAAACACAAACCAATGAGTGACCTTGGCTATGGCAGGGACTGGGGCAGCAGAATTAGCCAAAGGTTCACTATGTTGTGTAATGAGCTTTTTAGTCCATGTCGATGTGGCTAGAGGAAACAGAGAAAACAGAGGTTTGCTGCCCTGGTGGTTTGTGTGTGTTTTGGATCAATGGTCATTAATCTTAGTGGAGAGCCCCCTGCTGCACTTTTTGGGTGGGAGAAGGATCGCTGACCCAAGTACAGGACGTCTCCGAGTTCAACCTGCTCCCTGTATGGACACTACAGCATTTTTTATCTGCTCTCCTCTTAGCTTTTCATGGTTGGGTTCAGTTTAAGGACTAAAGGGCAGCCTTGCATCAAAAGACAGCAGCTGGCAAGGTGAATCATGCTGTCACTCAGGGAAGAGATTTTCTCTGACTTTACATTGGACCATCGGCAGGTTGATTGCAGGGCTTCACTGTGGAATCCGCGCTGCAAACATAAAATCAAGTATAGATTAGTTCTCATTTCAAATTTTCAATGCTTGTAAAAGCTTTGCATGTAGGCAGTGTTTTTGTTGAAATAAATGCCCCCTGGTTAACTGCAAAGCTCTGAGCAAGCAAGCAGAGGGGCCTTTTCCTTTATATTTTTTCAACAAAGTTTGTTTACATAGTCTTTTGTTGTTATAAGGGTCACTTGCTTTTCTTCTCAAATCCAGGTGTAAGAATAGAAACGTTTGGTCCTCACTACATCACTGTCCATTCACTGTCAAGTCCTTAGGCCTACAGCCCATTATGCTGAACAACAGAAATGGAGAACAACGTGGCTGTTTGAGACCATCCTACCCAGCGTAGGTCTTTTTACCCCTCCAAAACGTGTGAAGACAAGGTCGTAAATCAGTTTAATTAGCTGCTCTTTTTACCTTATCCATAAAAAATAAAAGTTATTGTCACTGGGGTGTGTGAGTGTCCTCGTATATACGTCCTGCAGATTACAAGTGTCACGTTTTTGTCTTGTTCACCATTTTTCCCCAATGTCATTAAAGCAGGAGCAGGGTGCAGTTAAATACCCGCTTGCAGTTATTTTGACGCCACGGCAGATGGTGTGCCCGGCTCCAGAACAAAGCTGACTTTATTGAAAATTGCTTTATAAAAAAGGGCTGTGTGCAACTGACGTAGCCTATCCCTCTAGCAAAGATGTAAAAGGACTTTGATGAGTGGGGCAAGGAGTGGTCTGCTGGGAAGACAATGAGATCTGGTACTTTTAATAACATTACAACTTCAAACAAACTCCCTTGGTTTTCTGGAAGGGGAAATTAGCGTAACCCTCTTCTATGTTATCACTTATGACGAGGACTTGAGGGATCACTTAGTTTTCCCAGTGTGCCATGTTTTCTAGTCTATGCTGTATTCTCCTCAGCAGTGCTGTTGTATTGGTGTTAGACTGTTGAGCATCCGAGGGCTGATATCACAATGGCACGACTAAGAATATATTTAACGCATTCGAGCCATTACTTACTATGACTAATTAACGCCTTGGGAAAGTAGGATCAAAGCACATCCCCTGGGGGAAACATTAGAGAGACTTTGTGGTCTGAATTAGAATGCATTGTGACCACAAAGAAAGTTTTACTTGAATCAGAAATGTTTCATTCCATACGCTGTTAAAATGAAATATATTTGGGGTCAGCAGTGGCAATTCAACCTCGGATGTGAGATAAAATGATATTTCCTGAGTGAGCTCCTTAGGCAGGAACGATACAAGATTTCAATTAGAGACCTAGTCCTCTGTGGCCCACTTATTCCAGACCTCCAGGAGCAAAAATAATGACAGAGTAATTAAACTTTTCGTCTAAGACTACAAGATGAGGATATGTAAACAAGATTCTTGTTATTGCGTGAACAGAACCTCGCCCTGTGGCGAGCTCGGCTGTTTTAATATTTAATACTGACTCCAGGAACATATTCTGGCACACACATCCGAGACCTAGATATTATAGTCATCCATTCAATGGATCTAGATCCTGATTTCATTACTGAAACAAGTTGTTGAACAATCTATACGGTCCTCTTGGCAAAAGTGATGGGAGGGGTCCGATTCCTCTCATTCAAGCTATACTAAAATCCCTGTTAAACGGCATAAATCCCCGTCAGCCAGACTGTGGCTAGCTCATCCTTTGCCAGGACAGGAGAAAGGAGGGAAAATCACAGTGGATCTCATCTGGTCCACTCTCTGAATGCACAGAGGAGCTCAGCTGGACCCCAGCTACCCCATGCAACGGCAAGGCAGCCAAAAAACACTATTATAGTTATGCAAGAACAAGAGAACTAGAAGGGCGATATTGGGTTAATTCCATATCGTGCCATGAAGTTGTGATGGTGTTTCATGGGCAAGCGGAACCTAAAACATTTAACTTTGGACATGTGGACTTCTTTGCAGGAACCTTGATGTGTTGAGAATGGTCTGCATGAAACTATTAGCAGGAAACTTTCTCCAATTTAATTCATATTACTTCAAATCCTCTTAGGTTTCCTGACCACAGCCGCAGAAGTGTCAGTCTGCTGGCCTAAAGAGCTGAGGATGTTGTTTGATCTTTTGTTAGATGTTTTGTGGCGCTCCCTACGTCAGTGGTGTACCCCAGTCCTTGCCCGAAATTCTTAACACACACACACACACACACACACACACACACACACACACCATTCTCAGTAATTAGGCTGGCGCTACCAGTAACCAGTCTTGCATTTGAATACACAGTGAGAGCACATCAAAGAATAATGAAGGGAACTACAAAAAACAACAAATTCGGAAGAAACTTTTTTTTTTATTCATATTTACCCTCAACATATACGCGTGCTAGACAATATGAACGTATAGAAAACAGTATTTAATTAGATAGATAATAAGCATGCGAGTGTCTCAGCCTCTTGATATATTTTCTCACCCACAAAGCATTATTGCAGAAGTTCTACCGATTAAATAAATATACATTTATGATGTTCTTATTTGATCATAGACACAGCATGGCGGGATCCTGTGATGACAATTGCCTACTTTTGTATTTACTCTAGACACCGTTCTAAATCTTATTTAACATTACAGAAAGGTGGGTCTTGTTGCACACAAAAAAATGTATGTCTCAGGTTCCTGAAGATAAAAGTGTCTATTCACTTGTCAGTCGCTACGAGGAGAATCTGACAGCTATCTTAGTAATTACAATTAGGGGCAAAATATTAAAGATTAACGAGACTACGCTGTCAAAAAGGAACGAGTCAAGCCAAGTTCTAAGATGGTTATACAGTGAGAAGTTGAAATCCCAGACTATCCATCTCTCTCACTCCTCCCGCCTCTCCCCCCTCTATGGTTTACCGCACAACCTCTGTCTTTCTGTGTGTGTGTGTGTGTGTGTGTGTGTGTGTTTGTGTGTGTGTGTTTGTGTGTGCGTGTGTGTTTATATGTGTATCTTTTTCTCTCTGTTATACACACTTCTTTTCCCAATGTTTCTCACCTGTCTCTTCCACCTGTCAATCCCTGTTTTTTTTAAACAACAGACAAGTTATGCTTAGATTTTAGATTCAAAGTTAGTGGCATACGAATGCAAGAGATACAGACAAACTTCAACCGTTTAGGTCAGCATTCATCACCGACACCTCCATACAGCCATGCGTTAGCCTGCTGGAAACAATAGATTAGTGAAAGGTCACGGGAAACATGTCCTAAGCAGTGTGCTACTAAGAAGCCGCCGTGACCTTCAGACTGTGGCATTCCAATGCGCGGGGACCATTATGAGGCCATGTAATTGAAACACAGTGTTGTGATTAGGGGGACTTTTAAACGTCACTTTATGACAGGGAAAGGTCATAACATGGCCCTGTTCATTCATTATCATCCGTGGCACAACACTCTTACGGCGTGAGTAGGTCTTGAAAGGGTGCCCACTTATCGTACAATGTTATAGCCAGGAGGTGACCAAATCTGTACCATCTAATTCGATGGAGAATCCATTGCAACGTGCAGCTGTGAGAGACTGCATGGTTGACATCAAATTATTGTAAACAAATAAACAAAAAAATCTGATTGCAGGTAGGAACTTATCACTTTCATTGTAACCAATATTTGATTGACTCCCTAAGTGTAGTAGCAGCACTTTAAAGTTTAACGAAGCCATGGTCAAGAGTATAAACATGTTGCTATAATGATGTCTGATATCAGCTATCTGATCTACTAAATGAATCACAAACACATACAAAAAAGTGCATCCACGATCATTTGGGAAGTCTAACAGCTATGTGGAAATGAAAGCCATTTTTATTATTATTTTCTGTTTGATGAGCTAAACTCCATCAGGATGAGTCCAGCCTGCTCGGCTGCCCCTGACCTCCTGCGTAATTGCCCTGCTCCTCAGCCGAAAGGTCATGCCTGCTTTTATCCCAGGTGGGTCATTCCATCAACTAATAAATGTAATTACGCCCTGCAAGCACCAACACCATAGCGTTATACAACACCACCCTTAAAAGTCTCTGAACGACACAAACAAAGCAGATGTCATTAGCTGCCTTATCAAGATCTAATTTTCCCTTTTAATACATTAATACACCTGCAAATTTTGGCCGAAATTGACGTTTTACAGGGTGTTCCAATCATATAGCCAAGAGCAGACTGTCCAGATAAGATAAATGGTTTAATTGTTTAATTTCCAATGATTTAGAAGTGGGCTCACCACCTGCGGGAAGAACCAATGGGGTCGGGTGCGCTGCCAGAAAGGTGGTAGTGAAGGTAGAGGGTCTCGACGGACCAGACCTGGGTGGCAGAGGCTGGCTTTGGGGACGTGGAACGTCACCTCTCTTGGAGGGAAAGAGCCGGAGCTTGTGCGGGAGGTGGATCGCTACCAGTTGGATCTGGTGGGGCTTACCTCTACGCACAGCCTCGGCTCTGGTACCTCAATCCTGGAAAGGGGTTGGACTCTATTCTTCTCCGGAGTGGCCCAAGGTGCGAGGCGCAAGGCGGGAGTGGGGATACTTATAAGTCCCCGGCTGAGTGCCTCTATGTTGGAGTTTATCCCGGTGGACGAGAGGGTCGCCTCCCTACGCCTGCGGGTCGCAGGGGGGAAAACTCTGACTGTTGTCTGCGCCTATGCGCCAAACAGTAGTGTGGAGTATTCGGCCTTCTTGGAGACCCTGGATGGAGTCCTGCATAGGGCTTCTGGTGGGGACTCCGTAGTCTTACTGGGAGACTTCAACGCACATGTGGGCAATGATGGAGACACTTGGAGGGGTGTGATTGGGAGGCACGGCCGCCCGGATCTGAACCCGAGTGGTGGCTTGTTATTGGACTTCTGTGCTAGTCATGGACTGGCCATAACGAACACCATGTTCGAACATAAGTGTGCTCATAAGTGTACTTGGTACCAGAGCACCCTGGGCAGAAGGTCAATGATAGATTTTGTTATCGTGTCATCGGATCTGAGGCCCTATGTTTTGGACACTCGGTTAAAGAGAGGGGCGGAGCTGTCAACTGATCACCATCTGGTGGTGAGTTGGGTCAGGTGGCCGGGGAAGCCTCTGGACGGACCTGGTAAGCCCAAACGTGTAGTGCGGGTGAACTGGGAACGTCTGGAGGAGGCCCCAGAACGGGAGGCCTTCAACTCACACCTCCGGCGGAGCTTCTCTTGCATCCCTGTGGGGGCTGGGGGCATAGAACCAGAGTGGGCAATGTTCAAAGCATCCATTGCTAAAGCCGCGTCTGAAAATTGTGGTCTCAAGGTCTTGGGTGCCTCAAGGGGCGGTAATCCCTGAACACCCTGGTGGACACCAGGGGTCAGGGGAGCCGTCCGACTGAAGAAGGAAGCCTTCCGGGATATGTTATCCCGGGGGACTCCGGAAGCAGTTGCAAGGTATCGACAGGCACGGAGGACTGCAGCCTCGGCAGTGGCAGAGGCGAAGCAGCGGGTGTGGGAGGAGTTCGGAGAAGCCATGGAGAAGGACTTTAGGCTGGCACCAAAGTTGTTCTGGAAAACCATCCAGCACCTCAGGAGGGGAAAGCAGGGAAGCATTCAAGCTGTATACAGCAAGGATGGGACGCTGCTGACTTCAACTGATCAGGTGATGGGACGGTGGAAGGAGCACTTTGAGGAACTCCTAAACCCGACAAATCCCCCCTCTATGGTTGAGGCGGAGCTAGAGGATGATGGGGGATCAACGCCAATTTCCCTGGTGGAGGTCACTGAGGTAGTCAAACAACTCCACAGTGGCAAAGCCCCAGGGGTTGATGAGATCCGCCCTGAAATGCTGAAGGCTCTGGGTGTTGAGGGACTGTCATGGATGACACGTCTCATCAACATTGCGTGGAGGTCAGGAACAGCACCTAAGGAGTGGCAGACCGGGGTGGTGGTTCCCCTCTTCAAAAAGGGGGACCGGAGAGTGTGTGCCAATTATAGGGGCATCACATTACTCAGCCTCCCCGGGAAAGTTTACTCTAGGGTGTTGGAAAGGAGGGTCCGGACGATAGTCGAACCTCGGATTGAAGAGGAACAATGCGGTTTCCGACCAGGGCGTGGAACAACGGACCAACTTTTTACTCTCGCAAGGATCCTTGAGGGGGCCTGGGAGTATGACTATCCGGTCTACATGTGTTTTGTAGATTTGGAGAAGGCGTATGACCGGGTCCCCAGGGAGCTATTGTGGGAGGTGCTGCGGGAGTATGGGGTGAGGGGGTCACTACTTAGGGCCATCCAATCTCTGTACTCCCAAAGCGAAAGCTGTGTCCGGGTTCTCGGCAGTAAGTCAAACTCGTTTCCAGTGAGGGTTGGTCTCCTACAGGGCTGCGCTTTGTCACCGATTCTGTTTGTGACATTCATGGACAGGATTTCAAGGCGCAGCCGCGGGGGAGGAGGGCTGCAACTTGGTGAGCTTGGGATCACGTCACTGCTTTTTGCGGATGATGTGGTACTGATGGCGCCATCAGCCTGCGACCTTCAGCACTCATTGGATCGGTTTGCAGCCGAGTGTGAAGCGGCTGGGATGAAGATCAGCACCTCCAAGTCTGAGGCCATGGTTCTCAGCAGGAAACAGATGGAGTGTTTACTCCAGGTAGGGAATGAGTCCTTACCCCAAGTGAAGGAGTTTAAGTATCTTGGGGTTTTGTTCTCGAGTGACGGGAAAATGGAACGTGAGTTGGGCCGGAGAATCGGAGCAGCGGGAGCGGTATTGCAGTCGCTGTATCGCACCGTTGTAACGAAGAGAGAGTTGAGCCGAAAGGCAAAGCTCTCAATCTTCCGGTCTATCTTTGTTCCTACTCTCACCTATGGTCACGAAGGATGGGTCATGACCGAAAGAACGAGATCACGGATACAAGCGGCCGAAATGAGTTTCCTCCGGCGGGTGGCTGGCTTCTCCCTTAGAGATAGGGTGAGAAGTTAAGTAATCCGGGAGGGACTCGGAGTAGATCCGCTGCTTCTTTGCGTAGAAAGGAGCCAGTTGTGTGGGTCGGGCATCTAGTTAGGATGCCACCTGGCCGCCTCCCTAGGGAGGTGTTCCAGGCACGTCCAGCTGGGCGGAGGCCACAGGGCAGACCAAGGACCAGGTGGAGGGATTATATCTCCATGCTGGTCGGGGAGCGCCTTGGAATCCCCCAGTCAGAGCTGGCGGATGTGGCCCGGGAAAGGGAAGGATGGGGCTCTCTGCTGGAACTACTACCTCCGCGACCCGATCGGATAAGCGGACGAAGATGATGATGATGATGATTTAGAAGTGTATTTAGCACTAGAGAGAGAGAGATTCAAAACCAACTAAGTATGAAAAATATATAAAAACATAAAAACTCATCAATTAATCAGAATGTATATAGGAAAAACGGGAATGTCTTGCTTTGGAGGTCCCAAAAGCAAAGTGAACAGCAATATTTTGAAAACATTAACTTTGAATCACAGACTTAAAGTTCAAAACAACATCCAGTGACTTCCATTATATCAGTCCGAAATAACCAGTCGCAGTGACACTCTTGTAGGCCTTTTCAACAGCTGGAGCATGATTTGAATACTGACCGAAGCCTGGGAGAGGTTCCTGTCAGGCTTTGATACCTGCTGCTAATGGGAGGTCAGCTTGAGGTCCGCATAGAACGGCTGATTTGCTCGGAACATGAGAGTTGAGAGTAATGAGGTCACATGGAGGCTCCATGGTGTGAGCTTGTCAGGACTGGCAGACTGCATTCGGGAAGGGAAGACCACCAAAATCAAAGGGAACTCTTTGCGGCTATACAAGTGGTAGTCCTCTGTCTGTTCCCTTTCAGTAAAACAAAGGGCCTGGACAACAATGGAGGACATTTAGATACATACAAATAAATAACAACATAAAATATTTGGTGATTAAGTTAGCATAACTGATATGATAATGCAGAGGCATTTCCATAGACTTGGTCTTGCTCTCTAGGGCACTGTGTTAAGAAGGCCCCCTCACTCACCATCTCTCTCACCTCTGAAGGCTTGTCACCATGTACAGAGCAGCATGAGTACACTAACGAATGGCCAAGTATTGATTCCTATCAACACTCTACCACTTTGTTACATTTATTATCTCTCAGACTCCCCTGCTAGGCCCTTTCAATTGGGCTTTGTTGTGTATCACAAGAGTAGGAAAAGATTCAGTTAACTCTGTTCAATACTGCTACGCATCTGTTTCTCACTGCTAAACTCAAGGAATAAAATACCCCCCCCCCCCCCCCACACACACACACAAAACTAAACAAAACTAAACAAAAGAAAGATTCGTGGATTTGGATGTACTGCATTAACTGCATCCACATAAAAAATTTATTTTTTATGCAGAAATAACAATTCTTATTCACTTGTATTTTGCAGTACATGTAAAAGATGGTACTTTTTGACACTTTGAGTCAAGGAGACTTATGCTCAACCAACATCCCCCTCCCGTATGACTGTACACTGCTTGGTGATGTTGTCCGACTGTGTTCCATAGCTCATTTAGAGACTGAGACGTCTGGGGTGGTCAAGGAGCTGTGAGACACATCAGTCTTGTTCCTGAGTTGCCCTGCAAAAGGCTGGTGGTCTGTTTAATAGGCGGAACGTTTTCCTCTTTGGCACCATGAAGGGTGCTGTCACCAACATGTCCTTCAATTGAATGTGGCCTGGGGGGTGTACAGACCCCTGCGCTGTACCCTCTCTGTCTCCCTTACACCTGTCACAGTCACAGTGGTGAGGGTGGGTTTCAAAATGTAACATATGTTTTATTTAAATTTACTTGAAGGTATCTTACAAATAATAATGAATACGTTTAATTAACCAAACTGAGCCGTGGTTTACTCAAGCCCAGCCAATTTGTGGGCTGTTAGAAAAAAGGCTGGAAACTCTTTCAGAGGCGGACAACCTGGCGACTGTGGCTGCAGGCAGTCGGAGAGAAGCAGGGCGAAGCGGAGATAGGGCTGCATCCTGACTGGTACCCCCTGCCCGTCCTGCTGTGCACTTGGTCTGTCGAAAGCAGTGTGCTTCTGCTGGAGGTCTGACTTGTTCAGCGGGGTACGCTGACAGGCAGATCAGCAGGGGCACGCAACCCCGCTGTAAGACAGCCAGAGAACCAAATCACTACTCATGGACCAGGGAAAGGGAGGCCTCCGTTTGGACTGGCCCTGAGTTGCTTTCTTTCACTCCTTAACCTTCAGACAGAACGGGAATGGAAGGATGTGACGACGGAGTGGGTAGCATCGTTGAAATAGAAGCAGATGTGGTGAGTGCTCTGACACACCCTGGCATCTACGCATCACTCAGGTCAGTGCTACATATTGCTGGTAGATGTGGTGTTTGTTTTTTGAACATGAGAGGGCTTTGATCCTAACCTTTAGGAGAAACACGATCTTGGAAAGGCGGATATTGCAACACTTACGTCAGGACTATAGCATAGCGTTTAATTTGACTTAATTAACATCTTGCAGCAATCAAATAAAGAAACAGTCCAGTCAAGTCTAATAATAAATGCTGAGATAACAAATCCATTCATTTCCAAGCACTCGTTACCATAACCTACCATATATCAGTTTATATTTTCAGCATTCCTATCATGCACAGGTAGTTAACTTTTACGGCCTCCTCTTGAATGACAGGGGAAGTGCACACGTCCTCACAAAAAATGTTGAGGAAATCTCTTTTTTTCCCTTCCCTGTCATGGACTTTCTGCCGTGTCTGCCAGATCCAACGAAATTAGATGTGGATGCAGACATTCTCATAAATCTCACAAACACACTATGGTAACCTGTTTCAAAGTTGCTTACCATGTGCGATACGTCAACTGGGCAACTCTATTCTACACACCTCATCTGCTCCCACCTCACTAGCTTGCTGCACCCTCTGGAACGGAATATTATTACCAGTCATATGATAGTGATAACTTGGCCTAGGGTGTAAATATGTAGATTTGTGAATATATATGACAGTGAAACCCTCTAGTGCTTGCGGTAGTTGATGGTTTGAGGATTCACTTTACGTGCTGTTAATTTGAAGTGGTAGTGTTTAAAGGGGCAGTAATCACCTTGTTATCACAAACGACTCTCATCGGGCTCCATTGCTCCCTAATCACTGTCAGCTAATTAAGATGCGTTGGTGGCCTGACACACTTGTGCTCGCCTGGGACATTGACACAATCTACAGTAGGTCTCATAAGAAAAGGATAGCTAGGGTTCTCACCCAATGACAAATCATTGATGACCTCATTTGTTTGCCCATACATACTCACATATGTACACACACACACACACACACACACACACACACACACACACACACACACACACACACACACAGCTGGCGTGTCTTGTTAGGTTACTGGAAAGGGCAACAAATTGGAGATAAATACAAGCTCTGAACATAGTGTCAGATCTTAAGGGTACGACAAATCCAAACTACTTCCAGCAGTTGCATCTAATTAAGGGAAACATTTAGTCAATAATGCGACTCTAATTACGCTTGAGCTGATTCTATCCCTGGACCCAGAGTAGTAAGCACAGCACAAAAAATAGCACACTTACAGTTACCGTAAAACAGCAAGCTTGTGATGTTACCCAAGGCAACCGATGTATTTCAGATTTTTCAATTACAACTTTAAAACTGATAAAAATGTATATTTATCATAAAGCACATTGTATGAAAATCTACAGTAAATATCATTGTATTGCAGCTGCTCGGAAGGGACACCCTCCTCTTCCCTCACTCTCTCTCTTTCCATTTCTCTCATGCCCTCCACTTTCTATTTCTCTGTCACATCCGCTCTTGGCTGTCAGGGTAACAGCTTGTGATTCAAACTCCTATCCTGCTCTCCTCAGTTACATAAATGCCACATACTGTCGGAGTCTTAAACCTTATTTTTAGGCCGGCAGAGACAGGAGCGATAATGATGCCAGCCAACTACAGTTCCATTACATAACACTGAGGGGGGCAATATGTTCAGGGTACCTCTATTATATAGTATATTGAATATTTATATTCAATATTTATCAGTGCAAACACAACTATACCAGTCCAGGATTCTTCTCGTCTCATAATGTCTTTGTCTGAAAATATACTGTATCAAATATGGTTTGTATGGTTGCATAACTGGCTTACCGTTCACTATGAGACAACATGTGTGGTGAACTCATCACAAAGTGCAGGGCAAGTGATCCTTCATGTGATCAGAGCTGCAGTGATATTATGGACAAGCCTAGAGTTTCAGTGATCGGATGCATGATATAAGTCCACTAAAAGTAAATTAATTGAATGGGGCACATTGTAATACTCTGTCTTTTCAATGTACGATGTCCCCTGACACATCTTTGTTCTGGAAACATCTGCGGTTTTGGTTGACACTTCTACGCGATCCCTCCATCAGTAACAGAAGAGCACCACCTGGGGGTTTGGCTGGATCCTATACCCTAATATCCTCACGCCATTACAATGAAACATTTTACTATCTAAGTAATTAAACTAATATTTAACTGATAAAACAGAGGAAAAAGTTTTCTCAGCACCACCACTCTGTGATGGAATCATGATAATGAATTGCCGGTTACATTTTGACAAACAAATCTTAACTTATTCCCTCACTCTGACATTCACTGAGGCAGCCATTGTCTGTGCCACTTTTTTCAATGGGTAGCGGAGGGGTCATCTATATATCAGTGACTGGTCATGAATGACGGCTCCCCTCACTCTACCAGTCCACAATGCGTACACCTTCTTTTTTCCCCTGACCATAGGTTAGCTCCATGTTATACTGAGTCTTTGTCTGGCCCGATCCAACAATCAATCATAGAACCGGCACCATACAGAACGTCTACCAAGAAAAACACACGCTATTCGCAAAACAGCAGCATTACTAATGCATAAAGATATGGCAGCCAAGTTATAGGAACCTGAGGGATGTTTTCGAATCGGAGGGTGCTGGATGCTTTTAGCTTTGCACATTGGTTCCACGTTGACGCCGGAGCCAGGATTTGACTGAGGCAATGCTTCACAGAAACTTCCTTTAATCGGCATGACACTCTGTCTACCAAGGGAGCCCGTCCAAACAGCAGAGGGAACAAAATAAACAGCAAAAAAACAAATGCGAAACATTTAAAAGGGTGTCGGCTTGGGGTTGAAACACAGGTTAGCGGAAGCCTGGGAGCCCTCCATGGAAACAGGCTTGGAAGAGGTAAACTTTTATCACAGTCTTACACCCTGGCTGCAAGCTTAGAACAGAGCAGAATAGAGCACTGCCAGTCTAGAATGGCATATACAGAACCTAGTTATACAGAACCTAGTATGCTAACAATAAATGAAGTGTCAGCTAAAAATCAGGTAGATAACACAAAGTCTGTGACCTGCTGACGTTAAGTCTTCGTTCTGAGTGTTGGTTACACACACACCCCCATCACATGGACACACCCGTTCACCATGTCAATGTGATGGGGAGGGGCATTTAAATGACCTGAAGTCACGGTTAGGTTTTGTGCTAGTTGATGATGGTAAATTGCTCCCACCTCCACCCCAGCTACCACTTTGTGGCTGCTAGTCTATTCCTAAAGGGGACTGATGTGTGTGCTCCCTGCCTCCTGAGTGGTGTCCTGGATAGGTTACAGCAGGTAGCTTCAAATTGAATAGTAGATCCCGCCTTGCCACTGAATTGTATTCGCATTTCTAAAATGTTTAGAACAGACGAGTTTATCTGACATAGTAACAAAAATGGTTATGTATAATATTGTCAGAAAAGACTATATCATATTAATCACTACAAAACAAGCCAATCGGTGGTAATAATGAGCAGGTACAAGTAAAGAGCAATATAGTGTAGTGACAAAGACTGGTTTGTTTCTCAGTCCCATAGAATCATTGCAGCTGTTAGGTAGAAAGTGAAGAGATTAAGGAGTGTTTCGGAGGATGGTATTGGTTTTGTGTTAATAACCTTTAGAAAAAAGCTTGATATTTTCAACTGCTACCAGCTCCCTTTTTCAGAAGGAAAATATTTCAATGCATTGAGTAGGCAGGCTTCAAACTATGGCCAATTAGTGCAATATTACATTTCCTCTAAACTGTTCGATAATAGTTCTACATCAACTTTAAGAAGGGGGTTTGCATTAGGCATGCAGGTTTAATTAGGCATGTCAATAAATACTGCAACCAATTTGCATCTGATAGTAAGATTGGTTCAAAAAGGTACTTGTATAAAGTCTTCGTCAACAGGCGACCGGTTCAATGTCAGGAAGAGACCACTCTCCCTTTGTTTCGCTGCATGCTGGCGCCATCTGCAGGGGAAACATTTCATTAACCTCCTAAAAGGGCACATACGGTAAGCTTAGACACATTACAGATTCTTGACAAAGATGTTGAGCTTTATCTGACAGTCATTTACTTCTCAATAAATATGTGTGTTAAGAAAACTGAAAATGGGGTTATTGCAGATCAACTGCAGTCTAAAGCTTTAAGGTATATAGACAAAAAAAATGCTATGGCTCTAATATCATTAAAGAAATGCTCCCCCTTGTAGACATCAACGGTTCCTCTTTTACGTGGTTGTGACGTACTATCCACGCAATATTACATACAAGCCAATGCTTTGCACAGTAATCTTAAAAGCGAAGCAAAGAGATGAATGGGTCTGCCAGTGGCCTTTTTCACCACAGTACGGCTCCTATTGGCTGCAGAAGGGGTTGCCGAGCAACATGTGGAAAGGAAAGAATATTCTCCACTCTCAGCTATGCTTATCTGCCTGGTCAATTATGCATGTGCATCGACTGGAATGGCCTTCATTTTGTTCAGAAAAACACAATCATTTCAAAACAAACAGATTGCCTTAACAAAGTTTTAAGGCACTCTTCACATAGCACATATCACATAGTAAGGCCTGATAAGTTAAACTGCATGGTAATGTGTCGGACTTTGCATGTAGTTGGGTCTAATAGTAGAATAGGCTAAAGGTCAACGAGAATCGTCCATACATAAGGATATCTTACACCAAAATGAAAATGCCTTGGTTTGTATAGTCATCCTTTGTCTTTAGTTCAGTAAGGCTAGGAAGCACGTGTGTGTGTGTGTGTGTGTGTGTGTGTGTGTGTGTGTGTGTGTGTGTGTGTGTGTGTGTGTGTGTGTGTTGCTGTATATGAAGGGGGAAGATAAGCAGACCATTTTATTACTGGAGTACGTACTCAAGAGATTTAGTTTCCCTGTAGAGGCATATATTCCAATCATTGTGCTTTCTTTTTGAAGATCAAATAATGTGCTCGAACAGCATCGCATAGTTAGTCAAATGCACATGTTTCTCAGACACTGAATACATTGCAAATCTAGCAGAACCAAGTCCAGAAATCTGCTCAAATGTGGAACTTCCAGCCAAGCCCTTCCTGTTTTCAAGGGAGGGAATGTTGGAGTGAACGAAGGGAGAATATGGAGAAACCACAGCTATGTAGTGAGCTGGGCTGTGGCCTCCCTCCATGCCTCTCACAGCTGCAGAGCCGCCCCTTTGCGTTGCCTGGAAACCATTGAGCTGATCTCCAGATGTTACAGTCTTCTTCGGGGACAAGCCAAAGCAATGGAGGCTAACAGGGATCGGGGTCTGCTTCAGTACACAAACAAAACACCAGGGTTACATTCTATCACACATAGTAACAGAGAATAGCCCGTGTGGAGGGCAACATTTCTTTCATGCTTATAGGGAACATGAGTGATGACGGATGCTGTGCAGTGTCTGCCATCTTAAGGATCGAAGACTTTGCTCATGTTATGATGTGATGCTAGCAAAGAGCCAGCCAGGTGCTTTTGATCTTGGACACACTCCAGCGCGAACAAGTTGTAGGCTAATATGTAAACAGAGAGAGAGAGAGAGAGAGAGAGCCCTAACGAAAGACAACAAACAAATCCTCTAACCGGTTGAATTTACGTTCTTGTTGGACAGTTCTGGTAAATAAATACCCCAGCTGGTCCCTTTGTGGAGGCAAAAGGGCCCAACAAAGGCTTAACGAAGAATCTCCAGGAAGCCCAAGCTGTTGGAATGGAATGCTCCTCTCTCTTTGGTCCAGTGCTGGAATCTTAATGAGTCACCCCTGTTGCTGGTGAAATGGTGGGTTTCTCTGTGAGGAGGACAGGAACTCACATATGTCATGTCTCCACTCAGCTCCAGCTCAATAAAACCTATTAGCTGAACACAGACAGGCAATGGGCCTACTATTGTTGCTGGTGACATTTAGTATAGCTTTATCAAGCTAAATGGTTTGCTGTCATTCTTTATGTCACATGATTTACCTTTCTCCATTACTCCAGTACTTACAATTCAATAGTTTTCTTAAGAATACAATTTCCAATAACAAATGTCATTATACTTTACACGTATGTTACTATACTTTACACGTTTCAATATTGATAATATGTTACCGCCCGCATGTATAACGTGAGCAGCTGATATCCAACGGAAATCAGTGAGGCAGACTACATTTTTTACATGAAAATAACCGAGGGCGGAGTTTCCTCCTTGGGATTCCAACCGATGGTTATTGTGCGTCCTTGCAGCATGTAGTCTGCTGTTGACTGTTCTGACTTCTGACAGTGAGTCTCCGAAAAGTACCGCTATTACACTTTTTTAAAGGCTATGTAAATGGTACACAATTTAAAAAAAAAGGTCAGGTTACCTGCTCAGATGGAGCGCAAAGAAAAAGAAACGGTGTGGTAATATTAATTACATCCTTCTTCCAATTACCTTTAGGGCAGATAGTCCCTTGTAATATATAGCTAGGGTACGTTTTAACTGTTGGTGAGCGCGTTTGAGTTTTGGTGCAGCCTACGCTATAACTGGAATCTGAAGATAAAAAATTGGTTAATTTTTAACTCTAGAGTGAGTATTTGAAATACTTCGTGGGGGCAAGGGCAACTGGAATTGAGCGTGTGTATGCTTTGCTTTACTTTTTCGCTTTTAATGTACTGATGGCAACATGGGTAGCGCAACAAGCCAACGTAAAAAGGTTGCACCTGCAAGTGAAATAAGCATGTCAAAAAGAGACGAAAACACGGTGGATTCTGTGAGGAAGGAAGGAAGTCAATCGTACAAATCGCTAAAAATACCTACATTTTCTATCGTAGCTCAGTCACGGAACCGCGCTCCACCGGACTGCCACAGCGAGGGACATGATTCAGAATTTTCAGCAGAAGATGAAATAGATGTGGAACTTGACAAGGCTTTGTGTGAATACGAGACTGGAGAAATGTGTTTTAATAGGAAAACACAACCTTTGAATAAGACATTCACCTGGTCAAAAATGTATGGGTTGTGTAATTTAAGACGGAGAGACAATGACAACAACATCAATTCCACCCCTCATTTGCCAAGATCTGAATTATGTAACAGGTTGCCAGGCACTTCCGAAGAATTAAACAAAAAGGACACAGAAGTGTTAAACTATTTTCAAAACAACTTCAGTCCACCCCATTGCAACAGTGAACATAACGTAAGTTAGTAAAGCCATTTTTTTATGAATATGTTATAATATTATTGTTTACCTTTACCTATGTAATATAGCCTATAGAAGCATACGTAATCAGATAATTAATTCAACCCCAGAGGCCTACTGCGGATGTTGTTGTTTTGTTTGTATATATATTTTTTTTAATGGCTCTAATTACTTTCAATTTATAAAACAACTTGCAACAGCAGGGTTTGCTGTTGAGGGAGGAATCCACTCCCCACAAACACACTGACTCGTAAGTACTATACTTGCTGATAAATTATTGATGAATGTGTCGCATGACGCCTGCAGGCGAACTGTTGTAAACGCCAGACCTTAACATATCCAATTCACTTTCTCGAAATATTAAACCGTGTCCAATATAGATCAGATTTGACAATTGGCAAATTGTTTCAATAGAAAAAGGATTGTTGCCGATTCTTCTTCTTTCTTTTTTTTTCGTAGCCTCTTGATAACCGTAACTTGTGCTTCACTTTTTTTGTGTGTTCCTCCCTGGTATAGTGGCCATGTCCTCTCTCCAGCTTTACCTGTTATCGTGTACAATGGATCAGAGGAGGAGCTGATGGAGATTATTGAAAGGGACTTTAGCTGACCCCCGGCAGACTGGCATCTATTCAGATCAATTTTAGAAGATCACCAATCAAAAGCTATTCAATAACACCACAGGAGTTTTAAAAACAAATGTTTCAGATCCAGAATTCCCTCTATATTTGTACGTAGGCTATATTATTGCAGTAAATATTTAACTTATATTTTATATCTTATATTGTAGGTTTTTAAGACACATACAATAGGCTTTATAACCCGACATTTCTCAAAAACCACCCATTTAATAAATTAAGCATGGTTTTTTTGTCAACTTTATATCCCTGTTATAATTCAGTTTCGACTATCACCTTTTGAATGCTGTCACTGTCCCACATGGCAACAACTGCGCCTTCCATGACTTAACCTTTCTGTAGACTATCATTTTATTGGTATTTATTACCAATTCGGGGGGTATTTAATTGGTACTGAGGATTGTAGTCCACAAGATGTCCCTGTTCTGCTCTTTATCAGACGTTGGAGTCCTTTGCAAATTGCCAACTGCAAATCTGTCTGTTATCCTCAGTTTAAAAGCAGGTTTAGAAAAACAGAGGGGCGGGTACCAAACAAGTAAAATGATTGGTCGCACCTTTCAAGAGATCATTTTTTCAAACTCTGATTGGAGGGTTATACTACTTTCAATCGGTATGACCTAGATGATGGGTTCACGATGTGCTTACTTTCATACTTTTATAAAATGTACAAAAAATATATCAATTTCTTGATATATTTTTTATGTGTAATAAGAATGGGTTGTTCCTTACATAAATCTTAAAAATCACAATTCTCTTGCACAACTATTAATAAAGTCATACCCAGTCTGTTATTATGAGACTACCCTCTGAAACTGTGGAAAAGCAGCAAGGAGAGCTTTTACATGGCAATGAACTTATTTGCTCTCTTTGCTACCACATGCCAATTCTGGTTGATGAACCGGACATGAAGTCCCGTGACTGTTTCATAAATTTAGCGGGAAGCTGAGCAAAGCGCTGCCCCGCCTGCCCGGCACATTCAGCTGGCCGGGAAGTGGTTCAGCTGGTTGTCATCGGCAGAGACAGGAGTAATAAATAGGTATTTACAGGAACAATGTGGAGAGATACGCCCCTTTACATTTTTATATTATTATTATTATTGACGGTGACTGGAATGAGTGCTGACTAAATCGGTATCTTTCTCCAACTCAGCTGATTCATGGTGGTTTCCCGGATCACATAATCACATTCCTAGCACAAAAGAAAATAACAAAAAGCAAAATGTACATTCAAGTTGATCTTTTAGTATCCCTTTATTATAAATGTGTATTAAATAGGACAGTTAAGAGTTTGTTGTATCCACATATTAATGATTAATATCCATTTTAACGTTTTGTACAATGAAACATTTCCCCCAATTTTGACAATGCACAATACACTTACATAATGGTACACATGTACAAATACAAAAACAGAGGGCATTCAGGTGAATTGTAAAAGACAAACTTCATACAAAGGCTTTGGCAAAAGAGTGCATACATTTTGTAAAAATTATGAAAAGTAAACAACAATTCCTTTTTTTAATATGAAAACGTACAAATGAGCAGTAGGCGGAGAGTCCAGTGCATGTTTTTAAAGTTTTCCATGAGTAATACAGCAGCCTTGTGTGCTTTGCTGCTCCTTATATCCCTGTATTAAGCTGGGAGTAGGTAGGTTGGTAGGGTGAGAGTCTAGTTAGAGGCAGGTACCAGCATGCTAACAGTGGCAACAGTGGGGCTGGGGGATGGGACCTTGGTGGCAGCCATCTTATTAAGGCTACGGACTTCGGCCTGCCAGGAAGGGATCTTCTTGGTTGCCATGTGACGCCTGGCATGTTTGGTCAGGTGATCACTGCGCATGAACCTTCGGTCGCAAACTGGACAGACAAATTTCTTCTCCCCGGTGTGCGTCCGCCGGTGGCGTGACAACTCGTCGGAGCGAGCAAACTTCTTGTCACAGCCTTCCCAGCTACAGCTGAAGGGCTTCTCACCTGAGAAAGGGAGGGAAAGAAAGGTTGAGTGACTCATTGTTTTCCAGTCACGATCTAATCTGCTCAACATTAGTCATAACAACAACATTCTCTCTTTGTTTAACAATGGTAATGTATTTTAGAAAATAGAGTACCAATATCTGCTGGATGATTTATTTTGCATTCTTATCATGTCAATAATAACATAAATGTCAGTATTTCAGTATGTGTAAATTCTCACCTGTGTGTGTTCGGAGGTGAGCCTTAAGGTGGGAGCTCTTGAAGTAAGTCTTCCTACAACCGTGGAAGTTGCACACATAGTTTCTCCGGCGAGAGAAGTCCATCTTGGTGGCAGCCGTGGTGCCGCAGGGCCCTGCTGGCACATAGACCGGGGCAGGGGCCAGAGGTAGCAGCTTTGTGTTGCCCAGAGTCATGACGGTCTGTGGGCAGTGAGTAGCCTGAGAAACAGATGACTGGGGCAGGACCAGCATGACTGTGCCCTGGGGCATGGCTGCGCCCATGAGCAGCTGCTGATGCTGCAGCGGAGCCGAGGCAGGGGAGTTGGGCTGCGATCGGATCGACGTGGGGGTCCTCAGACCAGCACTGGAGGTATGAACTGTACCCTGAATGAAGGCTGAGATCATCCCCGATTGGCTGCTGACAGGGAACATCTGGCAAATGATTGGACTGGGGACCGGGGGTGGGGAGACCGATACAGTAGTGGGCCGGCTGTTTTGAGGTTGTCTATTGACGGGTGTGGGGGTGGAACTTTCCCTGCAGGGCCTGTTTTTGTAGGCCTGTTCCTCTCTCTTAAAGGCTGAGAGTGTGGGTGTGAAAGGGGCAGGAGGGGGTGAAGATGCAGCCCCCTGTTCAGTTTTTGTGAGTTGCTGTTGTCGCTGCTGCTGCTGGCAGTCTGAGTCTGAGGTCTCTGTGACCCTCTGTTTCTCTGAGAAAGGGGCCGTTGGAATGTTTTGGCAGAGGAAACTGTCGGCGGTGTGGCGGATGACGCTGGTTGCCATGGCCTTACAGGGAGGGGCAAGAGAGGGGCAGGTCTTTTCCAGGACGGGGGCCATTGTGGGTCGCTGGCCTACAACCCCACAGCCACTCACAGCTAGGCTAGAGCCGGCCCTGCTCAGAGGGGAGGTGCTGGTGTGTGTGGCGTTGCTGGAGGTCTCAGCAAAGCTGGGACTGTGAGGGGGAGTCATACACTGGAGAGAACAGAGGGACAGGGTGCACGAATCATTAGTAAGATGAAATCACAAATTTAACACCCAGATTTCATGTCAACTTTAATGACATTAGCTAAATATCTCAAAATTGTTCCATGTGTTGAATCAAATGCAGCTTTTTATTGCAGCTTTTTTGGAGAGATAAGGTCTCCCAGGGAGCTCAGATGGCAACTGACCATTCTAAATTGTAAACATATTTTTATCTATCATATCTTTTACAACCAACAGCTGTGCTGATGAGCACTGGTTGAAGATCACGTCGCCTCCCTTGCTGCTTGCCATCATCGTAAAATGCGATCAAAGTTTTCAGCAAACAGATTTGTAGGATAAACTATCCCTACACCTTTTAGAGCTCTGAGGCCAAGGGGTTTATACAGCAACGTTTAGTCCACAGTATTTGTTTGCCAATCAAACATGGCAGGTTGATTCATATCAGTTAACCGTTGTATTTACAGTGCAGCTAGTGTTTCCCAAACTATAGCTCTTTTGTGTTCTGTGTGTAAACCATTACTAAATGTGGTTGAAATGAATGACTTCACCTTAAAAATAGGCCAGTTGCTGACCCAATGACCTAACATTTTATTCCTCCATAAAGACACCCACGACATATTTTAAACGGTACTGTATTGTGTGCCATAAACCCAACCTGGTGGATCTCTTACCAGGGAGGACAGGGAGACAAAGTCCTTGGGTGCATCTGAGGGGTCTGACATGAGGAGAGAGTCACACGAGTCTGATGCCGGCGTGAGGGGCCTGGGTTTGCAGGGGCTGGGTCGGCTACTGCTGAGGAAAGGGACGTGGCCCCAGGAGCTCATACACACCAGAGCCTCCGCAGCCTCCAGGTCTGTGTACTCCAGGCTGGAGCTGCTGCTGCCGCTGCTGCTGATGGATTGGTCACTGTTGTGCCTCCTCCTTTTCACACTGGAACCACACTGGTCCATACACTCTCTCTGAAGGACACAACAAACAAAGGGTAAAGATGTTGGCCTGGATTAGGTGATGGTAGTCACAATCCGTATCATAATCGCGGTTGTTTTTGTAATAAAAATACAAAGTAAATTCCACCCAGATGATATTGTGAGACTCAATAACTAGATATGGCAATAGTAATTGAACCAACCCAGAATGGAGCATTGAAAATGACCTTGAATAGAAACTGCTGAGGTGCTTCTATTCTTACCAGTTGTTTGTTCAGTCTGTTAGTTCTCAAGTGTCTGTTACCTCTTGGCTAAGTCAATGTGTGGCCGGCAAAGGGCTGAGGGAGAGGGCTTTTGAGACTACACCCCAGCCTGCATTGCCTTTGGCTGGAGGCCAAGACACCTCCCATAGCCAAATATAGACCAAACAGTGACGTGCTCCAAAGGCTAGCCATGTGAAAATCCCATGCAGTAACTGCATCAGGAAGTAGACCTATAACTGCCCCTTCAGCCTCTTTGTGGTGATGGTAGCTAAAAGTATTGGAGTCGTTATGACCACTCCCATATTGGAATTGACAATTGTTCACAAATTATTTCAAACAAGTAAAAATAGTAGGGAGGGACAATTCACCCATTTCTATTGTTTTCTTCAGGAGTGAGATGTTATAAAACAGAATGGCAAGACAAGAAAGACTAAAATAAACCCTATTTATTCATCATTAATTCATACAGGGGGAATCCTACTGAACAAAAAAAGAACGTTTTAGAGAAGCGTCCAGTCTTATCAAAACCTAATTACAATACTGTTAGCCTATGCTAAATCAGTAACAGAGAATGTGGAATATTTGGTGCGAACATAACAAAACAGTATCAACTTTAAGTTATAATAACATACACATCTTAATACGTAAAGTGGGTTGAAAACATGTTTATATATGAGTAGGCCAAACTGTTACTATTGTAACCTACATGCAACTAAGTGATCACACGCTAAAACTCCCTTCAGTCATTGTCTCATTTTGTGTCTCATTAAAATATGTTAATGCAGTAATAACCCCTTCTTACCTTGCATAGGTTTTGCATTTCTGTAAGTTTTCTCGAAGGCATTTGACGAAAATAAAATATGTCACTTTAGTGTCAGCGCAAGTGTGAAACAAAGACCCATAGGCTGTTATGGATTTCCGTCCGCTTAGAGAAGACTGGATGGGGTTGAAGTCAGTTTACTCACTGGGTCCGCTCTCAGCTGTGCGTAAAACATGGGTTGGAAAAAAAAGGAAAACAAAATTCACAACACTCCGGCGGGGTGGCAACATACCACCAATGAAAAATCAATGTGTGCGAGGTCTTAGCCAATAAGAGAGGACACGGCGCATGAACAGTGCATGGTCGTTGGGCGGTGGGAGGAAATAGGGTGCGTGGCTGTTGGTGGGCGTGCTGGGGGAGTCAGCGGTGTCAGGGTAAACCCGATGAACCTGGAGTCCGCGAACTGGGCGAAAGGTCGCCACTGAGCAGTAAGAGAGGAACCGTGAGTTTCGCTCTGGCGCTTGACGCAGTTCTGTTGTCAGGAAAGCAGAATGTTTGGGCTGTAATGTGCACTTAAACGTTTTGTTTGCAAAACATTCACATTAAAGCGAATGCTATTTGCCCACTTAAAGCTATATGACTGCGAGTTTGATGTTATTGTGCTGTGTTTGTAACTTTGAATCAATAACAACCCTGTGCTGGAAACGGAAATTGTTACATTTTGTTGCAATAAGCGTCAAGTTTGAATAATCAGTGCTGTAGGGAGAGGGCTGTTTGGAGGCTTTGATACAAATATCAGAAGCACCTATCTAATTAACAGTATGAAACATGCATTACCGTGTTCTAAAAAAAAGTATGGAAATCCAGACATACTCCTCTAACCTTATTCAGTATTGAACCTATATAACCCCACACATTATTTTGTTAGTAGGTAAACAACCATCTTTCAAGGACGTTTGTCATGGCGCTGTACCTTCCAAGATTCTGACATATATAACTTGACCCATTTCCTCACAAGATGGCAGGCTACCAGATAAAAGTAGGTTGAGTACATAAGGAATTATTGCAACTATTTACACATCTAGTAAATAGCTTTTGGTCATAAACTGCACTAGGGCTATAGCAAAGAATAATCAAACGAATGAAATTATTAATTTGGTTAACTGGTATTAGGTTGTGATTGAAGCACTTTTTCTGCAATTTAGTTAGGTCCTCACCTAATTTCACATATTATTATTTTATAATAGGCCTAAACCACTTTGTCTAAATAGTTCCTCAGTTGGAGGTTGTATGTCCCAAAGTCTCTCTCCCAAGTGTACACAGTTCATTAAAATGAGTGGTGGTGCCCTAAATCTTACATCATCAGTCACATTAGCACAAAGGAGAGGTTCACATTTCTTTGTCATATAGCTTTGGAAAGTTAGACTATTAGACCATAGTAGCTTATCTTTGTGGTTCGTAGTATAGACTCATTTCTCAACTTATCATTCAACATCCTCGTTCACAAGATTTACAATGGTCTTCCACTCTCCTCATCCTCTTTTACTAAGTATGTAATTCCCATCCATCCATGTTGAACAAACTTAAATGGGTTGTTTCATGTTTGCCCGCGGCAGTTTGTGGCAGGTGTGCCGGTCTAGCGTGGCTGAGCTAGTACGGGAGACCGTGCCCCACTGCAACTCAAATCAGCATGACCTCAGAGAGTAGTTAAGGCTGGGAGGTTTTGCAATGCAGTCTCGGTGCCAGCAGCAAAAACGGAGGAGGAGGGGGAAAGAAGAGAACGAGTGAGAGCAGGGGAGGCTTGTGCAGCCTGTTTGTGATATAAGTGGGGCGGACCACCTGAACTCGGACAGGGTATCTGGAGTAAAGGTTACACCAATCACTTCTTGACCTCCATACACACACACACCTCCCCTGACTTGAGAACTTTCAGGAAATCGAGGAGGGAACTCAGGAAGGGGGAAGTCAAGCCAGTTGGTTAAATATACCACGTTAGGGCTATGTTCTACTGACAGAGCCAAAACTGTCATTTTGGGAATGGGGTTAGAGCGAGTGTTATGTAAAGATGGGGTGTAAGGTCAATCCTTCAGTGCTACCCTCTAGAATGCCTAAATGCTATACCTTGTTGTGGGCTGACTTTTTGTATTTCAAAATACACAGGATGCAGTGTTTTAATGTCGTAGTAGAAAATATCTGCAACAAACATGTTTGGATTTCACATAACAAGATCAGCAGCATTAGTCACTGGTGTGTGGCACCACAGAGATAATTTATTTGGTGGTAGTAACGTGAGACTTAGTCACAAAATGATTCAGTAGAACAACTTGGTCCTCTGATGTAACTGATCTCGTCGTCAACATGTCACATTTTCAGCATTCACTGAAAGTTTAATATTACTAACACTTCTAGTGATGATGTATTTGCAAACTAACTTTATTTTGTGCCTACAATACATTTTTGGTCTTCACTGTTTGACATCATGCAGAGAATTAAAAACAAAAGTGTCAAAATTAGGAGAAAATAAATCAAAGTTGTTCTTCAAATACGTGTAGACATCAATCCTAACATTTCTTTACTTTTATCTCACAGAAACAGGTGAACTGCCCAAGCTTATTCCCCTGATTGAAGCCAAGTCCTAACCACTCCACAGAGAGACTGACATACTTTGGAGATGTGAAATGCTCCTCATCACCAGTCCTTCTTTTTCCCCACTGCAGGTGGTTGGTATCTGGGTGAAAGGACACGGTCAGTGAATCAAATGCTGTTTGGAATGCCTAAACACTATACTTACTTTCTACCTTCCTTCCTGGCTTCCATTTTGTTGTTGTTCTGTTTTCTTTCGTTAAAATCATGGCTTAATCATTCCTTCATTTTATCTTACATTCGATTCTCCCAGTTTAAAAAAAATGTTAAATGTACTTTTGTGATCTTCAAAAAGATTACCTCATGTTATTTCCGGTTAAAAATACTCTGGGCGACAAGACACAGCATGAGGGTCAAATGGTCCCTGTCACTTTCTACATTGGCACGATGCCCAGTGGGCCCTTGACCTGTCCATTGGCACATAGTTAACAGTCTACTAACAAATGTGCCTCTTTGCCAGGGGATTCCTGGCACTGAAGTGAGACAAACTATGTTTTCTTGCTTGCGTCTTTGACAAGCTGGTAACCTTCAACCTATTTGGATATTATTCAAATTTACCGTTTGTTTATTTATTTAGTTTGTTTAACCTTTTGTTTTGCATAACATGTTTAAATTCCCTCAGGAATCAATTAAAGCATGCTGGGGGAGGCCAATCTTTCCATAGCTTTGAATATAATCTTTGATATTGAAAAGCATATGTCAATGAATTGGTAAGAAAACCCACACATAGCACATTTTCTTTAAATCAACCCACAGTTATACTGGTGTTTGTACACACTACAATAAAAGGCCTCATCCCCCTCCAACACATAGATACAGCAGGAAGAAAGTCTCTGGATTGGTGGATATTGGATTCTAAAGCCAATCTGTCACCATGACACATAAACACGTGAGCTGCTAACTTGCCGTCTGTTGTCCTGGCAACGGCAGAACGTGAGGAAGGTTTTCAGGGCTCCCCAGTGGAACAGCATGGAGACAGCCGAGGCATGTGCTGCCCTGACACATAATGCAGGTGGCACATGATAATGTGATGTAATGTAACACATAAGATGTGATGGAAGATATTAGTATTACTTCAATGTTGTGTGACATTGTTTGCTTTTTTAATCTGCTGCTGAATGATAAGGGTTTTCAGTATCAATAAATATATCAATAGAAGCTGGTTGCCCCGGTTTACCTGCAAAGTTTTGGTCTGATGGACAACAATTTTAGATGTACAGTAAAAGTTTGTTGACTATTTCACCACCCGTGAAAACAAATCATTTTAGTTTTGTGATTAGTTCACAATATTGCTTTTGTTTTCAGTAACTGATCCTGTTCCTGCTATTCAACTGTCTTTGCTGTATGAGCTCGTTTTTTGTAAGAGTCCATGTTCCTTTCTCGGAACGTTATTTACTGGGTATGTTTCTTGGAATATGGGTCAGGCATGTGGCCAAGTGGGCTCTGTATATTCTTCCATTGTGTGTGTGTGTGTGTGTGTGTGTGTGTGTGTGTGTGTGTGTGTGTGTGTGTGTGTGTGTGTGTGTTAGTGATAGTGTTAGATTGTGTGCATGTGTTGTATGTTAGTGTGAATAAGAGACACCGTGAGAAGAAAGGTGGAGAGATACATCTCCACTTGAGCCACAGCCGCAGTGCTTAGAATGTTATCTTATGTAAACCATGTGGAGGTGATGGACAGTCCCTTAGCTGACTGGGCATGTGTATAAATATCTGTCCTCATTTATGACTTTACGAGACACATTTACAACATAACAAACAGTGTGTTTGTTGGTGGAAGTTTTTGTTCCCCAAACAGTCAGTGTTCACAGTCGCTTCTGCACATTTTTCATTTTTGTTTATTTTACAAAAAGGGTTTAATAATGGATTGTTCTCCTTAGCTGCCTATTTTAGAACTGGAATCAGACTGATAGAGATAACCATAGTGACTAATAGTCACAGCATGAATAGCCCTGCTAATGACCAATAGTCCAATAGTCCACCAATAGTGTTTACTTCAGAAAATGTGTAAATATAGCAATTATTCATACTGAACACTCATCCTTACACATTTATTTATGGACATACCTGATGTCCCTGCTAAGCTGTATGTAAGGTAGAAAATCTGCAATTCCATTCTAACAAAGAACATGCAAGGAGACCCAACAGCGATAATAACATTGGGACGTTTGACTCCGTTTAAGAGAAATGGTTGTGGTATCAAAAACATTTAAGGTAAATTGTTAATGAAGAAATCTTCAGAAAATAATTGTACACACTGTTTAATTCTAATAAGGCATGCATTATCAGATGCACATAAGGTAAGCCTACCTTTTCTGACCAAATAATGGACCAGACACACTGTTACCATAGTGACTGTGGGGCACAATGTGTGTGCATGTGTGGTCACAGGTGAATAGTCTGGTGCGGGAAAACAGGAGATTGAGAAAAAATGCCATTAGCGTTGCTATGCAACCCTCTCTACCCCCCAGTGACTAGTCCTCTATCTGTCACCCGCTTCCAGCTAAGGTGAACATTCTTTAAATTCATGCCAAAAAAAAAAGGGCTTGGAGAAAAACGCCTTGCACGTCTCTCTGACGAAAACTTGGGCTAGACCAGAGGAACTGAGTGGGAGGAAGAGAAGGAAAAAAGGGAGGTAGGGCAGGAAGAGAAAGGGAGACCAGATGGTTCAGCGCTCAAGGCAAGCGTTGTTAGCCCGCCTGGGTTGGTTAAAGTATAACTGGCTTACTCTGGCCTTCTCAGCTCTTATCTCCATAGCCTTAGAGGGACAATCACAGTTTTATGCCATTATCTGTCCCCCCACTCACTGTAAGCTTTTGTCCTTTCACTTAAATCTCAGCTCTGTGTCGTGGACGGGTCCTAGTTCAAACTCACCGAAAGCTTGCATATTGTAGAACAATGTTCACTTGGATCAGTACAATGGTTGTCACTGTAGGTGTAGGGAAAGTAAGAGAATGGGAGAAGGGTCAGGGTCCTATATATGTCCAACGGCACCCTTTAGCCATTTAGGACTTGCATCGTGTGAGAGCGTTTATTTTCTCCCTGCTTCTAGCAATATATCTACAGGGAAGTCCCAGACCAGTCAATACATATTTTCAGGTGGAATAAATGTGCCCTATAGTGCAACAACCACAAAAGAACTGTAAAGTACCTAAAATATCATAGCAGCACAGCCATTATTAGGCAAAAGCTTAAGGAAGGTCGGAGCCCCCTAAGTACACGTGGCTCCATATTTTTCCGGCCATGTGGCCAGGTTGTGGCTCCATGCCTCTTTCCTGTGAGCAGGGTTTGAGGTTTATCTGGGCCTATGGCGAGACAGACTGCCTGAAGCTATGAAGCTAGGCTGGTGTTTTCTTTGGGACTTGGAGTGAATCTCAAGGTAGCCAAGAGCCACATACAGCCTAAGATGGAGCGCACCGGTACAGCTTCCAAATAGCTTTTATTTGAAACAGAATTTTAATATACAGACTTCTTCACAATGTCGTCAAAACACATGAAAAGGTTACAGTTGTTTCAGCATTGTAATAATATTTCTCCATTGGCATGTAAATACTATGATAAAGCAATGTCATATATAAAAAAAGGAAAACAAAGAAACACAAAATTATATTAAGAATAATGGCAAAAGACAATATTTTTTTAATACGATAACCCACTCCCATTCTTTCAATAAATATTTAGACATTAAGTACTGTTACAAAAAAGAGTATGAGAAGGTAGACAAATTTCAACATCAACTTTAAAGACAGAACTATACCTACGGTTGTGTCATTTGATATGTCATAATTTTTTCAAAGTGTATTGTCCAAAAGTTTCTGATCTTCAATATCATATTGCACTTCCTGATCAGACTGAGTGGACGACTAAATTGCAAGTCGACCACCTCAAATATAATTGGGGAACTGAAGAAAACGGTGCCAACCTATTTCCTTTTAATACTTATGTAAAAGCCATAGGCATGGTGCAGAGCAGAAAGATAAGACATGTCTGACACAACAACAGTATGATACAGTCCTATGCCTACTTACCTACAAAATTATTTATATCCTAAATACTGCCAGGTTGTTTGGTATCAATACACTGAACCACTGGAATCTCTGCATGTTATGCGCTAAATACCCTCCGTAGAAGATTATGATCGTCAGTGCTATGGCTTTGTAGGGATGGGGATGGGGGGGGGGGGGGGGGGGCATTCACAGGTTCATTCACAGGAGACATAAGTCATGTACTCTGGTTGAATGTAACTGAAGTTAAATCCAGTCTATCAGCAGTGCCTTACTACACTCACATATTTACACAGATTATATGTACAATGCGTTATTTATAGGTTATTTCTTGAATAGCATGAGGTAAAGACACAAAGAAGCTCAGCACAATCTGTAATAAAATAAAAAAGACTGTTTGAGCTCAAGAGGGATTTATATAAGCTATAAAACCTAGCTATTACAACAAAAAAATGGCCCTGACGTTAAACCTGATTCTTTTACAAAAAGTACCAAAAGGAATCCAAATCTATCCACTCAAATAATGCTGTCTTAGAAGAGCTATGGCTTCAAACAGTATACTAAATGCTCCTCCGAGACAATGGAGATTTACTGATCGATGCCAGTGTGACAATAGAGAAGCCATTAGGGAAGTAGTCCACTCTCTTTGCCAGGGCCATAAGCTTTGCTAGATGTGTAAACCACCATCTTGACTGATGACCCCAGCTGTCCAGTTGTAAAACTGGGTGGTATCTTTTTTTCCTTCAGCTTAAGGCCAATCAGATCTCAGTGAGGGTGAGCTTGTACAAGCCCCCTAGCTCCTCCATGGAGATCTGGAAGGTATCTTCGTTGGAGTAGTGCTTGATGATGTTGTCGTCCATATGCACTAGAATCCTATTTGGGGCGAAATCTGTCAATGCCATTTTTCATATTTTCAAACCTCGTCGGAATAACAAGAGGGAAATAAAACCATGCTGATCAAACTCACCCTTTCTTGCATTTCTTGTAGACTTTTCCTACTTTTTCCAATGGCACGTCATACTTCTCAGATATCTATGAGACAGAAAACAGCAAAGGCTTAACATAATGCTCTTTTGGTTTGTTAACATCCATTTAACCCACAGTCACCCGTTCCCACAGTTTCACAGTACGCGTTTGGACCCTACCATATGTAACCTTCTTAACCCAATCTCCGGTTAAACCCCTCAGCCAGCCTCTCAGTCCTCTGCAGGAGTGAAAGGGGCCAGGCCCCACCCTGTCACAACTCCTTTGGTCTGTTATGGAGGCGGTTGGGGATGCATAGAGGGAGGTGTCTCCCGCTGGGAGGAGTCCTCTTTGTATTGACTAATCACCAAACAGGCAAACGGGTAAGACAGCCCAAATCACTGGGCCCCCCAAACTGGTGAGATACACAGAGCTCCATTAGTCTGTGGGCTACCTTCCTACTGTAATGCACAGTTCAAATGTCCTCTTTCTCCCCATGTTTGAACTGGGGACGGAAGTTATTTAAAAGACGGACGAGGGGAGTCTGTCTGTGTGGCGGTCTTGTTCAGGGACACTCACTTTGTCATCGTGTGTGCGGCATGATTGGGCACGTGTGAGTGAGTGTGTTGGTGAAGATTGAGCATGAAGGTGAGCATTGTTGCAACTTACTGCTTCCACTAAACCTGTCAGTGTTGGGTTCTTCAGCATGACTGCATCAAACACCTCCTCGGTCTCTTTGCGTACATATAACAGGACTGCAGTAGAGATAAGTGGGGTATGTTAACATTCACCAATAAACATGCAAACACACATGATTACTAGAAAAACCAGAAACACGGTGTACAGAATTACACTCAAGCACAAAAACACACACACACGCTCACACACAAACACACACACAGCTTCCCCAGGCTGCAGGTCAACTCAGGACACTGAGTCCAAATCAAAGCACATTAAGTCACTGGCAGAGTCATGCATCTATTTGGTGGGGGTGAAGAGGCTTGGTGGGTGAGTGTTCTCGTTTAAGTGGCTTTGAGGTTCGGTGTGTCTCCAGTTACCTATCCCACTCTCTGTTTTCCATTAGATATGTGGGGTCACATGCGAGCACACGAAAAAAACAATAAGAATACACTACTGTAGCTCTACTAGCAGTGCTGTCCTCACATACACCCAAACACACACTACCACCATCCAACACGAAGTCTGCAATGCCTTACTCGAACTGAACTGCACTAGCTTTGTGCCCAACACCCCAGCCTGGGTTCTTCTGGCCAGGGCAATGACATGAAGGCCCTGGTTTCAGGGGGGGGCTATGGACTTCATTCATCCTCCTCATCAGAAATCAAACGCATGTGTCTAGCTCTTTCAGACTGATGTGGTCTTTGGCCTGATGCCCATTCAAACAGGGCTAAATCTGTATTCCTAAGCCAGGCACTCTTCTACCCCAGGAGGGCTGGTTTGAAGGCATAACACACATACACAACTTCTCAGAAAAAGGTCAAGCTAAGGGCAAGCTAAAATGAACTACTCCACTCTTACTTGGAAACATTACGTACATTACGCAAACTGTGACCTACAGGTTTCAGATTTTGAACCAGGTATTTAAAAATCCACAGAGGTGTGCTCATTGACAGTTACGTGCAATGGCCAAAAACAAATAGGAAATAGCTCATTGCTAAATGTGAATGGTAACACCAAAGTGAAATGGGTTTTCTACGCGCGTCCAAAAGTTTATGCTGGCGTAGGCACTAAACAGGTTTTTCCAAAGAAGAAGTATGTGTGCAGTTGCTGAATCTAGGGGAAAGTGCACGTCTTTGGCTCCTGGGCATGTGCGTACGTTCCAGAAAAGAGACCCAGACAGAAGTGTGGATAAACAGTGGGTGTTTTGTTTCGTCAGAAGAGCCTGTGAGTGAGGGCACCCAGCACGTGGGAGTTCAGATTGGGGGAAAGGAATCACATGTCCACACAGCCATGAGCAGGAACGGATGGGGGAGGGGGCAGACAGCACACTCTCAACCAACAGGGAGTGAGCTCTAACACTAATAGAAAAACATGCATACTACCTAAAAGAAAATCCTGTATGTTCCGATAGAAAGGAGTGGTTGACCCCGAGGACAAGCTGAGAAAATGCTTGCGACACACACACACACACACACACACACACACACACACACACACACACAGAGTCCTGCACGCACCCAACAAAGCACACAGTCCTCCTCGAGACCCACTCTACCTTTTTTAGGTTCATCCACTCGGGCTATCTTGCTTGGGGTGGAACTGAACTCCTCTTCAGTGTAGGGTAATCTCTTCATGCCTGAGCTGCAATAGAAACAGACACATCACTATGAGATGGCCACCCATCACAACCAGCTCAAACCATACTGAACACACACACACACAGCTGGGTGGCCTTTCCTAGAGACATTGTGAAACCCAGGTTTTTCACGCCATATGCTAAAGGTCCAGGATACTTGGCCCTTGAAGAAGAAACTAAAGGCTGACAAATGAGTGTGAAATCAGGGCCTCCCGAAACTCACCTGTCCTCGCCATCTTCTGATGAGAACGGCTGTTGGATGGGAAACAAAGAGAGGAAGAAAGGGATTAGCTTTGGTCGTCCATGCATTGGTTTTAGCTATGTCTACAATACTCCATTACTATCAAACTGTTTATTTTCATTTGCATGCAGAATAACTGTCCAGGAAAAGCATGTCGGTAGTATGTGTATTTCTAATACATATTAAGTTCTGTAGTGGTGAACTATTCATTTGCTTAGTGTTCACTGTTAGGGTCTAAGGATTAAGGTATGGGTAGCCGCCCAGTGATTTCCTATAGCCCTTAAATTGTTTAGACAACAAAAAGGATCTGACTTGGTCAAGTCTGTATGCATTGCAGGTGTATGTAAACTGGCAGTCCAAAGTCAATGTCACAAATGTACAGCAGGATCCTCTCAAATCCGTACTGAAGGCACCAGGCAGCACATTCAGAACAATCCAATTAGTTGATTGTCACAAACTTTGGCCATCAGGCCAGGCTGTTCTGCTTGGGCAAATACACAGTCATTTGGATGTTTTGGGGGGGAAAACAATAGACATGTTAAGTCATGAACAAAGGAAAGAAAGCAGTAGCCCTGGTTTTCAGTGGCTAAGGGTAGAGCTAAGGTTCACTCAGGTTCACGATCACCAAAATAAATGTTTGTTTTTTTCCCTGGGCCGGCAGGGAAAGACAACCAACAAAGATGGTTATTTTCAGCTCAGCCAACATTAAAGGGTCACCCGCTTACAGCACTAAGACTAATGAACTCAGAGAACTGGATTTGCTCTGGCCAACAGGGGCAAACTACACCATATTAACACTAACAACTGCTTTCTTTATAATCTATAAATGTATTATTTCATGGTGAATGGCCAGTCTTATTTTAAGTTCCACTGTCTTCAGGCTGCCACTGACCAGGTACTCATGTGATGTGACCGTGAACAAGTGCTCCAGGCGGCATGGGTGCACAAGGATCAGAGTCCAGAGGTGGATACTCAGTGGGCCACTGTGGAGCGTCAGCTCTCTCTCTCTCTCTCTCTCTCTCTCTCTCTCTCTCTCTCTCTCTCTCTCTCTCTCTCTCTCTCTCTCTCTCTCTCTCTCTCTCTCTCTCTCTCTCTCTCTCTCTCTCTCTCTCTCTCTCTCTCTCTCTCTCTCTCTCTCTCTCTCTCTCTCTCTCTCTCTCCCCCTCTCTCTCTCTCTCCCCCTCTCTCTCTCTCCCCCTCCCTCTACCTCCCTCCCTCTCCCTCTCTTCTCCTCTGCCCCTGTCCCACTCTCCCTCCCCCCCTCCCTCCCGCTCGCTCGCCCTTCCTCCCTCCCTCCCTCCCTCCCTTCTCATGTTGCCTTGGCTTGCAGTCCAGTTTGTGTTTCTTATTCATCCCTTTGGGAGTCCTTCCAGAGGCTCTCTATCAGTCTGCAGTTTGTATCTCTTCTGTATCAGTACAGCCTGGACCCACCCCAGTCGTAAAGGTCTCAGTTCCACCAGATCATCTTGTTCCCGCAAATTGGCAAGCGGCTTGGCTTCGTAAGGTTACCTTGACATGGTCATTGACCCTGACGGGTGGCTGTTGCTTAAGAGCGTGATTACCAGTTACAACCCACGTGTTGGCTAAGCCAAAACAACGTCCAGGATCTCCCAGGCTGTGTTGGTGTGGTGCTAGAGGGCTGGCAGGTTACGTCACACTGAGAACCCATAAACCTGTTGTTCCCTGCTACTTCTCGCATGCCCCCTACTCTTGGTCTGGGTTTTTAAGCATGAAAGTAAGAGCAAACTCTAACGCAGGGGTTCCTTGCAGTCATTGTGGGACCTTTCTTGGCATTATCAGTTTTGTCAGAGTATTGGTTTAACAAAAATATTGCCCTCTATGAAAGCAAAAAAGATGCTATCACTCAGACGGGTCCCATTGCCCATATACCGAATAGTCTTGGATGTAGACTTGGTGCTGTTCTCAGAGGGATGAGGGTGCACTCACGTGGCGCTGGAAGTTGGAGAAGTGGATGTCTGGGATGAACAGAACCGGCTGCGTTTCAAAGTCTGTCATCATCTTAAAGATTGTATAGTCATTCCGCTTCTGTGGGAGGGGCACTTTCACATCCACGTCTGAAAGAAGTAAAGACACACTATGAGACCCCCTGTGAATTTACAATGTGTGTGTGTGTGTGTGTGTGGGTGTGTGTGTGTAACAAGTGATTGACTCACATCCAGCCAGATTGGCGTTGGAATCGGTGCACTTGCCCTTCCTGCGGGACTGCTTGCGCTCCTCGTCCCTGATCTTCCTCTCGGCCCCCTTGTCGCAGAACACCTTGATCTGGCAGAAGGCTCGGTGGATGGGCTTGTTGCTGCGGTTGTTGTAGCTGTAGGTGTCAATCTGGATGTTCAGAGGCAGACCCTTCACGCCCTTCTGCGAGGAGAAGTCTGTACTCAGACAGTTGACAGAGATGAAGATCTGAGGGAGAGGAGAGAGAGGGGGGCAGGCTTGGTGAATGTTGGGAAAAAGATGCCTGGGATTTTTTCAAGCAAATGTTGGATTTGAATATTTTTGTAGGATGAATATATGCATGATTCTTTTTTATACTGTATGCCCAAATTTTGTTTGTCAAGTACATTAATAAAGTAGTTGTGCCAATTGCAAGATAAATTATACCAAATATAGCTACTTGATCCAAAAATAAAATCGAAATAACGAAATTTCCATTCAAGGGCAGGTTATTTTCTACGAAGTAGCTGGCATCAGTAGGCCGAGCTGAGACTTTGCAGCGCTCGTCTTACTCAAGCGGTATTAATCCTCATTGGTGATGTGCGTGTCGCCCTCTCCTGGTTGACGCTGGTTACAACCAATTTACATTCTATATTTGACTCTCGTGTTACAACTGACAGGAGGTGTCCCACAATTGAAGACTTCAGACAGATTTGTATTTTATATGTATGTTTGGTTTTTTTTCAGGTTGACCAATTATGCTCATATGCTAATTATCTCAGTTTGCTTGAACCAATGGCAAAGAATACATAAATACATTAAACAATATTAAGACTGTAATCATAATTATAACAATGTAAATTGCCCCTGTTTGGTCATGTGCATATCTTCATTTAAGAAGCCCAGAGCCTGTAAACATTTGAGAAGGGCTGGGTCCTGCTTTGAAAGCCTGAGTTTCAAATCACCAGGGGGCACAACAGGAGCGGGCACAAACACCTGCACACACGCTGGGACAAGGAACACAGTTGAACTGCACACAATAATGTATCATATCTCTGCAGATCTCATTCCGTAAATCCCTTGATTACTCATGCTTGTATACCAAAGCTACGAACACAAACAACACACACACACACACACACACACACACACACACACAAACAATCATTAGTCATTAGTGTGTTGTCGTCGTCCACCTGGTGGATCTGTGGTTTGATAAAGTGAACATTTCATGACACTGGAGTACACAAGTGATGTATACGCACACAGATGAAAGCAGACAAGGATGAACATCCTGTGGAGACAGGCCGCAGGTCATAAGACAACGAGCCAGCATCCTGGTTTGTGTGCCTGTGTGTGTGTGTCTAAGCAAAACAAGTCAGAGCCACAAAGCCACACAATGTCTGACTACCATGTCTGCTCCAGACTGTTTTTGATGCTGTCTGTCTTTTAGCATCCAACACAGTGACCAGTCAATCGCAGCCGTATTTTCACCAAAGAGGTTGACCAGGTTTTTAACAAAGGGGGTGCCAAACTGGATGGTGGTTGGCCCACTGTGACATAGCCTAACAAACTGGTCAGGAGGGAGGGGAGAGGGTAGACTTTCTCCCCCGCTCTGTCTCCTGCTACCAGGGATTCCGTACCGTCCTGTCAGATGCAGGAGGTGGCCCCTGGCCACACTTCCTCATTCTGGGCCTCATTAATGGACAGATCAGGCCAGGGAGCCACCCCGAGCACATGTCGCTATGTCTACCAATAGGGGCGGCAGGTTCAACAAGTCAAGAATGTTGTATTGACGGCAGACAAACAAACACATAAACCCAAGTTGACAAAAGACCCTCTACCCGCTCCGGCGCAACTCAGTCACCTCACAAACAGGGGGAAAACCACTCTCACTGTCAAACGACTTCTTTCCTCCAATAAGAACGAACCAAGAACAAAACGACTGACAGATGATTAAAACTCATTTTTTGGTCATTGATACTTTTACTGTGACGACCAAAAACGCGACCTTTCGCTTGACAGGACTATCCAGTCTATTTTAAGCTGTGGGATTAAATTGCACTTGTCTAGATGCATAGGCGGCATACAGCTGTTAACAAGCTTCACCCAACACCACAAGGAAGAGAAAACCTTTTGCTGCCGTCAGACAATGACTTAGAGCTTAACGTTCGCCATTTTTAATATCTCTGTTGGAAGATCTCACACAACTTCAGGTGCTGGGGAAGTTCCATTACTCCCAGACCTTTTAAATCCCATTACAAAAATAATTAGTCATAAAAGAAAAATCCTCAACTATTAAAAGCATAATTTCAAGTCACAACATTTTTTTTTTTTTTCAAAGTTGCCACACTAATCTACTCCATCAGTGCTGCTTTTCGAGTGGTGGGAAGGGTATGCCAGTGTCTGGTCTCACCTTTGCCTCCTCGTTGAGGTCCCAGGTGAAGGAGATGGCATTGTAGGAGATCTCCTCGATGTTGCTGATCGTGTTGAAGCTCTCCTTGTAGTCGGCTGTAAACAACACAAGAGCGAGGATGGGGGGGGTAGCCTATTAGTTATACCAAGCTTTAGAGCAAGGCAGATCAAAATAATCTCTGTCTAAGTTCTATTTTGAACTAGCCAGGGTGCGTTGACTGCCACCAGTCCTATTTTCTTTGTGGTGTCTCTATCAGAGCCAGGCTGAGAAAGAGATCCAAGTGGTAAACGTTCCCCTGTAAAGTCTCGATGAAGTCCTCCTTTCACTCACCTCCGTGCCCCCTGGACACTGGGAGGTGAGTCAGTCTGCCCCACAGAGAGTTTAGCTACTCTATTGTCCCACCTGAGGGAGCCAACCATCAACCCAGAGCCATAATCCTGCTGAGACTTCAGCCAATCAATATCATTCTAAGGGCAATTCGTAGACACAGTATTTAGCCAGTTGAGAGTTGTGAAAAAACCTGCAACATTTTGCAAATTGCGTTTTGTAACCACTGGTGTGCATGTGCGCGTACTTGGTTTCTGTGCCGTTTTTTTCAATACATGCGTCAGCTGAGACAGGGGTAGAGTGTAAACTGAAATGGAGGTGGATGATTGCACAACAATGAATCAACAGTGCCACTGCAGATTCTGTAGGTAGATAAGCGAAGCCCTCAGCTGCATGACAGAGGCACCTGACTACACTAGCACTAGCCTCTACCTCCACTTAAAACAATATTTGTGGATTAAACTTGCCAAATGGCTCTCTCAGTTAGATCCTAGTGGAGGAGGGAGTGATCCCATTGTTTTCCCCTATTTTCCTAAACAAGCACAGATGGCCTTACCAATGTCGAGACACCTCTGCTTGGCGGTATGCTGTCTGGAGTGCCAGTACTTCCAGTGTTTCAGTTGGTCGTCTCGGCACTTCTCCTCTCCAAACACCACCATCACCACACTCTGTGTACACACACACACACACACACACACACACACACACACACACACACACAGTTAAAACGGAGTGTTCTGCGTTCATTCAATTGTATCACATTTTGATGCTCTAGTCAAAAATAAATACAGAAAGACAGAAAGGTGCATTTGTATAGTAATTTCACACAAGCAGCACATATGGTTTTGCAAATAAAATACAATAGATGGAAAAAAAAACATAGTAACAAGAAAATAATAACACCAGAAAAAGAACAGCAATAATCATTTGATCTTTTTTCTCTTACCCGGACTTTAGTTATCGGGGTATGGAGGTTTTTCCTGATGTCGATCTCTCTGAGGTTGATGGGATAGAACTGACCCTTGTTGAGGTACGTCATCGTGCCGTCACCGGTCTTTTGACGCAATGACTTGGAGGCCTCCAAAGTGTATTCGAAATTATTCCTGAACCAGACAGAAGATTAGCTTTAAAATATTTGTTTTGTCAGAAAGGTTCCCTAACCCCCATGAGTGTATTAGCGTTATCTCATTCACATTCAGACACTAAATCATGACCTATAATCAGTGGTGGTGTCAGAATGGGCTCTGATAGCATTGGGTCTAGCATTGTGGTTTTCACTCAGAGGGGAGTCTGGTGTCTCCCCAGTGTCTTGTGTGAATGAGGCCATTATCCAGAGTCTCGTATCATGGCTGAATGGCGGTGCGAGGTGGCCGGCCGGCCGGCAGGCTTACCCCGGCACGGTGTCAAACTCGCTGTAGTCCTCGGGCGCGATGGAGGCCATGCGTAACTGGAGATCCCCTGGGTACGAGAACACCTGTGGCACATATAGAGGAGAGGGGCGAGAGACGAGAGCAGCTTTACAACCAGCAGCCCCTACAATGCTGGGCTAACGGGGAGCCTCTCTCCTCTCTCCTGGACTTGTCCAAAAATATATGCCCCATTTATTAAATCCATCAGTATTTTCTACCCACATACTGTAATGATGTTATACAATATACCGGTATGGCCATTTAGTATGTGTTATAAAATACAGACAATGCGCCAACGCTCCAATTGTTTTGGGGATACATTTGAATTTTAACTTTATACACTCGCAACTTTGTCTTATTCTTACTTTTCACATGGTAGCCTTGCAGTCTGTTTCTTTATACTTCCCCCTCTCCCAGTTTCTCTTTCAGGGATAGGGGTAACTAACCACTTCCCTTCCTCCCTCCCCCCACTGTTCCCAGTGTAAAGGGGTTTTGACGGGTTATCCCTTTCTAAGGTAATCCCCTCCAGGTTTAAAGAGAGAACAGGGAGAGAGAAAGGGCTTTGGCTATTGTAATGAGAAAGTACAGCACTTTATTGTGTAGGTGAGACAATGGCATAATAACACGCTGGCCGCTATTTTGGCATGTTCAAATAAAACCAGGGATGACTGAACCCACTGCTGGCTCCATGGGATCAGGTGAAACTGCTATTGTCCAGGGGGAGAGATCTGAGAGAGAGAGAGCTGACGAGACAGGGTGCTTTTAGGAAAGGGGTTGGCCAGGGGTTATAGAGGAGGGGCAGTGGATTTTACAGATACACACGCACGCACGCACGCACAAACGCACACACACAAACACACGCACACACACACACAAACCTCCTGGTGGGAACCATCCTTGAAGTTCTCTGGGAATGTGGAGTCAGGGGGCGTGCGTGACTGGTTGTGGGGACTGAACTGCACCGAGCTGTGGGTAAGCTGCTGGTCAAAAACCCCAGCGTGGCTGTTGGCCTCAGCGCAGTCATTGGCTATTGTCACAGAGAAACCAGGCCCCTCCGTCTTGACTGGGTAGTTGGGCACTGGAGCGATGGAGACAGTGACGGTGGTGTCTGGCGAGGGGAAGGGGTTCCTCTTTTCCTGGACCAGCTGGTTGGGGAGGAGGATGTTGAAGGGCCCCTTCAGAACCTGGATCCTGTTCTCCACTGAGGCCAAGGTGGCGTCCTGCAGAGGTGCCATGGTGTGGACTGTCTGGAGCTGGTGTCTACTTTCAAACAAAAATATATTTTAAAAATAATAATAAATAAAGCTACAGCGAAAATCATCCTTCTGGACATAATTTAGAACATAATACCCAATAAATATGAGTACATATTTTGAACAGTGGGCCCCATATGGCCTGCACAGAACACTTTTAAAACACAGATATATGATAGCTTGTGTTGTGTTTGGATAACTCTGAATGGGGTATTTGTGTACACACATACACCCTCACTCAATGTTGACTGAATATAGCGGCCTGTGATAGGAAAATAATCTCCATTTTCAGTCATGGCACATTTGCCCTCCTTGGTGTCTTTAAAAGGGGATGTTATGCTAGCTGCTGCCTACCTTTTGTTGGGATCCACATCAGAGGGCAATCCGTCTGTCTTGCTTTGAGATATTGTTCTCTTCTCCCGGGGCACCTGTATGAGAAGGTAAACACAGCCGGTTAGCATCTGACCACATCACATCCAATACCTGTCTGTCTGACTGCCTACCTGTCTGTCTGTCTGTCTGGACAGCACAGGGAGCACCAATGGACAATAACGGTCTGTCTGCCTGCGTACCTGTCTGTCTGGACAGCTCAAGAGGAACCAGTGGACCATACCTGTCTGCCTGCCTGTAAGTCTGTCCATCTGGAAAGCTATGGGGAGCATCAGTGGACCATACCTGTCTGCCTGTCTGCTTGTCTGTCTGGCTGCCCATCTAGAAAGCTATGGGAGCACCAGTGAACAATGGCCGCCTGTCTTTTGTATGGTAACCACGGAGAAAATACCACGGCTAAGTCATCCACTACGTGACACAGATGACAAACAGAAGCTGTGTCGAAGGTGCACCTTGTAGTAGTCGTAGAGCAGGCCGAGTGCGGCAGCGCTGTCCTCGTCCCCGTTGATGCTCATCATGGCCTTGGTGGCAGCTGTCAGTGGGTTCTCCAGGAAAGACTTCCACGCCTCGTCCTCCGTGGTGAAGGACCGACGTTGGCTGTAGCCTGGCTCATTCTGCAGTACCAGTACCGCCCTCTTACTGAGCGAGGGATAGGGACCGAGAGAGAGAGAGAGAGAGAGAGAGAGAGAGAAGGAGAGACGATGAGAAAGAAGAGATGGAGAGGAAGGTGATTATTAGATTTATTATGGTGTTGAGTTAGATTTTGGGATGGTATCCTTCAAGGGAAGGAACAACATGACACTTTCCTTTGCTGTCTTTGATGCATTATTGACAGGATCTTCTTTGCCCAAACTGAGATTGAATTGATAACATTACAGACATGAAATTTCGTATTGCTATTTTTTTTTTTGTATTTTTTCTGATGTATTGTCTGTATAGCTAAAGTGTATTGTTCAGTCTCTTTCGCGCAGACTAAATATGTTATTTACTCAGGGTCTCTTCTTCAAAATGAGAATCCCTGGATAACCCAAGCCGACAGAGAACCAAGCTTTACAATCACAGTCTTGTTCCTTTGTTAGACAAACTGGTTACAAGGAGGTATTGTGTTGTTGGCTACCTGTTGAACAAGCTGCTCTGTTTCGCAACAAATCTCAGCACATGATGATGAATAAGCGGTTGGTTCTGACTGAAGATGCTCTACAGGCTCATCCAGTAGGACAGCTCTTGGTTGAGAGCTTCTCATTGGTTGGCAGTTCGTGATGTCCTCAGATGGATGTGTGTACAGCATTCCAGGGGTTTAGAACAAGGAAGCTATTTTTCTAAGAAAAAGATGCCACTCAATCACTGTCTCGCATCTTTTTTTGGGTCCTACGCCTCCCTCTGCTTATCATCATCAAGCCACCTTGCATTCACTGCATGCATTTCCAAATAACTGAAGTTATCCTGGGTCTCAAGGGCCAACGAAAGCATGGTCAATTTAGTCTTTGTTCTTCTGGAGAGCACCATCATACCGATAAATAAAATAGCGCACAGGATCTTCATCCCCGCTTGCTGTACTATCAACTGTTCTGTTAAGATTCGGTCATGGCTACAACAAGACTGCTTTGCTCTCTGACCAAGCCCACAGGTGCATAAATGAAAAGTGCAAACAAATACTAATGACTATTAGGCCCTGCCTCAAGTTGCATTTTGAAAATGATTTACAATAAATCTGTCACATGCAACAAACTACTTAATACTATCTGAATATTATTTTTCTATATGTATTTTTCAAATTAATATAATGCAAAGAGCATTGTCAAGTTATATTTCCTGTACCTAAACTAATAATGATTTATTTCAGGCTACCAACACACTCCTAATGGGCTATGGTTTCTAAGCTGAGTATCTACAACAAGTAAAGCTTTTCTTCTAGTCTAGGTAAACTAATAATTAGTAATACTATATCTAATTGTGCCGTTTGTAAAATGTCGATCTTAAAGCGTTACGGATTTGCAACCCGATAGATCCGTTATTCACTGCAATAAAACTTTGAAGACATGCAATCCATTGCTAAAACAAAATAGGTCACAATGGGTCCGGTTGTAGAACAATAATGCGGGCTGGGAACTAAGAGACCAAAATTCTAAATACTTTTATTCACACTGACATACCACTAGCCTACTTGATTTCCTTGAAGGTTTTAGAAGTCATTTAGCAAGGGTGTTAGATAATTAAGCTTATTCTACCTAATGAGCTGGACAACATTTGCAGTCTGGGCCAAAGCTATCTTGACGAGAACGAACAGTTTACATTTTGAAATGTTCATATTTGGGGCAACTATCAATAGGATAATTTGGTAAAAAACGTATACAGACTCTTCGTGAGACAACAGGAGGCTTGCTTACATTGTCCCTGTTACTATAGGGGCCAACGCCTAACAGGTGTACGATTTCACTGGAGTCAACTGGAGTCTCTTTTCGTATCCTCAAAAACATTCAAAATCCACGAAAACCTTACGCGCCATTAAAACAAGCTAAAATGAAATTTGTGCTGAATATTAATAACCCACTATGGGCAAGTTTAGTTAAAAGCGGGGCCTATAAACACTAATTGACGCATTAAAAAAAAAAAAAAAATATATATATATATATATATATATATATATATATATATATATATATATATATATATATATATATATATATATATATATAGAATAGGCCTACATTAAATATAAAATAAAACTGAAGTAGTCCTTTAACCTACATTTCATTCCAACCCATGCGGAGATTAGTAACATTTATTGAACAAACAAAAGTAAGTCTAAGCACATAACTTAAAGCAAAATCAAATATTGAACCGCCCAGCAATAACATCGAACGGTAAAGAGTTACTTCGAACAAGCGGCTCTCGCAGCCTCTGGCTTGCACGACAGGTGGAGATACACCTGTATGGAGACAGGCTTGAACATGACAGGTGAAACAGCGCTAAGCAGCAGCCCAAACCGTTCTCCCACGGCTCCGGGGAACAGTGTAGGTTATGATAAGATAGAATCATATTTTGGCAAGCAGGCAGAAAGTCAACATTCCCACAGTCTTGAGATGTCGTTTTACATCCACTTATGCCAGGTAAAGTCGATAAATTATCCAAAAATTGGCTTGCAACTATTCAGTCTAAGTTATTCTGTGAATAGGTTGATTCTGCTAGTGGTAACTGCAAACACTTACTTGTCATGCTCCTGTGACATCTCGGTTGGTCGAACTGGACTTTCTAGTTGGTACTGTAAATCCGACCCGTCTTCTTTACCCAAAAAACTCTATTGCAACGTATGATGAGGGCCACAGCAAAAGGTGTCGGTGAACGAACGGGTTTTGTCGGCTTTTCTTGCTTTTTGGAATATACAGAAAATGTGAGGCAGGTTTTACCTGTGACAGGGCAACGGATTGGATTACAACGCTGTTTGAGGCGGGGCCTGATAGTCAATAACATTTTTTTTGCACTTTTGATTGGTGCACCTGTGGGCTCGGTTGGGGGAAAAGCATTGCCGTCTTGGTGTGGCCCATGGTGTGGTCTTTAGGCCTATTGACAGGACAGTGGATGGTAAAGCAAGCGGGGATAGAGATTTTTTTTCTCTGCTTTCAATGGTAGTAGGTAACGGTTGAACCATTAATTTGGGACCAATTCTACTTTAATATATAGGTTTATGCTACATCACCCTTGCTGACTGATTATGAAAATAAACAAAGCATAAATTATCTGGATCCCACACACACACAAAAAAAATTGTGTTTACACTCTAGTCAGCTTGTCTCATTTGCATGATTTTACTCTAGAGAGCAACACGTGTCACAATATAGTAATTCAGATTGCTAGCTTGACACCATATCCATCCACTTACATTATGAATCTCGGTCAAATGTAAGAACTGCATGCAAATAGGAGGCAAATGAGAACTGAAAAAATCTTAAATGGTAAAGGTAATACTATTGGCATGTAACCAAAACAAGGGTTTTCTCTAACTGTAACAAAGTTGATGGCTGATATGGCATAAACTAAATAGCCAAATAGATTTCTATCATAAGTTAGGCCTATCTAAAGTCATAATCAGAATGTAAGTCCTAGCTTTTGAGGTTCTGTTGGAAATCAAGTATATTTCTTGGTTTCAATAAGTAGGCATTCCATATCTCTATATATCTCTCTCTTCATATAATCCCATAAGAGCCTTTTAGCTTTTTGTTTTAAAAGCCCAACACTAGACAACCAGCTTCAGGCAGATCAGAAGGAAAAAAAGAAACACCAGGAGGGAAAACAAACAGCAGTTTTCCTTAGCCAGAGAGGGGCTTTAAAGATGCTATCAGCGATATTCAAAGTTTATCCCAACACAGGAGCAACAAAGGCTATGAGCTGGCAAACAAACGTCCCTCTTCTAAAACACACAGCCACTGGTGTCCTGGTTTACTGTGTATTCTCCCAATGGCAGGACACCTGCTGCTCCTCGGGAGCTTCGCTCTGTTTGTTTGCACTGAAGACATGGGATAATACCAGGAAGTATAGGGATACAGGCACAGGGATGTGCTGGGATGATGATGGTTAGTATGGCTGGCTGGAAATAGCGGGTGCTGACTCAACAGAGAATTGAGAGAAGAAGCATGAGGGAACCATGGATAAAACACAGGGACAATTAATCACAATCAACCACTGTGTGCGATTCACTATACTTGGAACCGTTAAGTCTGGAAGTTAAGGGAGACGTTCTGTGGAATAAAACATAATGGAAGGTAATAGAAGGTTATGATGATGAAAAAAAAGTTTAAAAAGTTAATTGTACTTCAAGCAAGAGACATGAACACTCTCTCTATAGGTCTTAGAACTCAAAAGGTCAAACGCAAAGAGATGAGGTCATCTTATTTGGAGGGGAAAAACACACACACACAAACACACAGAAAGAACTGAGAATGCAGTAATCAACTTTGCAGGTGAAATCCAAAATATCGTAGCTTCGTAAAATATCGTAAAATAACTAAAAACATTTCAAAAATACAATTATTCGTTTTACTTGAGCCTCTGATTGATGAATAAAATAAATGTTATAGTTTGGTTATTTTTGTGTAATCAGTATAACAGACAACTGTTTTTCTTGTGTCCTTGTTATTTTCCAAATGCAACAACTGTTCTAGGATGTATGTTTAATGTCTGTTGAGACTATTTGTTTTGTGGGACAGCTCATCTGTTCATATCCATTTACTTTGCCGCCGTCCTGCATGGCCTTCCATTCCCCCATCCTAAAAACCCTGACAGTTGGACTAATATCGTCCTCCGTCTGACTCCAGGCACTCTCAGACTAACCAGGATACCATGGAAATGATATGCAAATCCACAACACTTTTCTAGGCTTGTGAGCACTTGTCTGAATGGAACTTACATTTCTGACTGAATCCTCTTGGCCTGTGTCATTGAGTCCCGGGCTATGTAACCCGGCTGTTGTTGTTTGATAAACATTGCCGGGTTATTAAAGGAGATACGACTACTTGTCGTGCAGTTTTACAAAGCAGCCATGTTTCTGTTTGAAGATCGGTATCTGACCAAGAGGGATCACAAAGTTACACAAATCCACATACAAAAAAAACATTGGTCTGTGTGATCTTAATGCGATTTACTATGTTTTACACAGAAAGCCCTATGCATTTATTTTACTGAAATAAACAGTAAGACAACGATATGTACAACACGAGGACCAGACGGCTCTGATCATTGCTGAGGCTTTGTGTAGATGTTATCACCCGGCTCTCTATGCTTACAGTGTAAACAGGCTGAGATGACCAGGCAAAGCAGACCCGTTTACCCCTCTGTTCCCCATTCCTTAACACACACTGACACACACACGCACACGCACGCACACACACACACACACGCACGCACACACACACACACACACACACACACACACACTCACACACACACACACACACACACACACACACACACATACACTGGACCCGTTTCTGAGTGGGTGTAGGTTTTAGTTATTGCTTCAGACAATACTAGACAAGTAGTTGTTGCCCCTCAGGCTTTATTTGTTTGTCCAAGGTGGCTTGCAATGCATCCAACCGACTACTAGGACCGTTATCAACTGCAATGTAGCTGCAATGTAGCCAGTGTGTGAAGTTTGAAGTGGGTTGGTGCCTGAACAAAAAGGATGTACTTGACTGAATAATGGTTGTCATTCGATCCTTTCCAAATCCAATGATGACGCCTGCATGACTAATATGTGAATGTGTTCTAATGTTTTTTACCGTAAACTTCACTTTTTACATGGCTTGATGGCTACTGTGGATTACGCACAGCTACGCATGTTTCTTTTGGACTAGATTTGTAAAGCTACTGTTTGTCTCATGATGATAAATAGGACTCGTTGACCTTTGAGAGATAAGGAAAGCCAGCCGATCTTTTAACAAATGCAGCGGACCGAAGATGACACAGATGACAACAGTGTAACCTAAGTGGTGTAGCTACAGGCACGGACATTTCCATGGGCAAATGTGCTGCCACAACCGACAGCTCGTCCTAAATCCCGCTCCCAGTGTTGCGTTCCCAAGAGTGTGTTCACGGGTCGGCACTAAAGTCCAGAACAACACAGACCATTGGGAGATGCATGTCCTGTGTCCGTGCACGTATGTGCACATTTGCTGTGTTCATTTGCGTATGAGTTTGTGTGCGTTGTTGAAATAAATTATGTTGCTGAACAGATGCTTGCTTCTCTTTAAAATGCACATTTAAATCTATACTGGAAATGCATATTTTCACATATGAGACAGCGATGGCCAAATAGAATAGAAGGTAATGTTAAATTTCAACTGAAACAACCGTTTGACACACATTTGTCATTTATGCAGAGTATAAGTGCGGGAAACTTTCTTTGTTTACCAACCCTTTCTCCATTTTGCAAATAGGCTTACTTTGATGAACAAAAGACTATGATGCTGACAAAATAAAATAAAAACTTGTCCAAGATAAGAAATTGTGTGTAAGTACATAGATATCCTTCTTTCGGAATGCTGGCTAACAGAACACACTGCATTCCAGTGCAATCACAGAGAATGAACAAAATGATTATGACTCAACAGCCAATAGCAGTTTAGTAGTTGAATTTAGTCAATTCCAAATGGTGCACAATAACTTGGCCTTTGTAATTAGACATCTAGAGCTACGTATATACAAAACAGTTGAGCCAGACAAACGATAACGCCTTATGAAGTCCTGGGTTTGAAGGGGGTGGCTGCAAGTATCGAACAAGAAACCAAATGCCACATTTTTGACTACAGCCATAGTCCAGGCTCCCAAAGAAGCTGGAGGTCTGTGAGAGGTAGAGCTCTAGAGGCTAAATGCCCTCTCCACTGTTTCTGATGAGTAGGGCCTGTCTTTGGCCTGCTCTTTACAATTTATCCACTTGGATCTGCATATAGACAGCCCTTACTGGCTTCTTTCAACAATGTGGTTATTTAATGGGATTGTAACCCTTTTGAAAAGCAACTAAAATGAAAGAGATTTAAATGCAGCAACAAGAATAAGTACTATTTCTATGTCAAAGGCTTAATAGCCTGAATGTTCCACACATTGTTTTTTGGGGGGGGAGAGACAATAACTGAAAAATAAGCAGCCCTAACCTGATTATTGTCACATGGAAGACAAGGCAGTATTCCAAGGTAACCTGAAAAGTGTATTTGAAAGAGTTGAGAGCTGGATGGGAGCGGTAAGATGGCCTGACTGAGAAAGCTATTGTGGAAGGCAGCGTGGGAGTTCACAGAACAAGCTTACCCTGTTGTCACCTGGCCTCTTTAACTGCTCAATCAAGTTTTGTTTTACAGAGATTGATGAACTGTTGTACACACATACACACCAGCACACACCACATGCACACACGCACACACGCCACACACACCACACACATACATGGACCCTGTAATACAGAGGAGTCCTGTCCTGCCTGAACATATTTATTTTTTTCAGGAGGAACATTGAGACGTGACAAAATGAAAATGCTCCGAACGCTGAAAAAGAAACTCACAAACCGTGGTGATGGGATTTCGTAATTTTTCTGAAATAGGATTTCAACCAAATCACATGTATGTACAAGCCTTTTCACTGTACTGTATCTACAACCTAGAGTTCCTAATTCCACCTGTTGGTGGAGGTGTTGTGCAACACTGTCAAAAATTCAGCAGTGTTTTCAAAATGCCCCTGGAAAACTGACTTTAAAATTCTAAGTCAGGACATCATTAGAGGTAATGTCCCCTAAATCTATTGCTGACTAACAAGAGCAGAGCCGAGATTCACAAGGGACGGGGTTTTGCAAGCAGCTCATGGATTTATGACACCGAAGAGTTTGTAGAGCTAAAAACGATAATAATCCCAATAATCAAAGACACATCAATAAGTGTTTGTGCATGTGTTTACGTGTGTGTGTGTGTGTGTGTGTGTGTGGGGGGGTGTTTATGTGTGTGTGTGTGTGTGTGTGTGTGTGTGTGGGGGGGTGTTTATGTGTGTGTGTGTGTGTGTGTGTGTATGTGTGTGCATGCCTGCGTGCGCTCGTGCACAATTCCCTACAGTAATCCTGTCAATAGGTCTGCGGGACAGGTAGGAACAAGCTGGAGTTTCTGTTGTACTTCAGCCAAAGGTAGCTGCTTGGTGATTACTGTCATCTTCATGTGTCATGGTAAGGAACCCCAACGGCTCTCCGAAAGTCATCTGTCCTCTTCTCTCTTGCACTATTGCCACCACAGGTGTGTGTGTGCTGATACTAACTGAAATATACTGTAAAAAGAGTTCTGTGCTAAATCACAGTCTCTTAAAGATCTTTTTTCTCGAGGTCTTCCCAGCCTGAGGACTGAGGGCAGTCAAGGTGTCATGGGGTTTCTCAAGAGACACATTGTTGTGGTTACTCTCTTGAGGACCACACTATTTATATACAACAGTCAACAGCCCATGTCTCCTGTCTTTAAATATGTCTAGAAATGTCCTTCTCACAATTCTTGGGAAACTCGTGAGCAATCTATTTCCTCGTTATAACACGTTTTATTTCATTCCTGGAAGAGCTGATGAAACATAGAGAAGTCTGTGTAACAGCACAATAGATTAAAGACTATTTCTATAATGTTGAGCTCTGAGACTTGAGACTTGAGCATAGAGTGCCACACAATGCCACGGACACCATAGATTATCTTTGGACATCAGAACACACAACCTGCTTGACCTCTCTGTGTACCCAACAGTCATCTTTCTTTCCTTGTGTCTTTAAAATCCCAACAATCATCCTGTCCTTCACAATCCACCATTTTATCCTTTGTCAGGGAATTACATCTAATTCCCCTGCCACTCCTGGCTAATTTGAACATTAAAAAAGGGGGTTGGAGGAAATGTAGAGACAACCAATCAAAAGACCCCATGGCTTAGACAGAGGGAAAGTGAGAGCAACAGAGGAGTTTCACTTGAACACAGGCCAAGAAATTCTCCCCATGAGGAGAATGTAATGATGGGCTGGATGCTCCAAGCATTCCATTGAACACCAACAATGAACATCGCCTTCAACACAACAGTCAATCACGCAATACAGATGTCTGATAGATATTGTGGGAACTTATTTACTTATTATTTCTTTGTCATTTAGCTGCCATTGCCCAGACTCCTTTTGCTCGCATGGCTCGTTTATTAATTCTTACTTGACATGTTATCAATTAAACTTATTAATTCAGACACTACGTAACAAACCTGTACCGGCTCTGATTCGCTCTAACATTTGTATCCACCATAACATCATGTATTACAGTTGTCTATTTACCAAAGTACTCAGTGAGAAGGAGTGTCTTCCTACAGCTAAAACAACACCTTCATTTGGGCTATTGTTCGCTGGGCTTCACCTGTCAAACCACCATTAGCTCAATTCAGTGTTCTGCCCAACCCAGGGAGGAGCTCAGAGAAATCACTGCACAATCAGTAAACCAACTGCCATCTCGACTGGTGACAAAATCTCATCACAGATCTCTTTATGTCCAACAGCACTATCGGTCACGCATTTGCTTTGGAATGAGGAAGCTAGCCTGTGAGTGCTGAGTTGTCCCCAGGAGAGTTAAGCCCACAAGCTTCTTGGACTACAACACTTGGTCCTGGATTACTAGCTGCCCATGACAACTTCACCGAGCATTACCTGTGCGACCTAACTGACTGTACATCTGCACTCATATTCCTAGAAGTTAGATAAAAAGCGGCCCGAGTGTCTGGCTTGCCTTAAAAACTGTACCACGATATCTTTCCCATAGGGGGAAGCACATGGCTGCTGACAAGTATCCACAAACCAAACTGAAGCGCAAATAAATATTAACATAAAGACCACAAGAGGGCATTAAGGGATCATTTTGACCTTGACAACTGACATGTCCTCTCATCAACTGATAAACGTATCAAGCATAATTGTTGTCTTTCAATTGTTATAGAAGGTTACTCTTTGGCCATTACAATTTTTTCTTTCTATGATCGAACGAGCCTGCATGGTCAGAAGAAATATGGAGTAAGGCATAACACACACAGATAATGCACACGTGCGTGCACACACAGGGATACACGCAAGCACACACACACACACACACACCCACACACACACACACACACACACACACACACACACACACAGTAAGGAAGGCTTTATGTACACTGGCCACGGTCTGACCCCAGTATTTTCATGCAAATGTCTTCCTGTAGAACCTCTTGTCTATGGAAATCAGTAACAGCGCGTAACTGACGCTCAGCTCCTCATGAAAGACTCAGTGTGTGACATGAGGCCTCTTCAGTGTTTGATAAGAGGTCTCCTTTTAGGCGGACAGGCCCCCTATTCCTTTTACGTTATCCCACAGATTAGAGGGGGCAACGCCTTGGTTTTAGATCCAAATGAGCACACACACACACACACACACACACACACAAACACACACTTCTTTGCTCTCACTCACACACACACACCCTCACACCTGACGCACATCCACCCTTCATACACTGACTCATTAATATTTTAGCCTTTTCATTGCCCCTGTTGCGTTTTTCTCTCTTGGTGGATGCTAATGCGCCGCTGGTGCCAGTTTGGTCTGGGCAGCTCTCTGTTTTATCCCTCCCCCCCCCCCCCCCCCCCCCCCCCCCCCCCCCCACCCCACACACACACACACACACCCTTCTCTGTCTCTCTTTGATCTTTGTCGAAGAGCGGCGTATCGACCTGTTCACATCTCCCCGGGCCCTGCCAAAGCAAAGAGCCTGATTTATGATCACGTTTATGAACACAAACAGGAGGCCTAGCTAGCATGATAATTAGCTATGATAACACTCAGAGCTCTGCTGTGATTCATCCGTGTATGTCGAGTGTGAACGCTTGCACGATGTAACGGCATCATGTAACACATTCCAAACAGACTTTTTCAATTTTGCATTCTTGAAATATCCTTTTTGATAACATTTAAGTGTTTGTTTGTTTGTTCAGATTGACTCGGAGCCACCCTTGTTGGTTCTGTTCCTTGGATGTAGGTGGAGACAGGAAGGAGCCAACCCAAGCCCTGCAGGACGGGGTGCTACTCCTCATCAGAACATGGTGAGACAGATGGACGCATAGTAAATATGAATGACAGCCAGAGAGTATTAGTCCTAGACAGAGATTACAGCCAGGTTGAGACAGATGGACGGACAAAGCTGCAGCAAATGGACAGAAGCACAGGAAGGCCGAGGGAAAAGGGGAGGAAACAGGAAACAGGATATGGGGACAGGATGCCAAGCAACAACATCCTTCCTTCCATGTTGAACACCTATGCCAGGGTTGCTTTTGTTAGTTTTTAAATACGCCCACAATCCCACATACACACACAGTACTAATATGGGGACATAGATTGTTACAGTGCAAAGCACATACATGCATGCACATAGGCAATCACACGCCCCCACAAAAGGGAAAGAAAAGCACACACATATTCACAGATGTTCCACTCATTCCCCTCCCCTGTATTTCTCGGCCCACTTGTGACAGCGGCGTGCCGCAGGTTGCTATGGAAACCATTGAAGTATGTGTTAGCTATTTGAAATGCATTCACAGTACCAGTTTAGCTCGATGGTCGACTCGCATATTCTACACATCAGACCATGGAAATGGACCATCTCACGCATGGCTTGAAAGCTGAGTTGTAAGAAGAGGGGGGGCTTCTTTTTGTAAAGGCTGCATTATCATGACAATGATTATGTAAAATAGACGCCTGGCGTGATAGGGTCAGCTGTAATGAAAAAAATCTAAATCCTAAAGATAATTCATTTTCAACCTTGCCAGTTGTGTTTACTTTAATTCTTTGTTTGGATTTTCCCTGAACAATCTGCTTCTGAATTGTTGCTTTCCTTCTGTCCATAGCGGGCCGTTGCTGGCCTGGAATTGTCCTTCTTGTTTGCTGTCAGTAGAGTTCAGTCCAGGGCAAAAAACCTACCTCTCCTAGAACAGAATAACGTCATTCATAGTCACAAGACTCAGTTCAGTGCACGTCAAAAGCCACAACGCCTTCTGCTTCCACTTCCAACTGTGCGTGTTTTAGTTTGTGTGGTCGGATGTGGGTGGATGGATGAGCAAGACCTGGGCGTTGGTCGAACAGTAAACTGTCTGCAGTGACACATTCTTCTGCCTTTCTCTCCCTCTGTCTGCCTGTCTCTTTCTCTCTCTCTCTCTCTCTCTCTCTCTCTCTCTCTCTCTCTCTCTCTCTCTCTCTCTCTCTCTCTCTCTCTCTCTCTCTCTATATATATATATATATATATATATATATATATATATATATATATATATATATATATATATATATACTACTAATATAATAAAAGAAAGAAACATGTCCAAATGAATCGCAAGTATTCACTTGAAGTGTATAGCTCTGCTGTTGTAGTAGTGGAAAAACATAGGAGAAAAGAGACATAACTTTAGTAATGATGGAGAGATTTTATCATTAGTAGCATATATATATATCCCTCTCTCTCTCTCTCTCTCTCTCTCTCTCTCTCTCTCTCTCTCTCTCTTTGTGTCCCTCTCTCTATGGAACACATGACCTCAGAGCCCAATGTAGGGCTGCCAGTCAGCACACTCAGGGATACCAGTCGGCACGTCAGCCTGTTTGAAACTGTCTTTGGTCCCTATGGCAACAGCCCGACCGGTGCTCCCCTTCCTGAAACAGACACACACAGCACAGAACACTGACGAAAAAAACTAAGGGGCTCATACAAATTACAAAATATGTATGGTAGGATTCTGACCTGTGTCAGATGGCAGAGAAACCAACACAGAATTGCATTCTGATGGTAAAATAACCATTTCAACAGCATGTTCTGGTGCCAGTTTTAAACATGGTTAACTGATAAATGACTGAATGGCATGAGGTACATATACAACCTTATTACGTGGACGTAATACAAGGAATGAAAGGCAGAGTACAAAAGTGAGTCATTTGCAGTGAATCCTCTCCTAGAAAATACCCTGCTTATGTGTTCACCTTGAAGTGCCACCTTGAGGACTGAGAGGAGAGGAGAGGAGAGGAGAGGAGAGGAGAGGAGAGGAGAGGAGAGGAGAGGAGAGGAGAGGAGAGGAGAGGAGAGGAGAGGAGAGGAGAGGAGAGGAGAGGAGAGGAGCTCATGGTCATCAGAGCAGAACATAGCCTCAGGACTGGACCCAGATTGAAGCCCTCCCAAGTGCCACAGTCTTAACTTCACACTCCCTCCTTCTCCCATCCTTTTAGCCAGATTACCTCAGCAAGAGAAAACAATCTGTCGACAGTTTCTTTCATGGAAGAAAATCATTCATTATGACGTTAAAAGAGGAAATTAATCTTGCAGTTTTGTCCATTAGTCCTTCTTTGGACTCCTTCACAAGGCAGGTGCACATGTACACATACATCTGTACAAATTTGCTTGCATCTCTACGCTCTCTTTTCTGGTTCCTATATACTGGAGTGGAAATGTGTTTTTATCAAACAAGAACCAAAAGACTAGGATAGTAGTTCTAACCTCAGAACATCCTGCCACATCATTTTCTTCCGTTTTCAGGTCATAAAATATTTTAAGCACTTCCTCTTGCTGTTGCGTTGTTGTGTCCAGGACACATTTTTTTCCACCCGGGTTCCTTCCTCTTTCCGTCATCCTATGGATGCTTATGTAATGGTTGGAAGCTTTGAGGATTCTACACCGACTACAGCTCTGCCAACAGTATCGAGTCCGTCTGCATTTGATCAGTCTTAATGTATAGTAAGAGATTTAGTGTTGACTACCATGGAAAATAACATGTTTCTTTGCACAGTGATAAAGATGGTTACTTGCACATAATCTTGATTAACAACAGAGTGGAAATAAATTGTACAGCTGTTAATCCTTGTCATATCTATACAAATCATGCCATCTATGGCTGTATATGTCAACGGAAAGCGTAGGATGGCCAGTACTATTGCTATGGTAACAAGAAAGCTGCTCTTTGCACAAAGACACTGAGGGAAAAAATGGCTGAGAAAAAGTCAAGTAACAACGATGGCTAGGGAAAGAGTGATTGAGACCAAGATTAATAGCATGAGAAAGAAAAAAAAACACAAGAGAGAGATGGAGCATTGAGGGGGCTACTTACTCTCACATGCAGTTCCATCTCGAGAGGAAGCATGTAAAAACTATAACCTAAACTGAGGAGTGCTTCGTGTTTCATTCAAATAGCACCCCTTATGTAAGTGCACTCTCTCCCCCCGTGGGCTATGTCACACTGAGGTCACTCGGTGGGCCGATTCAACAGGGAGATGATGTGTGGGTAAACAACGGGCAGAAAGGAGACGTCAGGTGTGTGTCTGTGTGTGTGTGGGGGAGGGGAGGGGAGGGGGGGGGGGGGTGTTGTAGAGAGGAAAGCGCACGTTGTTCCACCGGTTAACACAGGGGTTATTTGGTGCCTTTAGTGTGATCCACCAACTGATCTTGCACTGTCTCTTAAAAAAAAAAAAAAAGTTTACCCCTTTTAGTTGCGTAGGAAAAAAATAAATAAAAGACCTTTACTGGCCTCCTGGGTGTGAGTTGAACTGACGGTTGACCTCTCCAGCTGTTTCCCTCTCTGTTACTGCCGGTAGTCAACATAGTACGGAAGAGTTGAGGGAAGGGCGCCGATGGGAGCAGTGGGCTGCAGTCGGTGTGACTTTACGTAATGCGTTGCAGCTACTGACCCAATGCAGGGAGCAGAGTGGCTCCAGCTCCACTCCAGTTCCATACAGCTTGGCCAGGAAGACAGCCGCCCTGGCCCCGCTGGCTGGCTGGCAGCTAAGTTTATCTCTGGGCCAATCTGTGGCCCCTAGGCATCCAGAGGCAACCCAGAAAAGACAGTGATCACAGACTGTTGGCAGGCAGATGGAGGAGGAAGAGGAGGGGTTGGGGCTGGGGTGCAGACACTCATGATTGCTCGGCTCTGTTCTGTTCAAGGCATTCTTAAACACTGACGGACATGGGGGGAAGAGAAAGAGACAGCATTTATGGTGTATGTGTGTGTGTGTGTGTGTGTGTGTGTGTGTGTGTGTGTGTGTGTGTGTTTGTGATTCTGCACACGTGACAGCCACAATCTAACTTAATACAGACGCATGTTTTGGGATACTCAAGTCTATTAACCACACTGTTCACTATGTTCCATCTCTTTCTGTTACGCCAGAAACACGCTGATGCTGACTGTAACATCATATCATCAATTTACCAATCTGACCCATTAACCCCATTCAGCAACATTAGAAATCAGCTCAGCTGTTGGTTTGGCCATGTCCAATTCTGCTCCTGGGCCTCATCCCCCATGACCTTTCTCTTTCGCTCCTCGCCTGCAAAGCTAATGAGTCATCCATCCAATAATTAACACCAACCCCCAAACCATTTCATTTGTCCAATGCTAATTATATTGTGGCAACCGCACAGAGCACTGTATGTGTGTGTGTGTGTGTGTGTGTGTGTGTGTGTGTGTGTGTGTGTGTGTGTGTGTGTGTGTTTGTCTGTGTATGTGCATGCACGTGTGAGGGTACGTAAACTGCCTATGTATGTGTGCGTCCGCATGTGTGTCAGTGCAAAAGCACTATGTGGACAGGCACTGTCCAACTAGCATCACATGCTCTGCTGCTTGAATGTTCATGGATTAAGCATCCATGGAATTATCATGAAACACCCAACAATTACATAGAGTCAAAAAACACACTGGCTACAATATGTTTTGCTAACATTAGCAAAAGCATACATTCATAAAAAAACTATTATTCTGTTCCACTGATTTGATTGAGAACACCAAACGTGTCAGTCGATATATTGATTTGTGGTTCTGCAGATAATATCTGATTTTAAATATCGAAGGTCAGGTCAGGGTATCTGCAGTCAACACGAGCTAACAATACCACTCTGATCCTGGCTCAGCCAACCGTTCACGCTGGAACAGCCCCTGTGGCCCCCTATTGAGAGTGCTTAACCTTCTTAGGTCCCACTCATAGGCAAAGTGCTATTTCAGACATTGCTGGAAGCTAGCTAGGGTTGGTTTACTCATGGACCCCTATACCCCTGGTGATTCAGGAGTCTTTCGTATATTCATAGCGGTCTGCGCGTGTAGCTACAGCTGCTAGGCTGATGCTGGCATGAGGACATGCTTTACCTCTAGCGTACTTTTTAGGAATGTAATGCAGTCATGAGGGGATTGCATTGCATGTCGCTGTCCAATGTTACAAGGGTTAGCAGTGGAGGTTCTGCTTGCTGTTACTACAGTACAATTTGCCAGGTCTCTTGGCTTCAGACCAGAGTTATTCTCAATTCTAACGTTGTTCCACATTACAATCATTAATATTATGTTCCTACATATGAATTTTATGTAATTTCGAGGTTTTTTAAATGATCTTTCAATATTTATGAAAAATAAATGTCAATGAAACACAAAAGTAGCTTAACTAGAACATACACCACATTGTAATAGAGTAAACTTTCTGTGTGCTTGTGAGAAACTTGAAAGTTACCAAAGCGACATTTCACTGCCATGGCCCCACCCTTTGTTTATGTAAGCTTCTTGTTCTCTGACATGCTGGGTCTTATAGGAGCAGGTAGCAGGGTGTGTTTCATCATCAATAACGAGACAGACACACCATTTAATGAAAGATGCCTGCTGTTCCATCGTTACAAATATAACATACAAATAGCAATGAGCTGTAGTAGTATCTAAGTAGAACCTCTAAGATCATGTGCTCACTCAGACAACCTATGTTTGATTTTTGTTTCCCCTGAATCACTGTGAGTGTGACTCAGTGTGTGGCGCAGTGTGGCGCAGTAGTTTGCTGTTCCAACCAATGGGTTAGCAGAGGGCGCACAGGTCTTGCAATGACATGCTGACTATGTCCACAGCTGTCTGTTCTCCATACTATGGGAATGGTCAAAGACTGATGGCATTTTCCTCTGTGAGCTGCAAAAAACATAAAAAAAATACATGGAACGGTGTTCACAGATTAAGGAATCTGCTATATATATATATATATATATATATATAAAGAGAGGTGAGCAAAATGGTAGCTATCCCTCTCAGGGCAAGTCATTCCTCTGTGCATAGTAATGCCTGGCTTGTAGGTACTGTCAGTGTCTGTGTAGATCTCAGGCAGGCAACTCTCGTCTCGTACGGTCGATGGCTGTTGCTGATATCTATCTATCTATCTATCTCTATTATCCACTGACAGGAGCATTATGACTATTAGGGGCTGTATTGCACATGTGTGTGTCTGTGTGTGTGTATGGAGGGGGGGGGTTGTATTTTCCACAGGTTACATAACTGCCCATCTTTTCTTTAGCAGCAGAATATATGGGGGAGAAAAGGGGAAAGAGACAAAATAGAGTTCAAGTGAATATGGTGAATAAGAGCCACTTCAACCTACACACACCAGATACAGTATGTGCTCGTCTCCACAGCATGGTGGTAGCGCCCTAGGTGGGAGTAGGGACGCCTACTTGTTGCGTAATAAATTCTCCCTCCTCCACAGTGTGCCAAGAGCACAGACTCATTACAGGGTTGAATCTCACCAGCTATCCTTTTGCTATGTGGTACAGTATTTTCTTTTCCATAGTCTTAGAAAGGCTCACATGCTGGTTTCTGCCTATGGCTCATGCGGATGAAAAAAAAATTCCTTCTGTCCGAAAATAATATGCTAAACATGTTAGATTACTTTAATTCTCTATGTTATGTTGATCACAATGGCAGATATTGTAACTACGACAGATGGCAAACAAAGCAACGCTTCTTGCCATAATAATCTCACACATTTGCGTCAACAGTGTAAGTGTTGCATTCCGCACAGCTTTGACTCACAGAATAACATTATGACAGACACGGTACCCAAACCTTATCGATCGGTCTCTGCTGGTCTAATTGGATTGTCTGCAATACTACTCTGTTTTATATGGGCTCTTGGGAGTACTGCTTGTGTTCTTCCTTTCTGTCACAGGGTGTTGGTTAACACGCCCACAATGTCATTAAGTTTTCATTAGTTTCACCTGTCTGTGTTAGGGTCATTGTTTCCACCTTGGCTAATTTGTGTTGATTGGTTCTTCTGTGTACTAATTCTTGTATTTAAGTCTTACCTTTTGAGCTGGCTCTTGTCTGGTCATTGTTAAATGTTGTGTGTGGTTAGGCTTCCTGGTTCGAGCCCTGTTTTTTATATTATTAACTATCATGTAAAAGAAAGTGCTTCTGAATATGCTTGTGTTTGGGTCATACTCGTTTGGCTGATTGTGACACCTGTCTTCAGCTTGAGTGCACTTTGGGGATTTTATCAGAATCAACCTTGAACTCCTTTACCTCTTTTAATTGATGGCTGCTAACCATTAACTCATTATTTGCACACAGTCTGTTCAATCATTATGTACACACATCAAATGCACATTTTGGCAAAGGTTATGTGTATTGGTATTCATTCTACTGGAATGCAAATATGAATATTAGTCATGTCAAGTCATAGGCATATATTATACTGTCAAAGTCATGGCTGGGTTTTTGCATTAATCTACCCGTTGCCCATTAAAGTGTTTAATTTTCACAGGTTGTCCTTTACTTATGACCGTCCTTATCTCAGTAACTTTTTTTTTCCTGGAAATTACCTCTAAATAAGAGTTTCATGTGTGAAGACATTAACTTCTCGCTTTCTCGTCCCCCTCTGGCCACAGTGAGCAGATTGACAGAAAAGGAGACTCACATCTGCCTGTGTCTGTTCCCACAACAGCTCAGGGCTCCCCCAATTTCTTTCTGCAGTGATGTGGAAGGATGCTTGGCCAAACAGTTTCCAAGCCCTGGAGAGAGAGAGAGAGAGAGAGAGAGAGTGTGTGTGTGTGTGTGTGTGTATGTATGTGTGTGTGTGTGTGTGTGTGCGTGCGCGTGCGTGCGTGCGTGCGTGCGCGCGTGCCTGGGTTCACAGGATAAAACTAGTGAATGGGCAAAAAATTTTAATAAGGTATGGTTGGCCATTATACAGTATCACATGTTTGTGAGTGTATAGGTGATTGAGTCTATATATGCGGTAGTGTTACCAGGACAGGGGGAAGCCAGAGGCTGAGTCAGCCAACACAGGAGGAGAAATAGAGCAGAAGCTGCTGCAGCAAAACGCCTGCTCAGCGTTCCAGAGCTGTGATGAGCTCCTTGAGGGTTCGTTCACATTCTGAAACAACATAGAATATGGTTCAAGAAGGATAAAGTGGCTTTGGATTGGGAAGCAATTACTTTTGATTTTGGAACATTTATAAATGTACCCAACCACAGATGTAGCATCATGCACCCAACCCCCATTACTGTAAGCAAGTGCAACAAAACACTGGACTATAGGTGACATTGAATTGGCCTTCTGTTGTCATTCTTGTTATAGTCGCCTGTCAGCTGGGTGAATGTAGCAATGACAAGCATGTCAATCAGCTGGGTTAGCCCTGGGTATATGCAGCGTTAAAATAACCGCAGCCCTCCTGTCAGTGTCTCTAGGGGGTTCAATTGATTGATACTGCGAACATTTGCAGCAGATCACTCTGTCAACACGGCCCCTCTTTGGAAACCAAATATGTGTTGATATAAGAGCCTATCTTACTACTATAAAGACCAGTGACTGTCGTTTGATACAAATGGGAAATAATATTTTGAGTAAATCTCTTTTTTCGCTGGTCTGTTATTTGGTACATAGTCTCTAAGGGATTGGTTTTAGAGGATCTATTAATGTGTGACTTTTGTTTTCGACTAGGCAATGCTACTAGGAAAAGGTACTCTTTGTCAATGTGTCCCACAATGTTCAAACGCACTTTTATGTGTAGGGTCCCACAAACCTGCTTCTTGTGAGGGGGAAGTGAAAGGAGAGAAGAGGAGAGGCTCATCAGCATGATAAAGGTCACACAACGGTCACGTGTATATGGCAAATCCTCGTTTGAGTGGTGCATTACCTACTGTAACACACGCGCAAACACAGATAAACACACATGCAGTTGGGTGTTTTAATATGAGGAGAACCTGTACTGCATTGAGGACGTAGTGAGCACAGAGGCTGCATTATTCAACACATATATCAAGAACATGAATATCGCTGCACTTCATGCACCCTGCATGCCAAACAGAACACTCACTGCACACACATGTAGTCTAACCCACACACAGTGTATATGTAGAGTGCAGGTCATCATGAGCATCATGCGTGTTATTCACAGCATTTATATATCTCCAAGGAGAAAAACGTTTCCATGGATCTACTACACTCCGTGGTAAAGCTCAGTGTAAACAAAAAGAAAAAGAGAAAATCCCACTTAACCATTTGAAGAGAGTATTTTCAGTAGTGTTTCTCTTTATAACAGGAGACCCGACAGCAAAATGAATGTCAAAGAAATAAAACAGTGTCCTCTGGGCTGCCACATATTGAGCATGGGCTCTGAGCATTTTAATTGCCTGTAATTACAGCGGAAAGAAAGGCTTCATACTAAAGCACAGAGACCTAATTGCTGTCTTCACTGCTACGCGGCGACAACCCTCCCTCTCCCTCTTCGAACGCCTCTTCAGTGGAAACTATTTAGGACTACATTGCTGCTTAAAATCTGCCTACCAGGCTTATTTTTTTCATTGCCCAATTGTAACTACAGAACCACAGACTCGTCTAAGGCCATCTTTGACAAACGCACGGAAAAACGTTTCCACAGAACAAGTACAATGTACACATAAAACACCTGTCACCTTAAGTAAATGACACGTACAACTGTTTGACTGAGAAAAGAAAACTGCTGATGCAATTGCCAGTCAAATGAGATATTTGATTGAAAGATTGTTAATACATTTAATACACAATTCAAAAATGTAGCACATTTTCATGTTGTCCCAGTTGAACTGGAAACACAAGGCAACAACAAATCAGTATGTGCTAAATTAACAGAACAATAAAACAATTTAAAGGCATGTGCACCACTCATAGACACAAATATACTAACCTTGTAACTGAAAGACCAGCAGATTGACCATGAGGCAAAAAATTACTGACAGTAAAGGCAGACAAAATGCATTACTGTTCAACTAGGTTTGTGTACAAAATATCTGTAATTTAGGTAAATAAAAACATGCATTAATCTGTTTACTTTCAGTTACCAAAACTGTACACTCTAGCTTAGTTTTAGTGATGCCTCTTTCTTTGGAAAAAGGTAACAACATTTTTGAGTGAGTGTATTTGTCTCTATGTCTGTTGGTCTATCAAAACATTTATATATTGGTGGAGAAAGTCGACTAGTGAAATGTGAACACAGTTCCAATGACAGGCTAAACTGAAATGTGCAATCTTACTATTATTTATGTTTTTCTCCATTGTAACTTAATCTAAATGCATAAAATGTTAAGAAATAAAATAAAATTAAAAACTGTGAATCCCTATAGCCTTGCTTTACCTGGTTAGGGGCGTGTCATTTGGAGCAAAGGGGTCTTACAGGGTTTGCTTGACAATTCGGAAAACAGTCATTGTGAAGATGGATGGAATGCGCACAATGAAAAGCGTTCGATTTTGATATCGCCAACCTTGTTATTCTGTCAACAACAACAACAACAAGAAAAGCCAATTGTTCCATTTCCACCTTGTTTTTGTTGATTGTTTGTAGATTAATTTCGGAATGTTTTACAGCATACTTTGGATGGCGCTATTCTTTGGTTTCTCTGGATCTGGTGTGCTGAAAATCTGACAAGAAAACAATTCATCTACACAATATGTAAAGCCAATAGATTTAGCAAAACAAAGAAAGACTTTATTTTTTGTCTGAGTATAGCCATAGACAGGGAGGCCCATCTCATTCTCTATCTTTTTCAGAGCAATGCTGACTGATCAAATGTATCCTTTTCCTCTGTGTTCAGGGAGAGTGAATGCGTATCTCAGGGCGTAAAACTCATCGACCATCGCCCAGGAAACCGGGTGTCCACTCTCATCTTTGATGCAGCAGCTCGGCAAATGTTGAATGCAGAACTTGATGTGCTCTTCACTCTCTAGGTTGGCATGCTTTTGCACTATGTAGGCGTTGGAAACATCCAAGCTGGATATTGAGAAACCTCTGTAAAGAGTCTGCAGAGTACAGCAATTAACCTTGATTAGACTTAAATTCCATTAGATATTTTAGGTTGCAGTGGTAAAGAAAGGTTATGATATAAAAACGAATGAAAAATAGACACATACTCAATATTTTTTAAACTGCTAGGTCTTGGGTGAATAGATGATCCACACATTTGGCAGCTTTGCATTGGAGGAGCTCAACATTGCCTGTGAGAAGATAAATAGAGCAAGTAATTTTTTATTTTTTTTGCCTGTCAATGTGCAGGGAGCAATTTGTTATCATGTTCATAATATCTACCAGGGGTATGTATTTAACTGTAATTAGCTTTGATAGGATGTACAGTGCCATATATGTTTTCTTCCTAAAAAAGTATTTGACGAATTTTGTGCCTCTTGTTCTCGGCGACATACGACAGTGGTTACGACAGGCCATGAATCAACCAATATTTCAAGGTGGCAAATGTTTCCTCTCATTATTTGATTCAACCCACCATAAACCTAAAGAAAAGCATACATAAACGCCTGTACATTGGCAAAAAAACAAATAAAAAAATATGTCAAGCAAAGCATTTTGAAAATATAAATTAAGGCACAGTTTTTAAATCTGTCTTACTGAAATAGAATAAGGAAGCTCTTTGTGAAGGACATTTTTCAAAGTTGATAAAGCATTGGCAGAACTGAGGAGTATCATGCTGGCCATAGCATCTGATGCAGTTGCTGCTACTGACAAGTTCAATCTGAATGTAGTCTGTAGAGTAAGCATAGCTTTTTGCAATGTAACCAAACTAGGGTTGCAGAATCCACCCCAAAAACCCGCCCACAGAGGCTACAATTTATCAGGCATTTTTCGTTTGATCATGTCAAATCGAGGACTAATAGGGAAGGAGGTGTCACCTTTGCTACAAGAAGGGACACAAGTCTATGAACATCACAGAACGATCTCTATTGGCTACCCTTCCACACTTCTTTTTTTTAAGATATCATTTTGGAGGACATTTTGTTGCTATTATTGAGACAGGACAGTGGGTTGACAGGAAATGTGGGAGAGCGAAAGAGCGGAGGACATGTCTCAAAGGGCTAGGGCCAGAATCAAACCCGGGCCGCTGCATTAAGAACTGGCCTTAGTGGTGAGCGCCTTTTCCCAATGAGCCATCGGGTCACCCGCCTTGCATGCTTCTAGCCATACAACGGTAGATGGCCCTATTTCCTGGTCACATACCCTTTTCCATCTAGCTACCCAGCGAAATATTTGTGCTATTAACTTAGAACTACCATCTTTATGTTCCCTTAATGTAGGCGTAGCCTATACAGCATTTATGCATTGGTCCATGTAAAGAAAACCTAATGACGCACATTATGTACACCTTTTGTTCCCGGCAACATACAACTGTGGCCTGTAAGTGCCAAATTTGGGCCTCCTAGCGGATGTTCAGGTCTGAGCTGCTGTTCAGAAGTGAGGGAAAGGTCAGAGTGAATTCCTTTTCCATACTGGGAGGTAATACGTGTTCCCCCTTGACCAATGGAATGATTTATTTCATTTTAGACCAACCTACTCGTTTCAACCTTGTCAACGAATCAGAACTTACAATGTCATTAGATTGAACTGACTGTAATAATTTCCCTGTATACAGACTTGCTCTCTGTACCCATTGTAGCTATTCATTACAAAAAGTGTACTTTGATTTTTTTCCCAACTCTCACTCTGTTTAATTGTTTACGTTCTGTGAAGAGGAAATGTCTATGACAGGTCACACGAGGCCATGAACCAACCTGAGATGATTCAGTATCTTTATCTGTGCGTTTTATAAAAACTATTTGTCTTTGGTACAGTAAGTTTATCAGTTGTGATATCTACGACCACAAGTTGGCACAGATATTCATCTAATTTCCAATGCATAATTCCAATGCTTGCCACTGGTAGCCCTACAATTACAAGTACCATAGCTAATTTGGGGTGATCCATCTATGGGACTATAAACACAGCCCAGGGTAGAAGAAAGTATCCTCCGTCCCCTCATGGCATACATGTTTACTATTGTTCTCAAATGGCTGACTCTGTAATTAAAGTGAATTTAGTCCATTTATCTCCACTCCATCATGTCAACAATGATAAATATGTGAAACTGAACAAAGGTTCAGCAAACACGTGTCTTCTAGACATTACCAGTAGGAGAAACACAGAGAACAGACACCTGAACCATTCCATGAGAACTGATGTGTCGCTAGCTAAAAACCAAAAATGGAGCTCAGAACTGGAGCTCAAGCCATGGGATTTCCGTAACTTATTAAATGATTCTATTTATATCCATCTACCCTGACTTGGACAAGAGACTACTCATTCTCTTGATTGAGAATTTCTGTTGGTTATAAATTGTTATAATATAAGAAATGCTTATAATGTGCATAGTGTTAGTCAAGTTAGAAAATCATTTAATAAGTTATTGCAGCCAACAAAAAAATGACTAATACACCAGAAATGGAAAAAGGATATAAAATAAAATTATCAATGCGTAATTGCAATCAATCCGTTCTAAAATAATAGAAAATGAAACACGGTTAAAATATATGAACATTAGAAACACATAAAAATACTACACTAGTGATCAAAGGTAGGGTAATTGTGTGTGTTTGAGCTTTGAGGGGGGGGGGGGTCTATGATTGTGCTTTTTGAAACAGATATTCACAGAGAAAGTTTCTTAATTGTGTCAAGTCATTAAACTTTTGCGATTACAGTTTGGCCTTTCACCCTTGGCAGACCATGATTTTGGGATCACAACCAGATAATATGTTTTTTTCATGTTTTCTTTTGTAATATAGGACCGTATTAAAGCATACTCGAGATAGCCGTATCTTTAGTTTTATCTGAATCCGGGGTGCTGAACATCTGATAGGAAAAAAGTTCATCTGAGAACTTTAAAAAGCCAATAGCTTTCATAACACTATGAACGGCTTTATTTGTGGACTCTGTAAAGAGGTAAACAGGGAGGCCCATCTCATGCACTTTTTTCGTCATCGCAATAGTGAGCGCCTGATTGTATCCTTTTCCTCTGTGTTCAGGGAGTGTAAAAGCGCTTCTCAGTGCATAGAACTCGTCCATCAATGCCCAGCAAACCGGCTGTCCGCTTTTGTCTTTGATGCAGCAGCTCGGCAAATGTTGGATCCATAACTTAATTTGCTCTTCACTCGCAATGCTGACATGCTTTTGCACTATATGGGCGTGGGAAATGTCCATGCTGGATATTGAGAAACCTCTGTGGGAAACATCGGCATAGTACAGCCATTAACCTTGATTGCCATAATAGAAAATTCATTTAGATATTTTAGGCTGCACTGGCAAAGGATATTTTAGATTCACAAACGAATGAAAAAGTATTAGTAAGACACATACTCAACATTTTTTAAACTGTTAGGACTTGGGTGATAAAACATTTGGCAAAAAGGAAGCTCTTTTGTTGAAAGTCCTCGAGACGTTGCAATCCTTTTGGTGACCAAACCATGAGAAAATGGTACACCTAAAGACAATAACAGTTCAAATCCCTAAACAGCATTTCAATAAAAACCGTCCCGCTGTTCTATGCAGGATTTAAGTTATGAGTTGTGTCAAATTTGATTAAAATGAGATTTGATTCAAAGCAATACCACTGATACAAAGCCCAGGGGTCCATTCTATTCCATCTTGCAAAATTGCCTCCAAAGTATCAATTTTCTTGGTAAAGATGGTGCACATATTTGGCAGGCCTGGCATTTGGTTGTTGGAGAGACTCAGTAATGCCTGAGAAAAAAATGAAAGGAACAGTGTATTCTGTGGTAATACACATATAAAGTAAGGCTCCAGAACAAAAGTTATGCTGCTATAAAGTAACCTTGGAGGTGTAATTTTGGGATTTGACCATAGTTATCGTCTGCTGTGCAGAACTTGTAGGATTGTTTTCATTTTCATGCTATCTATAGCACAGATATACATTTCCTTGTGTTTAATAGGATCCACAGTGTCATTAATAAATGGTCCAAAGTCACATGCTAGAATTGAATACCTGTTTTTCCCGACGACATACAACAGTGGTCACAGCTGGCCACGAATCAACCAATACTTCAAGGTGGCAGATGTTTCCTTTCATTATGTGGTTCAAGCCACCATAAACCTACACACAGGAAGGCCCAAACATGCATTTTTGAATATTTGGCCAAACACTCAAGCACAGGATTCTTGCCATACCCTACCATTCCAATTATGTAACTTATTTTAAAAGCCCAAATTCTTTGAATAGGATAGCTCAACTTATTTATGTGACCATATTTCAGTCAGCCAAACTTGTCATTTATTAAATGTGAATATATTTTTCAAATGTTCCCCCTTATTTACATGAACAGTTTTGATTGGTAAACAGGTGTTTATGCAATTGGTGTGTGTGTGTAAGCAAACACTTCAAACTTGTCTGAATCATTCTCAGTATGTATCTAATTTTAGCCTAATCAAGTAGAATCTAAAACAATACGGTCTTACCGAAATAGAATGAGGAAGCTCTTTGTGAAGAAAATATTTCAAAGCTGAAAACGCACCAGTAGACTTGAGGAGAATCAGGTTGGCCATAGTATATGGTGTTGTGGCAACTACTGACAATTTCTACACAAAGTATTAAGTGAAGCAATCACAAAGCACTCACAAACTTATGAACTTTGTACCTTGTAAAATGCATGTCATGCCCCATGCCACAAAATATCTTGCCTAATTTACCCCAAGGACCTGGCATGCACACGAGGCAAACAATAAAAGGTTTTTGGGGCACTTTCCCATTTTGCTGCTGAAGCAAGTCACACTATTGACTCACTAGTTGTTCCCCACCCCTCTACCTTTTAGGATTTGGAGAACTTTTTGCGATTCATTTTTAGGTTGTAGGAATATAGGCTGCAGATTTTTCTTTTTTTTTTTGGCACCTGTTTCAAAGACAGAGTGTTTTTGTGTACAATAAACCTCTAGGCTGGCTTGGTGGATGATAATAATAAACACAATAGAAGCACGTACAAACAAACAAATTATTCAAATCAGTAGGCCTAATGGACTAGATAAGCATGACCCCCACCCCCCAATCAGATGTAATGTCCATTGCCTCTTTCTGGTATGGTCATAATAAGCAAATTGATAAGGCTGATTTTGGAGTTCCTTACTGAGAGCATGAATTCCAAATGTAGCTCACAGGTGGCAACTAGATCTCCTCTTGGAAATCAATGGTGGGCCTATGACCTGATGAGCTAGGCTCAGTAAAAGGCCAATAATTAATTAGTCTTGAAAAGAAGTATTATAATAATTGATTGCACATATACTTTGGTTAATAATTGTACCGAAAAGCTCAAGAGAAATACATATTTCAAAAGGAATATTTCAGTGACAAAGCGAGTGGGTGCCACGCCCGCCTCGGGCCTCCCTAATGCTGCTGCCCACAAATGTGTGAGAGGGGGCCATAGGAGCATCACCATGGTAATGATGACGTCTTCTCCCTTGCTCTTATTGGAGGAAACCCCGTGGCCCCAGCCGCAGCCTACCGGGCAGTCAAACTTGTGACTCAACTCCCACCCCTTTTCCCCGCGCAAAAAAACTAGTGGCCAATATCGCTGAAATTGACTGCCGATCAAAAGAAACATTTGGTTTTGATTGGAGAAAGATAATCCTTTGTAAACGCCCAAAGAAGCAGTTTAGTTGGATTTCACTTATTCTGTTCTTCGCTTTTCCCTTCACCAACCTCTTTGAAATCGGATCTATTTGGAGGAGCAAATTAAGATCTAAGAAGGTCAGAATTTTTTATGTGTCCTTCACTTTTCTCAAGATATATTTAGCTTGAATTGCTTCTGGTTTCTATATTATATTGATAAAGGGTAATGCTTTGTAGAATCACATTATAAAGGAGTGGCCCGGTTTACTCACTAGCTAAGTTAACGGGTCGTTAGCTACTGTAGCACTGACTTAGCTTCACTGATTTGAAAGAGGCGTTACCTGCTTTCTCAAAGACTTTTAGCTTTAAACTTGGACAACGTTAACGACTGTCACATACCGTTGCCAACTTAGGCAAGTAAAGCCTCAAAAGTAATAACTTCTTAAGTTACATTTTGTGAGAGAATCTACCTAGCTCTCTCTGTTAGCTTTGTTTCTATCGTTACCGTTAACATATAAGTTAGCTAGCGAGACGCTCGCTAAGCCAATATCATTATCACCTACATTACGTTACCTGTCAGATGCTAAAAATCTTACGCGTGTTACTGTACCAGTAAGCCTCTTTTCAGCCACGACAAACTACAAATCTCTGTGTCTCTAAACAGACAATGGGCAAAATAGTCTTATGCAGTTGCTTCTAACTTCAGAATGGTGCATGGCTGTGTTGCAACGATAACGACTGTGCCTATCCTTTCACTTTTAGGTCATAGCTACAACTGTGGAATACTTCGCGTCCCCAGTCGTTCTCCTTCCCTTTTGTTCTTTACCGGACTTGTGATTCTAAACTTTGTTTCCGACGAACACATCACACGAAACAAACTATGGATAAAACGGAGCTCATTCAGAAGGCCAAGTTGGCTGAACAAGCTGAGCGCTACGATGATATGGCAGCATCAATGAAGGAGGTTACGGAGAAAGGAGGCGAGCTGTCAAATGAAGAGAGGAATCTGCTTTCTGTTGCTTACAAGAACGTGGTTGGAGCAAGGCGGTCGGCATGGAGGGTTATCTCAAGCATCGGGCAAAAAACCGAAGGAAGCGACAAGAAGCTGCAGATGGTCAACGAATACCGGGAGAAAGTGGAGACCGAGCTGCGAGATATTTGCAACGACGTATTGGTAAACGATCATATTTACGAAAACCCGTACATAATATTTAAGGTCAAACTATTTTTAAATTGGGAAGATCGATTTATATTTTGCGTATCTGCAGTTTACTATAGCAATTACATCACTAGTGTCACAAGAATGGCTGTTTGCTAACTTCTTATTGACTTGCCTCTGTGGTCGTCCTTAAGGGTTGTACGAAACTGTTGGCACATAAAAAGCCATTAATCCCACTATGGTTGCTGAAATCTTACGGATGACAACCGTGAGTTTCTGTTGCAATTCATGAGTCAAAGAAAGTCTAACTTGAAGTGAAGGCAGTAATATTTCCAGATTGGTCCTAATTTCTCGAGTAAAGGCGATAATTGTTGCCGAGACCGGTGCCTGTCTTATGATTTATCTTACCACATCTCTTTCTTTCAGGCTACAGTCAGACACACTTTTGATTGTTTCATTGCAATGTGGGTCATAAGACATCTCCCACGTTTCCTTTTAGTTCACTCAATCTATAAATGGGACCATCCCCAGGCCAGGACAGGATAAGGAAGTATTATATTGTTGTCCCTCCATTCTGCTTCCCTTTGGGAATGTGTAACTGGAACAATGAAATCATACAAGGGTGTGAACTGAAAAAGGCTAATTTTTGCATTGAAACTACCTAGATGGGCTCAAAAGTACAGAGTATATAAACATCTAGTAGAACAACCCTTCTGTACAGTCATATTTATGCTACTCCCTTCGCAATGACTTACAGTTGTCTCATCTGACATGGTGATGGTAATGTGGTTAGCTATGCCAGATAGTGATTATTCCGCCTCTTGAAACCAAACGTCACAACCATGAGTTTTGAGTGCAATTTCTTTTTAGAAATAAGTCTAAAGGGGCATTCTTCCAATGTGCCAACATGTCCTGATGCGTGGTGTGCCTACTGTTGAGTTCCATAAGGAGAATATTTATTTTGTAGCTCTGGGGGAAATGCTGTGCTCTTTCCATTAAATTTTGTCTTGAAATGGATAATTTGAAAGCCTAGCTTCAAGGTTGATGATTTTAGCCTCTGGCCTTATGAACACAAGGAAATGTGGTTAATTGTGGGGTTAAATATGTGCTGAGGGGAGGCTTGTTAGCAGACTAGTATGAGACTTGGTTGTGATTAATTAATTAATTAATTAATGATTAATGATTATATGTTAATAAAATGTCACGCCTGCTGTAGTTCTATTGACATTGATTAACAGTTTAATTGTTCTCAGTTCTGGTCCTCGGCCAATGTGATCTTAACTGCTACTGCCTCAGACGAGTCCATTCTGGGGCTTAATGCAAGAAAGAAGGGTTTGATATGTATTTAATAGCTTAATTTCCTTCCTAAGACTAGTAAGTAATTGTTGCCTTTGCATCCCAGTTAGTCACGTTTCTGTAAACCATGTTGGGCCTAGGTGATAAGATTGTTCTTTGACCACTCCTCAGTGAGCCCCAACTTCCTCTGTGTGTCTGGAAAAACCCAGAAAGAGACTGAGGACACAGGAGGTGAGTATGTATGGTCCTGAGTCAGCTTACAGGCCAGTGTGTTGACTAAGGGTGTGGAAAAGGGAGTGTATAGCACCTCTTGCCTCAACTCGCCTAAGCCCATTAAACTGCACGTTACAGGAACACAATGTGCTAAATTGACCCCAGCCTATAAGTTGCAGAGGATGTTACTTGAAAAGAGAATGCCTGTCTCACAATTAGGGATGGAGTTAGCAATGTTTCACAGAACCGGCAGACAAAAATGATGCAGCTTTTCCATTTTGATCATGGCCAGTAGAACAGATGGAGAGTAGGCACATGTGTCTAGATTTAGACAATTTGACAACATGCAGTAACATGCCACAAATAAACACATTTCATCGTTATAGCCTGGCCTTATAATAAGTTGTCATTGAGTGACAACCAACCAAACTATTTAATGCCCAACCTGTGGTCTCTAGAGAAGACATCTGGCATACTGATATATCAATGTTGGTATGTCAAGTTCCTGTGAACATAACCTTGGGAAGGCACGCTTTTCAAAGTTTTACTGTCCACCAGGTCATAACAAAGGCCCACATTCTTTTTGATAATGACATAGCCAGTCCTGATGCAGTTAAACAGACAAAACGTGCCAATACTTCTAACTGTATATGTATATTTGAGTGTTTGTTAGAACAGCCATTCCATCAGACTCTGCAACGGCCTGTAATATCGGTACAAAGGCGAGACAAAGCGTTTTAGTTCAGCTTTCACATACATCTTTTGGCTCACAGTGAGGGAAATCGGAGCTCTGTGTGAAGGCATTGTGCACTAAGGGCTGCTTCCGCGTGTCTGCAGGGCAATGCATGCACAGTCACACAGGAAATAATGCCTGGCACTTAGGGCATGTGCGGTATCGTCTAAGCTAATCTGTGTGTCGGTAAATGATGGGAGTGGCCGCCCGGTAGGGCTGTCGCTGAACTGTTTCCCATATGTTGGGCCTCAGCCTGAGGCTTACATCAAAGACCGTACTTAAGCATTTATCATTTGGTTTCAGTGTCAATGGCAGCCAGCTTTATCTTAAATAACACAATAGTTCAGCAGGACTGTAAATCCGTTAACTTGGTCCTTAGCCCTCTTGTCTCAGTGACACAGAAGGGCTTCACTAAGGTTCAGGTTTAACATAGTTCACAAAAGGAATTGCTGGGAAAGAATTGGCATGTGACAAACTTTTCATTGAGCGCATGGTTCTTGTAGCACTCCCTCTTTGTTCAGTTTTAAAGATGGGACACTGTACTCATCCCTGCAGCAAGGAAGCTACTGTGTTTTAAACAGATGCTTGCACTGTGGGGGCCCTTCAGGACTGGTCTTAAAGCAGAAGAAGTCAGTTGTGTTCAGAAAACAAAAACGAAAGAATGATCAATAGTACTGTGTTAGTGTGTGTCAAACTAGGCTGCTGCATAAGCTTGGAGAGGTGTCGGATATGTGTGTTTGCCTTGCACCCGTAGAGTAATGGCGATGAACAGTGCTGAAGGAATCACAGTGGAATCTGGGGCAAAAGATGGTCAGGAACACACAGGAGGCCTGGCCTCATTGTGGACACCTTGGAACGACAGGTGTGGTGGCGCAGTGGAAAGTGGTTCCTCCTTTGTCCACCATTGTGAGCATTAGGGGGGTAAAGCAGGTACCATTAATCACGTTGAGTGGTTAGGAGAGGCTGGTGCTCTCTGGTGGACACAGACTGACAAGTCATTGGGATCGCCTGTATATGTGCTCAGTCCTACACAGTTGCATGTAATTTGTATTTTGGGAAGGACTTGTGTTTTTGTCTTATCTAGTATTTGTTTAGTGTGATTTTGATGAGACAAAGCTGACTGTTATTAACCGGTGCAATATTACTCACAAGTTACCTTTTTCTTCTGTGCTTGTTTGTTGCATAGATTGTGTCCTATTTAAAATATAACAAGGATGTGTCATGATGTACTAGGAAATTAAAAACTTTGCCATTTTAAATAATTATTTAACATTTTTTTTCTTTTTGCAGGAACTGCTGAACAAATATTTAATTGAAAACTCCACAAATGCAGAGAGCAAAGTTTTCTACCTAAAGATGAAGGGAGACTACTACAGATACCTTGCTGAGGTTGCTGCTGGAGATGCCAGGAAAGGTGATATATTTTTTTAAATGTCTTGGATAAATCAGTATCCTAGTTTGAACTGACAGCAGAAACACCAACCGAATCGTTCGGACGTGCGCACATATAATCGCACCACACTATGATTCAATGGAGGTCCCTCCCCCTTTATTCGCTGTGAACTGGTGCCTCTTGCACTCTAAAATAGAACACTGCACATTTGTCAAGGTGGAGCTGGCAACGGTGTCAAGTAGGGTGGTGCGTCACACTCACATGACCAGAGGTCCCCGTCTCATAGGAGGGGAACAAAGGGGAGGGTCCCTGCCAACTGTATGGGCCTCCTGATCTCCCACAGGCCCCCATTGTGACGTACACCAAAGAGTTCTGGAATGTGCACTTCAATTTTGGCTTCCAAACTAGTGGAAATCAATGAGCTGATATGGATTGCAATGTTCTCCCTCATTGTGTTTTTTAGGCCTTTCTTCTGACTGTGCAATATTTTAGTTTCTCTCTTAGTTTTCTGTATCCCTGATTCTTGAAATGTTTTTGACTAATTTCATATTTACACATAAGCTTCAGTCTGTTTCTCTAGCAAATCAAAAAAAAAATATTTTTATTTTTATATATATATATATATATATATATATATATATATATATATATATATATATATATATATATATATATATATATATATATATATATATATATATATATATATATATATATATATATATATATATATATATATATATATATATATATATAAATTCCAACTAAGGATTCTATTGTGATAATATGTCATTGTCTGCATTCATGTCCAGTGATTAACAACGTATTCCACCTACACAGCAACCATCGAGAACTCTCAGGAGGCCTACCAGAAGGCTTTTGACATCAGCAAGGAGGAGATGGACCCAACGCATCCCATACGACTGGGCTTGGCCCTCAACTTCTCTGTTTTCTTCTATGAGATTCTTAATTCCCCGGAAGCTGCCTGCTCACTGGCCAAACAGGTCAGAACAAAAGATGAGGATGTAATGTTGGTTAATGGTATATGTTAATTCAGAGACAGCTTTTTTTCCTATGAAAGATCATTAAACATAAATAATTAAGCTCTTCAAAATAGATTTAAGTCTATAGGATTACTAAGTAAAACAGAGATGGTAGAGTATGAGCTGCCTGTTTTGACGTTTTCAGAATTTAAGGATTTCGATATACTAACATTTGTTGGTAGGGATGCCAATTCATCAAAAAAGTTTGTTTTTAGTAGTACTAAAGTTTAAGTTTTAAGTTTATTTGTAGTACTAGGGTGTAGGATCACGTACTAGGATGACATACTTTTTTTTTGTTTACATTGAATCCTCATATGATAGCGGTTGGTTGGAGTCTATCAGTTAGTTAGGTAGTTATCTAACTTGTAGTTCTGTGTTTCTGCAGGCATTTGATGATGCCATCGCTGAGCTTGACAAGCTTAACGAGGAGTCCTACAAAGACAGTACTCTCATCATGCAGCTCCTCAGAGACAACTTGACAGTGAGTACATACTCTTACATTTAGGGCTGTGTGCTAAATTAAAAAGAACCAGGTTGTCAGTCACATAATGAAATGTAATGCTATTTGCTGCTTTGATTGGAGAGTGTAACTGTATGATACAGATAAGTGGTGTTACATGTTAATAGTAATATCACATTATATTGTCATTCTAATATAAGTTTGTTTTATGCTGTTACAGTTATGGACATCAGACAATGCAGCAGAAGAGGGCGAGGGAGGTGAAGGTGGAGAGGCTGGCGAAAACGAGAACTAAACTACAGAGCACCCCCCTTCCCAAATAAAAGAAAAAGAAAACAAACAAAAAATAAACTTTTTACACATTTCCATTCCTTATTGCTCCACTTAAGAAAAAATATTCTAGCAACGTAACCCATTATTGAAAAGCTGTATATGGAAATTCAAGTCATTTTAGTATTTTCATAATGCAGCTTTCAGACAAAAAAACACATTGAGAAAAAAAATCTCCATTCCTTTGGTTTGTGTTCGTCCTGGCCTTCCGTATGTGCAGTTTCTGCTGTAGAAAAGTAGCTTATCTTTGTATGAGACATCCCAGTAGGGCCTACAGTTGAGTGACAAGATTTATTAGTCCCATCTAAATCAAACACAGTTTGCATAGGGTTGATAAAATGTGTTAGACACGTACTAGTCTCCCCAACCCCTCGCCCACAGTAGTCTATTCACATTATGTGGTACGGTTACAGCTGCTGACGACCGACAAGAGACCTATAAAGTTCCACTCGGCAGGGATAGCCAGTTTATGACACCTGGTGTAATAATTACAGAACAGCAAAGTTATATTTATTGGTTTGATCCTCTTTTTTTTTCTTCTTCTTTTTCTGGTAATGATGCTCACACTAATGCATGTCAGGTTGGAGGAAAGTAATACTGGTGGGGGTTCTTTCTTATGACCTAATACAGGAACATTTTAGTAGGAAGAAAAAAATAATCTGTCTTGCATGTCATTTTAAATATAACACTGGAATGGGAACCAATGCTGTTTTACCCCAAGGCCATGTCCAATTTAGTACTTTTTAATCCAGGTTTGTGCACATTTTCAAGAGGGTATTTGGTTAGCCCAGTGATTGGTATTAGAGAATTGGACCACTATTGTGTTTTTTTTGCTAATCATCGATTGTAGTCCCCAAAAGCCTTGTGGAAATGTTAAATGCCCTATGTATCAGCTATGTAACATGAATAAAAACAACATTTTATAAACCAAGTTGAAGATACTCTTTTTCTGTTGAACTTCACTGCTACAATTCATTTTAAGAATGGGTGAGGATTTAGTGCTGCCGCATTACCAATGTGTCGGAACAGATTTTATTATTTATTTATTTTAACATGAATATAGATTATCCTAAAATTATAGACGGCTCGTGGTTTTAGGACAGATGAACAATTTTGAAAGGAGGGCTATCATGTAATAATGCATTTGAAGACGATAAACAACTGAATAATGGATGAAGAAAAACAGCCAACAACAACCACAATGATCGAGGCCAGGGAAGGAACAACCACAATGGAACACAACAGAACAACATTCAAATGAAACATTCAACAACATTTATTGCACAGCAATAATAAAGATAGTCACAAGATGCCCGACGGACAACCAAGTATATTATTTTATCGCTGCACTCCAAAAACACATTATTAGTGGTAACATTGATGCAGTTAACTTGACAATCTTTACGTTAAGGAACATGTTCGGCATTAACCAAGCTCGCCACCCTGAAGATATATGATGTTGCTGTACACTCCTTCCTTGTCTGGCGGGGCCTGAGTACAAGTACATCCGGGTAGCTATTCTAGCTAGCTAGCGTGCTAGCTCAAGCCCGGACTGTTTATGTTGAACTAGCATCACATCATTTTTTGGTACCTTAGGTTTTAATTGCTGAAATGAATTCTGCATTGATTGTCGTCCTTTTGGCTCCTTGCTGGGTTTACTGTGCAGTGAAATCGAGAGCTACGGAAACGGAAACGAAAACACGAGAAAATGACTCTGAGTTTGGTGAGTAGTTAGCAATTTAGCTAGCCTACTTAGCACTTGCTGACAGTGACAGCTAACGTTACCAATAATTTTATCATGTGATAAATAATTTAAATCGAGTATATCACTTTGCTTGCTTGAAGATATGTAACCCATATGTTTTTATTGTATGTGCTTGTTTACATAGCGTGTGATACTTAGCCTAGGTTGAGGGAGAGAACTGTAGCTAGTTTTTTGAAAATTGAACAAGCTTAAATGATTTCGTTAAAGAAAATGAAAGTTTGTGTTCGCTTTATTCAGAAATGCAATTCAAAACATTTATTGTCAATTAAAGTGAATGTTGCACTGACTCATGAGAAGAAATTCATTTCTAAAAAATATACAACGACCAAAGTCAAAGATATAAAGTAAACATAAATGAGCAAACACTATTTAAGGATGCATTTACTCCTTTATTCTCGTTAATCATTCTTTATTTCGAGGGATGACTGTTTCTACAAGTAAGTAGAGTCAAGGTTGACAGTCTGAATCAGGCGTGATTATAAACATATCCCCAAGGCAGTACTGCCTTGTGTTGTTCATGAATGATGTTTGTGAGAAAAGTTGATACATTTCTTACTCCATCCATGCTCTTGTCTTGAACTAGATACCCTGAGTTCCATACTGGCAGAATATGACGTGCTACCGGTATCTAGCTTTCAGCAGCACTCTGTAAGGAAGAGGGATGTCCACACCCCATCCCACATAGAGCGTCTGGTCAGTTTTAAAGCACTCAAGAGGTACAGAAAACCCCACACGGTCATGAAAGATTTTCTAGCTTAACTTTACGGCTTCCTTTTTTTTTTTTACAATTGAATCCATCGCTTTCTTGCTTTATTCTCAGACATTTCAAGCTTTACTTGACCACAAACACAGACTTGTTCACAGAGGACTTTAAGGCTGTGTTTGTAGACAAACAAGGGAAGGAAAACAACTTTGATGTTCAGCTTCAGAACTATTTTACTGGCCATGTTGTTGGTGAGTAGAGACGATTTCCCTGTAATGTTTTGAAAATGTAAATGGCCAAGTCTATAGGTCTATATAGTCTATATAGGTCTTTGCTTGTAAGAACATTTGAGAGACTGACCATGATACCTTTGTAGACCAGTGTAATCAAGGCTGTGTTTTTCTCTCTCTGGTCTTCAGGAGAGGAACATTCCCGTGTCCAGGCTCACATAGATGGGGAAGAATTCTCTGCCCACATCCTGACTGATGAAGCAGAGTACAATGTGGAGGTAAAGTCTCATCACAATAGCGCTATACGGCCATCAGAACAGCCTACGGAAAATGGCTGTAGTCACAATGTTTGTATCCCTCCCTCAAAATCTCTGTGATTTCTAATCATTTCTGTCGTGTTGACTTTTCCTCGTTTACCTCCCGTCTCATTTCTCGCCTTCTTCCCTTTGTTCCCCTTCCTCATCCTCAGCCTTTGTGGAGGTTTACAGAGTCTGCCCCCGATGGTCGGATGCTGGTTTACCGCTCCGAGGATATCAAAAACCTCAGTCGCATCGCCTCTCCCAAGGTGTGTGGATATGTCCACGCTGAGCCCCAGGACCTTCTTCCAGAAGATGGTAGGGTGCCTGGGCATGGAGGCCAGGATGGTGAGTTTTATGTGTGCGAGTTCTTATTTTTTCTGGATTTGAATATGTACCCTTGTTTACTTTAGGGTTGTATGTTTGCCTATTAACATGTTCCTTGTTTCTTATACTGTAAGATGCTCTTGCAGCTTTCTTGAGGCTGTACATTGAATTTAAGAAGGCGTAGTGTTGGATGAATATACAGTATATAGAGAGGAGGTGGTAGCTTAGGTAGGTGGGTGATTTGACATCTTGCTACCAGATTGTGAATCATTACAATATTGAAAGCATAATGCACTTCACACACTCTGGCAACGGGGTATTACGTAAAGCCTAATCTTTTGATTCCTTTGTGTTGCCCTTGAAATGGGAAGCCTATTAGAATGTCAAAAAAATAACTAAAGGGGGCATATTAGTTATCCTAGCATCTTCTTCTAAATGTCCCTTGTAAAATTATTGGTGGTGAATGATCTCACAGTGGAGGCTTTACAATTCACCGGGGCTCTCGTGTGTAATGAGATGATATAACTCCCTGCCGTCCTGGTGCTGCATGTGAGGAAGCCAAAGCGGCACCCTACACCACCCACCCACGCTCCATGGCTTCAAGCTGGTAGAACCAAGGGTGGATTTCAACCCTCCCTGACTGTCTTTTATCTGTATTCTCCCTTTGCTTGCCTCCCACCTTGGTTTCAAAGGAAACAATACAATGAAAACGATTAGACATTTTCCCACATGGAATTAGAACTCCCACCTGCCCAACCCACGTACACTGTACATATAATATGGGATAGAACAATGCAGAAAAGATGGAAGACATCAGAAAATGAAAACATTTGAGGTAGCTGTGATTCTGCTGTGGGGACCAGGCAGTCGCATTACTTTTTAGTGGGTCACTGAGAGGTTGGTAGGAGGGAGGAAGACACAGACTCACAAGGCCCTCTTGGTAAAGAGGAAGTCAAACAGGAATCAGCCAGCTCGATTAGTCAATGATATCTGACTTGTATCACTTCTATTCATCGGAAATTGTAAATTCCCAATGGGCTACAATTGTCACAAACTGTCTCCGTGTTCGTGGTAAAGGATGGGACTTCACACAAGTTTTGATTAGAATAAAGAATGCATTTATTCACAAAAGTGTGTCAAGTTCACAGCAGGAAATGTGTGATTCACAGCAGCACATTTTGTGATTTTGCAGGTCATGAGTTGTGTGTGCACACTATATTCTAAAGTTAAGGTCAACACAATTTCGAATTGTATTTATTGAAACCTTCCTGTGGGTACGGCTACTGATTGGCTGTGTTTTGAAATTATTCGGTGTCCACAAACACACAGGAACAGACACGTGTGTTCCTTCTGAGGGTACAAATAGTTTTTACGGAGCTGTGAGAATAAAGTCATCGATCTACCTTCAAGTTACTATGTTCAATTCTTCAAATCTTTCTTTCTTTTGGTGGTCTTATTTGTCATCCGGCTTTAGCTCACGCCATCAGGCTCTGGTTGTCTCACCCCCTCTCTACTTGCCTGTTTTCTTTAGAGGCCCACCACAGGGAGAAAAGAGCTGCCCACAACCACAAGAAGAACACCTGTCCTCTGCTGCTTGTCGCAGACTACCGCTTCTTCAAACACATGGGCCGCAGAGAGGAGAGCGTCACACTCAATTACCTTGTGGGCGGTCCTTTTTCTACGGCGGATTAGAAGAAAATACATTTTAGACATTCCCTTTGGGTAGCTGTTCCTCTGGTTAGATATTCTGTCTTTGAATTTCCTGTTTCCAGATCGAGTTGATTGATCGAGTAGATGACATCTACAGGAACACCACCTGGGACGATGAATTCAAAGGCTATGGAGTGCAGATCCAACAGGTGGGTGTGTTTCTACACATGCGTAAACACTTGTATGCATGTAGCTTCTGTGTTCCCCTATCATCGTATCTCAAAGCTGAAAGGCAATTTGACTGTATTTGAACTATCCATCAACGAGTTATCGTGCTCAGTGTCAGGGCAGAGTGGCTGACGAGATATCTTTCTTTTATTGCATTTGAGATACAGTTTTGAAAATGGCAATGAAAGCTTCTGTGTATGAGCGAAAGGAAATTGAATTTGTTCCACTGCCTTCAAGAATGAATGAATAGGGACGTTGTGCATGCTCACTATGAACAGAGCAATCTCTCACTGGGAAGATATGCAATGGCCCACTTAGTACTGATATCCACCTTCCATGGGGCTGAGGGACTCATGTGGAGTGCTATGTTGCTTTCAGATCATCATCAACAAAGAGCCCACCAGTGTACCCTCAGGCATGGAGGGCACTGGCTGGGTCAACTACAACATGCTGGACAGCCCCATCAAGGGAAGGGAAGTGTGGGACGTCAGGAAACTCCTAGAAGTGAGACCAGGGACATTTTAAAATCAAAATGCTTTTTTTCCCCCCCAGATTTCTCATTTGTATGTTATACTATTTTATTTATGGTGTGCTATTTCCATTATGAAAGAGACACTAGTCCTTAGGTTTTCAAAGGTTTTGAACTGTAATTTGTTGGTTATCCCTGTACATAAGTTGTTTTTGTTTTTAGCAATTCAGCTCAGACATGGCGGACAACGCGTCCACCGTGTGCCTGGCTCACCTGTTCACTTACCAGGACTTTGACGAGGGGACCCTGGGCCTGGCCTACGTTGCTCCCTCCAAAGCCCAGGCCCTGGGAGGACTCTGCCCAACACGTAAGCACCACAGCTGCATCCTTACTTTAAATGCTTTTCATTATGCTGCTTCTTTCCGTTCAGAGTTCAGTTTGTTTCAGTTGAGCAAATATTTTGTTCTATTTCTCATGACTGCATGTTTCTTCTTCTCTCTTCTTTCGATACTTTAGCATATTACCCGTCTCACTCTGTCAAAAAGCCCAGCTACCTCAACACCGGTTTGACCAGCACCAAGAACTATGGGAAAACCATTCTAACCAAGGTTTGCGCAGTTTCAGCTCATTTCCACGAAACACATTTAGGTTTCCACTGAAGGCACAAAGAGTGCCCTTGCTTTTCTTTGTCTAAAAGCCGTCGGTATGACTCTGTAAAGCTACCGCGCATCGTTTGTCAAATGAAACTCGTGATCAATGTGTTTTAAATGCACCACATTGTTGTGAGTTGGAACATTCAGCACCGGCTTGTGACCCTTACTGACTAATGCAAACCATGTAAAGAAGGGACGAGATACGTCTTCATTTCACCCAGCCTTTTTGTCTGTGCTGAGGGAGCCGCACAGATAGTCTGTGAAGAGAATGTGTTGATCACTTTAAAATGGTGGATGGCTAACTCTGATGTGTGCTTGTCTGTGTGGACCACCAGGAGGCCGACTTGGTGACAACCCATGAGCTCGGCCACAACTTTGGGGCGGAGCACGACCCCGACAACATTGCCTACTGTGCCCCCAGTGACGACCATGGGGGCAAGTTTGTCATGTATCCCATTGCCGTGAGTGGGGACCACTATAACAACAAGGTACCCACTTTTTCACATTTTCTTATCTTATCATCTCCCTTTCTAACAATTGAGAAACACGTAAAAATATACCCTCTGTTTGTCTCCTGTCCATTCTTAAAAGCCAACGTTGTGAGCAATGCTCTTACTAACGGCTATGGCTCTTTCTCTTCCTTCCAAAGCGTTTCTCCAACTGCAGCAAGATCTCCATAGGGAAGACTCTGCGTTTCAAGGCCCCAGTGTGCTTCAAGGAGAGGAACAGCAAGGTCTGTGGGAACTCCCGCGTGGAGGAGGGGGAGGAGTGCGATCCAGGGCTGCTCCACCTCAACAATGACCCCTGCTGCTCGGCAGACTGCAAGTTCAGACCTAGCGCGCTCTGCAGGTATTACGCACGGCCCACACCCCTGAAACTCACACACACACGCACACACACACACACCCTGGAATGAAGACACTCCCTTAGTTGTCTGCCTGTCTCAGCATGGTCTTAACAGAAAGCTCTTCATTATGGTCATTACAACATTTAACAAAATTGTGCAATTGAGTCAAACGGTGGACTAAAAAGAATACACTAAGATGCAATAAACTTCAGCCTCTTCACTTTTTAAGACTTGTATTAGTTTAAAGCAATGTCAAGCCCTGATATCTTGCACCTTTACATGTGAGCGTACATGTTCTGTCATGCCACTGGTGATGTAAAAAACAAACACATCTCTCGTGCGCTCTCTCCAGTGACAGAAACAGTCCCTGCTGTAAGAACTGTGAGTTTGAGTGGGCTGGAAAGACGTGCCAGGAGCCCATCGCTGCCACCTGTAAGGGCATGTCATTCTGCACAGGTGAGCCCCTCCCCCTGCTGGAGAGACTCTGCACCTACAAGGAGCCTTGCTTTCATATTTGATCTTTCCTGGCCTCATTCCTGGAGTGTTAACTACGTAGGTGGCGAGCAGAGACAAGGCGACGGGAGCAATTTTACCAAAAGGCCTTTGCGATTCGACCTCTTGAGTTTTAGCATTGTAGCAGGTCTTTGCTTTTAGACCCTGACTTGACCTTTTCCATCTCTTGTTCCCGTTGCCCAGGTAACAGCAGTGAATGTCCTCCTCCGGCCAAGGCCCCTGACAACACCATTTGTGTGGACAGCGGCAGGTGTCTTAAAGGGGAATGTAACCCCTACTGTGAGGCCATGCACAATCTGAAGTCGTGCGCTTGCAACGGTGAGCACGCGGTTACATAAACGTTACAATTTGATAGATGTAGACATCCTAGAAAATCCACCTTTACGACAAGCTTTTCTTATGCAGTGGATCAAACCTCGCGTAGAAACCATCGAATGCCAATTCCAAAACCGAACGTCAAGATATACAATTTTCAGCCGAACTGTGTGTCATTTTAAGTTGGCTTTGAACAATAATACACGCCGTATTCAATATTAATTCGTATTTTCCCTCGCCTCTGACAGAGACTGAACACTCCTGTAAAGTGTGCTGCAGGAACAAAGAGGGCATGTGCGCTCCCTTTGTCAATCAAAACGCCACCTTCTTGTACCTGCGCAAAGGAAAACCATGCACAGTGGGCTTCTGTGACAACGGCGTAAGTAACCTGTCTTCTTCTGGCCTGTTTGTACACAAGCACATTTCTTTGCCTGCAAACAATATCGATGCCAAAATGGATTGCCAAACAAATGTCCCCGATTTAGATCTTGGAACGTATGTGTTTCAGGGTTGTCTATTCCTAAAAGGCCTTTAACATGTTTTTTATTTAAATTTTACGGTAGGGTAAGTGCATGAAGCAAGTGCAGGACGTGATTGAGAGGTTGTGGGATTTCATCGACAAGCTGGACATCAACACCTTCGGTAGGTCTGCCTAGTATGGTCGAAAGCAAAACAGTACACTGTCATACCTGCTCTCCAACCATGGCATGCTTAAAACAGAGATTCATGTGTGCTGGCGGTTTTTGTGTCATCCTCAGGGAAGTTCCTGGCCGACAACATTGTAGGCTCTGTGGTGGTCTTCTCCCTGGTTTTCTGGATCCCTCTCAGTATCCTGGTCCACTGTGTGGTGAGAGACGCAGCTCCTTGGCGCAGTGTTCTAGCACACACCATTGTACAGTGAGTCACACCTTCTCTGACCTACTAATGACGGGTATTCTCTTCTCTTCTCTTCTCTTTTCCTCTCTCTCTCTCCCTCTGTGTGTGTGCCACCCTGAAGGACAAAAACCTTGACAAGGAGTATGAGGAAAGCACAAAGACGTTTTACTTCCCCACAAGTGTAAGTATCCCAAGGATTCTCTTTGCTTGAATGCTCCCCAAGATGCACCAGGCTTGTAGCCACATTAACGAGCCTAAAAGCAATTGCTTTAGAAAACACACTTTTAACAGCAGCATGGGTTAGCAGTAGACGTTTCCTACAGATAGACCTCAGGCTGCGGTGGGTTTTTGAGCTCCAACCAGCGTTTAGATGAAATTACCTGTCCGTCACTGTTTGCCTTGGCCCCTCCCTCCCCCCCACGGAACTGCAGCAGATGATGGAAGTATGTAGTAGAGCTCCGCCCACAGGTGAGTGAGTGAGGCGTGGCTTGGCATCGCAGTGCACGGTTGGTCAATGTCTGTCCCAGGAAGAGGCTGAGCGTGTGTGCGGATTGAAGAGGTTGCACCCTTTTGTCTTTGAAGCCGAGTGGAATCTAGATTGGAGTTTGCATCCCCTGGCTTCTGTTTCGGTACAAGTGTATGAGGATGATGTTTTTGTATCTTTTGGCTGACTGTCAGTGTTGCACACCAGTGTGTTTACCGAATAAACATTGGTTGGGTTTGATGTGGAATGGATCCCAGACCTAGATCCAGACAGTCACGTAGCTCCAGACCTAACGTGTGCCTCTCCTCTCTCTCCTCAGAATGCAGAGATGCTGAGCGGCCTCGAGTCGGCGTCCGTGCGCATCGTCAAGCCTCCTCCGCCTCCCTTCTCCTCCGGCGCCCGGATCGGGCCCTCCTCTTCGGCTCCGCAGCAGCAGCAGCAGCAGCATCAGCAGCTGGCCCAGGCGGCGCCCTCACCTACAGTCAGCAGCAACACCCAGGACCCAGGCCCGAGCTGCGGCCCTGCCCAGGCCAGTGGCGGAGGAGCGAAGGGCGAGGGCCCGTGGATGGACACCATCCAGGAGGACTGCAGCAGCGATTCTCCCCCGGGAGAGGAGGGCCACCTGGAGGACGACTTCCTTCCCGCAGGAGCCTCCTCCTCCGTCAACAAGTGCTCCTTCGAGGACCTCACGGAACAGGGGACGCCGGCCAAGGAACGCCGGCGCCTGAAGAGACAGGCCCGTCTGGACACTAAAGAGACTGAGTGCTGAAGACACCAACACAGACACACACTGAAAGGGAAACGCTGTCACAGTTCAAAGAGATTGAGACATGCTATACAAGGTTAGTTGTAAGAAAAGAATCAAACCAAACACAGTATGATATGTTGCTTGAGGGACTACAAGTTTATAGATGGAGAGCCATTTAGTGTTACTGTATTGGTGTGAAGAAATATTGTGCCTTTTTTAACGTTACACCCCAGTGTCTTGAATAATAATCGCTTTGTCTTAAGTATTGTTATTCAAAGCAGTTTAAATCATTTTGAAAGGAAGCTGAGTTAGATTTGTTATGGCTCTCCTGTATCTTAGTTTGCTTGTTTCATACTGAAAACAAAAGAATACTGTAGGTCAAGTCTTGCGGTTAAGAGCAAGATATTAAATATCACTGTCATACATACTTAGGGCACCTAGCCTAAATCTGGATTGTTTTACTGTGGATGCAACCCTTCCTTTAACCATTACAATAATAAGACACGTAGACCTGCCAAAGGATTATCAAATAGAAAAAAGGTTCAGAATTGTGTAAACAATTTCTGACACATGGTTGTTTTTGATTAACTTTAGTCAAATTTTACTTATGGATAACAAACCTTTTATCAGTAACCCCATATCTGTTTTTCATTTGTTGTAAAACACAAAATATCCAAATTGCTTATAGCAGATTGGTTGGTAACTATTAAGTAGCAATTTTTTTAAGTGTACACTGTACTAGGTAGCCTATTTTGGACCTTAAGAATCTGTCACTATAAACTGAATGCACTTACTTGTATCACTGTATTACCATCTGAAGCTCAATTCAGACTTCTCCATTGTATGAAGAAACATAATAGTGCCTTTATGAAGTTGTCTTTGATCACATCATTCATGTACCAAGCACACGTCACTAGAATCGAGAATGCTGGATTTCATGACACAAGCCAATAGGTATGTTACTTCCACTATCCGCTGCATAACCACTTGTTTCAAATATAATGTGCCAACAACTTTCAGCTTGTTTAAAACTTGATTTTTAATGTCAGTTATTTTATTCTTAGCTGTATGTAATTGAATATAAAATATTGCCTCGATAAAGAGCATTTCTTTTTATAGTAGTAGCTTATTGGGAGATATTATATTCATGCATGCTTCCTGGCTTTATGTAGATGTATACATGATGTAAATATTAATAAATGCCTGTGTACATCTGTAAGTTGTGTGTATTAATTTCCTTTCACAATTTTAGTCCAAAAATAAAGAACTTTATTTTTGCACAACAAAGACTATTAGCAACTCAAGTCACTGTTGAAACATCTCGCATGCGAGTTTCTCCATTACTCTGACCTACTGAGGGAAGAAATGCCAGATTCTAGTTGCTGTTACCGACATGAGTGAACCACAGATTCATGTTTTTTTTTTTTCTTCCAAATTAGCAAAGAATTGCCAAGGAAATGTCCATCTGAATGGACACACTGGGGTCTCTAATGCCATTGTCCCAGCTTTTCGCACAAGTCGGTTAAACGTCACTAGGACGTCTTTGACTGGTCACAGAGCAGCCTTGTCTCAGGGTTCTTTGAGTCCACATCTCCCCAGTAAGGCAGGATAAAAGGCAGATCAGCCACATGGCTCTCCAGCAGCTTCCATAAGTGTTGGCCCACAAACTGGTTCCCCTTGTCTGACAGATGCAGTCCATCAGAGAGGTATAAGTTGTAGTCCTGGAGAGTATAGAGCACATACTGAACAAAGCCCTGTTTTACAGGGTAGGCCTTTTTTCATAGAAAAAAAGTGCTAATGAGAGTACAATACAATTCAATTTTCAACTAACGTCAAGATTCATTTGATCCTGTTATACGCCAATTCATTAACATGAACCAAAAGGCCGTAGATTTGAGGATGTCATCAACAGGTGATTTATGCAGTACAACGATGATTGTGAAAGGTATTTTATTTAAGTAGGATATTTTACCTGCTCGTCTTTCTGCATGAGAGTCCAGAGGTCCAGCACGTCCGCCCCACACTGGCCAGCCGTTTGCACACATGCCTGGGCGTACTGACCTGCCGTAGAATTGAGCCGGTCCAGGGCACTCCCTGAAATATCAGTAAAGTAGAACTCGTTCAGAATTCGATAAACCCACACATCCGCTTCAACATACATAATGGTTTGTAATCATCCTCACAGTGTCTATGGAGAAGAAATTCTATATTACATAGTAAGAGTAAATGAATATAAAGCCGTCTGCTTAGGGGAATGTGCCTTAGTCTATAATGCACATTTCATGCTGCACGTCTTTGCTGCAACACACTGCAACGTTTCACAAATGAAACACTAGTAGCTCAAACAAATGTGTGTAAAACAAAGCACACACAAGTCAGTCTTCTCCCTCTATCCTTGAATTGGCTACTGGCGCACGTAGAGACAGGTTTCAATCAAATCGATCTGAAATTAACTTGACAAATATTTTATTTTTCTACATTGCAACATAAGTTCGCCTCATTGTAATACGCCTTTATAGCACAAACAACATCACCTTTCAGTAAGCATTCCTTTTCCCAGGTTGCCTCATGAAGAGGAGGAGGAGTGATAAAGATGACTTTGTCAGCAGACACACCCACTGATGCAAGGTGGTTGACGATGTCTTTTAGGTTTTCAGAGTACTCCTGCAGCGGTACGTGTTGTTGCGGGTTCTTCTCTGACAAAAAGAGGAAAGAAACAGGGCCTTATGTATGGGTTGGATCGAATGTAGATTTCACATACGTGATCTTTACTTAAATTTCGGTTTTGATTGTAGGCTATCTAATTGCATGGACTTCCAATATGTCCATTGTCGGCGCCCATTGTAGGTTGTGCTGTACCTTCAAGAGCGCAGTCATTGGCACCAAAAAAAACAGTAACTGCTGCTATGTGGCTGTTGTGGTTTGGGATTATTCGGGGAAGAATGATCTTTGCCCATCTTGAGTTATAGCCTGACAGCCCTCTGTTCACAACATCACATTTTCTGATGGACAAAAAAGAAGCCAATTTTACATTTACGCACGCATGCATACTTGTTGGATTGCAAACTGAATACATTCATTTAGAGTTGTCACTTACACTGTTATGTGACACGTTGCAAGGCTATTGTTTTTTTCACTCACCTGGCTAATTTATCAGCTATTTCCGAACCCCAGCCATTGGTTTGGAATGCAAACTGAAAGAGTAAAAAAAAAAGAAGCTGAGTTCGTGACTGAATCAGCTAGGTTGAACCCAACAGAAAGATTTCAGATAATATGTTCTACTTTACCTGAGTTATAGAGTCGCCAAATAAAACCACTTGAGGCCAAACCACAGCTTTTAATTTGGACATGGCGATAAATCTGGCTAAATTGACTTACTTGCAGTTGTTATTGTAGGTAGATACAAGGTCCGTATCTATGATTTGCGCCATCTATAGTGTGGAAGTGATAGTAGTGAACAAGAGAGCATAGTCTTGTAGTTTATTTAGTTAAGCGAACAAATGTAAGTTTATCCGTTTAAAAATAGCGTTTTACAATGACTCATTTTGTGAGTAAAAAATAATAAATACAATAATATATAGATTTGTTTTTTTCCAAACCTGACCCATAATAAATACACAGTTATCAAAGTAAAACGTTTTAGAGACAAAATATAGAGTATAACAAATATAAAATCTACAACAATAAATAATTGATTCAGAAAGAGTAGTACATGGGTAACAAGAATGCTGAGGTCCCTACAAAGGCCTTTGAGCAACAGAGTATAACAATAGTGTGACAACACTACCAGCGACAAAATCCAAAGTGCATCTAACTCTACCAACACAGATCCAGACACCTTAAAACCACATGAAATAGACTGCATCTAAAAACGCCATGTCATACAAATAACCTGATGAATACAGTTGTAAATAAATACTTGATGTAGGGACAGAGCCTCACTACTACTCCATTAGCTGCCAAACAAACCCCTGTATCTCGAAAGGTAACTTCCGCTTCTAAATGACGGGGTTGACAGCATCGTAGAGACGCTGCACTGCCAGCTCCACCATTTCCTTCAGAGAGTCCTCCTCTGTGTTGTCATCTTCATAAGACACCATCTGGGAAGTGGAGAATTTATAAAAACCCAGTATTATCAACATTACTGTATTGTAACCTTTATTATAAAATTGTTATTTTTAATAAAGACAAAATGCTGGAGAACAATCTAAAGCCGACCGGCTAAGAAAAAAGATAATAAGATCCTATTATAGATTTGTATGGATTTCCAATGGCTGTTCAAGATGCTGACCCTTGTTTTGAGGCAGACATGGACCGTTCTCCCATCTAGTGTCACAGTGAGACTGTTGCCGTCTCTGAAGTCCACGCAGTCCTCACCAAACATGTCTCTTTTAAATTCAAGGAGATGCAACAGAATTTAAACCTCGATGGGAGTTCCAAAAGATTTACCGTTGAATTGCGACATACTCACTGCAACATGACCTCTAGTCTGGCCTGATAGACATCCATGTCCATTACGTTGCTCTGATTCTCCATGACTGGCAAGTCAAACAACAACAACAACAACAATCAATTCCAGCATCTCAAAATCCTCTGCATGTTAGTGTGTCTGCGATCATGTAGACATTGGTCAAGCCAACCTTTCTGTGCTTTAGGGTTTGACTGAACTTCCAGCACCACTGTGGTAACAGCATCAGCATACATGTCATTCAGAGGGTTTGCAATCCACTGTTGGAACAGAGAAAATATACATTAAGGAAATAGTTGCAGTTCACGCAAGGCACACATTTAAAAGTGACTGGACATGACCCGACTGGTACTTGCCTCCAGCATCACCATGCCAACCTCATGCACCAGTGTGATGTTCTTAAAGATCTTCAGAGTGTTTTTATCTGTTCCATCCAACTCTTCCACATCACCTGAACAGACAAAAAAAAAGACATGAACAGACATGAATTTGTAGAAATATCACAGTTTTTAATTTTAGATGGTTCTAGATATTGACCAGACATGTGTGGTTTTTGGTTTTACCAGTGAGGTTCCTGAGATGGCAGACCAGCAGAGAGTAGGGTCCTGTGAAGGGGATGGCCTGCGTCTGTTTCACTGTACTCATTGCTAGCTCTGTGTAGTCTGGAAAACATACACTATGCAGATGAAGACTTGACAGTTGAGTCATTAGTTGCTATTCCCCATGTCCATCCCACAGCTGTTTTAACCGGGGTTGGTGAAGTCACTCACTGGATAGGTCCGAGGGGGTGAGGATGTGGTAGTTAAAGTTCTTCTTTACCAGGATTCCCGACACTCTCTGGCCCTGGACACACTTCTTATCAGCCAGAGAGCCCATCACCTGAGGGTGCAATCACATTAAGTTTTTGGAAAGAATTGCACCACCATCTCAATTTAAATGATAGCTCTGAGTAAAACACATTAGCATCCCACTGCTTACTACCGGAGCAAACCAGTACAGTGACTGGCAACAGCCTAATTCCCCCTCCGGCATAAGACAGGGAGCCAGGGGTCTCTTGCCTTGGCCAGCTTCTCTCCTCTGAAGTTGAGCGTCACAGCCTCGGTGTTGCGAGGGTTGTGCACCTCGATGTGGACCTCATCGTTGTCCTCGTACTCCCTGATGAGGGCCGCTTTCAAACGGGCCATCTCGTTCTGCTCGCCGTGGACCAGGATCTGTGGACCACACACACACACACACACACATTGGGATTATGAATCACAATGAGATTCTTCAAGATTAACTTTATTTCTGAGCAATATCGTTTCACTGAAGAAAACGTCAAGTATCTAAGTGAGAGAGATTGAGACACCAGTGTACTTCCTACCACGTGAGGTGGTTTGAGGGCTCTGATGAACTCGCTGGTCTGCTGGTAGTCGGTGTGGGCGGAGAAGGAGATGTAGTCCACAGACATCTTCAGCTGCAGCTTCTGACCCGACATGGTGGTGATCTCCTCAGGTTCTGACATGATGTGCTGCACGACACCATTAACATTATCTCTCATGATCAACTCGAACAATACCTTTTTAAACAGGCTAAGGATTCAGAACATACTTAAACAAGGCAACTTTCACATATCTATTTTTTTTTAACTACAACACAATAAATAACCACTAGAAAGATTGTCACCTAATCTTTACTCGTTCATTTCTAAATCCTTCCGCTCTATGCTTTACCTTGGCCAATGTCCCCTCCACACAGTAGCCGGCGATGATGACTCCGTTCCTCTTGTCAGTGCACCAGCTCTCAAACAGCTCTCTGGACAGACCACTCTGCATCATCCCTGGGGAAGCCATCACCACGCTGGGGCCAATGTCATCAAAATGGTCCATGCTCTGGGAAACAAACGCACAGAATAGGGGGTGACATGTCACCAGATCCTTTAGTAAAGCTTTCCTTGGCATATGACTGAAAAGTGAAGCTTGACTGTGTGTCACCTTCAGGTTGCTGATGTGCTTAAACACAAAGGGGTTGTTGATGTTGATGGCCTTGCGGATCTTGTCGTTCATGGCGTTGACGTAGGTCTGGTACACGGCCATGCACTTCTTGGCCAGAGACGAGGCGTAGTAGATGGGGATGTCATGGAGCTCTGGGTGGTTCTGCCAGTACTCATCTACAAACATTGGCACATTGGTATCAATTTATTCATACACTTCAATTGGAAATACTCCTCTGTATCTACAGCACACGCTGACCAAATCATTATTTTTCTTATACGAGCTTTGGGTGGTTCTGCCAGTACTTACAGTGGGGCCAAAAAGTATTTAGTCAGCCACTGATTGTGCAAGTTCTCCTACTTAGAAAGATGAGAGAGGTCTGTCATTTTCATCATAGGTACACTTCAACTATGAGAGACAAAAATGAGAAAAAAAATCCAGGAAATCACATTGTAGGATTTTTAAAGAATTTATTTGTAAATGATGGTGGAAAATAAGTATTTGGTCACCCACAAACAAGCAAGATTTCTGGCTCTCACAGACCTGTAACTTCTTCTTTAAGAAGCTCTTCTGTCCTCCACTCGTTACCTGTATTAATGGAACCTGTTTGACCTCGTCATCTGTATAAAAGACACCTGTCCACAGCCTCAAACAGTCAGACTCCAAACTCAACCATGGCCAAGACCAAAGAGCTGTCGAAGGACACCAGGAAGAAAATTGTAGACCTGCACCAGGCTGGGAAGAGTGAATCTGCAATAGGCAAGCAGGTTGGTGTGAATAGATCAACTGTGGGAGCAATTGTAAGAAAATAGAAGACATACAAGACCATTGATAATCTCCCTCGATCTGGGGCCCCACGCAAGATCTCATCCCATGGGGTCAAAATGATCATGAGAACGGTGAGCCAAAATCCCAGAACTACACGGAGAGACCTGATGAATGACCTGCAGAGAGCTGGGACCAAAGTAACAAAGGCTACCATCAGTAACACACTACGCTGAGAGGGACTCAAATCCTGCAGTGCCAGGTGTGTCCCCCTGCTTAAGCCAGTACATGTCCAGGCCCGTCTGAAGTTTGCCAGAGAGCAATATGGATGATCCAGAAGAGGATTGGGAGAATATCATGTGGTCAGATGAAACCAAAATAGAACTTTTTGGTAAAAACTCAACTCGTCGTGTTTGGAGGAAGAAGAATGCTGAGTTGCATCCCAAGAACACCATACCTACTGTGAAGCATGGGGGTGGAAACATCATGCTTTGGGGCTGTTTTACTGCAAAGGGGACAGGACGACTGATCCGTGTTAAGGGAAGAATGAACGGGGCCATGTATCCTGAGATTTGAAGCCAAATCCTCCTTCCATCAATGAGAGCATTGAAGATGGAACGTGGCTGGGTCTTCCAGCATGACAATGATCCCAAACACACCACTCGGGCAACGAAGGAGTGGCTCCGTAAAAAGCATTTCAAGGTCCTGGAGTGGCCTAGCCAGTCTCCAGACCTCAACCCCATAGAAAATTTGTGGAGGGAGTTGAAAGTCCATGTTGCCCAGCGACAGCCCCAAAACATAACTGCTCTAGAGGAGATCTGCATGGAGGAATGGGCCAAAATACCAGCTACAGTTTGTGCAAACCTGGTGAAGACTTACAGGAAACGTTTGACCTCTGTCATTGCCAACAAAGGGTATGTTACAAAGTATTGAGTTGAACTTTTGTTATTGACCAAATACTTATTTTCCACCATCATTTACAAATAAATTCTTTAAAAATCCTACAATGTGATTTCCTGGGTTTTTTTCTCATTTTTGTCTCTCATAGTTGAAGTGTACCTATGATGAAAATGACAGACCTCTCTCATCTTTCTAAGTAGGAGAACTTGCACAATCAGTGGCTGACTAAATACTTTTTGGCCCCACTGTATCTACATACAGAGAAGTCAAGAGGTTGACAGCTGGCCAAATACTATTATTCTTCTTTTGTAATTATTCTCTTTAGGGCTTTATTTTAGATATAAAATAATGACATTTTAATATGGTTACTGTGTGATACTGTATGATGCCAATGGTACTCTAATGAGAGCCAAAGTCACTTAGGTCGACGCCATGTTGTTGTAACGTAGTTAACCGGTCCTATATTTTCTGTGACTGATAAAAAAGCACCAGACAATATAACAACCTAACCTCTCACCCAGGATGAGCAGCAGCTCCTGGGCTCTTCCCAGAGCAAACACGGGGATCAGACAGCGTCCCTCTCTGTTCACTATATCATGGATTGTGTTACAGAAGCGAGCCTCGCGCTCCTCCCTCTTTTCGTGGATGTGGGTGCCATAAGTGGATTCCTGTAGAAATAAAAAAGGGCAGCTTAGGATGTACAGTGTGTGTCGATATTCCTTGTGCTTTTCGATATCCCTGTGATTTTACAGGGGTGATCACCTACTATGATAAGGATGTCGGGTTTTACACTGGGGATTTCAGCCGCCATGAGATGTCTATCCTCCTGTCGGGAGAAGTCTCCAGTGTACAATAGCTGGTGAGGTGGATAAGAGTTACAGTTACTCAAATGTCATATTAAATAATTGGAAAGAAGACAACTCGTGCTATGGATAGACTCAGTCCCCTCCGCACCTTGACTCCGGCGATCTCAATCATGAACATGGCAGCTCCAAGGACGTGGCCGGCGTGGTAACACCAGAACTTGATGCCAGCCACTTCCTTTACTTCATGGAAGTTGATGGTCTCTATCTTATCCATACTCTCTTCCAGGTCCGTCTCAGTGTACAGCATGTCATCAGCAGAGATGTTGCTGGAATATAAGTACATTTCAAAACACCTTGATTTCGCAAGATATATTAATGTCATGATTCTTAACAACTGATTCAAGCAGCAATGCATATATACTATAGAATAGAAATAGATATGGACAGGAGAAGTTGATAACACCTCTGGTAATCAGCACAGTGGAGGCTTAAGGAGTGCAGCCTACCTTACTTTAACGTAGTCGGACAGCAGCCAGCGGTAGATGGCCTTGGTGGCGTGGGTCATGAAGGTTCTGCCTTTAAAGCTAGTCTTCTGCAGGAACCAGGGCAGAGCTCCACAGTGGTCTAAATGAAAGCTGCCAGGGGAAGAAATGCCAAAATTGTATCCGGAACTAGCCTATAGCAGGTCTGCCTTCCAAGTTCTCTATGTCTTGGATAACTGGACAACAACAATTTGGGCAAAATGTGTTGTGATAACTGTATATACAACTTTTGTGTTAGCCTATTCAACACTTCACTTAAGGATATGTTTAACAGAAGGAACTCACTGGCTGATAAGAAGCAGGTCTATTTCAGCTGGATCAATCAGGTCAATGTATGGAAGAGCGTCCATTCCCTCCAAACCAGGATGGATGCCGCAGTCCAGCTGCAAAGAAGATATACAAACATGCAAGTGTGACCGTATGCCAGATGCAGTGTCTTATCCCGTTTTTGTATATATCTTTTATGCTTAGATTATGTCTTGAACACAGCATGTGAGTTCCGCACTGAACTCCAGTGTTTTACAGAGAACCAAGTGATACACCAACCTACCATAATTTTCCTCCCTTTAAATTCCAGGATGATGCATGATCTACCAACTTCCTGACCAGCACCTCTGTAAGCAGCAAGAAACAGAAAAACTCACTCAGCATCATAAACAACTACCTAACCTTATGCACATCTTAGAATTATTGTACTCACAGTGGTCGTATAAGCAGTTGGTCGCTTTCCTCTGCAGGGACAGACGCCTCTATTTTCCGTTTTGCCGCCATACCGTCGTATATTTTGTGCAAGAATTTCAGAACTGTTAACTGTACAAAAGACAAAAAAAAAAGAAGGACCTTCACACGCAGTAGCCCACAATTCCTGAAATCACACTACACCATCATTCTGTTTTCTTCAATGAATGAGAGGGCGGCCTTGAGATTTGTCAACTTCCTGTAGGGGGCATCAAAATACTACCGATGCAAGCTCAGGTCAGCAGCATTGGTTCCAGTTAAGGAGGTGCCTATTGACTGTAAATGAAAGTTTTACATTCATATTTTGACATAAACTGTATAGTTACTACATGAATTTGTTGAAAAGTTACATTAAAATAAAATACTTTAAGTAAAATATATCCGTTTATGATTACACTGGAATAATTTACCTTGCAACATTGTATAGTGTCCCCTTCAGTTTTTTGGGTGGAGCTCTGAGGAAGTGTCAACCAAAGACTAGTAGCTACTGTCTGCAGGAACAACGCCTCAAAATATACACGTACGTTTCCTAAATCAACTTCCAAACAGAAATATGCCTTGCTCATTTGTGAATTGTGAGTTTTATACCTCGCTAGAAAAACATACGCGTGGACAAAAAAAAACGTTGACTTCCTTTAACGTTAATATATGAAGTTGTAATAACTTGTGTGTGTGTGTGTATGGGGGTGCGTTGTTTATCTTAGCAACGCCCGTTCCCGTTGCAATGGATAACACTGATGATATGAAGTTTGGGAGAATATATGAGTTTTATAACGTTAAATAACCATTATAAATATATGAAGATTACATTAATGAAAACTGTCGCGAGTCACTGTTGATCATTCATTCCCGTACTAGTTGCCTCAATGTTCCAGAATAGTTCAGAGCATGGTTCTGAACTTTGTTCGTAAAGTTAGTACAATGTATTAGCTAGCTAACGTTATTGATTCTATATCATTTGTATCTCATCTCACCCACATCTCACACAATAAAAAGGCTCACATGTACTGCAAGTGTTTTATGTAGACCAGACAGAGCTTACTTTCCTATTTCTCAATAGAGATATTCGACAATGCACTTAACGTTAGGGTTGCCACCTCAGTCCTGTAAAAATCCTGGACACATACGAAGCTGGTAAACTGAGCATAGGCCTACTTGTAGGTTCTGTGTAGTATTTAGTAAAAAAAAACGTATACCTGTAATTTGAAAGTGATGTTAGTTTTATGGGTTAGGGTCATGTCATAAAATCACACATATCAATAGATATCGCTTTCAAATCATATATTTTGAGAACCAGTCTGTAAATAAATTGTTGATTAGGAACATCTGAAAAATATGTTGTTTAGACAAATCTGACAGCTTTCAAAAGTGTTGAATAATTTTGAAAGCCACTGCATCACTTCACAATATGATGTATTTACAAACTACTAGTGGTCTTTTATTGTTGTACTTTCTTTATATTTCATTTTTGCATTTTTTTCCTTTCCTGCAATGTCTTCCCCACAGTTATTGCACATTCCTTCCCTTAATGTCCAAATAAGTTGAGTTTTTAGTTACTAGACCTCCTTTTCCCCATCACGCTCTTTCATTCTCCATTTTCTTTCACCGCATTATATACTCAAATTGGCCTCCAACTTGCCTACTTATAAAAGCCACAACACAATCATCCATATCTTAACGACTTTTCATTCGTTTATAAACTGTGCTGATGCCCTGCGTTGTCTCCACTATACTAGTCAAATTGGGGCACAGATGCGTTGCGCCGAGGGTGCGTGCCAGCTGGCTGTAGAACCAGCGCTATCCATTTTGACCCACATAACCCTTTGAATTACTTGAATTGTGAGGCTTAGAAATGATAAAACGAAGCATTGTAAGCACCAAACGAGGCATGACGTCCAACTCTGCCAGTCTATTTGCATTGGAGTTAATGTGTACGAGCAAACTAGGCTAGAGTATATATATATATATATAGAGAGAGAGAGAGACTAAGTGAAATTATGGCGAAGTGAGCCTACACCCTCTCCCGCTACGCATCCCTTTTTATATGGCTAGACCAGTCAATCAGCTGTAAGTAAACTTCAATTATTTCTATGTGACGTGTTTATGATCTGCCAAATCTGACTGAGCCCATGCCTAGGACCAGGCCTGGTCAGATCCCGGAACATTTCAAGCCATTCTTTTTTCCAGGACAGACGGCAAAGATCCGGGACGGTCCCGGAGAATCCTGGACGAGTGGCGACCCTACATGTAGTTTTATTAAAGGAATGTTGTTGTTGTCTTCACAGGGGCTGCTGATGCATTGTATTTTTTGCGGGTCAGAGGGCTGTAGTCATGGTGAATTATGTTCCGTAAGGTAAAAAAGCGGCACAGCAGCAGCAGTTCCCATAGCAGTGAGATCAGCACCAAGAGTAAGGTAAGACATTGACTGCATGATTTCCAACCTGAAATGAATGAATGAAATGAAATGAGCCAGCTACCAAATGTCTCCTCTGTGACTTAGTAATAGTTATAAGGGTTATTAATATGCCCCTCAGTCAGTAGACTCAAGTCTGGGAGGCCTCTCGAGGTCCAGCACAGTGGCCAGCTTAGACACATACTCAACCAAGAGCTCAGGTAAGACAATACAACTAAAGGTGAACCTTTCTTGACCGAGTGAATCGACCTCGCTATCCCCCCTTTACGATTTACCTTATCACTCCCAACAGACACACCAAAGATTTACACCTACACAAAATGGAGAAACAGTCCTGTCTCCATTTGATGGTGTTTGTAGTCCTTAGGCCTTCCCTTTTTTTTAACCGCAACAGGTAACAGTGCCTCAGAGACGTGCGCTGAGTTCAGAGTCAAATATGTGGGATCCATTGAGAAGCTGGAGTTCGACATGAGTATGACTCTTCAAGAGCCTATGGACCTTATCAACTTCATTGATTCGGCCCAGGTAAAAAACAATTGACACCTACATGTACATTAATATACAGATATGTTTTCATGTATACATATTTTCTGATCCTTGGTCACACCTGTTCTTGTTCATCTTCCCCTTATTAGCAAGATGGAAAACTGCCATTTGTGCCAGGGGAGGATGAGATGGTACTGGTAGTGTCCAAGCATGGAGTCAAAGTAGCCTCCTTGGACCAGTGTGTGAGTTAAATGGCTTATGATCGTGACACTATTCTGTCTTTGGGAAAAGGCTAAACATGAATTCCCATAACGTCCTACGTTATCATGCATGTAATTGGGCTCTACCTGTGTAGGAGGTCCTGCATCGTCACCCACTCTACCTGATAGTGCGGATGTTGTGCTACGATGATGGCCTGGGAGCAGGCAAGAACCTCCTGGCACTCAAAACCACGGATGCCAAGCAGCAGGAGTGCAGCATCTGGGTGTATCAGTGCACCTCTGCGGTGAGTGTGTGGGGTGCGAATGCGTGCGTAAGAAAGAGAGGGAGAATTCCTGGTGTTACTGAAAGTCTACACTTTTGCCTTTTCGCATTGCACCATTTGTATGTTCTCTGTCCACCTGGGTTAAAATGTTGTGTTTGCGTTTGTAAATCTACGTAAACTCACCTTTTTTATAGACTAATCGCTATTTTGCTACCTGTTGAACATGTTAAACTATTTCCCAGAACCAAAAACCTAGTTCCTGCAGAAAAACAATGCATTTTTAACTCATCTTTAAATCCTTGCATCCTTGTATTCCTTACAGGAACATGCCCAGGCCATATGCAAGGTCCTGTCAGCCTCCTTTGACTGTGCCCTCACATCAGAAAAGTCCTGAGGAGAGGCCAGAACCATCATGGAGAAGGGGAGCGACATCACCATCAACGCATGCTGCTTTTATAGTTCCACCCACAAAATGGCTGGACTCTTTCACAGTTTAGCAGGTACCCGGTGTTGTCACCAAAACTGATACTCAACTGTCTTTTTTTTGTGTCATCATAAGACACCTTTTTTTTTGTCCTTGCTTCTTTGTATCCTCTCCCTTGGCTTTCTTTTGAGGTTACACAGAAAAAAGCATGTCACTTGATTGACATCTCAAATGTGTGAGTTTACAACAGGATTCCTTGGCTTTACCATTACGCAGTGCACCATTTGAATCCACTCAACCCTATCCCCCAGTCACATCAATACCGTACAGTATGGACCGTTTTTTCTCCTGATCCACCATGATGTCATTGAATGTAAATATCCAGTTCAGGGACCTTATTGCATGTGTTCCATATATCTAGTGTGTGTGGCTGTTTGGGTTGTAGGTGTGCTGAATAGTAGGAGTCCTATTGACTTCCATTTTAAAAGAACACATCGATTATGGTACGCAACAGCAATGGAGTACGAAAAATTTCACAGATGCTGTAAACCCCTTTTTCTACTAGTTTTTATCCTTCCTGTATTTAGAGAGAGGGAGGTTCAAGGTACTGACATTTTAGAGTGGTTTTATATTGATGTTCCATATCTCTATATATATATATATATATGTTATTGTCCATAACTAACACAACTAAAACCCGCTGCATTGATTTCTCAACTAAATCTTGCTTATATTACCTATCTATATAATTTATCACAGAAATTCCATGTTTTGAAATCAGTTAAAAAAAGGGCCAGCCAGCCAGCAACATATACATTAAGTAAAATGTGAAGTTGGAAATATAGTGAATGTGTTATGAAATTGTTTACAGTACTGGTACTCTTAGGTTAAGTGGAAGAAAAAAAAAGAAGGATGTTTTGCCTTAGCTTCTCCTTACCTCTTTTTCCTTGTTTGCCTTACTCCTTGATCCAGATGGGATATGAAACATTGAACACGGTACAATAAATAAGTGGAAGCTTAATTGACCATTATAGTGGCTTGTTATTCTTTTGTTCTTTCTTCTTTTCCCTCAAATATCCCTTGTTGGTGTGTTGCTTAGGTTATCACATCAGTTCATTAGTCTTATGGTTGACTGAAGACACTGTGCCGGTTCCCCGGTACAGTTGTGTGGGACAGGAGGGTGTAAATCGTCCAGGTTTGTGGCGCCACGGTACAGCAGGACTCAGAGTCTGGGGGAGGCTACAGGTGTGATCATGTGGTATGGCCTGACCTTGTCACCCTGAGTTGTCAGATCAGAGATACTTATCCGAGTAGATTGGGTTGGGATTCGCTAGTCTAGCTCTCTGTGGAGTCAACTTGTTGATACATATATCTAAAGTGTCTATATAGACTAACCCGGAAGTTTATGAATCATAGGGGGAATAGGCTATAATTCGGAAATTATTAAAAAAAAATCTAACTTTAAAGTGGTAGCATTGTCCACCAGAGGGAGCTCTCTCTCTCTCTATAACTTTTGGTAAAAAAGTGAATTTGCTAAACTGCAGATCACACCCATTTTAATTGGCACATACATGGAATATGGAATAGCTGTAATACTTAAATGCCGTATTATTGAATCCACACGGGAAAATGATTTGTTGTTTTCCAGTTTCCCATTTATTTGCACAATAGAGTTAGTGTCGATGCAGTGAATCCACACTCAACAACAGTTTACAGAATAGCTCGTCAGTAATGGGATATTTGTAGACCTAGCCTACCTACTGTAGCATTACACACGCACACGCACACACGCACACGCACACGCACACACACACACACACACACACACACACACACACAAGACCAGCTGTGGTTCAATCTGGCAACCGCACGTCACCGCAGTGCATTAAAAGACAGTTCCTGCCTAGGATAACTCTTTACATTTAAATATCAACAAACAAAAACAAAATCAATATCTATTTACATGTACAGATTTCTCCTTCCTATTTCCAGTGGTGAGTTTATTACCAAGAATGGGAAGAAATAATGTCAGGTATGTTATGTTTACATGCGCTCCCGCTTATCAATTACAACTCTTTAAATAGTTTAAAGTAAAAAAAAGAGTCGTTCTGCAACAAAAATCTAGTAACATAAAATGCTCCATATTGCTAATTAAAAAATATTTAGTATGAGACCTTATAGAAACATTTGACAATTTGAAGATACATATTTATATACGTATACTGTAACTGTACAAACACCAGTTGTTACCACTGTGGAATAAACTTTACAAAATGCACAGATGAAACATGTTCTTAGATTGCATAAATGGAATGGAGAAACTGCAGTGATGGTGTGTATAAATGAAGTCTAAGGAAAATACTTTTCAAGTAACTGTTATTTGGACATAGATTAGCTTAACTGTTTTGGGAAAGACAAAATGCAAGGTAAGCTTAGCGAAAGACAGGTCCTTAAAATCCTTGATCCATTTCACTTGAACCTTTCTCTCGCTCTGTCGTATTGCTCACACCCTCTCCAGACCACACAACTGAGCCGGGAAAAAAAAACTTCCTGATACCCGCCTAGGAACGAACAAACAAACTGTTTACAGATCCCTAGAGGGTAGAGACGGTGTGGACTGACATGAGAAAATAAACCCTGCAAGGCCTCGCAAGGTAGGTGGGTTCAACGACAGGTGATCCGGACACACAAACACAACACTTATCTCCTGTTCATCTCACACAAACACAAGAGTTGTAGACAGATGCTGGAATCTGCAGCCACATCACCCCATCCATTTCAATATAGACAAGCTACAACAATGAGAGAGTTATGAATTTGAGTATATATATAACGATTGCTTAAATGAAGGATTGCTGTGCAACACACACACATGTACAGGCACACACACACTGTGTTAAGGGAGATGGTGCTCTCAGGTGTGTTTGGTTAAAGCCTATTTTTGCACACAGCAACTCCCTTTTGTTGACACTGGCTTTTTGGGAAATGGGGACAGTAAGGAAAGTTCTTATTCCTGGGTTAGCACCATTTACAAACGTCCAGATGGGAGACCGTCTACGTCTATGTAGTACGTGTTTGTGTATAGAAGTGTTTTGAATTGCTCACCCTTAAAACATGCATGGAAATGGAATGTGGGCATATGACTATATTCACATTGATCATTTGTAAGTATGTTAAAATATACATTATAGTATTTTCTGGTCAGGAGCTGTCTGTACAATACACATGAATGGAATACTGTAAATAGAACCTTCATTATGTCAATATTCTTCTTAAGTCGCCACCAGGATAAATAAATGAAAAAGTGCATTTATTGCGAGATGTCATATCCTGCAACCATAATTATTTAGTTATTCTGTTTCCCCCCCCCAAAAAAGTCTAATTAAAAAAAAAAAAAAAATAGAACTGTTCCCATGAGCCTTCAGGGCTTGGTCTAAAGGAATGACATCACAACATTCCTGTCTAGGAGTCTGTCTCATAACTCTGCTGTAACCACGGCGATAAGCAGAGACACCTTTTTAGTAGTGTCAGTGTAGGCACAACCAGCTTGATGATGATGACGATGATGATGATGATGATGATGATGAGGACGTTGTCAGTCTAAGATGAAGTGTACGAATGTGACAGGAAAAGCTCCTCTTCTCATTGGCTCGCCTTCGATGTGGCCCAGCTGTGAAGCGGGAAAAGAGAGGTCAGGGACTTGAGAACAGCGTTCACACCACACGACTCAAACACATTCGCTCACAACCACTCATTTGTTGAAGGCCAAATAAAAAATATTTCTGAAATAAAGGAAGACATTCTTAGGAGCATTGTTTCCTTTTGTTTGATGCTATTTTCTGCCATCCTATAATGTTGTTTTATTTCCAATTCAAAAGTCAGACAGGCAGCCACTAACGAGTTTCTATTCCAACACCATATTTTTCCCCCCCTCAAAGATTATTTTTATGTTTTGCTATCTTCACTCAGGCACACCCATGGTACAATGCCATTGAAGTTTGAATGGAGCGGAAAGCTAAGATTTGGGGGGATTGGAACTGTTTCTACTGAACTCCAATAGGGAATGAATGTGCCTGACTGACTAACCGCAGTCATATTTTAAGAGGTGGGCTTGAGAAAAACAAGTTGCAGCTGGTCTGTAGTCAAACAAGGGTCTCTCTGCAGAGGAAGGAAGGCAGGCGGGGGCGGGCAGGCAGGGAGAGAGAGAGAGAGAGAGAGAGAGAGAGAGAGAGAGAGAGAGAGAGAGAGAGAGAGAGAGAGAGAGAGAGAGAGAGAGAGAGAGAGAGAGAGAGAGAGACAGAGAGAGACAGAGAGAGACAGAGAGAGACAGAGAGACAGAGAGAGAGACAGAGAGAGAGACAGAGACACAGAGAGAGAGAGAGAGAGAGAGAGAGAGAGAGACACAGAGAGAGAGAGAGAGAGAGAGAGAGGGGGGGGGGGGGGGGGGGGTCGACCAGAATGAGGTCATATTTTTGTGAACTAGCCACCATGGTTACTGGCCCATTCTTTGTGACGACTCTGTGAATGGGTCAGAATTACACTACAGTTGGACTGGATGGTACGATTCAGTCCCTGATGTGCAATAAACTATTTCCAATACAGTCACTCGCACGCACGCACGCGCGCGCACACACACACACACACACACACACACACACACACACACACACACACACACACACACACACACACACACACACACACACACACACACACACACACACACACACACACACACACACACACACACACACACACACACACACACACACACACACACACACACACACACACACACACACACACAGTATATGAGTGTACAGAGTATGCCCCATGCAGACACAGTACCCAACTGTCAGGCCACATGGCACTCCACCCTCTTGGTCCTGGTGACAGCCCATTCTGATGGAGTGTGTTGGAGAGGTACTCACCCACCACTCCTGGTCCTCCTCACCGTCCACCACGATCACCTCTCCCTCAGAGAAGGTCAGCTCATCTGGGTTGTCAGCCACACAGTTGTAGATGGCTTTCACTCGCTTGGGCCTTTGCTTCTAGGACACAATGTACATTTGAACAATCAATTTACATCCACCATTGAAGAAATAAAGACTTAAATAGTCAAGAGAGTTGTAACAACACTGCATAAATAATGTACCAACTGGGGAAGAGTTGCAAGAGAAATATTGTGTTCGGATACCGTGTCTCAGATTCGCATGCAAGGTGCAAAGACTACACACAACAATACAACACAAAGAGATTCCTACAATATGTAATTGGCAATGTAATTGGTAACACAATGTGAAAACACAAAGCTCACACTTACTGGATAAGTCTTCCTAGCCAGGGGGGCCGGGTGCTGAGATTGACCTATCGAGTTCTTGGGGCAGCCCGGCACTTCCTTGGCTAGAACAGGAAGAGGAAATGACATTGAATGAGGGGAAAGAAAAAAACATGCTTCATATGTAACAGGCTTGAGAATGGAGATTGGCTGGAGATACTTTGCAGCTAACACCCGAGAATGGCAAGACTGGAACTTTCTAATCTTCCAAACAACCATCGCGGATTTCCTTCACTGATTTAAATTTCACGCTCACCAGGTCTTTCGATGGATCCCGTGCGTTTTGGCAATCCTTTGTTGAAGCTTTTGTCCGTACTGCAAACCACAAAGGAAAAAGAAAAGAACAAGCACATTAATATTACACCATGGAGAATTAACACAGCACAAACCATTCTAATAAGTATTGCATCTGCCTTGCATTACTCTGCAGAGTTGTAACACGACTAACAGCTTTAAATGAGAGAGAGAGAGAGAACCAGTTTAGCTCGAAGCAGAGTAGACTACAAATTAATGAACCGGCTAAACAGAAAACGCTGCGAGCTCATTTCTTTCCAAAGCACAGCTTCACTTGTTTAGTGACACACTTGTTTTCTTGTTCACCAACGCGAAACTACTTGCCCCGGGGGAATTTATGTTACATGTGTTTGTGTGTGTGTGTGTGTGTGTGTGTGGACTCTCACCTTGCAGGGGACTTGGGAGGAGGGGCTCTGGACCCAGGCGTTCCCTGGCCGGGTTTGGACTGGCTGTTCATAGCTTCCATTACGCTCACTGTCTTAGACACTGGAGGTGGGGCCAGACCTAGGGGGCACAAAGTGTGACCATGGCGTCATGAAGTCATTTTTATGCAAAGAAATAATATGGGCTGCATATACAGTTGGCCACTTACAAAGACACCAGTTGTAATGAGGTAACAAAGAGCTACCTGTGGTGGAGGTGACCCTCATGGGGGGTACAGGCGGGTGCATGTGGGGGGGGTCTGAGGACGACCTCTGGCGGCCTCCCAGGTCTATGGAGCCAGGCTTCCATCCAGACGACCCTGAAGGCTGGGCCATTCCCCCCATACCAGCCAGCTGGGCTGCAGGAACACAGAGTAGACGGAGATGCAGTGGAGAGTGAGATACAGAGACAAGAGAAAGACAAACAAAGGGGGGGGGGGAGGGGGGGGGGGGATAAAAGACCAGAGAGACGGAGAGAGGGAAGGGGGCGATGCTTTCACCTCGGACCGCGGCATGTGCTTTGGTCGTCAAGCCATTTCCATTTGAGTGTAATCGAGATGGACACTTAAAAAGGGGGAATGTGTAGCGTTCCATTTGCTGGGGCTGGGATGTTGCTTCAGCCCAGTGTCCTGGCAGGCTTCCAGGCACCGGCTAATGTTATTACTGCCTGGAAGGGCCGCATGGAGGAGGATGGCCTCTGGAGGAATACAGTAGTGGAGCATAACCTAACACACAGGTAGACAGCTAAGGGTACAGTGCATTAAATAGAGAGACCTCCAACCCCGGTTAGCAGCATGGAGAGGAGAGTGTCATGGGTGGAGAGCTTAAGGGTTTGAGAACTTTCCTGGAGAACTAGCGCCGGCGCTCTCTAGGCAACATGACCGCTCCCGAGCCAGAGACCTCTGTGCGGTTGAAATAAGGTTGGAGCGCCAGTCAAACTATGCCAGGAAGTCACTCCCAGGGCAGAGGGCTAATTGGAATCAGGTCGTTTCATTTCAAAGACGGGTGGCCAAATGAGACCTTTTTCCCACTCAGGGTGGCCTAATCAAGCCCCCTTTTAGAAATGCCATCCCTCAAACCGGGTGAAGCAAGGTTCAGCGCAGTGTGACTGAGGCTGACAGGTCACATCAGCTGGCTGTCAGTCATGCCAACCTAAAACCGCTCAGAGATGTTTCGCCTAATGGCCGTGGTTTGGTGTAAATTGGACAACAACAACACGTGTTTCTGGGACATTCTATTAGCTGAGTTAACAGAAAGGAAACGGATGGGACACCCACTTAGGTTCCGGGGAGGCAGCGGGGGTCCGGAGCTGGTGGCCGGCGCGCCTGACGGGGGCTGGTTGGCAGTGAGGATGGTGCCGTAGGTCTCGTTGGTGACCAGGTTGGGCATGTAGCCCCGCAGCTTGTCCTTGGCCAGGCCGGCAGCGTCCCTGGCCAGGGAGGCGGGGCTGGGCTGGTGGTGCGAGTTACTGCCAGCGGTGTAGCAGCTGACCGGCCGCTCCTCTCTCCTGTGGGGGCTGGGCTGCGGGGCCGTGGAGAGGGAAAGGGGAGGGTCACCAAGCGGGTTCAAAAGCCGTGGCTACAGCGTCCATAACCAACGGTGGTGAGCAGGGACTGTGAGAATTAAAGATGGCGTATGTTTGTAACTGCGCCGGCGGATGTTCTGAGAGGCCTTGTCAGCCTCACCTTCTCATCGAGGTCTTCATCACTCTCGTCCAGATCTTCGTGCTGAAGCCGCCACTCGTACTCAACGTGGACATGGGCGTTGAACTTCCCTGACAGCGCCTGGTTCAACTAAACACACACGCATGCACACACGCACACACACACACACACACACGCGCACGCACACGCGCACGCACGCACGCACGCACGCACGCACACACGCACACACGCACAGTGAGTAATTGAGCAGCAAGTTAAGATGTGATAATGAGTCTGCAAAAATAAAACACGTTCAATCTTAGTAGCGTACTTAAACAAACAACAACACATTCATTAACCTTTAAGGACAGAAAATCAGAGCGTGCCCCAGGCATATCGTGACTCCGAGGGAGAGAGGGAGAGAAAACTCACCAGCTCCTCACACTGCAGGTGCTTCAGTCGCCTAGCAATGTCCAACGGGGTCTCTCCAGACTCATTGGCTGACGGTGGAAATGATAGAATTTAAGATTTTACTTGAAATATAATAATAAGCTAATAAGGTAATAATAATAAGATACATAATATACACTTTAAAAAAATTATCTGTATCAACATTGAAAACATTTCTTCATTCAAAACTGTTAGATCAGATTATTCAGAACACATGTTTGTTATAGTGACAAGGATAACTGTTAGCACCCACAGTGTATTCACCATATACAGATGAATAAACTGCCCCCTCCTCTGGTTTCTGGATGGGAAAATGCATAATTAGCTGGTTTCCCACACTACAAGATCCCTCACTCTCCCACCCCCCTGTCTACAGCGCTTATCATAGGGTGTTTTGTTGACATCTAACAGAAGCGGAGAGATTGGCTTCTTGCAAGAGAGAAGCTGTCACGGCTTGTTGGCAAAGCCAGGGCCTCTGGGAACTAAGCCTAGAACAAGCCTAAAATACCACGTTCAACAGGGAGAATTGGTTAGGCTGTGTGTGAGAAAAGGAGAAGGAGAGCGAAAGAGAGAGAGAGAGAGAGAGAGAGAGAGAGAGAGAGAGAGAGAGAGAGAGATGTAGGAAGTTGGTGTGTGTGTGTGTGTGTGTCCAGTACGGCGTGTCTCTCACCTATCTCAATGGAGGCCTTGCCCCTCAGCAGCAGTTTGAGGCACTCACTGTTGTCGGTCAGGCAGCAGTAGTGGAGGGCCGTGCTGCCTTTGGCAGTCTGCTTGTCCAGGTTCACACTGAGGGGGTACATACGAGTGCAACGAGGACCACCTTAGGTTAACATCATAATGACATGGAATTATCAAAGGTCTCTAGTTCCACCATCGTCGTGACCGGGCGGCTATGATATTGCATCGTCACAATCACAGACAATTCATGACTCGTCATCTATTCGGAGTCGCCAAAGCGGTGTTTTCCTTTCCTTACCTGTTCTGCGTGAGGAAGTCCACTATGTGCAGGGAGGTCCGGTCCACCAGCCGCACCGCCAGGTGCAGAGCCGTCTCCCCTTGTTCCTACAGCCAAAAGCAGAGACGTTCTCATTTCAGCCACGCACATTCACCCCCCACGTTCTAAAAGGCTTTGCGAGGAGAGCTCATCGGGTGGAGTATTTAAACCCGAGTCGGGCCGACAGATAGACCAGCCGCGCGGCCTGGAGGGTACTGACGTGTCCGTTGGCGAGGGGGATGGGCTCCATCAGGTCCACTCCCTCGGCGTACACCTGGATCAGGGAGAAGATGTCCCGGGCCTTGACGGCGTCGCACAGCGTGTGGAGCTTGGACGCTGCGTCCGGACACTTCCTGCGGGCGAAGCGCTTCTCTGTGTACTTCGCCGTGATGAAGTCCTTCCTTGCCTGCCTGCAGGGACAGGGGACAGAGGGGGATTCAGCTGGCGGTAAAACCCCACCAATGTATAGAGGCTGTGGAAGCATATATTCTGAGAAGGTGTGTGTGTGTGTGTGTGTGTGTGTGTGTGTGTGTGTGTGTGTACGTAGAAAGAAGAATAGAGAGTTATTGAGTGTGTGTGTGTGTGTGTGTGTGTGTGTGTGTGTGTGAGTGATAACAATGTTCCAATGGGTCATTGGGAGGTCACGGGCCCATCTGCTCCAGCACGAGCCTTCTCTCTGGGACAGGCTGTAATGGGAGCCAGGGAGAAGGTAGGGGCGGAGAGACGTGAGAGGGGGGAGAAAGAGAGAGAGAGAGAGAAAGAGAGAGAGAGAGAGAGAGAGAGAGAGAGAGAGACGCTGAGGGAGACTGGACAACTTACATGTCACTGGCAGGGTTGGGTTTGACCATGTCTTCGGCAGACAGACAAGCCTCCATGATTTCGTTAAAGCCGGCATTCCCCACGTTTTTGGCCAGCTGTTGTACGAATGCGCACACACACACACACACACACACACACACACACACACACACACACACCACACACACCACACACACCACACACACCACACACACCACACACACCACACACACCACACACACCACACACACCACACACACGGTTAAAAGAGCGAAAAAGCCAATATAGTATGATATAATCCTCTTCACATAATGTGCAAATGAGTTTGAGAGCCCTTCAGAGGGTTTTCCATGCATTCCTCTCAGGACCATATCCTCTGCTTCAGCACTTCAGCAAAACGGCTCACATAGTGGTTTCCTGGAGTGATCCAGCGAGCCGTGGTGAGCACTGCAGCACACGTCTAGCCTGAAGCACACCCTTCCCATTGTGACGAGCACAACTCAACAAACAAGGAAGGCGAAAACGTTCCCACAACGTGGTTGAAAACCGTGGGGCACCTCATCTAAATTTCGAAATGTTTTTTGAAACACGAGTAAAATGGGAAGTATTTGAAGGGCAGAGAGTTCCAGAGGCCTCAAGCACTACAGTCCCCAAAGGGTAAGAAGGAGAGCGAGAGGCAGCTACGGGGGTTAGAGACAAACCGAACCAGGCCAAGGGCGTTGGAATGACGGGGACCCTGGCTCAGCCTTGGCCTGTAAATCTGGATCAGTCTGCACAGCACACCCCTGGCTCTCCCTGGCTCTCCCGGAGCGCGTTTAACCCTGAGGGTGAGTCCTCTCACACGCAGCACAACATCCTGTATCAGACGCTCAAGGACTTCCACTGACCATCGGTGTCCATGTAAAAAAAACATCAAACATAAAATCTATCGACTTTGCGCGCTGCTTAGAAACGGAGACCTTGAGTGGTGTGGGGGGGGGGGGGGGGGGGGGGATGATTTGTGTATTTACCAGTAGTTCAGAGGTGCTGAGGACGTCCAGAGTGAGGGACTGGATCCTGGAGTAGTGGACCCCCAGCTCTCTGTGGATCCCCGAACACTCGATACAGGTCAGGATGCCCAGGTTGGTGGACAGCCACGTAGGATCTGAAAGACAGGGACAGAGAACATTCGAAAAGAAGATAGATAACTGACAGAACGAAAGATGGGGACTGAGGACAGGCATTGAGCGGTTTTAGGGTAGATGGAGAGAGGGATGAGAGAGAGATGGGGAGGGGAAAGGCACAGCAACCTTGGAGAGAGATGCCAGGTGGGAGCCATGTTCAGCTTTCAGGTGTCCTCTGAAAACAAAGCAGTGAGGCTAGAGAACCTATATAGCTGGCCCAAAGGCTTTTATCGTTTCATACAAAGTCACAGTAAAGTTACCATATTGAGCTGTAATAAAGTCTGGCCTAGAAATAGTTACTCTCCTTCCCTCAGAGAGAGTGTGTGTGTGTGTGTGTGTGTGTGTGTGTGTGTGTGTGTGTGTTTGTGTGTACTAATCCTGGCCACTCACTGGGTGCTCCGCAGTCGCAGCACACGTCGTTGCCGGTCATCCGTTTGACCTCTCCCAGGATGGCCTTGGTCAGCTCCTGCACAATGTTGTTCTCCCCCACATGCTGGTCTCCTTTGAAGGCCGCATTCAACGCCTCCTCCTTACTGTTCTGCAGCACCGAGATCCAACTGGAGGGGAGGCGGGGTGTGGCCGGGAGATAAGAGGGAACGAAGGGGAAGAGGGGGGGATTAGAGTGAGTAGGGAGTGTGAATGGAAAGCGCAAAGGACCCAATGGGGGAAGGAGGGGGGCGGTGAGTGGGAATGAGAGTGAGGGGGAAGTGGAAAGTGGGAGGAAGGTGAAGGCAAGGTCAACAGAGTGCCGAGAAGGAAGTGGTGGTTGATTGTGGAAAGTGGCAAAGGAGAGGTCAACAGGATGCACTTAGGCTCACGCGCAGGCGCATGCAGAAGCATGCACGTACCTGCGTGCGCACGCGCACGCGCACACGCACACGCACACGCACACGCACACGCACACGCACACACGCACACAAAAAGTGAAGGAACAACCACTTACATCTGGCAGTCTGGGTCGTCTTCTGCTTGAAAGTGATATGTTCTGTCATCTAAAAGAGAGGGAGAACACAGAAAAAAAGGAAAGGGAAGAGTAGCACAGTGATCAGCGGTCAGAGATCTAGCAGCAACAAGCATTCATCAAGAATACGATCAGCTAAAAAGACTTTGAGTAATTCCCTGAAGAGCTCAGTGAGGGCCGGCTGGTGAGTCTGAGAGCATTGGCCAAAATAGGAAAAAAATGGAATGACCATTCCTTTCATGACTTGAAAAGGCCTCCAAATCCACCCGTGAATATACTGCACGCAGTTTTTATAATAGCTTCTTTGTCTGCCATCTTGATGCAGAAATTACTCTGACATTTACAATGTGACAGAAAAAAAAAAGATACCACTGTGGCCCACTTGATTCTGGGAAGTGGATAAAGTGTGTCTGTGTTAACATCGCTTCATTCATGCATTACTCCTCCTCCGTTCCATTTGCACAAGTCCAGAGAGAGAGAGAGAGAGAGAGAGAGAGAGAGAGAGAGAGAGAGAGAGAGAGAGAGAGAGAGAGAGAGAGAGAGAGAGAGAGAGAGAGAGAGAGAGAGAGAGTAGAGAAGCGGACGGTGACAGGGTGGTAGAGGGAGGAAGAGAGAGATGAAGGGACAGAGACGTGAGGGGAGGAAGAAGGGCGAAGAGAGAAAAGGAGGGGTGGGACGAGGCGGGACCTTACGGGATATGAGGTCAAAGCTCTTCTTCTCCTCCGGGTTGTGTTTCACCTGGCAGGTGAGGAGGTTGAGTTTGGCTGGTGGCCGGTTGGCCTGAAGAGGAAGTGAAGAAGAAAGACAGAAGCGAACCCATTATTCACATGGAAATCAACCGCAAACAGAAAAAGAAAGCTGCGTGGGTAAATGGGAGCCATGCAAATGTGCCGTTTTGAAAAGTATTTTTCCCGACACTATCAGGCAACAACCACACAACTTCAGCTCTGTAAACTGCCAAGTGTAACTGAGGACATGGGGGGTCTATCTGTTAAGCAAATATCCGACGCCAATGCCAAACACACTGTTGGTGTTTCACCGACGTCGATAACAACCTATATTCGGTGCTATGATGGAGTGCTCCTCCATCCAGGTCAGGCTGCCCGAAAAGCTTCCTCCATCGGGAGGAGGAGGAGGAGTGGGGCTACTGAAGTGTGCTACTGAAGTGTGCTCCAGTGAGCTTTAAACCAGGCCACGCTCTGTGCTACTGTTTGCGCTGCCTCAACCCAGCCACGATGACTTCTCCTTCCCCTCTCCCTGCTCCCACACAGATGGAGGCACCAGCACTGTCTGAGTGTGTGTGTTTTCTGAATGAGACAAACAAATGATATATGTGTCAACGTCAGGCAACCCGCTACTGAGACTGGAGCTGTCGAGGTGCCTGTGCATGAGAGACATATGAGCAAGGAACGACAGAGATCCAGAGAGTGTGTCTGTGTACAGGCCATATGGTTTAGTAAACCCCTGCTGCCATGGATGCCAATACCGACAATAGAAGAAGCAGAAGTCTGGGTGCAGAAGAGGGAAATCGACAGCACTGAAAAGCCTCTGCTTGTAAAGTGACTGGGTGGGCTAAACACACATAAGCTATTATTAACCGCAAGATTGTAGAGGTCTACTCCTACCAGCACCACAGCACTAAACCCAATGTCAGCTGTCAGCTAAACGGTGCCAAAGTGCTACGTTTCACCAATGTATTAAGAGCAGGGAGGATAGGGTACTTGAAATATCAGGTAAACAGCGATGTGTGATTTGACAGCATTAAGCGACCCAAGCCCTCTTAGCTACAGTGCTAAATCCCCATTAGGGAAGGGAAAGCAGGGGGCTTGTGGGGGTGAGCCCGGGCTGTAGGAGAGAGGCTGGCTGCATACTAACTACCTGGCTTGGCCTCTGTTCTCCGACCGTGCTAATGGGACTAATGGAGGATCATCATTGGAGGCTGAAGGAGAAGGGCCGAGGCCAAAGGCATTAGCAGCAGTGGGTTTAAGATTCAAACGCGTGAAGTGAGAGCGACGCGTTTTGAATGGTGGCGCAGAAAGGGAGCGACAGAAAGAGACAGACAGAGAGAAAATAAATCAGTCCTTACGGTGCCGTGTGGTATGGTGAGGTATCCGTTTTTCACCGTGCACTTTCTCTTCTGCCACACCTTCCTCAGCCTGTATCACATAACCCCACAGACAGATCTAATTCAACTAAAGTGCCATGAGACACTCGTCGACAAAAGTAAAACATGCATTCATATTGTAACAGAAGCTGATGCAGCGGATGAAATATTAACAGGGACCAGGGCAGTACCACGAGGACTTGTTAATATGCACATACATTAGATATGACAAGCAGTCTGGCTGCTTCATTCACATGTGTTTAAAAATAGTGTAAACGTCACTCCACCAGTACCATTTGAATGCTTATTTAACTCCACGAGCTAAAAATAAACCCAAGGCTCAGCCGCCCGTAGTAGAGCTAAATTGAATACACCTGTGACGTGTGGAAGACCCCTTTACACCTTGCGGCGTCGACCCACTTCATCTCTAAAGGACCCACCCGTCACTCCTCTTGTAGAGATTCCCGCAGCGCTCCGTGCCATGCTCCTTGTTGCCCTGCGGTTGGTGCAAACTGTAGGTGGCGCTCTGTCGCACCTGGGAATCCTTCCACGGCAACAAGAACAATGGAAAGTGTTAGGTTCCCTGTCAGGTTTGGAGGTCACAAAAGGTAGCTTTTGACTAGTTTATTCACCTGACAACTTTCTAGTGGGATTATCATGTTTTACTAAGGGTTTTACTCTCCAGTGCAAACAATATCTTATTCAAGTCTTTCTTTTTTTTTTGACCATAGAAGCATTCTATCCTATCAGAGATAAGGGTCAGCAGTTGGAGGATACCAATGTAGTAGGCCTTTAGACTTTTGAGATGCCCCCAAAGCTAGTAGGCCTCTTTAGACTTTTGAGATGCCCCCAGAGGTCGTAGGCCTCTTTAGACTTTTGAAATGCCCCCAAAGCTAGTAGGCCTCTTTAAACTTTTGAAATGCTCCCATTGCTTTGGCCAATAGGAGCAAACCAAAGCCGAGGCCATGCACTGTGCACGTCACTTCCACACAACAGGAACCGCAATAGAAAGACCAAGGCAGGGAGGCTGAGCTTTGAAGACGTCAGGGGATGGCTTTAGGGGCTTTGGGCTACCGCCCGTTATCATTACGCACACAATCAACAGGAAACTAGGGAATTAACTACTCCCTGACAAATACTGTGGCCTAAAAATCCCAAACATAGTCAAAAACATATTGAAAAAATAACAGTCACTCGTAACACACGCAAAAATAAAGTAAATAACAAACAAAAAGAGAAAAGAGGCACCCACAGAAATAGCTATTCTAAAAAAAAGTCACTTACTCTCCTAGACTTGGTTCGCAAATGTGGAGAGCAGCAGAGAAGAGAGAAGAGCATTCTTTAGATAAGACAGTGTGTGGCCAGCAGGCAACATCGGGACAAACATACACCATGCAAGACACTGAAGCAGTAAATGTGTTCCCAATGAGCTCACTAGCTGGTGACTTGAGTTAAGAGGCCTGTGGGTATTTAAACCAGCTCAACAACCATGTAATCCCTCCTAAAAGCATATTTATGGGCCCAAGAGGTAATCAGTGGTTGTTGGACAATGTTCTTCGACAGCCTGGAAGGTCACAGAGTGAACATTAAGTTTTATGTACACATACCGTGTGTGTGTGTGTCTGAGTGTGTGTGTGTGTGTGTGTGTGTGTGTGTGTGTGTGTGTGTATGCGTATGCATCAGTGCATCATACGAGTTTGGGTGCGTTAAATGTTTGTGTGTGTGTTCACCTCCTTCTGCTCCACCTGGAGTGCCGTCTTCAGGACATCTCGTAGCTGTGTGAGCTGTTTCCTCTCCTCATCCTGCACCTGCTTAATCTTCAAGGGAAAGGGGGGAGAATTCAGAGGAGCTTTAGAAAGCAAACACACACATAGGAAAGCTCTGCAAAGGACTTGAAGGGAGCTACAATGACAGAGGAGGCTACAAAGGGAAAGTCCTGCGTTTTTGGTGGAAACCATCAAACTGATACAGAAAATGGTGCACGGTTCAACGTTGAGGGAGGACAGCGGGCAGCCTTATGGCCTCACCGTGTGCAAGTCTGTGGCCAGTTTCTCAATGGAAGGCTTGAGGTTGTCCACCGCCTTCAGGCCGTCCTGAAAGAAACTAGAGGGAGAGATTGACAGTGTATTAGAATCCGCCCTGGAATGAATAAATCATTAGAACCGCGTATGTTTACTGCGTCGGTTCTGTTTTGGGGACGTGCCAGTGTGTGTGTGCTCGTCTTACTTGCACTGCGCGTGGAAGTACTTGATGAGGTTCTGCAGCAGGTCCACTCCCTTCTTGATCTTGATCTCGTTCACCTTCAGGAGATACTGCAAGAAAGGGATTCACGTTGGCATGCCAGGAAGCGGGAGACTCTCTTCAAAGGCTCGAGAGCTACTCTACAGAGCCCGGGAAGGAGCACATTCCCCTGTCTGTGCTTGACACTTCAAAGAGACCCGCTCTCAAAGCCCCCCTCCCCACAGAGTTGAAATAACACAGTGTACTTTTCATATTCTAGTCTCCTTATCATCCTGGTAGTAACCCGCGGAAAGGCGAACCTATCCCCCTTGTGCACTCATGGCCATCCATCCATGACTAAGCCAATCCCAATTTAAGATTATAGCCATTCGTTCATTCATCCATCTGACTCAACAAGACAACAAGCCTATGGCCCATCTAACCTGAATAATTCCATTCCCTATGCACCTGTGGACATCCATCTATCTTGACCATCCACATCCCATGGTAGGCCTACAAGTATCCATCCATCCATCCATCCATCCAGACTAACCTCACACATCTGAAGCTGGAAGAACCTCCGCTCCTTCTCCATCTCCTCGGCTACCTCCGCCCCGCTGATCTCCGTGCGGATCATCCCATGCTGCCTGGCGTGTTCCTTCTTCTCCTTCTCTATCTTAGTGCTGGGAGGAAGTAACATCACAGGGGTCAAAGGGTGGACACTGTGCTTCTCGCAAATATACACAAAACACACACACTTTGACATCACCGCAGGCAGGAACAATCAGGGAAGACACACGGGGACCATTCCATGCAACAGGGCATACTTTTCCATATGCTTTAGTGTGTTTCCCTTTACAATGAACGAATGCTGCTAATGTCACCTTCCTGGAGAGGAAGACAGACTCGGGGCCAGCGTTAAGGACCCAGGCCATTGTGACCACGGCCTGCAGTGAGCAGCTTGGCCTGATGCGTGTCAAGGCACAGACAACACTGGGGGTTACATCGTAACCACGGTTCTCTGAGGGAGATGTAGTAAGACACAACTCACACATGGGATGGCATAGGAGGATGCTGTCCCAGATGCGAGTTGTGTCGAACGGAGTCGACTGAAAGAGAACCGGGACCATTCCAAACAGAACAGCAGCAAAAAGCAACCTGGATCAAACCAAATAGGACAGACGTATGAGGCATCAAGCTACGGCAAAGTGGTGTGAATGCATGAGTTGGCAGTTTTCCCAGCCTAAGCAGGCCAGACTAACGACTCTCTAATTTATGGCTGCATCGCTGAGCGTTCCCAAAGACCCTCCTCGACAGGCTGCTGCTACGTGTGTCCCCAGCTCCGCTCATGACGTCACACCACTTTTAACAAAAGAAGGACACTCTGAAATACAGGCGCAGTTTAAGACCCTGCTCGACAACCCTCACACACACACACACACACACACACACACACACACACACACACACACACACACACACACACACACACACACACACACACACACACACACCCAAGATAAATGGTTTAGCTACTATTTATGGCTTTTTCTGACATCTGTGGAAGCTACAAGTCGCTATAGCCAGAGCTAACCAGTGGGGGCATTGGCAGTTTATTTGTTAGCATAATTATTCGCCAGCCACGGAAGCAATATCCGTGGGCAGATGTAACGCGTGCGTGTCACCCGGCGTGTGCGCGCGCACAAACACACGCACCGCTCCCCAGCCGGGAGTCAGACTGACACTTGCGCTCAGACAGACGCAGAGAGGTTGAACTGAAACTGGTGGAGCGCAGGCAGCTCGGGGCGCTCGGAGCCAGCGCTGCTTATGGGCCTAATAGTTTCTAATCTCTGTCTGCAAATATGAAAGGAGTCGTGATGATGGCGAACGCAGGAGATCAGAGACATGATGTGATGATGGGATTTGGGGGGGGGGGGATAGGGGCCAAGCCCTGGATGCCATTGATGGCAGAGCGAATGGCATTAATGGAGGCAAATCAAAAGGGGTCAGGAACAGTCACATAGCATCTGACTCAGCGCTCTTTTCAATGGACGGCACTGTCTGGTCACATTGGTTCGGAGAAGAAAATGCATTACCCTCTCAGTAAAGAATGTCCTTTGCAGCTTGTAAAATATATAAGAGTGCTATAAAATTGTCACTACATGCACAGGTGTCATTGGGAGACATGTGGGGAGAGGGAATGGTTGGTTATTCACGTAATCAAAAGTGTGTTCACAAATGAGCACAATGTGAGGCTTCAGGGAACAGTGATTAGTCAAGCACAGACACGGAGCAAGACACAGAATCTCAGTACATCACTGTCAATGCACACAGGACACTCCATGACAGCGAACGTAGCAAAACCACTTCATGTTATGAAAATTATAAAATATTATCTTTGCTAATGGTCCAAACTACATTTTCTAAACATACAGCTATGTGGCCACTATTTCAGCCAATGGACAATTATAGTAATGACATGGTCATACATTATTGGACACACTCAAGTCAAACCGAAACATATTGGTATTATACAGGATGGGATACTTACACTTTAGTTTCATAGTCCTTCCACGCCTTGTCAAAAGGCTTTTTCAGGTCCTAAAGCAAACAAAACACACAAATATAAAAAATGTATAAATAAAGAAACAAAAAAATCACCACATATAATTACAGATCATTTTTACACTGCTAATCTCAATGCAGTGTCCTCCATTCTGGCTGGTTAACCATTCATAGTCAATAGCCCAGTGCAACGACGCACACAAAGTCAGTGTAACATGTTACTAAAACCAGAAACGTGTCACATGCCAATGGTCTCAAAAGCTCGAACACTTCCCTCCCCTTCTCAGCCAGGACGCTAGAGTGTTGTGTATGTGCACCAAGGCGGGGAGCCGAAACAACCGCTTCATTGATGTGGGCCAGTCTACGGGGACGGTCGCCTCGGAGAGATCGGACTGAGGCTATGGCTGACGGCCGAGGCTTGGAATTAATGGAGGTGTGCCTTTTCCCCATCATGGCGTGATTCCCGTGGCCGCTCCGCTGATCAGCTGAATCCGTGTCCTTCATTATGGGGAACAGTCGACAGCTGTATGATCAGCACGGCAGCCCTTTCTGAGCCCCGGTGCCGCTGATTAAACAGCGATTAGAGCAAACAAAAACAGACGTTAGCCGGTGCAATTGTCCGTGTCATTCTCTCCAAACCCAGCGCCACAGCTGGCCTAATTGCCAAGCAACCGCCACAGCCCACAGCCCGGAGACACAGAGAAGCACCGAACAACAACAAATCAACAACGCCGTAAGATTCGTCTAGCATTTCACACACCCCAACCCCCTAGTTCTCTAATGTTTATCCCCTGACTGCCTTTCGTCACTGTTAATCGCAGAGGAGGTAGCCTGTCGGGCCGAGCGACTTTATTCGGTTTCTTGAGAGCCATTTGCAGGACTTTGTCTTGATGCGCGTAGGGCCATCGTGTTGAGAGAGAGACGTGAAGAGAGTTGAGCAGAGCTCAGCAGCAGAGGGACAGGATGGGGCCGTGGACCCACAGGACCAGGGCCCGGTTCACACTGAGATGTCAAAGACCACTCCGCCTGTCCCTCAAACAGCCCTCCTCAAGGGGGAAGGACACAGAGAAAGGAGAATGAAAAGAATAGCGGGAGAGCGAAATGCCAAAGCGGAAGTGACCGAAAGAAAAAGGGGTTGGACGTGGGGGCACGAGAGAAAAAGACAGGGAGGAAGTGTGAAGCCAAAACAAGAGAGGGAATGTGGACACGGAGTCTAAAAATAAAAGGCCCAGGACGTGGCAAGGTGGAGAAGGGCAGAGTAGGGCGGGGCCCAGGGCAACACAAAGGGCACAGAACCTCTGCTCAATCCTGATGAACTCAGCACTGGAGGAAGAGGAGGAGGAGGAAGAGGAGTGAAGAAGGAGCTCATTGCCTCTCTAGTGGTCTAGACAAACACACACACAGAGTCTCCCACACATAGTCCCCCAAACACAGTTTCCCATACCCATTTACAAACACACACACATACATACATATATGGCCCAGAGAGTCAAGGAACAAGGGGATAGTTAAATATGAGGAATGCTGTGACATTTATACTGGAGCTCATCCAGACAGGGGTCACAACTGTCCCTCACTACACCACAACAAAAACAAATAGCAACATGTCTAGATGCGCCAGTAACTCTCTCTCTCTCTCTCTCTCTCTCCTGCCTTGTCTCTCTTTGAGATTTACAGAAACCGCTCTCTCTGGGAGGATGAGAAACAAAAAGACTTAACAAAAATAAGAGCATAACACTCTTCGGGGCTTTTGAGCTGAAATTCGCTGAAACTCTTGTGTAAGTTAATTCTATTGTGACTGAACTAACAGCATTAAAGTCCTCTGAAGCTTTGTTAGCTTTGTCTCCCAGTATTCTCCTCGGGGAAGGGACAACTGTTCATCCTATTTACTCTGCCCAAGCTCACTCTGCTGCACCAAACAGTGGAAGTCAAACATAAGTACAACAACAACGTCATCACGCTGAGCTAATCAACACTTCACACATGCGGTAATCAGGTTCTGGGATGCTTGGAATGCTTACTGATGAGATGACACACACAGACACACACACACACACACACACACACACACACACACACACACACACACACACATTCAAATTCAAAATAGTTCGTTTCTAGAATAAAGAGTGTGACGTCACACACACTCGATTCGTATGGATGGGTGAACGTTAATGCCTCAGTGAGCCACTATGGGGGGTCTTAAAGACTTAAAGAGCTCACCACCACACGCACACACACACACACACACACACACCCACACCCACCCCACAATGACAGACGCTCATCTGCTTCATTTAACAGGACACCACAAGCCGAATGCTAATACGTCGATTCATGTTGTGTGAGCCCAGGGGCCCGGTGAGCGGACGAACAAGCTCTGGATAAAGAGGGGGTAGGAGGAGGACGATAAGGAAGGACTGATAGACACAGCAGACAGAAGGGACAGGGATCCATGCGGCTCCAGCGTCGCAAGCCATGAGCTCATGGCTGCGTGTCCACAGCGTAAACCCTCGTGGTGACCTCAGCACTTTCCACGGCTCTGTTTGGGGAGAGGATGTGAGGGCGCCCACTGCGGACGGGCCAGAGTCAACAGCACAGGACAGAGAGGACAGCCAGGGTGCTCTGTAAGCAGCATAGTCAGGGGCCAGGGCCGGGTCCTCCAGTCTGTCAGTGAATCCACACGGTCATGTCTTGTTTTGTCTTTATGCTGATACCCACTACAGCGCGTGACGACACGCTCCCAACGCCGTCTCCCTGTGTCCTTCACCACGGCAACCAGGAAGTTTTAAACTATGAAGGGAAGCGAGGCGGAAACTCAACATGACAAGGAGGTTGCGTTGTCCCGTGACCCTGTCGGAATAGAGGCTTTAAAAACACTTCTTCACCGGGAGTGCAATGGTGGGGAAAAATTAGCGGGGGCGTGAAGTGTGGGCTGAAAAAGCCCAGTGACAGCTCTGGTGGAGGATTGTGTGGCCCGGCCTGCAATCTTTGAGCCATTAGCAGCAGACGTTTCCCTGGGGTCTTCCCTCATCATCTACTCAGCCCCCCAGGGCACTCTCTGAATATTACTCCCTCCTCTCCTAAAGCTCTCCCTCCCTCTCTCCTCTCCTCTCCTCTCCTCTCCTCTCCCTCCTCCAGTAGTTCCAGTGTTCAGTCTCGAGCTCCTCACACCGGTCTAGACTCTCTCCAGCAGCTTCTTTCTCCTATTTCTCTCCTTTTTCCCCCGCATCCAGTACATAAGCACTGCACTTGGGAGAGGACGAGAGGAGGGAAATAATGATGCCGGCGGGGAGGAGGAGGAGGAGGAGGAGAGGGCCCTGGGCCGTGTAGGTGAGAGGCACCGAGGTGTGTGCCTTATTCCACAGGGAAAGTGGAGACACCTCACTCTGCTCATCACTCTCTCTATCTCTCTGTCTCACCCCTGTCACTCATTCTTGGTCCCTTCCACAATTTCTTCCTCGCCACTTTTCCACCCGGCTGAGGTTTCTTTCTCCTTCCATTTCGGCTGCCTCTACTACAGCAGCTTGTGTCCAGCATCAGTCTGTGTGTGTGTGTGTGTGTGTGTGTGTGTGTGTGTTGGTGTGTGTGAGTGCGTGGGTGTCAGTTAGGTGTAAAATGCCTTGTGGAGCAGCTCATTAGCCCTATGGTTAAATATAATAATCACAGAGCCTAACTCAATGAGTGACTGAGAAGCATGCTAATAGAGATAAAAAAAAATAAAAATAGGGAAGCATTTGCGTGTGTGTGAGCGTTTTGAGAGAGAGAGAGAGAGAGAGAGAGAGAGAGAGAGAGAGAGAGAGAGAGAGAGAGAGAGAGAGAGAGAGAGAGAGAGAGAGAGAGAGAGAGAGAGAGAGAGAGAGAGAGAGAGAGAGAGCAGCAAAGAGGATGGACGCATTCCAGACTGTGAGACCCTGGAGGTCACAGGGGAGGCGAGTTTCTACACAAACCAGACTCATTAGGCAGCCAGCTAATCACATCAGGCCTCTGCTACAGCTTCAGCCAATCGCACGCTGAAACAGACAGTTCAGGGGTCGGGGCATGCAGTTAACAGTTCTGATTGGATTATAGACCCAGACAGGCTGCTGGAGTGTCTGACTGTCTGGACTCTGGTGCTACACAGTCACACATGACCAACTCTCTTTAATTGGCCAGCTCAGACCCAACCTTACCTAGAAACCAATGAAGCTTATCCTCTAAAATAAAATAAAAACAGTTAACTCGGAACCCACAACGGAGTACTGACAACATTTAACTCACTGTGGTAAACAACATTTGTCCAATTGTGTAGAGTTATTTCCGTCCAATTGTGTAGAGTTATACACTATCCGCAAGGTATGTAAAAGGATCCTATCATTGGCAAGATAATCTCCAGCTTCACAGCTGAAGGGTGTTGACTTCCATAGAGACTCCCTCTGGTAGCGTAATACTAGCCACGGATGATTGGGTGACTTACCCCTTTAACTCCCTTCAGGTCTCCTTTCAGTAAGCTGTCCAGGGGGAAGGTGATGATGTTGTTCATGTTCTGGAACTAGAGAAACGAGAGACAGAAGGCGGAGAGGAGAAGGGGGGAGGGCGAGAAGCAGAAGGAGGGGAGGATAAAGGTTAGGCCAGAGGATTTAAACCTGCAGGGAGACTGTCAGCCAGGAGGATTGATAGATGTCGCAGGAATCGGATCCAGCTTCCTGCCGGATGTTACAGTGTCGGGGGATTAGGTGACATTGTGTGTGTGTGTGTGTGTGTGTGTGTGTGTGTGTGTGTGTGTGTGTGTGTGTGTGCGTGTGCGTGCGCATATGTGTGTTTATATGCCTGTGTATGTGAGCACACATTTGTGTGTTTATTTGTATGTGTTTCTCTATGTGTGTGTGTGTGTGTGCGTGTGTGTGTGTGTGTGTGTGTAAGTAAGCCCCATGCATTGTTAAACCCTTCTCCCTTCAGCCTTCACTGTTGACTTGGCTGATTCAAAGATTAGGCATGACGCGCTGAGCACTCAAGGTGAACCTTTCCTATCTCACAGGCATCACGGCACACAGCTCAGGCTCGGCAAATAGGTTTACAGCAAATCGGACTTCAGAAACTCATACGTTTCAACTTAAAAGTTCTCATAGCTCACGATCCAGATGAAAATCTCCAGCCAATAAGCTCGGGTTCTTCCCTGCTGCGGGAATTGGCAACAGCTCCGGAGGTGCGAGCAGGACGTCTCGCGTGTCCCTGACAAGCCTGTCCGGACAAAGCCCGGAGACAGTCGAGGTCTCGATTCGATTGGAAGCAGGAGCCGGGTAAATTGGATGCAGGACATGTTTTGGGGCTTGCGGGAGCACTCTGGCTGCGGTGATGGAAAACTGGGGGGGGATTGGAGCTCCAGATATGGGTCTGGACCCAGGGGGACGGACACAATTAGGACAGGATGGAAAGCTTTGGTGGATCCCCAGGGAGGGGGATCCCTAACACTGAGAACAAGTATGCACACATGTACGTGTGTATGCAAGCACACACACGCCCACGGATATGCACGAGCATGCACAGACAGATTCAAAACGGCCACATAACTTAAACAGAAAGCCGTCTCTTTCATCCCATCTCTCTGGCTGTTTTCTCTTTCCCATTAAAAAGAAGCAGTCTCTCATTCCATCTCTCTCTCTCGCTGTTCTCTCTTTCCCATTAAAAAGAAGCAGTCTCTCTCATTCCATCTCTCTCTCTCTCGCTGTTCTCTTTTTCCCATTAAAAAGAACCACTATCATTCCATCTCTCTCGCTCTCTTTCCCATGGACAGAGAGGGCCAGCTCACCAGGTTCTTGAAGAGCGCGGTGAGCTCCTTGGTGAAGACGGAGAACTTGAGGAAGGCCGATCCCAGGTCGGGGTCATCTCGGTAGACACAGTTCTCTCCAAACTTCTCCAAAGCCTGAGTGTACTGCTCCTCGTTCTCGACGTGGGCTGTGGGCGACACACACACACACACACACACACACACACACACACGTCATTAACAATCAGCATTTAAAGCTTCAAATGATCATTTTGAGGTTGTAGGCGGGTAATGGCTAACTGTGTGTGTTAGTTGATTTGACACTACGGCATATAGGATGATGCCGCTATGTACATTTCAGTGTGAAGACATTTTGCCAGGGGGCATTTCAAGAAAGAGGCGGTACACTAACAAAGATCAAAGATCCACATTTTTTTTTTTGCAACACATCAGATTTCCCATCCATTCCTCCCTTGCCCAGAGAGAAACTGCTAGTCCTCTGATCTGGACGAGGTGCAATAGACCAGGATGAATAATACATGGCAGCCTTATTTTGAGCACATTCAACGCAGAAAGAGATCCACTTAGGTCCATTCTTTACTCCCTCTGTTCTCCTCCTCTCCCTCTCTATTCATCCAGCTTCCTCTCCCTCCCCTCATTCCCCCCCCCCCCCCTCGTCACGCCCCTCATTCAGCGTCCCCGCCAAAAGGGACAAACCCTGAAAGGGAGAGACACACAGAGAGTTTACGGATGGAGTCCGGAGAGAGCTGAAACAATGACCCTCTCTAAGGAGAGAGAAGGGTGAGTGAAACTGAACCTAAACACAGCTTTGGAAATAGAATCCCAGCAAAAAATTCCAGGATAGAATCCCAGGGTCGCTGTGCGCCGAGCAGCGGAGCTCACAGGGGTTGTGGTCCGGCCGCCCGGGTTCAACCAGACGGACTCGAGTGCCGTAAACTCTCTCTTCAGACGCGGAGACCAAAGAGAACGGTCATGAAATCCCCCTCCGGCTGTCGGGTGAGTCGACGGCAAAGACTGCACTCTCAAAGGGCGCCGTCCATTCATCTCAACAACATGTTTACAAGTGAGAAGTGTGGTTACAAAGTTACGTGGTTTATCCTACTTCAGCAAGTCACACATTCCTATTTGACGGGCTATCGCTAGTGTGTGGGTGTGTGTGTGTGTGTGTGTAGCAGTGCAGTGGCCCATGCCAGAGAGGTAACCAAGGCTGCTGTGCGTACAACATGAAGTGGCCAATTCAGATCATTTACACAGTGCCACAGTAGCCAGCAGCCAGTCCATAAAGCAGTCGTGACAGATGTCAGCCAGCCTCGGGACTCCAGAGCCCACTTCATTCAGCGGCAGGGCAGCTGATAAGGCCTGATAAACACTGGGACGCGCTGAGACAAAGAGTCGAGGCGAGCGGGAGCAATGGGGGAATGTTGCCATGACGACACCGGGCCTTTTTTTTTTTACTCAAGAGAGCCCTGTGCGTGGGTGTTTTCTTGTTTGTGAGTTTCTCAAATGTGTCACTGTGTGTGTGTGTGTGTGTGTGTGTGTGTGTCAGTGTGTGTGTGTGTGTGTGCTTCTTTGTTGGAAAAACAAGTGTGTGTGTGTGTGTGTGTGTGTGTGTGTGTGTGTGTGTGTGTGTGTGTGTGTGTGTATGTGTGTGTGTGTGTGAGAGGGTTTCTCGGTCATTTGTGGTGTGTATGTATGTGTGTGTGTGTGTGTGTGTGTGTGTGTGTGTGTATATGTGCGCGCACTACGGCACAGTGGAGCTGGGTTCATTAGCAGTCCATTCCCAGCCCCCCTCTTGTGTCTCCCGTATGGGGACCAGTTAGTCACCTCGAACCTTAAAAAGCCACGTCAACACCGCCCACTCCCTCACTACCTGTGTGCCCCATCTATGGCAGCCGGGGCCCAGTGCTCATACCAAGGAGGAGAGGTGTGTGTGTGTGTGTGTGTGTGTGTGTGTGTGTGTGGGAGGGGAGGGGGGGCAGAGAGAGAGAGAGAGAGGAAAGTGTGAAATTGGAATGAAGAAAAGGGGAAAAGGGTAAGAGCAAGAAAGAGAGAGATAGGGAGAGAGATATGGAAGAATGGAGATGAGGGGGGAGAAGGAGCGAGATAATAAGAGACACGTAAGTGGGAGGGAGGGAGAGCGATAACGAAGACAAACCGCAAATGGGGGGGGGGGGGAAGCATGACAACAGACACCCCTGGAGACACCTGCTGCCAGCAGAATGACTCCACCAACACACAGCAGCGCACGCTTAGAGAAAGGATTCTCTCCGACTGTGAGGCATAGAGGTTACAAGCAGAAAATAAGATCATGGCTAGACCTGATTTACTCTCCATTACATTCAACGGCGAATGTCACCAAGCCACTAGCGTGAGACCGTAAAGCTCCAAACAGATTCAACGGCCGACCTGTGTGTTGGCACGGAGACTTCCGGAGGCTTCTCTGCCCGACAGAAAGATGGCTCCCTGCCTGTAGCGGCCATTGATTTGAATAAGACCGCAAGGTTTTTTCATCTGTCTGGCCATACATGCACACAAACACAGTCCACCAATCAAAGACGCACACAGTCAAACACACTGCTTCAACCTCATTTAACGTATTTCAGTTACGTGGAATAATAGGGGGGTGCCTACAGTAAAGCTTCAGTCACACGTGGGCGGGGGAGGGGGGGGGAACATACTCTTTTGGCATCAAATGGAGCTGCTGTGTGGTGTGGGTTGGCTCAGCATCTCGCCAACAGGGCTGGGCTTATGTTTTGAAGTCGCACATGAGCTCCAGGCGCAACCTTTCCACTCGTGTGGCACGCATGCACACGCTAGCTTATGCCCCCAAGGCCTGATGTGTGTGTGTGTGTGTGTGTGTCTGTGTGTGTCTGTGTGTGCGTTTACTGCAACCTCACCTAGCCATGCTCAGGAAGATTTTGGGACTCACCCACCCTGCGCATCTCGGCTAAACGTTTATACTCTTAGAAAATGATATGTTTAGTTATAAGTGAGGCACAACACAACAACACACAAAGGTTTTAAGAGAAAACAAGCTTGTCAAGCCCAAGACCCCCAGCCCCCCCCCCCCCCCCCCCCCCATCCCTCCCTCTCCCGTTTGAAATTGGCCTTTGTCAAAGCGGCTGCTGCTACTGATATGATGACAGTCAGCGTGGAGCCTTGCTGTTGGCTGGAAGGGAAAGTAAACTGTCCTTTGGCGATGAAGCATTGCCTCTGGTGGGCTTCCTGGAAAAGGGATAGCACAGGATCCTGCAGAGCCTGGTGCTTTGCTGTGTGCATTGATTTAGTGTGTGTGTACGTGGGGGGGCAGTGCTGTTGAGATAGGGAAGGACAGGGGTTCCTGTTGCTGGCGCTGGCCCTCAGGAAAGAATCTGTGGCCATATGTTTGAGAATCTGAGAACACACACAGACACACACACGTGCGCGCACACACACACCAGATGATGTCCAGAATGACTCTGACAACATGCCGCTGCACGCAGTCCGGCCCTGTATCTCTACCAAACACAAACAGGCCCCTGCTGAGGATTACCTAATGGCTGGGAACTTTGTTATTCCAGCCTCGTCCATCGTCCGCATACACATCCGTGCCTAAATCACCAGATAGCAGCCTCCGGCTTCTGTTTCCTCTCTCCCTCCCTACCTCGTGGTCTCCTAAACGGGGGCTGGGGCGAGGGGCTGGGAGAGAGGGGCTGGTGCTTGCGACTTCTTGGTCCACGTCCTCGCATCGATTGATCCGTTTTCTCGGCAGAACAGTAAATACCGCTGGAGTTACAATCCATTCGGCGAGATGGCCGCGCAGGCTGCCAGGGTGGTGGAAGTCGACGAAGAGCTGTTTGAGGAGGGCCGTGGTCCGAAATGCAGGCCACCGCAACGGGTGGATTAAGTTAACTGGTACCGTGTGGCTCTCTACCCTCTCCAATCCTTTAGGTCTCTCTGATACAGCCAAGCTCAGAGTAATTAGATTTGAGCTTACAAAGGGGCAAAGAAAGAATGATAGAAAGGTGGCTCTGTGTGTGTGTGTGTGTGTGTGTGTGTGTGTGTGAGAGAGGGAGAGAGAATAAACATGCTAGGTGAGATGGATTTTTTTTTATTACACAGCCAGCATGGATGCGGAAATTACTTTTTAAGCATTTACGTCATCATGTGTATTCAATATGTGGATACGTAAATCCATCCCATATGTGAATGCCTTCGCTCAATCTCATAGACTGAAGGCCTGTGTTTGGAAACACAAGGTCAGTGTGTGTGTGTGTGTGTGTGTGTGTGTCAACATCAGTGAAAATAAAAGAAAACGATTTACTGTTAAATAAGGGAGCGTGTTCTTTTTATTATTTTTTTAATCAAAATTCAAACAGGATTACAGGTCTGACTATCTATAGGCTTCTGGTCATTTGGGTTTCCACTTTAGATACACCCTACACTCGTCCTGTGAACCCCCCTCTGTGAACCTGTGGCGTGGGGCATCGACAGCTCTGTAGACGACAGATGGACAGCCTGACATAGAGAGAGGAGCAACGTGACACTGACGGTGCTGGTGGAGTGGGGGTGTTAGCCAGGCCCTCCACCAAACACTTTTCATGCCACAACTCTTTTACTGAACATTCAACACAGAATTATGCCTATTTGAGGAACTATTGAATAACTCAGAAATGCACTTGCGGCCAGTGTCAAAAGAATCAGTGTCCAAACTCAGCAAGTACAAGATAAATTATTCACTATCTAGGCCTCAAAATGGATGCTGATTACCACCCGAATGTATCCGTACGGTTGTCAGAGACATTTTTGGTTTCTCTCCGCTCCATGGTGGATATTTTTAAGGGGTAAGCATGAATAATGGAGGAGGCTGGACTTTCTACGGCTCTTTGTGTCTCTTTGCGCAGTCTCCACGTTTGTGCTGGCGTCACGGAACGGCGACGGTGGAGAGCCGGCTACGGAGAAACAGTAACGAGGGAGACACAGTGGGAAGCCTGCCAAACGCTTTCCGTGAACGAAAAGTCAAAACAATGGCCGCTCCCTTCCATTACACATACAGATGCCTCAGCTCAAAGGCCCTGAGCGGGAGAAAAACAACACAGAGGAACTGGGGGAGCGGAGAGAAAGGGAAAAAGAAAAGGGGGGAGGGCGTCTCTCTAAACAGGGATCTCGATGAGTGCTTCCGATGACGACCAGAAGGCCACCACAGAGAGAGCTCACGAAACACTTGATTGTAATCTGAGGGGTGTTGGTCCAATAGCTGAGGTGACGAGACGAAAGAGCTCGGAGAGAAAGGGAGAGTAAGGACGAGAAGTTCAGGGACAGAAGGGAAAGAGGTAGAGAGACCGTAGCACTGCGGGCGTTGCAGCAGCACGTCTATACGGAGCAGAGCAGAGACTCTGTGTCTTCTGTCTGCTCAATAATCGAGTGTTCTGACCGGAGCTCAAACTCAGAGAACACCGGGATCTCTGGTGTTAAACAGCAAAGTCCGTATATCAAACAGTTAACCTGCCATGGGGCATCCACCACTGACCTTGAGTTTCTGATTCCTCACCGGCTCTGGATTTAACCGAGGGATTCCAGCAAACTGACTACGTAAAACAGGCTGGCCGACCTCTACTGAGATTAAGTCTAGGACACTGATGTTTGATGACATAATGCTGTAATCCAGGAGGAGATAGCAGAGCCCTTTAAACCGGGGAGGTCGGGTTTTATTCAAAAACAGATCAAGTTTAAGACTACAGAGAAAAACATCAGATAAGGAAAGGTGACCTTCCTTGACTGATTTGCTAAAGGGGGGCCTAACACACTTCATGGCTCAGCCATGGAATTAATGCTTCTTTTTTTTTCCAGATACTGACATTGAGTCGAAGCAAACTCTTGGACATATTATTCATACAGTCTGACAGTTGCGCCTTTCATAAATGTGTTACCGAGGCAACCAACCACAAAAGTGGGGGAAGTGAAGGTTTTTTTTCAGGGATTACTAGGCATTTGGTTGGAAAGCAATACACTTACAGAAAGGTCTGTCTAAAATAAGTGTGTGTGTATATCATTGTAAAACAACTTAGAAATAGTCAGGCTTTGTCATGCGACACTGAGGATTGAGAAGAGAGGACAGAGTGGATTAAGTACCAGGAAGTTCATTAGAACTCATGTCCAGTATACACACTTTGATAAATACAAAAATAGTACCATGTACCTACAACCACACACAGTCTCTCACATAAATACACAAACAAACGCACACACACACACACACACACACACACACACACACAAGCTGGGTGTGCCACTGAGGCCTACCACAGCTGTTCCTGGAGGGGTCTGGATCAGACAGCTGTCTCCCTGGCCTGAACAGAGACAGCACTGTTCCCTAAAAAGCCTCGGCTCAGCACATTGTTTGGAGGGCTACCTCTCTTTGGCTTTCCCTCCCTTTTCTTTTCCTCTCTCAGCGGGGTGCTGTCGCGCGGGCCAAGCACAAGGCGCTGGAAACACCCCACATTGTCACAGCCTGCCTGAGTGAGCACGGGGACGAGGCGCGCACACACACACACAGCGCACACACACACACACACACACAGCGCACACACACAGCCCACACACTCAGTACACACACAGCACACACACTCAGTACACACACACACAGCGCGGACACAGCACACACACACAGCAATAAATCGACAAATGGGACCTGTGTGTCTAATTTTATTTAACAATAACACAATAAAACACAAACCACACAACCAAAAAATATCAATGTTTAACTGGCAAGTGGTGGGTCAATTAGGGCTGCAGTAATGTAAGGTTTGGTTTACTTTTAAAAGCCAGTATAGAGGCATGCCAAGGCTGGAGAGATATGATATACAAGCTGGCTTGACTCACCTAGACCTGAGGTGTATATCGCCTTCACAGACTTCTTCATCTTATAAAGCACACTGCGGTCCACATCCAAAGCCTGGGACACAGAGAGAAGAAACAGCGTTAATGTATTTACAGTGACATTTATATTCTGGAGTTTCGATTGCAGGAAAGAAATAGGTTGGCTTGGCCTAGCTAGTTTGACTATGAATAGTTTTGATAGGCCAAACCTTTATGGGATAACCTAGTTTTCTGTCTTTGATACTTCTCCTCCCGAATGAATGCCTCTCTCTCCCTCTGTGTGTGTGTGTGTGTGTGTGTGTGTGTATCCACATACTCCGTATCCACTCTGTCTGCAGGTGATGCATTATTCAGAGCGAGGCTAAGAATAGTCCAAGCTCTCCAGACAGACAGACAGACAGACAGACAGACAGACAGACAGACAGACAGACAGACAGACAGACAGACAGACAGACAGACAGACAGACAGACAGACAGACAGACAGACAGCACAGCAGCAGCATCCATGCGGAGGGTCGTATGGAGGGAGTATGCCGTTAGAATGCCAGTGTGACACACTGCAGAGGAGCAGCTGAACTTCATTTACATGCCGCTCTACATGGCCGAGCACCACAACCAAGGCGAGCAGATAGGTACAGTAAAGAGAGCGCACGCACACATACATGCACACACACACACACACGCACGCACACGCACACGCACGCGCTCCAGCAGAGACAATGGCCCACTGTACCCCACGATGATTGGAGAGCTCCACTGGGGATTTTCAAAATGAGTTTTTCTAGCTCAGCGAGTAGGCCCAGTCACCCAGACGCCACTTTTTTCTTCCTTCTGCGTGGCTGAGTCCTAGCATATCCCTGTGTCACCACAAAAAACAAAGCTAGACACAACCAGCTCCATTCACATGCACTACCATCACACACACACGCTTAACTGAGAAACACAAACCAAAACGTCCTCAACAAACAACACTAGCTCTACCCAAAGGAGAAAACTTCTAAATCTGTAAATCCAATTTGTATTATTGTTGGAGTTGAGTGCTTTACTAAGTGGTCTGATGTTTGAACATTTCAGCCCCCAAGTTTCCCCTGTCGTTGAATTTTAGAGAGTGGGTGAGACAGAAAGAGAAAGAGAAAGAAACACACAGAGAAAGAAAAAAAAATAAAAAATAAAATAAAAGAGAGAGAGAGAGAGAGAGAGAGAGAGAGAGAGAGAGAGAGAGAGAGAGAGAGAGAGAGAGAGACATACACAGAGAAAGCGAAAGCTGGCACAATGTGCTTATTCACTATAATCTGAGGAGGGCCGGCGCTGACACAGTGAGAATGGGAAGGCCACCTATGAACAGAGGAACATGCTGGGCAAAGCACCGGCCCTGCTGACACAGGGAAGAGATGAAAAAAAAACTGTGATGAAGAGGTCAGATGTAACGGTAAAAGAGACATCACTGCAGCCTTGTCAGGAGTAATCCAGAACCGTGGTGATCAAGCAAAGCCACCCAGCCCCGGGCCGCCGCCGCTCTCATGGACCGACTGATTCATCCTCCTTTGATCTACACCCCATTTACACTCGCGTTTTTCAATTTGGCTTGGCACAAATTAAGTTCTCTATGGCCCCCATTTGCGCACAAAAAAAGCAATCAACTTAATTTGAGGCAAAGCATTTCATATTTGGCGTAACTACACAAGAAAAAAAAATGTAATAAAAGGACGAGTCTACCACACGTGCAGCATCAAATCTGGTAGTTCTAGGAACACAGATGTCTCCACCTGTATCGTCCCACACTCCCCACCAGCCCCCCGCCCACATTCTGACTGAGTCAGCCCCTCCGTCATCCTGGGAAGGCTCTTGCTAAACCCATTTCCAATTGAACGCAATGCATAAACCAACAGCCTGTTTGTAGTCCCCACTGAAAAACAGGAATAGTGGAGAAGGACTCAACGCAAAAGGTACCCGAAGGAAAGGAGACAGATAAATAGATAAATAAAAAAGTACATGGATAAATAAATTATTTGGAAATAAAAGTTGCCTCTCTACATCGTGTGCCAAACAACCAGGATTTCCAGCTCAAACATTTACCGGCACTAACGAGCAGCCAGCTGTCTCGATGGCACAAAGACCGTTTTACTGTTAAACTAACAGTGTGACTCATCACTTACACAGTCGGCCTTATCTTATTAGCACTGTCTGGTTACTCTGAATAGGAGAGCAGCACCGGTCAGACCCCACGCAGCCGAGGAATGTCCACCTGTCCATCAACACTAAAGCATGCTGGGAAAACACACACACAAACACCGCAGCCAGGAAAAAGCATTGTTACCACTCGGTTACAAACTACAATCCGAGCTTTTTTCGAAAGGGTAACCTGAGAGGAGTGTAGGAAGTGTGTTCTTCTTAGTCCAATCCACTACCATCTCATGGTGAAAAGCACGTTAACTGCTTTCTTTCTGGCTCCTCTGGCCAGGAGAACCTGAGAGGGTACTTAGGAGGGGAAAGTCTTTCAAAGCCTTTTTGATGACATCACACTCGGCTGAGCGTTAAAGCAGTGGGGCCCAGCCAAACAGAGGGCCGGCGCGCAATCTCCACAGCGGATCATTGATTTCCTGTTACACTGTCGAGTCGGTGGGCTCAGTCACTCCCATCGGAATAGGGAGGTGGATACCTTCGAGGAACGGCGAGGATATGAACCGCTGCTGTGAGAAGGTAATGCACTTTTGTGTGCGCAAACGTAATTATTCCCCATCTGATAAAAAAAAAGAAGAAAAAACAACTTTATGAAACTCTGCTTGCCTGTTGTGGTGTATTAGGGCTTTTTTTTACTTTCTGGGCTTGAACAGATCCATTCTACAGAGGTTTATAACCCTGTTCGAGCGACTCCAAACAGTACTGAACGACCAATGATGTCAACACTCTGTGGTTTTTCCAAACACGACGGTATTTCCACACCGGTAGGAGTAAGCAGGGCAGTAACTATTAAAACTCCTATTCTACAGCCCATCAGTGGTCTGATACGGGAGCATGCCAGTCATATGACCGGCTTGCCGCGGGTCACAAGCCAGCAGCCTGCTCCGAGTGCAGCTGGCCTCCTTGGCTGCAGCATGATTGCTTTCCTCGAAAGCATAACGCTCGCAAAGATTTATAACTTTGTGTTTTATTTATGCCCAGCATTTAGGGCATGTGCTGCACACGCACAGCCAAATGAGAAATATCCCAGAGAGGACGGCGATGCTGTAACACTTTTTATGGAGGATGGCTTTTTGCTGCAGTATCAAGTTCAGCATTTGGATGACGAGCTAATCTGTCTGTTGTTCTATTCTCAAGGTCTTGCCTCTGGATGCTTCTGGCTCTTTCCCTTGATTATGGCATGAAGGACGTGCTCTATCGACTTGTATCACTAAGCTGGTAAATCAATAAAAGGGAAAGTATTAAGTATTAGTTGTCAATTGAATATGGACCGCTAGGTTTGAATCGATCCAAGGTCCAAAATAATCTATGTGAGCATCAAGACGCACAAGCACATACTTTATGTATGCGCGCGCACACACACACACACACACACACACACACACACACACACACACACACACACACACACACACACACACACACACACACACACACACACACACACACACACACACAATCACGCTTCAGCAGACCCTTTCAATTTGGAGAGAGTGCTCTGTTGGGGATCCGGCCAATAGTAGAAGGGGACAGACAGGGGCCATAAACCAAGTCCAGCTGAACACAACACACTCTTATCTAAATCACTTTCCCTTTCAAGCACTTACACACAAATCACTCTGACACATTCACACTGTCAGCCTGGCTTTCACCCCTCTCCGAGGTGCTCGGCGTCCAATCGCTGACACTCCACCCAAACCCAGGGCCCCCTTTGTGTGGTCTTCTCTGTTGAGGCAGTGGCTGGGTCCAAAATTAGACCCTTGTACCCCAAACGAGGACCAAGAGGGGGTTTCCACAGTGTACGTCCCCTACAGCGTTCCAACTCGAAGGAGCAAAGTTGCCTCATTACACAATAACTGTGTTCAGACCCTGGGGCTGGTGATGTGTTCTGTAACCTTCAGAATAAACGGCAAATCTGTACCTTGCCCCAACGGCCGTCCCAGACTAGCCTGTGTCCTCCGCTCGCTGCCAACGCTGGTGACCTTGCTCCAACGAGCACAAGGACCAAATGAATCACGAGTCTTAAAGCGTGACATCATCGCGAACATGAGGCAGGCACCATCTGCTCGGGCCAAATCTGGGGAGGCTCGATGGGGTCGTCGCCACGGTAACCAAGTCAGTCAGTCACTTTCCTGAGCTGGGGGTTGTGAGGTTACACAGCTGTTAGTGGGTGAGTTAGCCTGTTGAGTGATTGGGATGGATCCAATCCAATTGATCCAATGAATCGGTGTTTAAAAATGTTATGAAAATAATTGAAATACATTTGTGACAGGAGAAATGTGCTCAAGAAAGTTGATTACACTGCGATTGATATGAGGTTGCCACTCCATTGTCATTGTTAAGTGTGGAAAACTCCCCGCTGTGGGACTGTGCTACATCACTCTTACTGCGCACATTCTTCTAGTTCTGGGCCAGAGCTCGTTGCGTGTGGTAGAGTTTATCCCCTCGCTAGCCTGGTCCATTTTATATGCTGATAATTCTGTTTGGTGTGCGTAACTGACAAAGTAAGTTCGGTCACATTTTCAGATATTGTTCTTGCTAATGGTGGGGAGAAAAGTCATCTGTTTTTAGATTTACTGGGCCAGTTCCACGGCCATCCTGCAGAGCATTTCCCACCCCAACACACACACACACACCACAACATCCTTAATGGGCTACACTGTCTGCCCACTTCCTTTTTGGCTCTGGAGCCACCCACACTGCGAATTCCCTCGGAGCCACGGCAGCCCCCGGTTAAACAGCTTCACAATTCTTTAACTGGAAACTATCCTTTGAAACAATTGTCCAGTTGAGCCGTACAAGGTTGCGCCGCAGCGAAGAACGGGGTGGAATGAACATCTCAAAATGGAGGGGGGGGGGGGTTACACCCACCCAAGTGTCCACATGCTACGTCCAGCAACGGAGCGGTCCTTCCCTCTCTGTCTGCGGATGTCCGCGGAAAAAAGAGGGCCTTCCCCAAGTCTGCCGGATGTTCCATTAGTGTCCGCTGTGTGTCCATGGCAACACGTCCAGAAAATGTGTCGCTAAAACGAGAGATTCCCTCGGCCCGCCCGGACGTCCACATCTACATCCAGCAAAGGAGCGGGCCGTACCTCTCTGCCTGCGGATGTCCGCTTAAAAAAAAAAAAAAGATAGGGCTATCCTTCAATGGAAAAGCAGCTAGCTGGCTCTCTTTCATGTACGCCAAACAATCTCCCAAGCTGGATGTTCATTGAAGCAATAATGATGGCGGTGCAACCATGATCCTGTGGCCTACATACCACTGCCATACCCTCATCCTGCTTGTGATTCGACTGTTATTGTTAACATTGAATTCCAGAATAAGGTGCTGCCTACTATCTACTCTATATTATACAGTATGATTAGATTACTTTTGCTTCGTGGAATTCTGGAAGGGGGTTTATTGAGATCCCATGGTAAGCTGTATGCAGAGTTACAAAATAGAAGTTTAACTGTAACCCTTACTGTCAAAATTGTCCACCAAAGAAAGGTTTGGGTAGAGCTTAGCCACTGCCAGCCTCGGCCAAGCCAGACCTAATAACCCAGAGAGCTTGCATTAACCAAGGTCACCCCAAGCAAAACAAGAAGGGGAATTAGCTGGCGAAGGGTTCATTCATATTTCATGAGCTTTTCATAGCACAGCCATTGTCCACTCTCCCGCTAGTTTTGAGAACATTTCAATGCTCTTCTATTCATACTCTGAAGAATGGGAGTGGAAAATTGCCTGGAATAACAAGGGGAGTGCGATTTGTTTAAATTGGTTTTCGAAAAGAAAAAGGAAACATTATTTTAGGCAATTCTCAGAGAGCCAACTGAGGCGATATGGTCACCGAAAAAAAAAAAAACTCGAGTGTGTGTGTTTTACCAAAAGAGCTGTTTTTTAGACATTTCCCGAATGAAAAGAAGGAAAAAGTAAGGGGGGATTGAAAGAGAGAGAGAGAGAGAGAGAGAGAGAGAAAGAAAGAGAGAGAGAGAAAGAAAGAAAGAAAGAAAGAAAGAAAACACAAAAGAAAGGGAGAACAAAAATATAGAGAGAGAAAGACCAAAGTGCCTATTTTAACTGCCGGGCCTCAGAAGGATGACATTCCAGGATGATTGTATGCTGTCGTGATTGACAGCGAGGGGCCTGTTCTAATGTTCTCAGGATACTGCATGATGACTGCATGTCTGGAAGTCCGTACCGCAACACAACTCCTCACTTCCTGCTCTGTCAGTCAAGTCAGTCAAGTCAGCCACTCAGCCAGCCAGCCTGTCATTTGGACACTGGAGAAAACAATGAGGTTGTGTGTGGTGGGCACATTTTGAAATAAAGAAAACTTTGCCACAGTGTGGTGAGAACACTTTTAAATAAAGACAACTTTGCTTCAGTCACACACAGTCTCCCATACTGTATTCACACCGCCAGACACCTCCATAAGCTGCTGAGGAGGACCAATGGGGCCACCCAGCACACGCCTGGTTCTTATCTCACGTCTGTCTACAACGTGTAGCCCTCCCTCATAGTCCCCCACAGTGGTCAAAGCCCCCCTAGCAGAGTCATACCAGGAAACTGTCTGCACACACACAGGTTGGAGTTCTGCCAATGATAAGGAGGAGGCAGTCGTCTTGTCTGGGATATAATTATCCAGTTCATTTGGGGGGGGGGGGGGGGGTTGTGAGTGAGTGAGTGAGTGAGTGAGTGAGTGAGTGAGTGAGTGAGTGAGTTAGTGAGTATTCTAGTCTAACCTTCATTGAGGCGCCGCGTCTTAAACTCTGTTTGTGTGAAGCCAGCCGAGGTAAACAGAGAAGAACTCCAGTCTGAGGAACAGTTGCAACCCTTCAACAGCAAACTAAACAACGGTAATTAGTAGCATCTTTACAGAAGTGTTCTCCTAATAAATTATGATAAAATAAACGCATTAAGCATCAACCTCCCCCTCAAATGCCGGCCGCATCACAGCGGAGGGTCTGGGCCAACAAGGGCAGCCCAGCCTTGGATGGAGAGGACACACGTTGCTCTTCAAAGTCCTACAGTACGATTCATCCAAAAGGGACACACACACACACACACACACACACACACACACACACACACACACACACACACACACACACACACACACACACACACACACACACACACACACACACAACCTCTTTCAAATAGAAGGCCACACACTGAGTCCGCTGGGGAAACAAGCCCATATTCCTGTAGATGAGAGCTGTGTGAAGAGAGGCAGTGACCTAGACCCAAATCTGTCCTGCTGTTTCAAAGGCAGGAACACTTCCAGTGGAGGCCCTTTACACATGCAGGGCCTCATAAAGCAGAGAATCCTCGCAAATATAACTCAAGTCTGTAAGAACTCATTTAACTGTGTGGCGAGCACACAAAAGATAACTTAAAAGTAAGCCACAATAGAACCTAGTTTAACTGACTTTTTTATGTTAGTCTTTTAGTTTCAGGGCCAAATTGAATTCATTAAAAACAGAAATTCCCTCAAGGTCTTCGTTCTCACAAAGTTTATTCATCCAGTGAGCCCAGAGTAAATATTTGAATAGACCTGTGTGCCGTGGGGTAGACCACTAACAAGCCGTGGTTCCTGTCCTCGCCTCGAAACAGAGATGCTTGTCGCTTTGCCCTGGAGGCTGCTGTGGAAAAACGGAGCCGGCTCAGAGAGGATGGAGGCGGAGGATTTCGGAGCGTCACGTGGAAGCGGGGGAGAGGGGGTCGGCAGGAAAAGACGCGAGGGTGCGAGACGCACTCCCGTCCAGAGTGTCACGAGACCTTCGCCTTTCTGACGTCAACACATTCAGAGCGCTCCATTGGAATCAAGTCATACCCAATTCACTTGAAGAGACAGCAAACATCCAAGTGGAGGCTGTGGTTACAGCAGCACAACCAGGCTGCAGAGGAAATAAAGCAGACTTACTGGGCTATATCAATTATCCAACAGATCTTTAAGTGCAACAAAGACCGCCATTAAGTTGCCTTACTGCTTAAGAACCTGTCAAGAGTCTACTGTTGTTGCCAATAGGCGTGTGCGATCAGTCTAAATTAAACTCTAAACTCCATACCACGTGGATTGTCCCTCTGTGCTCCAGAAGCCTGGGGAGAGCTTTTGCCGTTGTGTCTTTCAGCCTGGCAGCCAGTCGTTTTAAAACAGTCATAATATCGGAGATGCCGGGGTGTTGAAACCCCCGAAACGTTTGGTGCTTTACTGCTCCTTTGAGGGAACTACAAAGAGCCAGGCTTGAGTTGAATGCTCACCACATGTCAGGGCTTACACTCACACCAGGGTGACAACATAAAAGCTGAGGGACTTCAAACCGCAAAGGAAAACAAACTTTGGTGTCAGCCTCACACTGTATGGACACGGAGCAGCTGAAGTTTTCCTTGGGGTTTTGGACCCCGGTCAAGTTTCCACAGCTCAGGTATATTGGCCCTTCGACGGGAACAACTCTGGGACCAGTTGTGTTTCGTAAGTATTACAAAATAGCACATTCTAATTGGCTTTTTGTGACACTTATTAGACAGTGATTTAGTATTGAAGGTAAATACAAGAAGAAAAAAAAATACGTGGTGAAAGTCGACGCTGATGAAATTAACTCAAAAGTACAGTGTTTGCTTGGGGCTGGCCAGATAGGGAATTCAGGGCAGAGACCGCGTGGCAACGTTCAAGGGAATGCGTCTGCCTTTTTTGATGGACTACTCAACAAAGTTAGTAAATTAGCAGGGGTCTGATGAAAACGCAGCGTGAGGCTGAGGAAATGAGCATCAAATATGCCTCGCACTGGAAAAAAATAAATAAAAAAAATAAACTTTAAAAAACACACACACAAACCAAGTAAACATGATCAGGCCATTGCTCTGTGGAGCAGTGTGTGGGCCTCATCGTGGAAAAGCAGCTCTGCCGACCGCAGAGCGCCACAGTGACCGTGCAGTTATGAGGAGCATATGTCTCCGGGATACAGAGAGAACGGCTGGCTTTCACCTGGAAAAGATCAACTGGAAAACTGAGGGAAAACGTGGGGGCTAAAGTGTACAGAGTGTGGGTACTGTGAGGGAGAGGGAGAGGAAGACAGTGTGTGTGTGTGTGTGTGTGTGTGTGTGTGTGTGTGTGTGTGTGTGTTCGCACACGCACATACCAGCACGTCCCTGTGCAAGGAAAGTCCCAAAGCGAGATGACGGAGGGCGCTCTCGTAACGCAACTCCTTTGAAGTGCTGTGGAGCTTTGATTACTTCTAAGAAGTCTCATCCGACGTAAATCCCAACTGTAGGGACAATCGGCTGAGGAGGGCAGGCAACCGAGCCCCCACATTACCAGGCTTTGCACAGGCACATCAGTATTCACCCAGAGTAAAAGAGAGAGAGTGGGGTGCCAAATTGCCGTGGGTTCCCAGTGCGTCGGGCTTGTCAGGCTTGCAGTGAGAGGGAGGGAACATGGAGAGAAGGGCTACTTGTTGCGGAGTGTTGTCCCCTGGGAAGCTGGTGTGTCCCTGCAGGAATGCAGTCGGAAGAGGCTCCCGATAAATCAACGCAGACATTTACCCTATCAAAGGGAGCAATTAAAATGGGACTAACCACCGATAAGAATCGTTCGTTTCAACCCGATCGGCCAACGTTGACGCGATCAAACACGAAGGCAGACCAGACCAGACTAAATCCGCCTAGAAAGTCTCAGAGGCGCGGGTCTTAAACGCTTCCCTCTGCGCTGGGTGCAGAGTTTTTTCTTTTCCTTGCGTTTTCCTTTTCTCCCTGAGCGAAAGTGACAGCGGGACAACACACTTCGAAGGATTTCTGAGGGAAGAGGCTGTCCCCCTGTCCCTTTCTGGACAGGGGCCGGGGCAACAAATCAATGATGGGAGTTCATTAATGAAGAGATAGGGTCCACCAGGGAACAATGGCCCTGTCAAAAGGAGCTTTCCCTGGCTATCTAGGACAGCCCCCTCCTGATGGACTGGAAGGCTCTGGAAACCCCCCTCCAGTCCCCAAGAGCTCAGCCCCGTGGTCAGACAAAGGCCAGTGCACTCCTGACCCCGACCGATCAATACACAAGTCGCACCAAAATAACAACAGGAGTTCCCCAGGCCACCCCTCTCAATCTCTTCATCATTCCGATGTTTGCTGTCTCAGACAGGCATAGTGTGTGTGTGTGTGTGTGTGTGTGTGTGTGTGTGTGTGCGTGTGTGTGTGTGTGTGATCTCAAATCTGGCTCAATTATATAAAGGAGCGTGACATCAACTTCACATGCTGCAGCTTCATGGCTCCATGCAAGGCGACGTCCCAGAGGAAGAGCGTGGGTCTGGGTGATAACAGAGCACCTGCTGCCCCTATGACCTGGATCTATGTTCGCGGAGTCGATTGTCACAATAAACACCACAACCCAAAAGCAAAGACATACTAACATTTGAAACAACAACAAAAACACAAAAAATCGGTACGTGCCCGTCAATCAAGGCTAAAGGACAGGGTTGGTCCTGGCAAAAATAAATAAATAAATAGCATTTTAGTTACAGTAAGTATGATAAGCTTCTTAGTAGCCACAGACAAGCTGGTGGTGTGTAGCCACTGAGCTTGGATACTGTATGCCGGGTCAACATAATATGGTGTGTCTGGGTGTCCTTATGTATATGCGTGTGCTTTAATGCATTTCTTACCTACCAATATATTTTGCGTGTGTGTGTCTGTGTGTGCTTCTATCCATGTAAACCTGTGAATGACAGGTTATTGTTGTGGATTGTCACTGCATACTTAATGCCAGTGTCTGAAGGCTTGTTGAAAACTTTCCCCGAAGGACACCTGTTGAAGAAGGCAGCTGTTCTCCCGAGCGAGGCCCAGCCCTTTCCGACGGCTAGGCCTGGTATAGGGGGAGGGATCTGGGATAAAGCAGGCCACTCCTTTTCCCTGGCCCCGGAGCAATCTCAACACATGCTGGGAGGCTCACTAGAGAATCCGGATTAACAAAGCAAATGGCAGTGTGACCAAACCACAGCTTTCAGAATGTGATAATTAAACTAATATGACACACAGAGCTTTGCTACTGCTGTAGCAGTTGTAATGATATTACTAACTGAGGTACAAATCTTAATAGCTGTGTAGTGGCCATAGGGAAAAACGCATATCCAGGTTCCCTTAAAAAAAATAAATAAAGTGGCAGTTCTCAAGTCTTTACAAATAATGCAAACGAATGGGAAACTTTTGGTCAACTTCAAACAAATTGCCTCAGTAACATATCTTAGACACACACCTTTATACAGCATCCTATGTGGTTGCTTTTTCCACTGAGATCTTATTGATTTCAATAAGATCCCCTTTGAGTAATGTAGATGGGTTGTTTTGCAAATGTAAGGATCTCTCTCTGAGAAACAGCCACCCCCATAACCTTCACACAGAATCAAAACGTCGGAATTCGGAGCTAGCATTCCGACCTATTGGGCTACTGTTTAGCCTGCATATGAATACAAATCAGAGGGAATGCATAAAATCCATGGAATGACCCGGCCCAAATAGAACTCAATTCAGCGTGCCCCTTTAATATAACAATGATCCAACGTAGAAAACCAGACAGTGAATGGAGTGAATGGCAGGCCTGAAGGGAGGTTCCCCCGCTCAGGGTGGAGTAAGACCGCCGGGGGACGGGGTATTGTTGTGTAGTCGTGGTGTACAGACTGGGGCCCCACTGCCCCAGAAATGCTTGGGACTCCAGGAATGTGACCCAACGAAAGGGAACGCCCGCTGAGGCACAGCGAGACCGGCGTACCATTCAGAAGCTAGCAGGGACATGGAGGGATAGGTGATGCTTACGCAACACCACGGGGGGGTGGGGGGGGAGGGGGGATTGTCCACATTTTCCGCATGTTGGCTGGCGCTGCGGACGTCAACTTCAAGCTGGCTGGCATGGTAATTAGGGTACAGCTTTATTAGTACACCTTGCAAATGGAGAAGCGGCTCGGGCTGAAGTGCATCCCTTGTATTATGCAGCCAGAGGTCACTGCTACAGTGTTCATCTTGTTTGGTAGATCATTTCCTAACCTAAGGCGGCCATCTTTCAATCCAACAACCTGGCAAGAGCCATGAAGGTTCCATTCATAGATACAAAAAAAAATCTTGAATCAAACCTAGCAATTCAATAGATTTCCCTCCATGATCAGTGCAGCCTTGAATTCCTGCTACAGTCACTAAAGGGGGACTTTAATTGAACATTATCCATTAGAGGTGTGTGTGTGTGGGGGGGGGGGGGGGCGGGGGGCATTAACACGAACAGGCAAATAGATCCCTCCCTTCTGCGGAGGTGCTGGAGGGAGCATGTAGAGGGCCGATTGGGCAGAGGAAAGAAGCAGTCTATTCATCTGGACCCCACTAAGAGCCCATCTTTCGCCACTGTGAGTCGCAAACAGACACTAAGAAGAGTCAAAAACAGGTTAAAAACGAATGTCCGGCAAATAGATTCAAACAAACCCAGGTGAGAAGTGAAAATGGGCCGGTGGCATAAAGGGGAACCGGCATTCGGACATGGATCAATACAACTTCCCCCTGGGGTTGTCATGACCAAAGTGTTGAAGTGTTCCGCTTAAACATTCCTTTCATCTTTAAGAGTACCGTGGCCATTGTTTACTCAAGTTTCCAAGCCCAGCACAGTGGTACCAGTCTATTACATATGCGTTTTTTGACTTAAGTAAATCTATTTTACAAGAGAGACCTGGCCAAGGTGGCAGCAGCTAAAACACAAAATAAACAGATAAACATACTGATTACACATTTACAAAACATTCACAATTTCCAATTGATGATTCCCACATTCATTTTAAAATGTTTAAAAAATTTGCCAGAGGCACCCAGTCTCGTAGTTTTAGTTTCTGTTGGAGTTCGTACGAAAAGTGTGTAAGACGTAGCCACGTTTTATAGCAACACAGAGGGGGGTTAAGGACACAAGGCACAAACATCCACTGACTGGACAAACTGGTTTTTATGACCAAGGTTTTGAGGTCACGCACACAGTAATCCGAGAGGCTTTAAAAAGCTGCTTCCCTTCCCTGCAGGACGCATTAAAGCCCATTTATTTGTCAATAAGAGACACGGCAATTAGAAGAAACAGCCTAATTAGGGTTATGCCCCATGTAATCACACAAACACACATCCTTAAAGCCTTAGTCTTTTCTCAGAGGTTAAGGGCGTCTGAATGTGTAACTCAGACCAGGCACTTCCAAGAAACCGGTTCAAGTAACACTCTTGGGATTCCCAAAGAAACCACTCAAAGAGTGTTGAGCTCTCTCTCAGAAACGTAACTGCTTTCGTTTATCATATGACCGGGACCAGGAAGAACCCCAACAAGTCAGTCCAGAGAAGACAGAACAGGAGCCATCTGGATCAACAGATTTTCACACTAATCACACCAGCCATCTCCCCACATTAATCACACTCAATCCACAGGTTGAACCCTACATTGAGTTGCCGAAGGGATGAACTACAGCTCTTGTTTCTGCCATTTTGGGGGGTTAGAAAATAGCAGTGTTCTTGAAAGAAAAAAATCTGACTTCATAATCAGCAGATTTTCCAAATGCAAATGTATTAAGAGCTATTGGTTTATGTTAAATTGTCACACTGACCTTTAAGTCCATGTACACTGGTATACTGCACCCACAAACATAGGAGCCCTGTCTTATTCATGAAGTTTGTCCACAAATATCAGTAAGAGGAGAAAAACATAGACGCAAGCATTTTAAAGACAGAACGCACTGTTTCCACAGTCGCAGGATCGGCACAAAACGCACTGTCAGATTTTTGTTTATTCTTTGACCTACACATACATAATAACACATTTATGTATTCATAGAGCAGACCACACTCTGAAGTGAAGGGGCAAAATTGGTTTATCTGTCAAAAATAAAATACACAGGGGATGTTTGTGTCAGCAAACAAACTCCCACAAAAAAATACTATTTTAACCTGAGGAACAAGAAATTAATCTCTTACACAGCACTGCCCCTACAAATTAGGGATATAGCAATGTCATACTGCTAGCCTAAATGATGTGTCATCTGTGTGTGTGTGTTGGTGATTCCAGGGAGCCGTTAACAGACAATAAGTGGAAGTGTTCCCAGTACCCTGCACTGTTTGATTGGACAAACAGACTTCAGGCCTTGTTGCCATATACAATTGACAATTGTTCTCCACAGTGACATGTGCTCAACAAATAAGAAAAGAAAAAATCACCTAAAAGCTCAACTGTACGAGCTACTGTGATCATAGCAGAGTGCAGTGGATTTGGCTCTGACACCAAACTATTGACACAAACCACAAAGAGCTTGTGGCCTTTTGTGCAGTGTATGTGTAAGAGAAGGAAAACCGCACAGCTAAGACACTTAAGCATGTTTCCGAACCACCAATATAATGAAATAAAAAATCCCAAAACAGTGATATAAAATCATCATAGGCCTACTGGCCCTTAAGTTATTTTGAATACTGTCACCAAGTAGTCAACATTCCATAAAGGGTGTTAACCTGCAACAATAACACCTGTCAGCCTGAGCAGGTGTTTGCTGCAAACACAATTAAGCTAAAGTAAAGCCTTAAGCATAACCTGGGTAGGGATCCAGTGTTTACAAGGTGGCACTAGACCATATCAAAACGTCAGCTCGGCTGTCAACAAACATTACCAGAGGTGTGCGATACGATATTATCTGGTCCTATTTCATTTATGTACTCCATAAATAACTTATTACTTTGTGGGTTTTATAAAGTCTCCTCTATCAAATAAAGACCCGTGAATACAAGGCTGACAAATATGATAAACAGCAGCCTTATCAGTGAAAAGATGTGAGCCGAGAGGACAGACCTAAACTCCACTGTGTAAGCAGTCCCTGTGGGAAACGCTATTTTAGTAATCTGGAAGGGCGAGGCTTTACTGGGACTATGAAACTCAGAGGAGGCTGTACAGAAACTACAACGGTATCGGTGGGAGGGAGGATGTGCAGGGCTTATTATTGGACAAAGCAGAAATGTCATTCAACAATAACCAGGATTATGAAAATGTCTATCACTGCAGATGTTTGTAGGTCATACTTTCGCAATTAGAAATGTAATGATGTTGTACAGGCATAAACCTGCTGCATGTTAGGGGTGTACACTTTCAGTGTAGGAAGGCAAGTCACCTTGACAATGAACTAAACATTTAAGAGGATGTAAGGTCTCTGATATGCCTGCTTGAACAAAGCAATCCCTAAAAGCTTTTGACAGAAACATAATAGCACGATTAGTACAATATACATACTATTATTATTTTCTTTCGGACATATAAAAAGTCTGGCATTCTATTGATGAAAACACCCTGTCAAACAGCGTGATGTAACATAAACCTGCTGGTTCTAAATGGACTTACATCCACAATACGTGATTTGTTCCGAACATTAAATATACACTTGTGGCGAGAATAAATTTGCATCAGGGAGCACCATGCACTCACCTCCTCTAAAGCAGCCACTGTATTTCTGCAGTGGGACATTCTGGTGGTGAAGTTAGAGGCAGTCGGTGCTTTGTAATCTTCATTTGTCTCTGCCACAAACTCTGAAACGGTTATTTGGTCAGGCATAATTGATCCCTTTTACGAAAGAATAGGCACGTTTATTCCCACTTCTGTGTTCTTAGAAGAAAAAAAATGAAAAAAAAGTTCACAAAAATCGCCTATCCTGAGAAGATTCTTTCGAATAAAGCATTGCTATAGATGATTTATTTCTCTGATCGTTCTCCGAGACAGCACAATCACTTGCAACAACGTTGCACACTTGTTTGGGAAGTAAACTGTTACAATGTTGCCTCTTGTATTAACTTGACTGTAGACCCGATGCCTCGCGGTGATATGTGCTGTAAATCGATGTAGAATCCTTCCTACCTTCCTTTGTATCCTCGCAATTTAGTTGATCGATATTAAATCGAAGAGGAATCCGAGCCTCAATGAACACTTTCTATTATCTCCCTTTGCTTATGTTATTTTAACAAAACTGTGATTGTGGCTAAATAACTTAATTCCAAGCATGAGGAACAAGGAACAACTAGGCGTTTCAATGGGAGCGCAGAAATTGACAAAGGTAGAGGAGGGATTCGATGCATACGGCCTATCCAATGGAGAACACCAGCTGGTAACGGCAAACCAATCACAACTCTTGAAAGGCGTGGGCTCGATGAGGGATCTACAGAGTTCTTTTTATGGCAGAACAGCAGGAGTTAAATTCTGCAGTGTAAGTCTTAAGACGATAAGATATATGTATTATTTAGAAACCCTTAAAATGAATATTTCCCTCATTTATTAATGCATGGCTTCTTTACCATTGCTCTTTAAAATATGTATCATTTGAGCTGTAATATGTAGCATGTTTAGTGTTTTTCCATCTATCAGATTCCAACGCTGTGACATGAATGTTTTGATGTGCTTGAGTTGAGTCCAAATTGGAAAAACGAATTCCACACTGCTGCCTGGCTACAGCCTGTGATCTTAGCAAACACGTAGTTTTCCAGACAATAGCTGTATCCTGCTGGTAGGCACAGAAAAGTGGCACTAGTCCCAAATAAATGTCTTTCGATGTTATACAATTGCAGGTTTTAAAGATTTAGTAGTTTCTACTTAGATTGGGGAAAGGAATAGAATATATTGTTATTATTATTATTATTATTATTATTATTATTATTTTTAACTATAGAGCTATCTTCAGATTTCCCGCTGCCTGATGTGTTTGTGCTGTCAGATGAGAATAATTACTTCGCATGTGTGACATCACTAAAATATGTGCCATTGTCACTTATCCATTTTCATGCTGTCTCTGCTCCAGTCATGTTCAAAGCATAAAACATTCCTTTATCCATGTTTTCACACGAGTGAAAATTCTGCACAAGCCATTTGTGTCCAACCGAAAAGGAATATGGTATTACAGCGCCAGTTCAGTTCGTTTTACTATCAACTACATAGTGTTGGCATTTTATATAGCTATGACACATTATTATTTTTATTTTTTTGCTGAGGCTGACCCAGAGCTCAGAGCAAAGCTCATCAAGGAGGCACAGTAGAGGGAGATGGCACTTATCACATGAGAAATGTTAATATCTGAGTAAGAGTATAATACATTCCCTAATTCCTTATCTTTGGTGGATGTGTTCCTAAGCTCTAGAGTCCCAGATTCATGTAAGCTAGAGTGAAGAAAGCATTACACAGAGCAGAGGCTGATCGTTATTTTTCACCATCTTAGCGTGAGAATAATTAATGGATCATGTTTCAAAGTACTTTAGGTCTGCCCTTTTTAATGGGAAGACGGGCAGGAATCGCAAACAAGAGAATGGGGTCCAGTCTTAGCGTTGGTTACTGTACTGTAACACTGTAAGCCTGGTGTCACAGCCCACTGTGCTAGAACAAAAGACTCATTAGAATGATAATCACTATCATCTCTGTTTGTATGCTCTGTAAAATAATGGGTGCAATTATGCAATGCACTCAGTTACATGTTGATGGAAGGGTAGGGTAGGTTGCTATCCTCAGTGAGAGGAAACAATTATGCTTTATGGGGCAGAGATGGAAATAGCAAATACCAGTTCCCTGTATTTTTATGGTTGAAAGAAGGCTAAGATTGAATTTAAGACAGAACGATGTAGTGATTACAAGCTGGGGTTTCTATAAGCTTTATAGGCCATAATCCTTTTCATTTTTGTGTAAGTACACAAACTCATATGATTGTGTTTTTCTTTTTCCTTTGTGATGTGAAATCTGCTGACGTTGCCCTGTTCCTCCAGCTACATCAGGACCGGTTTAAATTGTCTCTCAGCGGCACCACTGAATCCCTTGGGCAGACTTCAAATCAGAAAGGCCGGGCCGGGAGCAGGGCTTTGTCTCTCCCCAACACATTTTTTCGGCTGGGCAGCGTCTCCCGGCAGGCTGCTAAATGAAGAGCTGGAGGCCTAGGCTGACCTCGACTGGCTGGAAGGCCTTCACTCCCTTATGAAATGAACACATGCACATATGCACTCAGGCGCGTGAACACACACACACGCACAAAAACACACACACACACAAACACACACACACACACACACACACACACACACACACACACACACACACACACACACACACACACACACACACACACTCACACTCTTCAATGAACATCTGCCGTCCATCTGACTCATGACGGAAGGGCCAAAATGCACTAGCAGCATTTGTCTTGACAATAGATATTTTTTTTCATATCGATACACTCCGACCCCCTAACATAGAATATAATTTTCAACTGTTTGCCTTTGAGCAAATACATGATCTGCCATACTAATGTAGGGCCATGGCAGTTAAAAAATGTATTCCACAGAAAGCATAGTAAATATGTTACTGCATGATGAATACTGCTTGGAATAAGAAAAAGCAATAGGTATTGTTATTTTATCACATGAAGTTTATCCTCTATGCCCCATGAATTAATGTTAGGAATGAATAAACCCATGAATCTTTGTTAATGGCCAAGTGGTTGTCAATGCTCGTAAAACAGATACCAAAGCAGAAGTCATCTGTTTGTCTAATACATTTAATACAGCGTTGTCTATTAGTCAGTGGGCATTATAAACCCTGGCAGCCTAAAGACAATTGGAGCCTTGAATATTAAGTCAGATCGAGACTTCACTAATTGGTTGTTGGAGACATCAATGCAGTATGCAAATGGCTACTGCAAATAAAAAAATCCATGATGTTGATATTGATGCTGAAGAAAACAGCAAGCTTTATCCACCATTTGACGCAGTATCCTAATATCCTAATATTTCAGTTATATCACATAACAAAATCTCAAGTTAACGTCTTTTTTTTTGTATATGAGCATAGAAGCAGCATTTTAAGATATAAAGACAGCTGCGGGGTCTTATTGCCCAAAAAATACATAACTTGTTTCTTATGGCCTTTTGGAAAATATGTTGGTGATTTGTGATGAAAATTACAGACATTGGGTGGGGATCATGCACATGCTATCATTGGTTGAATTAAGTCTTGAGAGTTTTATTGACTTGGCTCTTTCGTATTATTGGAAACGGTGACAATGCCAAAGTAACAGTCAGACGGAAGGTTTAAGAGGAAGAAAGAAAGAGGTTGGCTTTTTCTGCTTCTGGTGCCACAACGTTCTGCTTGTTAAAGTGTTGTGTAACAGGTGGAACAGCCAATGTGCTTTTGAAAATTAATGAATGGCTCCTTTGTTGGATTTCCATTGTTAGGTGGTTTACAGTTTGTAAAATGTAAACACTAAAAACCAAACATCAACAACCAAAACATGTTGCCTAATCATAGAAGGCAACCCTTCTTCAGAGGCAAACAACAAAAACAACGCTTGTTTTTCAAATGAGCTATCCGGAAATATGCATGAGTTAAATATTCTATATCTACTAAGAGTTAGCAACCCCACAGGTATACCAGCAGGAGAAATGAACAGAAATAGAAGAAGGAAGAGGAGGCATGGGGAGGAGAGAGCCGGTCAAGTGTGACAAGCCTAGCTGCCTTCTCACAATGAGAGAAGACGGTTTCAATGGAACCTTGAGAATGTTAATGGAAACCTATTTCTTCAACTAGGCTCCACTCACTCCGAACTCTTCCAACCCTTTTTCCCTATGAAGAGACCCAGTGCGTTTGATGGCGTTGCAAAGTAAATGTACATATACATGCACACAAGCTGGCTGAATGACCGAACTGTTAAAGAGCTAGGTTGTTATCTTGGTATTTCTATTGATATTAACTTGTTTGCAATATTCACTTGCGTGTCCTTCTCAAATAAACCTTTCTTGTTTAGTTAGTGTAATACTTTTCAGACAAGGAGAAAATATCAATTCATTCAGAGGAGGGTTGGCCAAAACTGAAAATTCCTGATATGATCAATGAAGGTTGAATTTTCAGGTTAAAAATAAGATGTTTCCACCACCATGCAACGCTAATTACAATTTACAAACGGCCTTTATACCGCATCATATGATAGATGGTGTCAATTACATGCTTTGTTTTTCATCTTTCCTGAAGGCAATTTAATCAACTTCATCCATCAATGTTGTTACTTTGCTAAGAAACCAGCTCAATTATGGAGAGTGGCTTTTGTGTCCTGTACAATGTTGCTCCCCTGCAAGCACAGAATGTCTTTTCACAGCACGTGCTTGACAATGTTTCATGACATTTTCTCCCTCTTTTGCATTCCATACACTATTCACAGAGAAGGCCTGCAACAATTCGAGGTCAAACTCAAACTATTTAAGGACAGCCTGATATGCCATTCTTTATGGCAATACATTTCTTATTTTTATTGTGTGAATGAGTCCAACCATAACAATTAAAAAGGATAAAACATTTTTTATTAGTTATTAGTTTTGTCAATAATATGTTCCAAAAGCTTATGGTCCCAAGGAAGCCTAATAATTCATCATCTCCTTACAGATGTCACGGACCAATCTCCTCAACTATTAGTCTTTTAACCGTACACATAACCACATAGCCGCGCCATGGTTACACAAGGATACAATACAGAAAATATAGTCACTCATACAGCAGCTTTTACTTACCTCCAATATACAGTATAGCACAGTGGTGAGTAAGTGTCATACATCACTTTCAAAATCCGAGCTACAGTATGGCCTCTTGTGCTCATTCTGTAAAGGACTCTGGACAGCTTGTTGACGAATCTTAGAGGACACCTTCGGTGTCACTGACAGAGAAATGGCCTGTGCACTCACCCCTGTCCCTCACCCAGAGTGACAAACTACAGATGGACAAGTAGTTGATCAACCCTCTTTCTCCATTTCTCTTTGACTCATTTCAGCCTCGGAAAATTAGATGGGGGCTGTTTAAAAAAAATCATAATGGAAAAGCAGTCCCCTGGATATGTGGGATAGCGAATATGTCATAGGCAAACACAGAGCAACGTCTTCAAGAAATAAATTCCCTCAAGCAAACAGGATTGTAGTATTAATGACACACCGCCACACTCTGGTTTATTTGGATGATAGTAGTTGTAGTAAACTGACACAAAACAATAACAAATGAGGTTACAACACGTCTTCAATACAACACATCCCTTCCTCAGACTCAAAACATATAAAACCGAATTTAAATCATGTGCATGAGCCAGTGCAATGGTGTTATAGCACATATTCATTGCTCCCTTGAGAGCCAAATCTTTCCATTTGCTCTTAGTTGGACAGCTCTGACAGGCAGTCAATGGAAGGAACAGATACGCCCTTAGTGAGGTCGCCAGGATTCAGGGGACGATGGGAAAAACCTCCACAGCCAAATCTCCTCTACGTTCACCTTAATGTAATGTATCCCATGGTAACCATACTAACTGGGTTGACCTTTCGAATTTTGCCTTCAGTGTCTCTGAGGCACTGTATAGCCGGTGTGGGGCTAGTGGCAGTTCTATGAACCCCCTCAGTGCCTTCTCACATCGTTAAAATCAGAGAGAGAGAGAGAGAGAGAGAGAGAGAGAGAGAGAGAGCGAGCGAGAGACTGACGTGTTTGAAGTAAGCTGCATGAAAGAGACAGGAGGAGGGATGTGAATGGCCGCTGAGCATGCAAGTCTATCTGCTAGGATCTCAGCAGGATCCGACCCAATAGCCGGAATGTACTTCAAGAGAATAACTAAAATAACCAGTCAACTAAAATAGCACAACGTCACAAGAGAGAAAGTGAACTAGCAGTCTTCTACTTTTAATGAACCAAAGAAAATGCTTGGCGCACGGCAATGTCCAAGCAAATGACAAACAAAGGGGCAAGCTTAAATTCATGTGGGGGTAGAACAAAGGTGAACACAAGCAGCCCTATAATCAGGAGAGGAGACATCAGGATGAAAGTGCTGGCCCTCTGCTTGTAGACCTGGACCCAGAATCCTGACACTATCTCTGGGAGTTTTTCATTCCAATTCCCCTGGATCAAGACTGTAGTAGTCCTGCCGGGCTTCACTTTCAACTTTCATCCCACCAACATACAGTATCAGAGGGGGATTAGAAATGGTTGCGTGTTTTCAGAAAGACTTTGATATGGGCTTTCTGCTCAAGCCATGAATGTCAAAGGTTCTGTTACCAGGGTTTTTACAGCAATGGGTACCAACAATAGTGATACAATTATTCAATAAAAGATATGCGTTATCGTTCCATTTAAAATCTCCACAGTTTCACATCTGAATTCCAATGCTACATTTTTGTTAAGCAAAACACCACAGTCACCGATCAACCCTGCTTTTTACGAAGTTATGTCATTGATTAGGTTTGTAGCACAGGGAGACCAGATAAAGCAGATTCTCTGCGATAAGTCACAGACATATGGGTTTATTGATCGCTCTGTGAAAAGTCACCTTGAATGAATGTCTTGAGCTATCGTTCATCTTAACCTTCTCATCCGACCAACCAAGCATGAGATGCTTCACTCCCTTAGCAGGAGGACCTGGGACAATAAACCTTTTTAAATGTTCCACATAATCTCCTGTGGTAAAGTAGGGTGATTACAGGCCATAAATAGTGATAGTGAGGTGAAGGTACATCTTTAAATCTTCCTTAATACCCTTCCACCCACGCCTCTCAACCATTCCTCGGGAGCCTTTTGTGTTTGTTTACTCATTAATAATTATTATTGTATTTTGCAGATTGTGTGCTCCACTGGGTCAGACCAAATGCGTATTGAGTGATGATGAGGATGAGAAGGATGATGAAGATGTGTAACAGTGCAATGGGAGGGACCCCAACCAATTATTATGTCTACATCTCCTCAGCTATTTTCTGTTTGTAAAATAAAAAATAAAAAACACCAACGTGATCCTCAGAGAGCAAGAGGAAAAGCAGACGGTAAATAAACAGCGCACGTCCATCTTTGTCAGACGGTTCTATTTCCACAATTTTTGCACAGTAGATAACCACAGGGACACTTCCTGAATAATTTCTGAATAAATGATGTGTCCCTGGAGGGCCACTGTCTCCCTCCCCACCAAAAACATCTGTTGACTAAATATGGAAAGGAAACGGTGATACTGTAAGGTCTCTTCTTATCTTTAGGATCAGATCACAGATTAAGCTGTTGTAAATATATATGTTTTTACCCCCTATAGGGTTCATATTGAGAGATAACACTTGGGTCATACAAATGCCTATGATGTATAAAACCTGTATATGTAAGTGGACTTAAGCATGCTTTACAATGCAAACACACACACACACAAACACACACACACACACACACACACACGCACACACACACACACACACACACACACACACACACACACACACACACATACACACAGAGGCACCCACACACAGATGCACCCACCCACACACACACACACACACACACACACACACAGGCACATGCAGGCTGAAGTCGGTCAAAGTGTTCACCCTTGTGCATCAGTGTCTCTTAACCATGTGTCTCATTGTGTCTGAGTGTCTGAGTGGGAGCCTTGTGCAGGTCGTCCATCATCCTGACACACCCCGCTCTGGCCTTTTGAAGAGCTCACTGGAGTCTCTGCTCTCCCCAAACACGAGTACTTGCTGGAGTGTCTGAGAGGAAAGAGTCCCAGCTGCATCGCAGGAGGGGTGGGGTGGGGGTGGGGGTTTCTATGGCGATGCCAACTTGAAAAACTTGGTCTTTCCCCGTGTGACTGAGGGTTTAATTGGCAAGCATTGTTCCGGAGAGCAAACCACCCAAAACAGCAAGTGAAGTAGACTATCATGAAAGTGATGGAGAGTTCTCTCTATTGACCTCTCTGTCTCACCCTCCTTCTCGTCTTTCTCTCTTTCGGTTTGTATGTTTTCCCTTCTTTACCCATCATGCAAGGGGTGTGGTGCACATGGTGCATGACGAGTGCTTCTGAAGGCCATAGGCAACAAGGGACTTTAATCGAAGATATTATCTGGTATCTCATACACTAAAATCTAAATAATTTAGTACTCTTGCTCTTGAACCCACCTGCAACTGGGAACTCGGAAAAAGAATACACACACACATACACACGTGCACAGAAATAACACAGTCCCACCCATGCACACACACTTCTGCTTGTCTGTTGGCCCTGCAGGTTATGTGGGCAAAGCAGCCAGGTGTTACTTCGCAGCCCCAAGCAGCAGATAAGACCCCTGTATTTACAAAGGACAACTGCCTCATTGATGTCACTGGAGACTGAATGGCTTATTCCCCCCAGCCTTTGTGTGGGACAGACCTGATCCACGCAGCCAGGTGCTATCTTATCTACTACCTCTACAATGTGTTTCACACCAGTCATGACCTAAGCTTGCTATAATCCATAGGAAATAAATAAATAGTAACACGGCTACTTGGAAAAAATGCATCAGTCAAATGCTTAGATGTTAGAAAAGGTGGGGCGACAGACACTTAATATGTTTGGAATTCTACTGGGGGCATTTGCTCTAACTGCAGACTGCCACTCTAAATGTGAGTGCTGTATGAACTGATAAAACAACCGAAGACAAATAATCTGCTCTTTTGTTTACTGGTGCAGTGCCCATATGTAGCCTACAGTATGTAGTCCACACATGACAGGGTAGTCTGTCTCCCAGGAATAGGAAGTAGGTTTTAGCTGTTTAGTTGCAGGGTGGATAACATCAGGATATTTAACTAGTAAGAGACGAGCTCAAAAGAAGCGGAGTAAAGTATATTTGATTTTCTCAATACCTCAAAAGAAATAAATATGTGCGAGGGGTTGGTCGAAAGTTTCCTTATTCGTTCAGACAAATTTTAGGATAAGGTACTAAAGACAAAAAATAAGTAAATGATTGCTTGCAAATTTATACGATTCAATACAATTTGACGCAACGCTCAAAAGCTTGTGAGCTATGCCCCCTGTCGAAGAAGCATAAAAGTGCAGACTGAGGTGACTGTTGAACAGTTTTACAGCCTGTTTTATTCTGTGTACCGATGGTACGTATGACCAACATGAACAAAAAATGATGCACCATAAAATACTTTCATGTTTATCATGTATAAATTCATGTTTAAACTAATTCCATTGCTCTATTCTTGATTTTGTTTAACTGTGAAGTCTGTCTCTGAAAGACCTCAAGGTGGCGCTCAGACACCAGGTAGAGGCCACACGAGTTTTTACTAAGACAGACTGTCTTTATGCCAATGCATACATGTCAGGATCAGGAAGACTCTGGCCATCTTTAGTTGTAATTAAAGAAAATACTGTATAGTTTCCTTGTCCTGCCTACATGATCTTTAAGCTCAAACAAACTAAGTATCATTTCAATGGGGAAATGGCAAATGGCTAAAACCGTAACATTTAAACATTTTGTCACTCATTGTCCCTATACCAGGCTAACCCGTCCCGATGTACTGTTTTATTAAGGATTTATTAGAATATACACAGGGGTAAGTTGTGGACAAAGATTTACTCAGCTTTACACAGGCTCCCTTTCAAGACATCCGCCCTCCCCCATTAAATGTGTAGCGAAATGCCGCTCATCGACGTCAGAAATCCCACCCTCAAATGGAACGCTGGAAATGTAGGAGGGACGACATAACACATTGTAGACTAAACTTTAATTTTGATTTGCCTTGAAAACTGTGCATCAAAGTCAAATGCAATCTGCTGACATTTCATTGGCTTATGTGACTCACTTTCTCTATAACGAAAGGCGGATACAGAAAGCTATTATTGTGGTTGAGTTAGGCATCCCTCCGCCCATAATCTTTGTTGCTTCTCGTTGTGTGGTTTTTACTGGTACGGGAAGCGCAGATGACAGTCCTCTAGGTTTTGAGACGGGAGCTTGCCGCAGCAGCAAGAGCAGTTTACCAACAGAGGAGAGTGAATCGGAGAAGGGGAGGAAGGATTCACGGTCAAAACCATGGCTACTGAAACGACATCATCATGCACAGGGTCCACATTATTGCAGCCGATCAGTGACATAATCAACCTCCCTCTTGATCAGGTACGTTTTTAGTGGAAATGCACTCAAATAAGGCACATTTGACTAAAGGATTTAATGGATGATTCCGAATGTTTTGATATGTTCGAGTTGCACTACTGTTGTATATTTTTGATCCAAGTTTTTGCAAATGGATGCAAAAAGCAATTGGCCTCTAACAAAATGACAGAAATGGGATCGAAATTAAAACGGAATTAAATAATTTCTATGCTCAGCTACATCCGACCTGAATGTTACTGTTTGCTTTTTACTCGCCATCGAATTTGGAATGAATGTCTTCTAGATGTCCAATCGCTGTCAATCATTCGCAATCACACTGTACACAGCCACCTGACGCACTGCTCTTTAGGTGAAACAGCTAAGCTTCCATCCATTCAGTTGTGCATAGGCCTGCGACCATGTCGCACAACTGGAAGTTAACAGTTTTTATTTGTCATAAAATGCCTGATTTGATACTGAGAAAGACTGTTAGAGATTTCCAACCTGTATTGTGGGGTTCTAATTGTTAGCTGCGTGTCTCACAAAGGAGTAATTGCTAACTTCTAAATAGTAGAAATATCTATCCTTATCGTAGTGTTGCTAAATTACTCATTGTTTGTGCAATGAGTAAAAATGAGGTGCGGTATCCGTTGATCACTACTGTGACTCATGTATTCAACATGGTTGTCATTTACTATACATTAGTTCAGTTCTACTTGTGGAAATAATTGAACTTGTCTCAGAAACACGTACTCATGGATGAATACACACACACACACACACACACACACACACACGGTTAACATGTGCTTACCCCTTTATTTTGTGCCCTCATGTTATTATTGTAGAGTTTGCTCACCAGAACACCACACAGAGACAGCAATCTCCTCATTAATGATATTAAAACTCCCAACGCTATTCTCTGGAGATGCCCCAGGGTTGTGTACAAAGGCATCAGTTCTATTCTGCATGGCTTTCCCTGCATGAATCAATAATTCATTGTCATTGGGAAAGATGTACACAGGCAGTCAACCACAAAAAAAACACCAAAATAGTGCCTGTTCTTTATTCTCAATATGGTGCAGTATTCGTTTTTTTAACTGGTCAAACGTTGGTTATGTTGAAATTCTGATAACATGGTTGAGTATTAGTGTACAAAAATGTATCATGGATAGCAGATTACTGTAATTATAGTGAGCGACGCCTGTAAAAGGATATATATTCTTGATTGGAACCATGCAGTAGGAAATGCCCTGTATACAAGATTGTAAAGCAATCATGCTTTCTAGCTCAAATTGAACGGTCTAATTTTATAAGCCCGAAGGCGCCTTTCGAACACAACAGCGGTTGGAACAGGTCCAATCCCCTGTTGCCAGCACATTGGCATATAGCTTGTTGGTATTTTTTTGCTATGAGACAGATCTACGTCAGGGGGATCGATGGGAGTGTTTACAGTTTGCTGCCATACCTATATGTCTCAAGTGCCCTCTCTCATCACTTGGTGATCCCTTGATTGTTATTTGGGCTTTGCGACTGCACTTGAAAAAACACTCTTTCATCAACAAGCTTATGCCTGCCTGATTTTCTTGGTCTGCCTTATTTTGAAAAGAAAAAGTTGGCTAGCTCAGAGGACAGTTGGACAAATGTTGGTTCTTCTTATCTTTTCCAATAGCTTGGGCTATTTTCACACAACTTTCAAAACCAAGCCCTGGATAACACAAACACAGTAGTCAGGGAAAATAATTGAATAGAACAACTACCATGATTGCCTTTAATGCCTCCCTAACTGCGGTGTCATACACATTTTCCCTGTCTGGCCTTTGAAAACCTGCAGACTGGAATACTGCATTGCATTGCCTCACGCAGGAGGTCCCAGCCTCTGACTGGAATGTTGCCTGGGAAAGATCTCATGTTTCATTCCCTACAGTTGTTCCCCCCTCCTATGTCGCTTCCCAGGCTATCCCCTGTCTTTCCTGGTCTCCTCCTCACATTCAGCCCAGTTAATTCCAGATATTCCCTGTCACTGCAGATCGCTGAGGGAAGGGAACGAGTCTATAGGGGAAGGAAACCATTTTTAGAAGCTGTCCCCCACCTAACCATGTCCAATTCTGAATCCTGCCTGCTCAGCGTGCGCTAAATCAAAGGCCTTATTCAACAGGATGTTGAAAAATGGCATGCTTGCCAACTGTGACTCGGTTATAGTGAGTCACGTGTGGCCTACTGTCTTTAGCTGATGTGTATTGGCAGTGATAGTTTCAGTTCTTGCACTCAGCTAAACGGTACTGTAGAAAGGACTTTCAGACCAACTAAAGCAGGAAATGAGAACCACTTAAAATGTCATTTGACAGTAAAATTATTTCATGAAAATTCTGGGGAAGGTAGTAACAATTATTGTTTCTCTGTGCCCAGTGAAGTTGCTTGCAGAAGCCAAAAACATAGTGCCAAGTTAGTACTGCAAATGCCGTAGTCTGGTTGCTGCTTTCTTTCATGTAATTCATACCATAAATTGTGCACATACTTTTGGCAGGGCAGAGCAAGGGCACAGAATCCTGACATACTGTAGGATTGAGTGTTACAAGCCTCAGAATGAGCAGGTGTGTTGTGCTTGTGTCTCAGCAACCAGGCCTTTACCAACAAGGAGACTGGATCAGCTATGCTGTTAACACTATAGCAATCAATAAAAGCTTTCACTTGGACACTGCGTTTAGTTGGATGGCATTCTATACCAGCCTCCATTGCTATGTAACAGGGTGTGCGTGTGTGTGTGTGTGTGTGGGGGGGGGGGGGGTCTATAAGGGGAGCAATGCATCTGAGCAGACACGAGCAAACCACCCCTTCGCTCTCCCCTTTCTCTCCCTCTTTCTTTTCTCTCTTTTGCCCTGTCTCTGCCTCACTCTCTCTCTCTTTATCTCACTCTTTTTCTCTCCTGATCGCTGCCCAGTCTATACTTGAGTGGGTTTGTATCAGGCCTACCTTCTTAGTCACACCCTTTTACATACACCAGTGTGTGGGTTAGGGCGTGTTTGAGCAGAGCCATATCATGTTGTCAGCAGTGTAGTTCTATAGGAAGTCTCCTCTGTCTGTGGTGGAGCCAGAGCCGGTCTGTCTGGAAACAACCACCTACACACAGTAATGTTTGGCCTCGATTGTTATCAAAGACCTGGTGGCAGTATGTCATGGGAACCTATGGCCATTTTTGGTTATGAATGCTTTTATGATATATTATCATTTTTGTGATATTAGTACTAATGGTCATACTGTGGGGGCAAACTTATAGTTAAGAAACATTCCGGTAATATTTGCTTTTCACTTCCATGTAATGAGACAACTCTTGAATCGACTTTTAATAGTGAAACGTTTAGAAATCTAGTGCAGGCTTTTACCTTGATCACAGGGATGATTTAAAGCAAACAGTAAGACACGGTCACCTGAAAATTGGCATGACTTGACCTGCACGGGACCTGTCTTCTGAAAGGTACGCTAAAATGATACATACCACTAGGGCTGAGTGAAACCACGAGGCCTCTCGCTCTTTTTGAAGATCAGCTGGGGGGGACATTTTAATTGGAGAGAAGTGACGGTCTTTATCACCTCACGTGTAAAAAGATTGCCACGTGCCACCATAAAACATAAGAGTTCAGCCACTGCAGAGAAGACAAGCCCGATTTGCAACCATCAACTGGCTTCAAAATCAATTCAGTTGAACGCAATCTCGGCATTAAAAAAAGCTTAATTTGCGTCCAGCTTAGAGTAACAAGTAGACAGTCGTTATACAAATAATGTGAGCAGTGTTCCCTAACGCATTTGTTTTCCGCATCAGAGTGAACTGATCTGTGCTTTCTCTGAGCCACAGTGCCTGCCACCCACAGAGCTGTTGGCCCTTCCCCAGGGTTATCTCTGTGACTACCAGCTAAACAGAGACCTCATCGCCCAGTGGGTGCCCTCTGCCCCCTCCCCCTCGCCCTTTAATTGGTGACCCTTAGGGAAGTCTCATCCTTCCAATTGATTTCTCGTCCCTCTAGGCTGCCTTAAGTGCACCCTAGGCGGGGGTAGTGTGAGGCAGGGCTTGATGCCGAGCCTGTGGGAGACATCTGGGGGAATATGGGGAAGTCTTGCTCACAGTGACAAAGGCAAGCTAGGAACAAGACGTTGTTATTTTAGGTAATCAAAATAGGTTATTTTCTTTGATTATGCTGGCGCAATGATAACTAGTTTATATAAAGGCGTCATACAACTGAGTAGAATAGATGTAAGCAGAAGCAGGCCATTATTTCAATTTCAGTCTGAAAACTAGACGCTGCATGATCTCACTGTCACTGTGGTCTTTCATAGACATACTTTACTGTACTTGTGTGTGTGTGTGTGTGTGTGTGTGTGTGTGTGTGGGTCTATGATTGAATTTAGGACAGTCTGTTATTTGAATCCCCCCGTACCGTTCCTCTTCCTCCCATGCACTTGACGAGGTCCTCCCAGGGCCAGGGGGTGTCTACGGTGTTCTGCTAACCTTCCCTAGCTGTCACATCCCATAATAATGGGGCTGCGATATGCGGGGTGACGGGTGTCAAGATAGATACTTCCCAGGCCACCGGCCCGCAGTGATTGTGACGTTCATGGGAGCCCTCAGTACAGCAGCAATCGTTGGACCACGTCACGCTACCAGCAGACTCCATGTAGCGGTCACTAGCTAACATTAGCATAGCGGGGTGTTGCGGTCAGCTGAAGGCCAAGACTGCCCAAAACCTCACTCTTTACGTTGTTTAGACAGTGATATATGATACATTCTGCGCTTTTACTGCTGCATGTTTATTTATATAGTTTGTTTACAGTGTATTTTGGTTTTTGTTTTGTTTATTGTTTTTGGTCGAAACAACCTTATTCCAAAGCAAAGTAAAGGTCTACCAAACAGTTTTTCATATCCCTAGGCTGTTGGCATAAAGCTTATGCTCAAACCATAATGCTTGAAGGCATACTTAATGCCTTATGGCTGACTCATCTTCTTGGGCTCTTTATTCTATGTCACCAAATGGAAAAGGGTTAAAGGACTCCACCTCAATATAAATATCAATGCCGCTTTACTCCACTGAAGTAATTATAGTAATTACAATAATAATACCTCCATTTGTATAGAACTTTCCCTAACAATGTTACAATTAACTGCTTTAACGATAACACAACAGTTTACACATTGATTATTTAGCTATTTATACAGGGTCTACTGACTGAGACTACGTCTCTTTTGCAGCAGTACCCTGTTCACAAGGCACGTACTGAAAAAATGAATTAAAACAAATCATACATAGGCTACAGTATGTATTCCGATCCAGTAGTCTACATCATTTACAGTCCGTCCCAACCCCCCACAGAACAGGGTCAGCACATGATGCATAGCCTCAGCTATTGTCTGTCTAACCATATAAAAGATGATGGTGGATGACAAACTTAGTGGATTTCCCTGGTTCAAAAAAGAAGGCAGGTACAGTCAGGTGCTGTGACATTCCAAGACCTCATCCAGCTTGCGGGATACCGCAACGTCTTTACACACCAATAGGAGGTCAATATCGCTATCGATCGCGTAAGCACAAGTTGCATCGTCATCTTAAAAGTGATTGTGCACTGGGTAGGCTCAATTAAACACGCGGGTATCCCTGGTACCGCTGTCATTGATCTGATTGCACTTAGTCGCCTGGGCAATAACGGGGAACATTCTATTCCTGTAGACTCCACAGAATGCAAATGGAATGCACTCGCCCTTTGAATCATTGAAGGAAAAAAAGTGAAGTGCAATGTCATAGTTTCACCGCGCCACCGTAGCTCTCCCTGCGAGCAATGCCCTTCGCCCAACAGGTTTCAATTGTAACGTTTCAAGATACGGTCTGTCATAACAATACATTACACACGACCTCGCTCTCCTTGTGCAACTCACACAGATGGGCCATCATCTCAGGCATCGATGGTTTACTGGAGTGGACTCTAGGTGACGTCGCCTTGGAATACCACAGTTACACTGGTGTTGATACGGTATACGGCCTGCTTCTAATAGACAGTCATAGAGAGTCTGCGTTTATCACATGAGGAGGAGTCATGTTGGCCGCGGCCATTTCTTGTGTTACTACACTGTACACTTCCCCTTCTTCTCTCCGCTGCAGCAAACCGTAACTTGGCAACAACTAGTGAGGGCTCGTCTTAACGACGCAATAAAGTTTCAGAACGACTGTTTCTGCGTAAAGGACATCACTATCTTCTTCTGAGGACACACCGGTTGTAAACACCGGTTGGATTACTAACCCAATTAACTCAACCCATGCTTAGGTAGCTCCATCTTATAAGCTTAAAGACGTTAAGTCCACGGTTCCTGACCTATTGACCTTTGACTTAAAACACCCCACTCGGACTAATCCAAGCTGAGCTAATGACTTAGCGAAGACACATCATGATACGATGTCCCTATCTTATGCAGAGACGATAGAAATAAGTTCTGCAGACCGTGTGCTTGTTTTACAGCACAGATGTAAACGGATGTAGGCATGTTATAGGCGTAGACCAGTGTCATTTTCTATTTTTTTCTATTCTATTCTAGTCTGTTCGATTCAAATGAAACTCCCCTCAGTGTTTTAGTTTCAGAAAAACTGTTCCTGGAAGCATATATCAATACCTTCATATATCTCTATACTCCATATCTCTATATAGATATAGAGTACTGAGATAATATTTCATAATACAGGATATGGTGTTATAATACCCATTATGCCTAAAAACCACGTTGAACACTCTAAAAACCAATGTTTAGAAAGGATCTGGGTTGAGAGCAGATATGTCATTGGGGTTTTCAATGACAATGAGAAAGATATTGCTTTCAGTAACACTGTTTTCTACATCCCTATACTAGATCTCTAGATCTCTACATTCTGCCAACCATTTCAATGATTAACTCGCCAAAGCGAGCTCTGTTGATGTGCATGCGTTTCTGTTCATACTATGAGTCTACTGAGTACTTCTACTGAGGAGCTTAATATGAAATTAGGAGGCTTGTGAGGGTGCATATTTGCCTGGGAGTTCACGGTGCAGTGTGTATATTTTCAACATGGGTTGATTGCGAATTAGACATGCATATTAATGACTTCTTCAAGCAAATGTTCCCTGAACATGATTAAGTCAAACAGCAATATATTCCTCTCTGAACAGCCTCAATTTATTAGCCTGACTCAGCATCCCAGAATGCTTCTTTTATTTCCATTCTCACGATAGAGCTTAGTTTGTATAACCTCCAAATAAGCAAATCATCTCAGACAAGCTGTCAAATGTCCTTAACTAGGACACATAGCTGTACCTAGAAGCAGACAGGCTGAAAGTCCAAAGGTTGCAGACAGTGTACATTTAAGCTAATTAGGTTAATTTAAATACCAGGTTGATTTCATACGACTGGCTGTGAAAAGTCATTGGTTTCTGTGTTGGAGAACAGAGGCTAAAGAAAGTCAGGGAGGTCTACAAGGGATTAAATGTGAGACAGCCTTTGTACAGTGGGTTCAGTGCCATTTTAAGGGCTGCACTGTGTGTGTGTGTGTGTGTGGGGGGAAGGAGGAGGGGGGCATTACATAGCTGTCTTCATGGCCATCCCTCCACTCCTTACAAAAGGATGGCATCCCGGGCCGGTGGCCACACTGTATGTCTAATTGAAATATGAGCAGCTCAAGTTGTTCCTTTCAAACATAAATACTTGGGTACTGGGCTGTTCCTCGTCTGTAATGGGACGTTTCGAACAGTTAAAATGCATGAGGCCCTTTGGGTGTCAGTCAGTGCCCTTGCCCTTTTCCTCCAAAAGAGTGTGTGTGTGTGTGTGTGTGTGTGTGTGTGTGTGTGTGTGTGTATAACCTGACAACACTGTGAGGAGAAAAACACTCCACTAACAATATACCGCCCTGGTGCCACAGAGGGGCCCTCTGGGCGCTGCATTGCCCTGAGTGGTGGGTACGTCCTAGACTGGAGCCCTCTTTACCCATCATACAGAAAGCTAGCACACGTCTGGTGGTGCAGGTAAGATGTCCCAGTATTGCTCTGCTAAAAAGAGGGATTGTCCTTGTTCATGGTAGGTGGAAGTGCAAGAGCACAAAATGTGCTCTCTCTCTCTCTCTCTCGCTCTCTCTCTCTCGCTCTCTCTCTCTAAGGCCCTACTTTTTATTCTCTTTCGGTCTCAATCTCTGTGTCATTCTCTCCCTTTGAGGCTAGGCTTTGCTGCAGCACATTAGCATTTACATTGATGTTTGGAACGACCCCCCACACACACACACACCCCAAAAAAGCAGGCCCATCGATATCAAAACTGTTGGCTGCCATGGTCCTGTGCCAGAATGGTCCCTGATCCTATTAGGCATTATCACAGGAGTCTGACGCTCCTCTCCCCTGCCTGCACTAGTTGACAGCCCGTAAGAAGACTACATCGCTGTCAATAAATCATGTTAGCTAGAAGCTGTACAGCTGGGAGTCGGGCCGCTAAAGAGTTATGTGCATAACTTTAGGGAAAGTCAAACAGTGCTCCTTGAGAAATGCAAATGATATGGAGGATGTGTAGAGATAGGACAAAGAGATGGTCTACATTAGACAGGATACATAGCAACTGTTGTCTGCAGCTGTGGGAGTAGAAACCGTGTGCGTCGCCTGAGGACTGAGGCCTATTCATTGTAAACACTAATATACATTGTATTTGAGTGATGTCATGAAAATGCCTAGGGCATTGTCTCTCTGTGTCTCTCTCTCTCTCTCTCTCTCTCTCTCTCTTTTCTACTCCTTAACTTACACTGGACACTCTATTTACTTTTTGTTGGCATGGTAACATGCAGCTGATGCAGCATAGCGATCCTTTAAACCGAGCCAAGCACATTATTATCGGTTCGACAGTCCTGCCCGGACAACTCGTCGCACATGTTTTCCCATTGCAGACTTCCTCCCCAGGAGCAAAGTTCTGAGCACACAAGACATAATATGGCTGACCTTATTGTCACCGAGTTTGCGCGTGCGTGCGTGCGTGCGTGCGTGCGTGCGCGTGCGTGCGTGCGTGCGTGCGCGTGCGCGCGCGTTGATGGCTGTGCCCGGTGCTGGTTGTCCTGTGGGGAATGCCTGATTGTCTAGCTATTAATAGCCGCCTTGCCCGCAGAGCCTCCCTGTGATCTGTGGATCAGCACACAGAGGAAAGCACTACAGACTACATTTAATGTGTGTGAGCACGTGCGTGTGTGTGTGTGGCAGACACCGCAGTGTGGTGACGTGAAAGGGAGGATGTATTGTGGAGCTGCATGGCACGTTTGTCACGGTCACCATCAATGATTTAACCTTTTCCTCTGTACACCTCATCATCTACTACGCCTTGCGGGCGCCCTTACAGCGTTTGCACCACACGCTCCAGCAGTATCTTTTATTTAACCTGTTCAAAAAATAGTCCTCCTCTGCCCTGACATTTGCCTGACATTTATCTCTGAATGACCCCTAGACCTGTGCATCCACAAAACTTGTTTGAAGCTTGAATCGAACGTAGCAAATAAAAACCCATTTAATATGACTTTTATTGATCAAATAAAA